>CM053581.1:386036927-386061423 GCA_028627135.1 Pseudochirops cupreus | reverse complement strand
CGTATGTAGTTTCATTGTAATTTTCTTTAATTAAATTCTATAATTTGTTCTTTGATCCACTAATTTTTCGGATAAAATTATTCAGTCTTTAATTAAATTTGAATACTTTCCCTGTAGATATGTTAATCAATACATATTTATGTTAAGTGCCTGCTTAGAGCAACTAGATAGCATAGCGGATAGAGTGCGAGCCTGGAGTCAGGAAGACTCATCTTTCTGAATGCAAATCCGGCCTCAGACACTTCCTAACTGTGTGACCCTGGGTAAGTCACTTAACCCTGTTTGCCTCAGTTTCTCCTCTATAGAATGAGCTGAAGGAAATGGCAAAATGCTCCAGTATTTTTGCCAAGAAAACCCCAAATGAGGACTAAACAACAACAACAACAACGACAACAACAACATGCCAGATACTGTGTTAAGTATATGGAAAAAAAATGAAGACAATGGACAGTCCCTGCCTGGAAGGAGTTTACGATAGAATGGAGGGGACCATGTGCAAACAAATACATGCAAACTGAACTATATTCAGGGCAAGCAGGAAACGCGCTGTTTCCTTTGAGGTCTGTTGGATTTAGGATCAGGAGACACCTGGTTTCCAATCCCCCACGTAAGAGCAGCTTCCTGTTACTGTTATTATCACCCAAATTTTCTGAGCTTCCCTTTCTTCTTCTGCAAAATGGGGACAATAAAGTCACCCTTAGTACCAACCTCAAGGGATTATAATGAGGATTAGATAGTTGTCCTGATGACCAAATAAGAAATATTTGTTATTTAAAAAAACAGCACTTACCCCCATCCCAGGCTTTATCAAAGCCTAGTCTTCTCTCCTCTTCCATATATGTATATACTTGTATTATATCTGTCTCTATCTCTACCTCTATCTCTATAACAATGTTTTGTGTATTTTTGAGAGCTGTGTTAGTGGCTCAATGGATAGAGCATTGGACTTGGAGTTAGGAAGACCAGAGTTCAATTCCAATCTCAGACACTTCCTAGCTGTGTGACCCTGGGCAAGTCACTTGACCTTTGATTGCCTGACAAAATGGATCTACTGAATCCCCTGGAGAAGGGAATGACAAATCACTGTAGTGTCTTTGCCATGGGAAACCCACATGGGGTCATGAAGGGTAGGACATGACTGAAAAGACTTAACAATAACAAAATGCTGTAGTGTTACGTGTTTGGTGAACTTGGAGTCAAGAAAGACCTCAGTTATAATCCTACCTGAGACACTTGGGTCACCCTTTCCCCAGAGAGCACCTCAGTGTAGAGTGTATAAAGTAACAGGGTGGGGACAGGGAGTGTATACAGGAAAGCCTGAGGTCCTCTTTTTTGGGGGGCCTTAGACTTTGGGACCATAAGGAGGATCAGAGAAGAACAAGTGGGGTCCTGTGACTGTCCATGTATCTCCACCCAAGCCCAGCAGGGAGTTAGGGATGGGCGGACTGTTCTTCCTGCCACCAAAATCAGAGGATCTCTGTAATACTTGCCTCATAGGGTTATTATGAGGCTTACATGAGATAATATAAAATATGATTTGTAAGTTTTTAAGGGATTGGGACCCAACCTGTGATTTCATTGTTACAGGAAACTCCCCTGTCAAGGAAGGACCTTATTTACAACTGAATGTTCTAGAGGGTTGCCTTGAGCAAGAACTAGCCAGTGGAACTAGTAAGAGCAACAGAAAAGGGGCCTGGAAAACAGCTGTGGCAGCAGATAAGAGCAGAGTCCAGCCCTTTGCTGCTCTCTGGGATGCTGCCTGAGGAGATTCCGGTCAGACCACATTTCTTTCCATTTCCCCCTCCAACTTGAGGAAAGAAGAACAGAGAGGTAGAAAGGAATAGAAAAATCGTACTGGAGCTTGCCACTGGATGCCTCATTCCTTTAATGCTTATCCATATTTGTATGCTGTTGGAAATTTTTATTAAATAAAGTTGTCGTTGTGTTGTATTCAACTCTTCATGATCCTAGTTAGGGTTTTCTAGGTGAAGATACTGGAGTGGTTTGCCATTTCCTTCTCTGGTTCATTTTACAGATGAGGAAACTGAGGCAAACAGGGTGAAGTGACTTTCCCAGGGTCACCTAGCTATGAAGTGTCTAAAGTGGGATTTACACTCATAAAGATGAATCTTCCTGACTCCAGGGTCACACTCCATTCCCTGTGCCAAACCTAATTGCTCCCATTTAATAAAGTAGATAGTCACTGACTATGATTTGTGTCTGAGTCTTCAAGTATGCACATTAGAGACTTGACATCACTATGTTAGAGTCAAGTTTCAGTGTATCTGACTGAGGCTGATCAGACCAATATGAGCTTAGAATGTCCTACTACAGGTTGGGCACAAAATGGTCCATGTGAACGTTTGGGGTGGGTTCTCTAATTCTGGACATCCTGCATTTCCTTTGAGCCATTTCAATTCTGCTTTGCTCATAATGCACAGCCCCTTCTCTGATGTGGGCATGCCATGCTGAGTAGTCCTGTGCCAGTATCTCCTGTGTCATACAATCAATCCCAAAGTTCTTAAGAGAGACCTTGAGAGTGTCCTTGTATCTATCACTTCTGTCCACCATGTGAGCACGTGCCCATGTGTGAGTTCTCCATAAAATATTCTTTTGGCAAGCCTTATGTTTTGTATTCAAACAACATGGCTAGCCCATCAGAGTTGTGCTCTCTGAAGCAGAGTTTGAATGTTTGGCAGTTTAGCTTGAGAAAGGACCTCAGTGTCTGGTACCTTATCCTGCCAGCTGATCTTCAGAATCTTCCTAAGACAATTCAAATGGAAGTGGTTCAGTTTCCTGGTGTGGTGCTGATAGACTGTCCAGGTTTCACAGGCATACAACAATGAGGTCAGCACCATGGCTCTGTAGAGTGAAGTTTGGTAGTCAGTCTAATAACTCTTCACTCTCATACTTTCCTCTTGAGCCTGCCAAACACTGAGCTAGCTCTGGCAATGCATGTGTCTACCTCGTTATCAATGGGTACATCCCTGGAAAGTAGACTACCAAGGTAAGTGATACTTATCCATAACATTCAAAAGAACAGAGAAAGTAACTCACAGGAAGAACAAAATTTTCCCAGTTCAGGTTGGGGTGAATGATTTGATTGGAGTGAATTTAGAAATATAGATGAACAATAGCTTAATAATAATAATTAATAATAATAAACTATACCTTAACAATACACCACAGATTACCTTTTTGAACCCAGAGAAATACTTAATAGGAAAATGAACCTTCAAGCAAAGTGAGGAGTGGGATCTGGCCTGGTTGTGTCCAGATATACTTTTCAAGCTGCTACTACTTTTGGTACTTAGCTTCATTAGATGACCTTTCTATATCCACACAAGGTTTTTAATCTATGTGGGGAACCTCCCTCTTCTTATATTTACTACCAATGTGATCATGGAAAGGTCTCTAAACTTCTGAGTTTTAGTTCCCTCATCTATAAAAGAGGAGAAAGCTACCCATATTTCCTATCCAACAGGACTGTTGTGATGATCATATGAGATGTATATAAAGTACTTTGTGAATTTTAAAACATTTTCATCATCATCATCATCACCACCACCACCACCATGATGTTTAATCACTCAACACAGCCCTTATATGTTCCATTTCTTCAATATTGCATCTCCCTATCTCAGCCAGGCTAGAAATCTAGTGGCTTACTCACAAGCCATATCCCATTACCCAACCACACAGAAAATTGCCTCAATCCATTTACTTGCCTAGACCAGTTTGCTATTTCTTAGGCAACCAGGTAGCCCTTGTTAGCCTACCCATTTCAAGTCTTTTCCCACTCCAATCCATACTCTTCCTTGCCTCACCTACCCTCTACCACCACCCTGCAATCTTCTTACCTTATTCCCCAACCATGCTCTTCAATCCAGTGATGCTGACCTCCTAGCTACTCCATCTGTAGGCTCTGGACATTTTCTCTGTCTGTTCCCCAAGCTTGGAGTGCTCTCTATTCTCACTTCTATCTCTGAGCTCCCCTGGCTTCCTTTTAAATCTCGACTAAAAGTCCATCTTCTTCAGGAAGTCTTTCCCAATCCCTCTTGATTCTAGTGCTTCCTTTTGTTACTCATTTTCTATTTTTCCTGTACATAGCTTGTTTGTACCTTTTTTTTTGTCCTTGTCTTTTCCATTAGATTATGAACTCCTTGGAGCTATGGATTATGTTTTGCCTCTCTTTATATTCTCAATGCTTAGCACAGCTCCTGGTACATTACAGATACTTAATAAATACTTATCAACTGATTAACTGCTCCCAGGGCTCCATCATATTGTGGTGGCATCTCCAGGCTCAAGTGATTCACTGTCTTGAGTTGCCCCAATGGCAGGGAATACAGACATTTATTACTGTGCTTCTTAGAGTATCTTGGAATGGATTGCCATAGAGGCGTGCATATGGAAATGGTTGGAATAATTCACAAGCTAGATTCTTGTAGCTAAGATGTATGTCAGGACTATTTGGCGAACAATATGGAGCTGTGCTCAAAGGGCTATAGAACCATCCATACCCTTTGATTGAGCAATACCACTACTAAGTCTGTATCCCAAAGAGAGAAAAAAAATGGAAAGGATAAGGACCTACGTGTACAAAACTATGTATAGCAGCTCTTTTAGTGGTGGCAAAGAATTGGAAACTGAGGGGATGTCCATCAATTGAGGAATGACTGAACAAGTTGTGGCATATGATTGTGATGGAAAACTATTGTGCTTTAAGAAATGATGAGCAGGATGCTCTTAGAAAAACAGAAAGACTTACACGAACTAATTTGAAGTGAAATCAGCCGAACCAAGAGAACATTATACAGAGTAACAGCAATATTATATGATGATATACTATGAATAGCTTAACTATTTCAAGCAATACAATGATCCAGGACAATTCTGTAGGACTTAAGATGAAAGGTGCTTAAGATGACCTAAGAGCTCTGAAGTTTTGGAGACCAAGAGACCTGGAGATCTAAAATGAGGAAATAAGGATTTATATAACATCTACAATGATGAAAGGTGCTGTCCATTTCCTGAGAAGGAACTGGTAGAGCCTGAATACAGATCAAAGATGCTTTTTCTTTCTTTATTTTTCTTGTTTTTTTGGTCTGTTTTTTCCCCCCCACAGAATGACTCATATGGAATGTGTTTTGCATGACTACACATGTATAATCTATGTCAAACGCCTTCTTGACAAGATGGGGAAAGAGAGGGAAGGAGAGAACTTGGAATTCAAAATTTGAAAAAAAGTTAAAATTGTTTTTACATGTAATTGGGAAAAAATAAAATATTAAGATTAAAAATTAAAAAATATCAAGATAAATTTTTTAATTAAAATTTTAAATTTTTTTTAAAAATTAAAAAAATAAAAAAAATTAAGAAAAGGAATTGTTCCCTGGTTCTGCTGATCCCCAATGTGCTGTGTACCCCAAAGAAAGCAATTTTTCCTCTCAGCTTTTCTCCTTTTTAAACCAAGATAACATTATCCTGCTTTCCCTTCCTTCAAGGGGCCTTGATAGGATAAAAGGCTTATGTGTGTATGTGTCTTAATCCCCAACTACAACATTAACTCCATGAGGGCCAAGAAGGTTGACTCAGCTAAATTTTCTCTCAGTCTCAGCATCTAGTACTGTGCTATGCACACAAATAGCTGATGAACTGAGTGTAATTGCTTAGGGTCCTGAATTCTCTTTTTGAGTTCTAAATCTCAACTGAGAGTGATATGATTAGAGTGCTCCATTTATTTATTTTTTTAAAATAAATAAATTTATTTATTTTCTTGTTTACATCATTCATTTCCACGAGATTCTGAGTTACAAATTTTCTCCCCATCTTTCCCCTACCCACCACCTCAAAACAGCCATCCCACTGTATAGCCCCTCCCCCAATCTGCTCTCTCCTATATCCTCCCCCATCGCCCCTCTGACTTTCCGGTGGGGCAGAATGGATCTCCCTACCCCAGTGCCTGTATATCTTAATTCTCAGTCGCATGTAGTTAATAATAATCGTAATAATAATAATAACAATAATATATATATTAACATTTGATTATAGCACTTTAAATTCTAGATTCTTTCCCTTCCTCCCTCGTCACCCACCCCCACTGGAAAGACAAGAGTGCTCCATTTAGAATCGGGAATACCTGATCGTTTTTCTTCGTATCCCAAGCCTCAGTATAGTACTTACCATGTAGTAAATTCTTGTTTACTGACTGACTGACCTGAGTCCAAATACCATCTTTGACATTCTAACTATAGGCAACTCATTTCGTGTCTGTGGGTCTCGATTTCTTCATGTATAAAGTGAAGAAAATAACAGCTGTATTATCTGCCTCATCGGGTTATTGTGAGGCTTATGAGAGAATATCTGGGAGATGGTTCACAAGTTTTAAAGAGATGGGGACTTGACCTGTGATTTCATTGTTACAGGGGAGTCCCCTGTCAATGAAGGACCTTCTTCGTAACTGAAGGTCCTAGAGGGTTGCCTCAAACACCGAAAGATGAAGCAACTTGCCGAGGGTTACACGAGATTTGAACTTGCATGTTACAGGCTTCAAGACCAGCTCTCTCTCCAGCAAACTGGGCTATTTAAAAACAAACAAACAAACACACACATACATACATAAATGAATGAATAAATAAATGAAAAAATAAATAAATTATTGGTTCCCCTGCTCCCGCTACCCGGCCTGTCCGCGTCGCCGCTGCCGCTGCCATGCTGCCCACCGTCCTGCTCCGTAGCTGCCGTCGCCGCCTTCCCCCGCCCCCCCGCCCAGATTGCCTTCATCTTCACCTCCCCGACGCAGGTGTATTTCAACAAAGCCAATGTGAAGCAGGTGGATGTCCCAACCCAGAGTGGGGCCTTTGGGATCCTGGCTGCCCACGTCCCCACCCTGCAGGTGCTGAAGCCTGGCGTGGTGCACGTGCACCCCGAGGATGGCACCACCACCAAGTATTTTGTGAGCAGTGGTTCTGTCGCAGTGAATGCCGATTCCTTGGTGCAGCTGCTGGCAGAGGAAGACGTGGCTCTGGACATGCTGGACCTGGCTGCCGCCATCTTCAACCTGGAAAAGGCGCGCTCGGACTTGTTGGGGGCATCAGATGAGGCAGCCCGGGGTGAGGTTCAGATACGGATAGAAGGCAATGAAGCTATCGTGAAAGCACTGGAATCGTGAGCTGCAGGCGGAGCTGAACCCTTGCAGTCGCCCAGAGATGGTGTGATCTTTCGGCTCCATGGCAATCACCCCGAGCTGAGGAGACCAGGAAATACTCAGGAAGGAAGAGGATGCCTAGCCCCCAATTCCCCTTCCTGCCTACCCCCTCCTCTCCACCACCAGATTAAAATCCACAAGAGTTCTGGACTTTAAAAAAAATTAGATTATTTGTTTTTAGTTTTCAATATACACTTCCATAGGTTTTAAATTTTCTCCCACCTTCCTCCCCCCTCCCTCCCCAAGAAGGCCTGCAATCTGATATGGTCTCTACATTACATTTCTATCAAACACATTTTCACATTAGTCATGTTGCATAGAATTACAATGAATGGGAGAAAAATATGAGAAAGAAAAAAAACCCCACAAAATAAAACAAAACAAAAAAGAAAATAGTCTGCTTCATTTTGCATTCCAACTCCATAGTTCTGTCTCTGAATGAGGCTGGCATTTTCCATCATGCGTCCTTTGGAATTGTTTTAAGTCCTTGCATTGCTGAGAAGGGCTAAGTCTATCAAAATCAATCCTCATACACTGTTACTGTTACTGTGTACAATGTTCTGCTGGTTCTGCTTCCCTCACTCAGCATCAGTTCATATAAGTCTTTCCAGGTTTCTCTGAAGCCCACCTGTTCATCATTTCTTGTAGCACAATAGTATTCCATTGCTTTCATATACCACAACTTGTTTAGCCATTCCCCAATTGATGGGCACTCCCTTGATTTCCAGTTCTTGGCCACCACAAAAAAGAGCTGCTATAAATATTTTCGTATATGTGGGTCCCTTTCCCATTTTTATAATCTCTTTGTGATAAAGCCCTAGAAGTGGTATTGGGCTACCTCTTTTTAAAGACCTTTATAAATATCTGTTATGATAATTCCTCACATCATCAAAGTTTGTCTGAGAATTGTAGCTCACATACTAGATAGTCAATAGTTATTCTGAGTTTCGTTAACAAAAATAGCGCCTATTGTCTTTGTCTCAAACCTCTTTCTTGTTTTAGGATTAGAAGGAATTTGAAAGATTCCTTGTTTGTTTCACAGAGAAGTAAATGGAATCCCAGAGGGGTTGGTGACTCCCAAAAAGCACTTGGGACTCAAAAGCAAGTCTGTTCCACTTGGGCTTAAGCCTTAGTCTTTAGAAGGACCCAAGTCACAACTACGTGATATTCCTCTCCCCCGCCTCCCGCCCCGCCCGCATTTGTTTTTTCATTCTTTTGACTCAGTGACTAGAAACATATGGAATGTTGTGAGTGTAGAAATGCTGAACTATGTAGAGTAGGGAGGAAAGTCCTTAGAGATCAAAAGGCATTTGTCTGTAGACCTGATGCCTCAAAGCTCTGAAGTTTTGGAGACTGAGAAACCTGAAGATTTAAAAGGAGGGAATAAGCATTTATTTAGTACATCCTTATGTTCCAGGAACTATACACTTTACAGTGATTGCCATTTGATTCTTACAACATCCCTGGGAGATAGGTGCTAGTATTAACCCCATTTTACAGTTGAGGGAGCTGAGGCGGACAGAGGTTAAATGAGTTACCCAGGATCATACAGCTAGTGTCTGAAGCTGGATTTGAGCTCAGAGCTGCTTGACTTCAGAGCCAGCATTCTAGTCACTGTACCACCAGCTGCCTTGGGAGAACTGGAGACCTGAAGGTCTCTAAGTCAAAAAACCTGGAGCTCTGGACAATTGTAGATCCAACAAATGGGAAAACTAGAAACTTGGAGACCTATAGAATTATCTAGTTCTAGGCAAAGGCCAGGGGTTAGGGAGATCCGGAGGATTAAAGGCTTTGATATTCTATGGTTTTCTAGGGGAAGGAAGAGGAAATGTGTCTAGTAGGCTTTCATTCTGAGAAATAGCTCAGCTTGGATAAATTACGTCACCCCGTTGGTAGGAGAGAAGACAAGGTGTGTTCCAAGGTCATTTTCCCACAAGCCACTGGGCATAAGTTCCACTGACTTCAGCAAGGGCTACAGTGCCTGGGGTAAAGGACAACTCAGATTTATTGGAGAGAAGGGATAATATTCCCTTAAAGGATAATGAAGCTTTGCCCATTGGATTCTGACCATTTTCTGGAGGGCAAGTGCTAAAAGAAAAGCCATGCTTCCCGATATTGGGATACTGGTATGCTGGTTCCATAGGAATTTTCCTAACCTGGTTTAGAGGGCTTTCCAATTTTGATCAGTCAGTAAGCATTATTAAGCACCTACTACCTACCAGGGATTAACCCCTAGATATACAAAGAAAGACAAAAGATGAGCCCTGCCCTTGAGAAGCTCATAATCTAAAGATCAGGAAATTACCTATAACTTTGCTATTTTTCTCCCTCCTTGAGAGTCAAAGAATGACTATTCTTCAACATTTTTGGATTAGTCTGCCCCCATGTGAAATATCCTTATTTTGGGGAAGTGGGGGATAGCGGAAGCAAGATGGGAAGCAATTTTTCATCAATCTGAGAAGACTATATTTGGCGAATGGGGGCTTCCTCCACCAATGCCCTGCTGGGCAGCTTATGGGAGATGTTCAAAGTCTCTGACCTCCACTAAGGAAATACTGCCTGGGTTTTGATCCCACTCTCATGGAAACTAAAAGTGGTGAAATCCTGACAACTGAAAGACAGCCTCTTGGAGGGCTCTTGGGAACCATCTCACACCCCTCATCTTGCCTAGGCCAGCAGATAGTCAATAGATAATTGAGCAAAACCTGCTAACCAAGCAGTTATTTTTTGACAAACTTCCCTAGATGGATGGCGTTAATTTATTTTCATGTCAGTTTTAGTTTAGGGAAACCAAACCCATCCATTTGTATTCCAATTACCTTGGACAGCTGCCAAAGCCAGCAGAGAATAAAAGGGGATCCTTCCCTTCTCCCACCAGAGGAGTACTCAGTAGTCTCCTTGCTCTTCTCTTCAGCTTCCTCACTCACTCTACTTTAGCCATCATGAGCAGGCAGTGTGTCTGGAAATCCCAAAGCGGAGGTTATAGCAGTGGCTCTGCTGTCTTGACTGGCAGGAGCCGGAGAGTGGCCGGAAGCTCCTCTCTTCTGAAAATTGGAAGCTGTTCTGGTGGCAGAGGGGGTGGCTCCAGCAGCCGGAGCCTTGTCAACCTTGGTGGGCACAAGAGCATCCTTACCAGCATGGCAGGTGGAGACCAAGGAAGCCTGGGCTATGGAAGCTACACAGTGGTGGGGCTTGGAAGTGGACGTTTAAGTTGTGGCAGTTTTGGAGTGAGAGGCTTTGGCCTAGGAAGTTTGGGAGGAGTTGGTCTAGGTGGTGGGTCCTTTGGCCCTAACATCTACCCTGGTGGGATCCATGAAGTGGTTACCAACCAGAGCCTCTTGGTGCCTCTGGATGTGAGGATAGACCCTGAGGTCCAACAGGTGAAGACCAAAGAGCGGGAGCAGCTCAAGGTCCTCAACAACCAATTTGCTACTTTCATCGACAAGGTAAGTCCCAACATTTAACATTCAGAGATCCAGGAATAAACTACTTCAAAGATCTAGAGAAAAGGAAGTTTTCTAAACTTTCAGAGGTTATTTTCCTAGTCTGTTTCACTGCCTTTCAACAGGAAAGTATCTAAGGTTTTTCAGGTAGAAGGTTAGAGGCTCACTTTATTCACAAAATTCTCCACAATGAAGGAGTTATCACAACTTTCCAGGATAACTTGTCCTTGGGGGTGGGAGGTCTTGCCTTTGACAGCAAGGTCTTCCCAATAATGAATCTTAGTTCCATTTCAGCTTCAAGCCAGCACCTCTTTTTCATTTTCTATGAGTGATAACATCCAGAAATGAAGAAATGTTTTCACAGTAGAATATCTGAGAGTTCTCAGTGGGCTTCCTTAGAGACAAGCAAGGAACCCCAAAATACTGCCAAATTTGCTGATTCCCATGGGTTTTCATATGACTTTAGATCTGTAAGTGGCATTATGAGCATGTTGGCAGTATGTTGGTCCTTCCAGAGTTAAAGCCATTGAATTGGAAAAAAAAAAGGTAGTGATGGTAGCAAAGAGTGAAGAAGAGGAATTAGGAAGATGGGCCATTGCAAGTGAGATGGTCAGTTGATTTTAAATTCTATTAGCCAGGGTAACTAGTGTTACTGGGTCTGGATTCAGATATAAATAAGAAACTTGCTGTTTGATTGGGAAATCTATTTTTACATGAACCTAAAAACCTTAATCCTACTTTTTCACAGCATCTATGTAGCATTTTAAGGTTTAAAACATTTGTCTATAGTCACATAATTAAGACTAGTGTTTGAACCCAGATCTCTTGATTCCAAGGCCAAGACACTTTTCCCCATACCAGGCTATCATAGAAGGCCCTTTCTTCTCCAACTTTTTCCCACTCTCCCTTTCCTGATCTTAGGCAATGTGACTTTAGAATAGATTTTGGATTGAATGATGTAAGCAGTGATGATGTATGCCTGTAATCCCTGCTACAGGTAGAGGGTGAGGCTGGTGGATCTCTCAAGCTGAGCTCTGGAGTTCTGAGCTGCAGCAGGGATTAAACTGATTGGATGTCTCCACTCAATCTTATACAAATATGGCCTTAGGAGGAGGAAAAATGGCAAAGGATCAGATCACCCTGTGAGTGACTGTTGCATTTCCAGCCTGGATAAGATAGTAGATATTAGATAGATAAGAAGGAAAGGAAGAGAGAAGGAGGAAAGGAGAGAAAGAGGGAAGGAGGGATAGAGGGAAAGAAAGAAGAAAGGAGGGAAGATCTGAGCAGGACTTCCTCCACTAATGCAGGTTGAAACATTTTAGTAAATAGTTCTTCCTGAATTGACCTAGCCAAAAAAATCCACTTGTGAGTGACCATCTGTTCTCTGCTGATGAGCAGAACTTAGCTAGACTGATACTCAGGCAGCAGATAGACAAATGTCCTCAGAGTCTTTCCAGCTTGCTGGTATGTTCCTCTTGTGTTCCTCTGGAGTAGCATTATTGAATCATACTTTCAGCATTGGAAGGGATCTTGGAGGCAATAAAGGTCATAAAGTCTAAGTCATATTATTTTTCCACTCCATCTCCCACAAGTGGTCATTCAGGCATCAAGAAACCTAGATCCCTTCCACCCCAAGATGACATATTAAAGAAGGAATTTAAAAGGCTAAGGTCAGTTGGGAAATCCTCCCTGGAACAGTGGGAAGGGTAAGGAGTGTTGGGGAACACTTTATACAGCCTAGAGCCTCTTGCATCAGGAAGCTGTTATGCAAGTTCAGGAGGGTTCCCTTTGATTATGAGATGATTAAGTCATTTTTTTCTAGCACCAAAAGAATGTCATACAACACCCTAAGGAGAAAATTCTGCCTTAGGGTAGTTTAAGGGTGGGGAAAATCAATGGAGTAATCAGGAACTTCTGTCAAATGCCTATTGTTGGCAGACCCTTGAATGGGTATAGAGACACTAAAAAAGAAAGAAAGAAAGAAAGAGAGAAAGAAAGAAAAAGGAAGAAAGATAGAGGAAGAAAGAAAGAGAGAAAGAGAGAGAAAGAGAGAGGAAGGAAGGAAGGAAAGAAGGAAGGAAGGAAGGAGGGAAGGAAGGAAGAAGGGAAGGAAGAAGACAGGGTCTCTGCACTCAAGAGACTCAGAGTCAGGGGCACTAAACATGCATTTATCAAATGACTTAAGAACATGTCCAAATCAACATGCAGATAGATGTGGAGGAACACAGTACTGAGTAGCTAAGGGAAGAGGCGAATGGAGGAGTGTTCCTACATAGCTCATAGTGTTAATCATGGAAGGCTTCCTGAGGGAGGGAACCTTTGAGCCAAGGTTGAAAGGAGGAACATTGATGGAGGGGCAGTAGGAGAAACCTTGTAAGGATCATAAAATGCAGAACTGGAAAGCATGTGAGTGACTATTTAATCCAACTGTTTCTGCAGAGGAGAAAACAGGCCTAGCAAGATGAAGTGAATTGTGCCATGTGGTTAGTGGGGAAGGTGGAAAGGAAAAAACACAGGTTAAATGCCTCCTGTACATCAGACACTGTGCACTTAGCATAGCACCTTATTGATATTATCTAGAAATTATATATAATAACTTATAAAATACCTTATGGATATTATCTATAAATTATATGCAATATCTTATAAAGTGTCTTATAGATATTATCTCACCTGATCTTTACAACAGTCATGTAGGATAGATGCTAATACTATTTCCTTTTTATAATTGAGGAAATTGAGACAGACAGAGGTTAAGTGACTTGTCCAGGGTCACACAGCTAGTAAGTCTCTGAAACTGGTTAGAACTTAGGTCCTCCTGACTATGGTACGGTTCAGTGCACTTGACCACCTAGGTGCCAAATGTCTGAGGATGCATTGGAATTCAGTTTTTCCTGACTCCAGGCCCATTGCTTTATCCTCTGGGCCATCTTGGTGCCTAGGCAGTTAAGTAGCAGAGTTGAGAATTGAACCCAGGCCTCTTGACCCCAGTGCTCTTTATAAGGAATGGTATGTATCATTGAGAGTTAGAGCTGCTACAAACTCTCTGTGTACCGTCCCTTTTTCTTTCTGTTTTTTTAGTTTTCTCATCTGTAGCATAAGGAGGGTTAGACCAGGTAATGTGAGATGTCCTTTGCAGGTCTGACAGCCCAGGATGTTGTGATTCTGAGAAGGGCCCTTCAGAGGTCCCAGTTTCCTCTGCTCTGAGCTGTCCTTGTGGTCTCCAGAGTGGATTTGTTTCCTGATTTCAGGTGCGGTTCCTAGAGCAGCAGAATCAGGTACTGAAGACCAAGTGGGATCTGCTGCAGCAGGTGAATATCAGTACCCACACAACCAATCTGGACTCTGTTTTTGAAGCCTACCTCAGCAGTCTGCAGGCCCAGGTGGATGAGCTCAAATTCCAGAAGAACCAACAGGATGGGGAGCTGAAGACCACTCAGGACACAGTGGAAGACTTCAGGAAGAAGTAAGTGGGGCCCACGGGGGAAATGTTACCATCTGTGGGAGGAAAATGCTACCTTATCCTACTTCTGTGGCCATCTTGAAAACACTCTCATCTCCCCCAGATTCTTACATGTGCTGGGGCTCTAGAAAGGAGGCCCATGGTTTATTTTCTACAGACTGCCACCATCAAACAGCTGCTCCTGCTGCTCTGGCATAGGGAAGAAAAGACATTTTCCTATAGTGACTATAATAAGGCTTTCACCACACAGTGGGAGGGCAGGCAGCCTGGTGCAGTAGAAAGAGTCCTGTCTCTGATGTCAAAGGGCCTGGGTTCAAATCTTGTTTATCTGGGCACTTAACTAACATGTGAAACTGAGCAAGTGACTAAACCTCTGAGACTTGGCTTCTTTATTTATGAGGAGAGGGGGTTGGACTACGTGGCCTTGGAGATGTTTTAAGGCTCTAGATTTATAATTTTTGTGTCTTGGATTCCCTTGGCTATCTGGAAAAACCTATGTTTCTTTTCAGAATAATATTTTCAAATGCATAGGATTTCAAAGGAAATGAATTCTGTCTATCTACCTATATGTATATATATATATATGTATATATGTATATTATATATACATGTGTATATATGTGTATATATATGTCTGTCTAGCTTTCTATTTGTCTCTGTCTGTCTGCCTGTCTATCTTTCTGTCTGTCTTTATCTATCTGTTTCTCTGTATGTCTCTCTACCTGTTTATCTATCTGTCAATCTCTATCTATCTATCTATCTATCTATCTATCTATCTATCTATCTATCTGTCTGTCTATCTGTCTATCTCTCTCTCTATCTACCTATCTATCTTTCTGTCTATTTGTCTATCTGTCTGTCGGCCTACCTATCTGTCTATCTTTCTGTCTGTCTCTTTATCTGTCTGCCTCTCTCTCTCTCTCTCTCTCTCTCTCTCTCTCTCTCTCTCTCTCTCTTTATGTATCTGCAACCACCAAGTTCTCACACCCCAGATTTATTTCAGAGACTAAGGTCATCTAAGCACAGGGAATATAGTAATTGGGACATTCCTGCTGGCAATAACCTTACAGAATTGGTCATCGGGGTTCACGGTGGTCATTTATAAGATGGATTATCTTCTCACTTTCACCAGGTATGAAACAGAGATCAACACCCGTACAAATGCTGAGAACGACTTTGTGGTGCTTAAGAAGGTGAGTGTAGCTGAATCTTCCACAAAGAGCCAAGGAAGCAGGCACCATTTCCCGGATCTTGGGAAAGTATAGTTCCTCACTCATGGGGTTTCAGTTTTCCATTTGTGAATAATTGGAGTCTCCAATTTATTTCTCAGGCCTGTGTGGCATGGAATTCAGTGGAATCTATAGTAATCATGCTAATGATAAGGTAAATGTAATTAGTTCTTGATTTTCTTCTTTGAAACCTATTGGCAGTTAATCCTGCAAATCCAACTTCTTGTTGATATAAGGTTGTTGTGAGAAAAGCATTGCATAACATTGGCTATGATTACTCTTTATCTCCTTTGCCCATCTTCTTGACAGCTGGAGACTTTTGCTGTATGACAGTACAATCTTCTGGTGTTGGGAGGGAATATCTTTTAAACCAAAACATGGACTACTGCTTTTTTTAGTGAGAGGGCAGCTAGGTGGTATAGTGGATAGAATGCTGGACTTGGAGTCAGGAAGACTGATCATCTTGACTTTGAATCTAGTCTCAGACACTGGGCAAGTCACTTAACCCTGTTTGCCTCAGTTTCCTCATCTGTAAAATGAGTTAGAAAAGAAAATGTGGAACAATTCAGTATCTTTGCCAAGAAAACTCCAAATGGGCTCATGAGGAGTTGGAAATGACTGAACTGAGCAATGATTTAGTGCTTTGGTTTATTATTAATTAGTTCTTCCTATCTGGAAGGGGACTAAGTATGTTTGAGGCTGACAATAATCTAAGACAGAAAACAGTTAAGTCTGAGAGCTCATGTCACCCATCCTTCGCATAGATCAGGGAAAAGGAAGAAGTTAAATGAAGGAGTGATGGGGAACCTGGCTGTCTTTTTGACTTCTCACAGAATCAATGTCAGAGCTGGAAGGAATTTCAGAGGTCATCTAGTCTCTCTCTCTCTCTCTCTCTCTCTCTCTCTCTCTCTCTCTCTCTCTCTGTCTCTCTCTCTCTCTCTCTCTTTCTCTTCCTCCTTCTCTTCTCTCATTTTATACATAAGGAACCCTGAGAAGACTTGTCCTAAGTCACATAACTTTGGAGAACTGGAATTTGAGTCCTGGCATTCGAAGGACCCTGAGCCAATTCTTCCCATTATGCCTTTTGCTTTTGGACTTTTCCCAAACCAACAGGCACACCTGTACTCAAAATATATTCAAGAAACATTCAGGCATCAGGAGTCTTCCCTAACTTCATCTTAATATACTTTCCCCCCCTGCTTTATTTTAGGATGTGGATGCTGCCTACACAGTTAAAGTTGACCTCACCACTAAAGTGGACATTCTGCAGCAAGAAATCGAATTCCTCACTGTCCTGTATGAGACCGTAAGTTTAAGGGCTACCTCCTTCAATCTAACCCTCATAGGAGACCTTGGACAAGAGAGAGACAAGGCAGAAAAGCTCTCAGGAGGGAAGCATCTCTGGTTTGGTCTCTAAATTTGTGAGTGGAACTGGGGGGAGAGGTAGCTCTATGAACTGTAGGAGAAAGAAGTCCCAAAGAAGATGACCACGAAAGACCAATCCAAACTATGTCTTACAGGAATTGGCCCAAGTGCATAAAAATGTCAGTGACACCAATGTGGTCCTTTCCATGGATAACAATCGTACCCTGAACCTAGACAGCATACTGGAGGAGATCCAAGCTCAATATGAAGAAATTGCCCAGAAGAGTAAGACAGAAGCTGATACCTTGTACCAGATCAAGGTGAGTGAGGGAAACAGATAGACATCTAGAGCACAATGAGGAACCAGCATTTAAAAAAAATCCCTTTTTGGGAAGGAGTGAGTGGTAGAAGAATCTCTTATCAGAATTCCTGGGGCTTTGTCCAGTAAATCCTGGCATCGTTAGGCTTTGCCGGGTCAGCTTTGGTGAGGTTGTTTCATGTAGAAGGCTAGATCCCCAAGAAAACTCTCAAAGCCACATGGATGACTGTAATCAACCTTAAATCAAATGCAACAAACTGACTCTAGTTTCTATTGGCTGAATTATCTCTCTGTGGTCAGTGATTCTGACCTGATCAGCTTCAGGTTGTGCTTCAGGGCAGACATCTGGTAGGCTTGGGAAATCTGCTCAAGAAGATCTTGTTGTCTAAGTGCACAAAGAGACAGACTGGCCACCTGAGAAGGGATGCCATCATCTGGACAATCTCTCTCTACTTGTTTTTGATTCTGGTCTTTTCCCTTAACTCTAGTACCAACAGCTTCAGATTACTGCAGGGAAACATGGTGAAGATGTAAAGGTACTCAAGACTGAGATCAGTGAGTTGAGCCGAACCATCCAGAGACTACGTGCAGAGATCGACCGTGTCAAGAAACAGGTAGGGCCTGTAGTTTGACTCTCTGTGGTTGAAGTTTCCCATGCCTATGATTTTCAGGTCAATGAATGAAGACTTTCTGTTTCCATATGCAAAACTCTGTACTGGGTGCTGGGCATAAAGGAGAAAAGGGCTAGGGGCAGCCCTTGGGAAATTTGTGATATGGGCCCAGTAAAGAAGATGTGAATGAGTCATGAGAATTAATCACAACAAGAAGGTAGTGTGATGTGGAAAAAAAAAAAACTAGAGTAGGAGTCAGAGACTAATAGAATGTTCAAGTTGGAAAAATGAGGAAAGGGAGGAAAGAAAAAAATGAAGGAAAAAAGGAAGGAGGGAAGGAAGGAAGAAAGAGAAAAGAAAGCATCAAGTAGTTATTAAGTGCCTATTTGTGCCAGACACCATTCTGAGGGCTTTACAGGTATTTTCTTATTTGTTCCTCCCAACAACCCTGGGAAGTATATGTTATTATCCTAATTTTGCAGTTAGGGAAACTGAGGCAGGCAGCAGTTAAGTAACCTTAAAGTTCAACTGGCCCAAGTTCTTAATTTTCCAGATGAAAGGATTGAGGTCCAAAAAAGTCCAATGGCCCATCCATGGTTGTATTTCTAGTTAGTGTGAAAACCAAAGCTAGAACCCAGATCTTTACTAGGTCTGTGGGGTTCAAATTTCTGCTTTGATATTGACAAACTAGATGACCATAGGTAATCATTTAACCTCTCTTTACCTCAGTTTCCCCTCCTGCAAAATGAGAATGCCTTGCACAGCCTGCATCAAAGGGTTGTGAGGAAAGCACCATGTAAGCCTTAGGGTTCTGTTTAAACATCGATGGGTGTTGCTGTTAATAAGTTTTGCTGTTAATATTAGTGTCGACATACCTGAACTGCTTGATTCACATTCATTGTGTACAGCCCATTGACTAGGTGGATGGTGATCCCTACTGGAAGAAAATCACATAAAGGGGAGACAGTATGGGGTAATAGATAAAGACTAGATGTGGAGAGAATAAGGACAACAATAATAATAGTTACTATTTACATAATACTTTAAGGTTTGCAAATATATGCAAATCACTTAATCTCATTTGATCTTCCCTGTAACTCTGGGAGGTGCTATTACAGATGAGGGAACTGAGATTTAGATTAACTAATTTGCTCAAGGTGATGCAGAGAACATCAGAGGTAGGAGATGACTTCAGGTCTTCCTGTTGACAAATCCAGTGCTCTATTCATTGTGTGGCCTTTTGCTGTTGTTCAGTTGTTTCAGTTGTGTTCGACTCTTCATTGACCCCATTTGGGGTTTTCTTTGCAAAGATATTGGAATAGTTGGCCATTTCCTTCTCCAGCTCATTTTACAGATGAGGAAACTGAGGCAAACAGAGTTAGGTGACTTGCCTAGGGTCACATAGCTAGTATATGTCTGAGATAGGATTTGAACTCATGAAGATGAGTTTTCCTGATTCCAAGTCCAGTACTTGATCCACTGTACCACCTAGCACCATGCCCCTAGCTATCTCAAAAGATCTGTGTTCAAATCACAGCTCTGCTTTTGACCACTTTTTTGACACTGACATTTTTAGACACTGCCTTCTAAATGTTGGTGCCCTGGGGCTAGTCACTCACTTAAGGAAGGACAAAGTAGTCCAGGAGGACAGGGTAATTGTGGGGATGAGTAATTTGATGTTGACACTTAATGTATTGGGAACTCATGGTCCTCATCTGTCAAAGAAGAGAGCTGGAATAGATAGACAAGATTCTTACCAGTTCTCGATCCTATGATCCTGTTTACTGGATTTCTTCTTTATGGTTGAGTTGCTAACGTGGCATATAGTGCATTAACGCACCTCATCCTACCCTCTACAGAATGCTGCAGTGGAACAGGCCATCCTGGAGGCTGAGCAGAAAGGTGAGAAGACTGTCAAAGATGCCCATGACAAGCTGACCCAGCTGGAGGATGCCCTGCACCAGAGCAAGGAAGAACTCACTCGGCTGCTTCGGGACTACCAGGATCTGCTGAATGTCAAGTTGGCCCTAGATGTGGAGATCGCTACCTACAGGAAGCTGCTGGAGGGAGAAGAGAGCAGGTGAGCTCAGCAAGATATGCATTGTCCTGACTGACTACTCCTGGGTAGAATGGAGTCATGGAACCTTAGAATCTCAGAGCTAAAAAGGACCTCAGAGGTCATCAGTTCAATCCCAACCTGGTCAGGTGTCTTGCTACAAACTCCCTGACAAAGGGTTATCCAGTCTCTGGTTGAAAATATTCAAGAATCAGGAATTCACTACATTGTTACAATTTTGGACAGCTCACATTATGGAGAAGTTTTGGTTTCTTCCCTTATCTTGAATGGAGACAATGTTAGCCTCTCCTGAGTATATCTTGTTACTCTGTAGCCTTGGACGTACCCAACACTCTGTAACTCATTGAAAATGGATCCTAAAATTCTGAGTTTAGTTTAGGGGTTATATCCAACATAATCATGCCTTTTAGCAACTTTTGTTTTGGGGTTTTCCGAATATATAGATCTTGTACTTTTCCTCCCTTATCAAACAAGCCCCTCTCAATTTTGTGGTAGGATTGCCTTTCTGTTGAGAAGAAGATAGGGTGGGCCATGTCTTTATTCATTCAGCCTTGCCCATTTTGGACGTGATCAGGTTCTCAGAGCTGGACTTTTGGTATCTTGGGTTGACATTAAGAAATGATAAAGAAAAAGGACAAGGGGAGGAGGTATCAAAGACTGAGATGGAGCGAGGTCAGGCTGATATCGCTTATTGTAACTAGTAACTTTGGCCCCTTGGTAGAAGAAGTTTGAAAGTCAATGGGACAAGTAGCTTCAACTTTGTAATTCATTATGTGAAAATGATATAAGAAGTAATCAAGACAAATTCAATTGAGCAGGACAGGGAGTCACTATAATGGCTAATAGGTGGGTGTAATTAACAATCTGGTAGCTTCCTATTTGAACTAATTATTCTCACTAATGAAGTGCTTAGCTCCTAGTCAGTAAAGAAGTGATTCCATGCTGTTCAATGAGTTAATGTGTTAATGTTTATGCCTTCTAAATTTTGGTGCCCTGGGGCTAGTTACTCACTAAAGGTGTTCTAAAGCCTTAAGGAAGGACAAAGCAGTTGTGGAGGACAGAATGGTTGTGGGGATGAGTAGAAAAGTGTGTGGGAAGCAACCATAGGGAAGGAAGGCATGGTTGAGAATGACTGTCCTTGTAACTCATCTCAGGTATGGGAACTTAGAACTGGCTTAGAACTACATTGGAATTCTCTAAAACAGCAGGAATGACCACCATTTAGAATTTTTTTTCCAAGTGTCATTTAGAAGAATGACTGATAGTTGTGCTTTTTTTCCCTCTTCTCACAGGCTTTCTGGAGATGTGTCCAGTGCTGTGAGCTACTGTAAGTTAGCTCCTCAGTCTCTTTCCTGTTTGGGATGGAAGCTCCCTGTATCTTTGTATAGAAAGATGTGGCACTGGGAAGATATAGGGGGAAGAGGGCACCCAGAGCACAAGCAAGATGGGAGGTGGTGGTGGGAGAAGTATGAGAGGTGTCTTAAAGCCTAGGATGAGGAACTGGGATTTGATCATGAACCCTGATAGGGGGGAGAGAGAAAAAGAGAGGGGGTGAGAGAGGGAGAGGGAAAGAGAGAGAGAAAGAGAGGGGGAGGTGAGAGAGACAGAGAGAGAGAAAGAGAGAGAGAGACAGACAGACAGACAGACAGAGACAGAGAGAGAGACAGAGAGAGAGAGAAAGAGAGGGAGAGAGAGAAGCAAAGACAACTTAATCTTGAGGAAGATGATTCTTGATCTTGTGTATAGGATGGATAGCTGGGGACCTGCTATGGGACTCTTAAGGGTCTTGAGCTTCTTTTCTCTTTCCCTATAGCTGTGGTTACCAGCAGTGTCTCATCTACTGGGGTAGCATCAACAAGCCTTGGTCATGTAAGCAAGAGCTCTGGAGATGGAAGCAATAGATATAGCTCTGGAGTTGAATATAGCTCTGGTACCAGGTCTGGTTCTACACGTGCTTCTTCTGGATCTGCAGGATCCAGCTCTGGATCTGGAACCCAAGAATCTAGTTCTAGGAAAACCCAGGATTACAGCTCAGGGCAGGGAAGTCAGGAGGGCTCCCATAACCGAGTGAAATTCTAAACTGGCTTAGATTTCTGGTATCCTTGAGCTTGCTTAGATGTGATTTCCCCTATTCTGGTCTCTGATCCATCCTTCATCATCTTATGCCATCTGGGGATGGAAGTCTTTGAATCAAAAGCTCTTTTCTCTATTCACACTTCTCAGTGAAACTGGGAAGGCAGGAGGAGGATCTATTTTTAGTGGTTTTTTTTGTTGTTCATCTTTTGTCTCCTTTCTTACTCGGTCCCTCCTATTATTCTTTTTTCCATTCCTTGGGATTACTACCACTCCCCATTCTTTATCAGACTGTTGAAGGAAGTCTGTTCTCCCCTTTCTTCTTTTCCAACCATTCTTGGTTGTAAATAAGGGGCACAATTATGAGCCAATTAGTATTAGCCCTTGATTACCTGCCCCAATGTAGGGGAGATAATTTACAGCAATGGATGCTTCAAAAATTATGCCTATGCCTATTGGGGTGTGCATTGTATGGCATTATTATTGACAACAGGTCAATCTGCTCAGGCAGATTTCCCATCTTTGAGCCCATCTCAAACAATGGAGAACAGATAAAGTCCAGGAGTATGCCAAAGTGCACAATGATTTCTATCCAGAATGCAAGACTTTTCTATAAAAAGAATGATCTATATTTGAACCATTGAGACCACCTGTCCACTCACACCTGCCATTTCCCAGGGAACCAGTAGGGTGGATTCTTTCTTGGTTATTTTTGTGTGTGTGGGGGGCAGGACACAGTATTACTCTTGGAGGGTGTAATTAGAACCCTATGAAAAGGATTGAAGATGTAGTTTCCACCAAATGGAGTGTTCAGCACAACAGTGGGCCCTCTGGTAACTAGGTTGAGGATGAATATTCCTGCTGAGTAATTGGGTTAGGTGAGATGTAAGAATTAAGCTGAGGCTGATAACTATTTGTGGATAATACCTTGTCATGTATTCTTTTGTGCCTTGTTTTAAAATCTTGGATGTTCTTCCTCTTCCTTTCCCCCATCTTATCAATAAACATCATGAAAAAAAGTCATGTTGTGTCTAAATGTTGGTCACTGGCATTGGGAAAATGGACTGCAGTCTTTGCTAATCATATGCCCCACTCTATTCCCTCCTCCAATCAAAATGAGAACAGTTAGTTATCTCTTCCTTACTTATTAACAGAGGACATTATGTTAATTAGAGAAAAAATAACTCACACTTATGTAGTGCTTTCTGGTTTACAAGACCCCTTCCTCACAACATATCTATGCAGTTGGTGGTGCATGAACAATTATTCCCACTTTGCAAATGAGAAAACTGAGTCTTAAGTAGGTCAAGTGTCTTGTCCAAAGTTACACATTTAACAAGTCTCAGAACCAGGCTTCCCAACTCCAAGTCTATCTGTCATGAATTATTAGCTTTGTTAAATGCTTTTGTATAGATACATGAATATGGATTTATCTCATGTCCTGAGAATTTATAAACCTTGAGGCTCAGGATGAGGTAGACACAATTTAAAAAGGGCTAGAAACCCAGTACCTATGTGAACACAACTACAAATCACTTTTCACACAAACAAAATCAGATCTAACTAAATGGAAAAACATCAATTGCTCGTGGCTGGGTTGAGCTAATATAATAAAAATGACAATTTTACTTAAATTAAATTACATATTTAGTGCCATATCAATCATTCTACCAAAAAATTACTTTATAGAGCTAGAAAAAATAGTGACAAAATTCATTTGGAAGACCAAAAGGTCCAGAATATCAAGGCAATTAATGAAAAGAAATGCTAGGGAAAGTGGCTTAGCCATACCAGATTTTAATCTCTATTATAAAGCAGCAGTCATCAAAAGTACTTGGTACTGGCTGAGGAATGGAGTAGTGGATCAACGGAACTGACTGGGTACAAAAGACTCAGTAGTCAACAATTATAGTAACATACTGTTTGATAAGCCCAAAGACCCCAATTTTTGGGATAAGAACTCACTATTTGACAAAAACTGCTGGGAAAACTGGAATATAACATGGCAGAAACTGGGCATAGACCATCATCTAACGCTATATACCAAAATCGAGTCTAAACAGGTGCATGATCGAGGTATAAAGGCTGATACTGTAAGTAATCTGGGGAAGCAAGGAATAGTTTACCTGTCAGATTTATGGAGTAGGGAAGATTTTATGACCAAAGAAGAGTTAGCATTATAAAATGCAAAATGGATAATCTTGATTACATTATATTGAAAAGTTTTTGCACAAACAAAGCCAATGTAATCAATGTTAAGAGGGAAGTGGGAAACTGGGAAAGAATTTTTACAACCAGTGACTCTGATAAAGGCCTCATTTCTAAAATATACAGGGAACTAAGTCAAATCTATAAGAATACAAATCATTCCCCAATTGATAAATGGTCAAAGGATATGAACAGGCAATTTTCAGAGGTAGAAATTAAAGATATCTATAAGCATATGAAAAAATGCTCTAAATCACTAGTGATTCAAGAAATGCAAATCAAAACAACCTTGAGGTATCACATCTCACCAGTCAGATTGGCTAAGATGACAAAACAGGAAAATGACAAATGCTGGAG
This sequence comes from Pseudochirops cupreus, assembly GCA_028627135.1. Lineage (NCBI taxonomy): Eukaryota > Metazoa > Chordata > Mammalia > Diprotodontia > Pseudocheiridae > Pseudochirops > Pseudochirops cupreus. The sequence goes on along the minus strand of CM053581.1, from coordinate 386,037,068 downwards.
AGGATGTGGAAAAATTGGAACACTAATGCATTGTTGGTGGAGTTGTGAATTGATACAACCATTCTGGAGAGCAATCTGGAACTATGCCCAAAGGGCTATAAATAATTGCATGCCCTTTGACCCAGCAATACCACTGTTGGG
>CM053581.1:385959699-386036427 GCA_028627135.1 Pseudochirops cupreus | reverse complement strand
GTAACCAGTCTACATTTTTCTTGGAAGCTTTTGGTAAGGCAGTTCTGACTGTGTTGTCTTCCTCCCTTTCCATGCTTTGATACTTTTTGTTCCCCAAAAAGGAATCTAAAGGTGCATTGCTGAGCTTTCTTTGCTTCCTTTGCCTGCTCATGTTGCCAGTCAGTTACTTGACTTTTGGGCTCAGTAGAACTCTGCTTTCAGAGGGGAGAGCTCTGCAGTTGCCAGAGCTATTAGGAGGCCATAGTCTCTGCAGCCCCTACCAGCTTTGGCTCACTGAAAACGCACCTCAAGACCACCACCCAAGGCCACAATCCCAATCCAGGCAGCTCAAGGCAAGAACACTTAGCCTCTGAATGATTGCTTGGCTCCCCTGCAATCTGCAGGCCATGAGCTCTGAAGCAGCCATGTGGAGGCCACTGCAGGGCTGCCACTTCAGCCACTTCTAGCTCTGGAGGCAGTTGGCTGGACCCTCTCCCCCAAATTTAGCCGAGTTCCACTGACCTTTTCCCTTTTTCTTTGGCTCTTATGGGTTGGTAATTCTGGAAACCACCACAGCTGCTAGTGACCTACTCTCCTGAAAGCTCCAGCTGGAGCTTCTTCTGGACAGCCTGTGACTAAAACTGCATGGGGCTAGGCCCTGCTCCCAGCGTGCTGCAATGAGCCCTTCCTGTCCATCTGCCAGGCTGCCTTCAGCAGGAGTCTTGTTTCTCTGTCATTTTATGAGTTCTGGAGCTCTAAAATTTGTTTAGAGTCATATTTTACAGGTATTTGAGGTGATATTGGAGGGAGCTGTGGAGTTCTGTTGCTTCTATGCCACTGTCTTGATTCTGCCTCCTGAGTTTACTTTCTTGAAAAACTATTGTGCTATCTTTATATTTTTTTCCCTTGGTGTCTTTGAAATTCTTAACCTTTTCTCCTTCCAAATGAATTTTATTATTTTTTCTAACTCAGTAAAGTAATATTTTAGTAATTTAATTGAAATGGCATTGAATAAGTAGATCAGTTAGGTAAAATTGTCATTTTTATTATATTGACTTTGCCTACTTACCCGTGAACAGTAGATATTTATCCAACTATTTAAATCTGACTTCATTTATATAAAGAGTGTTTTACTTTTATGGTCATGTAATTCCTGTGTCTATTTTGGCAGGGTTGCTTTCAGGTATTTTATTCACCCATTTTTTGATTTAACAGTGTTTACTACCCTTTCTTCCAAAATACTGTCCATTCAGGGTTTTTAGAGACATTGTTCTCTCCTACTTGTCTTTATAGAGTGCTCCTTCTCATTGATTCACCATCTATATCATCCCCATTAATTATGGATATACCCCAAGGTGATCCTGGGTCCTTTTCTCTTTTCTCTCTCTATTTTTCTTCTTGATGAACATATCAGGCCCCAAGGCTTCATTATCCTCTCTATTCAGATGACTCCCAGAACTATATATCCAGTTGTAGTGTCTCTCTTGATTCCCAATCCCACATTACTTATCACCTGTTAGACATTTCAAACTGGGCATCCTTGATACATCTCAAACTCAACATGTCTGATATAGGACTCATTATCTAACATTAAAGTTTTGGGGGTGACTGAAAAATGAGTGATAAAAAGAAATGGAAGATTAAATCAGAACATAGTGTGTTTAATCCAGAGTGAACAAATAGATAACTTGTTTATTTACATGAGAGACAAAAGTATTGTGCTTTGTTTGCTGAGAAGTAATAGCCATTCTGAAGAAATACAATCTTTATCGCCATTTTGAATCAGAATGTTCTCACTTAAGCAAACTGGATGCCAATGAAAAACAAATTAAAATGTTCAAATTGGTGAAAAATCTCAGTGGGAAACAACAGTTTTTCAAGAAAATAAACTCAGAAAATAAGGTGGCTATAAAAGTTAGTTTTCAGATTTCTAAAAAAATTGATTTCAAACATGATTTCAGAGTATGATAAACAGATTGCTGACAAGAAGTGTAGTATGTTCTATTAACTAAATGTAAACATTACAAAAACCTGAAAAATGTATTAAAATTTGCACTGCTTAGCAAATAAATTTTTTAACATTAATATAATTTCACGATTAATAAAAATCTTAGGTAATAAGTATAATTAATTGATATTAATTGAAATTTCCTTTAAAAATATAGTTTATTTGCAAAATAGTTGAATATTAATTATAACTTTACTTGGAAAGTGAACCACTAGAATCTTATCTGCAGCCTGAAGAAATTCAGTCTATTTTAGTTTTGGCCCCTACCTATTACCAAGTTGTTCAGGTCTGTTCTAGATCAATCCCTTTATTTCATAGATGAGAAATCTGAGGTCCACAAAAGTGAAGTGACCACCCATTGTAGACATGTATTTATTTTGAGGGAGAAACAAAGACCTACTGAGTCCAGATCATGAGGTCTGCCTCTACTGCCACTGTTTCTCAGTCTCTCCTGGAGGCAGTCCTGGACATTGTCCCCAAAGACAATACTGAAGAGACAGAAAAGAAGACACTTGTCACTGCTGCAGTCATTGACATAGTCAGATGGCGCAACATTATCAATAACGTTGGAAACAGCACTGATTAAGATGCATCACCATCTGCCTTGACATTGGTACTCTGCCCTAAGGACCTCTGGGCAGGGATGTGCTAGAGCCTGCTGAAACCAGCTAGTGAAAGTTGATTGTTAAATTTTCAGTGTGAACATTTAAGAAATAGGCAAATACTATAAATTGAGGCTTGATTTATTGCTTTTATTGTCTAAACTTAAGAAAATGATGGAGAAATATTAATAATGCTGGTTTAATTTCAAAGTGTGTCATAGATACATTCCTGACCACCTCCGCCATTCTTCTCTCTAAGATCTGGTTGTTAAATATTTATCAGTATACTCTTGCTTCTGGGCCTTCCCATTTGCTACACTGGGCTTTAGGAGCCTTGAGTTCAAGTCTTTGCTTCAGTACTTACTAGTTCCATAGAAATACTTTAACATCTCCTCATCTTTTTTTTTTTTTGCTTTTTTGGAGGGGGCAATTGGGGTTAAATGACTTGCCCAAGGTCACACAGCTAGTGAAGTGTTAAGTGAGGTCAGATTTGAACTCAGGTCTTCCTGACTCCAGGGCTGGTGCTCTATTCACTGCACCACCTAGTCACCCCAACATCTCATCTTTAAAAGGGAAGAGGTCAGATTAGATTATTTCTAAGGTGCCTTCTAGCTCTGGCCTTTTGCGATTGTATGATTTAACTATAGAGTTTCTTTTTTCTTCCTTACCCCTTTTTGTCCCTTGTGGTACTGATTGGCCTTCTCTCTTACTTGTTAATCCTATCCCATCATATAAAAAAGTCTTGGTCTCAGGCCACATCGGGGGACAGAGTACCCCCAAGTCAGTAGAAACTGATATTGCTGATAAGCAAAGCCTTAAGTATAGAGGGTCATGGGATGGGGAGACTTGGTGGCAAGAATGGAGTGAGTGCCTCTCTCTGGGTGGGGCTCATCAGGGAAGACTGCCTAGAGGAAGTCACTTAGCACAGAGTATGTAAAGGGGAAAAAGGGAAAGGAGGGTCATTTTAGGTGAGGGGATTGCTTTGTCCACAGCCTGGAGTTTGCAGGACAGAAATTAGTAAGTTAGCTCTTAAGTGGGCTAGCAGGCTAGATGAAGAGTTCCCTGAGAAATGTGGCATGTGCGCGCGCGCGCGCGTGTGTGTGTGTGTGTGTGTGTGTGTGTGTGTGTGTGTGTGTGTGCGTGTGTGTGTATGTGCGTGTGTGTGTGTGTGTGCGTGTGTGTGTGTGTGTGTGTGTGTGTGTGTGTGTGTGTGCACTTGTGTATGGTAGGGAGGGGTAAATAATGAGGTGGACAGTTAACACAGGAACCTTGCTTGCCAGGATGCAAGAGTTTAACTTTAAAGACTCTCAGGTTGATGTTTTACAATAAAGTCCTTAAAACATTATCAATAAACTAATCAATATGTTATACCTGGAATCTGCCATAACTTCCTGGAAACTGCTGTAAAGCTTTCAAGCATGCTGTGGAGTTAACTGTAGCTTATATAGGGCTATACATATACTGGGTTTTTTTTTTTCATATTTGATCACAGCAACAACTCTGTGAGATCTGTGCAATTATTATTCCCATTTTATGGATGAAGAGACTGAAGCTTGGAAAATTTAAGTGACTAGCTTACACATGGGTCTGCCTGACTTCAAGTCTAGTGTTTTTATCCACCTCTTCTCAACTGTCCAATATAAAATACTTTCCCTTAATTTCATGTGATTGGGGGTATGTCTGTATGGTCTTTGTTAACCTAGAGCAGTGGTTCTCAACCTTCCTAAAGTCGCAACCCTTTAATACTCATATATGGGCATATTTACATGTGGGCGGACCTGCCTGGAGACTGATAGAGGAGCGGTGTCTCAGTTCCTAAGACCATAGGAAATATGTGTTTTCCAATGGTCTTAGGCAACCCCTGTCAAAGGGTCGTTCGACTCCCAAAGGAGTCGCGACCCACAGATTGAGAACTGCTGACCTAGAGGTATTCAAGCAGACACTGGGGGAATGCTTGCCTGGCATGGCTTTCATTCTTTTGATGACAGGAGGACTAGAAGCCCTCCCAAGTCCTTTCCAACTTTGAGATTCCAGCATTCTACAAAACCATGAGAAAAGTTTCTGGAGCTCTTGGGAAGGCAAGCCTAGAGATACATTTCCTAACCACATTAAAGAAATATACCCTGCACTAGACCATCTGATCCAGCCAGCCAGTCCAGAGATCTCTTATCAACGACATTGTAGATTAAGAGTCTTTCTTCACACCCCCTCCAGACTGACCGCCCCCCCCCCATCCCTTCTCATCAGTTCCTATTGAAGAACAGTCGAGGCCAAGACAAATTCCACAGCCCAGATCCTTCTAGAGATAACTCAGCCTGGGCTAATTGCCCCATGGCAGTCACTTAATTAGATAAAATCCAAATTACATGAGCAAAGTTTGCAAGCCAAGCAGTTTGGGGGTGGGGGGGTTCGTATTATTTACTTGGTGTCTCTGATTTTGTTGGGAGAAAATGACTTCTTGCTTGAAGGCAAACCAAACCCCCAAATTAGGGAAGTGAATCCTCTTCTGAGTTCTATAAAGGGGAAATGTTAAATCACTTCCCAAAGGACTTCATTCATCTCTGCTCATCTCAGGTCTAAACTACCTTCTCCATCAGCACCATGAGCCGTCAATTCACGTACAAGTCAGGCACCCCCACCAAGGGGGGCTTCAGCGGCTTCTCAGCCGTGCTCTCTGGGGGTCCCAGTAGCTCATCTTCCTACCAGGCAGGGGGCAAAGGACTCCAGAGTGGCTTTGGCAGTCGGAGTCTCTATAGCCTGAGAGGGACTAGGAGCATCTCTCTCAGTGTGGCTGGTGGTAGTGGGCGGAGTGGAGGGTATGGTTTTTCTCGGGGTCGAGCCAGCGGCTTTGCTGGGAGCATCTTTGGCAATGTTGCCCTGGGTCCTGTGTGCCCAGCAGTATGCCCACCAGGAGGCATCCACCAAGTTACCATCAACAAGAGCCTCTTGGCTCCACTCAATGTGGAGTTGGATCCTGAGATCCAGAAAGTAAGGACCCAGGAGCGGGAGCAGATCAAAGCTCTCAACAACAAGTTTGCCTCTTTCATTGATAAGGTGGGTTGGCCAAGTTTCTTTGTGTTGCCTTGAAAATCCCTCTGCGTATAAAAAGCCAGTTAATGCCTGATCTACTCTTGCTTACCATTTCGTGTGTGTGTGTGTGTGTGTGTGTGTGTGTGTGTATGTGTGTGTGTGTGTGTGTGTGTGTGTATGTGTGTGTGTGTGTGTGTGTGTGTGTGTGTGTGTGTGTGTGTGTGTGTGTGTGTTCTGGTAGTGAGAGCAGATGAAAACAAAAGGAAGATAAGAACCAATTTTTGCCCTTGAGTATCAAGGAGTTGGAAACAGAAAAGGATGGGGAGGGATCAGGGGAAGCAGAGCTATGGAGAGAAGAGTTCCTAGGCCCATAGGCTCATGGCCATGCTAAATGGTTGCTAGGTTTAGGAAACAACTCAATCTCTATAATAATCTCCATAAACTAGCATTTTGATAATGCTTTAAGTCCTTTACAAACATCCTCACAACAACCCTGGAAGGTAGATGTGATTTTTATCCTCATTTGAAAGATAGGGAAACTGAATCAGACAAAAGTTCAGTAATCTTATTGGAGGTATCTCATAGCTGGGAAGTTTTGAAGGACAGTTCCAATCAAATCAAATCAACCTTCCTTACCAATTACTGATATGATTGGCTCATGAATGGCTGCTGCAGCTCTGATGAGAGAGGACTATCCTGACTAAGAAAAAGATGCTATAAGATAAAATTCTAAACAGATTTTAGAATGTTTTGGTAAATTTCTGGTTGGCCAGTTCAGAATGGGTTGTTAAGGGCAACAAGAGTGTTTGAGCACTTGCTTGATAGTTGAGGCTAATGTATAGAGTCATATTTTTGGGGTATTTGATATGGCTGTGTCGGAGCTGCAATTTCTTGCTGCTCCTATGCCACCATCTTCTGCTCTGGTTCTAGTTGAGGCTAATGTAAAGGAAGACAGCCTACCTTCCCTGATTCCCATGCCCCCGTGGTGCATCTATTTTGGGATAGGATGGACTAGGAGGCTGCCCTAGGGCAGCATTTGACATGTTCTTATAACTGTTCACCAACTGATCGTAGATGGTATTGTTAGAATTTAACTTGTTTTTCTCCAAGAAAGGAGATTCTACATTTTTTTTACTTTCCTTTCTTCCTTCCTCTTTTCTTCCTCCAAACATGTCCATTTATTAACTCTTCACATCAATCAGAAGATGCTCCTGAGGCAATTACAATTTAGCTCAAATTCTTCTTACTGTATTCAGTATTTTTTTGGAGATCTATCATGGCATATGAGGTTTTGAGTGGCAGGAACAAGGCTGCTTATCTTTCTTTGTATTTACTCTTGGAGGAGAGCTCCTTGTCATTAGGGAATTTTCAATTCCTACTTGTCAGGGAGCCTAAAACTCATAGGATTTAGAGCTGAAAGGGACTTTAGAAATCAACTAGTTCAATTCCCTCATTTTTCAGATGAGGAAACAGACAGAGAGGTGAGTAAGTCATTCAAGGTCACATAGGCAGGAAGCGTGAAGGAAATTCATGTATGGTTTATGGGTTGCACTAAAAGACCTCTAAAGCGCCTTCCAACTCTAGAATTCGATGACTTACAAGGTATGGTCCAAAGGGGATTGACTTTGTTTCCATTGATAGACAGTTGACTTTAGTTCTTGGTTATCTGCTTACTAAGTATCTGTCCTATGCCCAGGAATTAAAGCAGCTCCTTATCCAAGGGCTCTAGAGTTCTGGTGAAACATTGGCACATAGATCAGTGTTGTAGGTGAGCATCACTATTAAGAAGAGTTATCAAAAAGATATTGAACCTCTGCACCCGAAGACTGAGGGTGCATCATAAGCTAAAGCTGTGAATTTGTCCTAAGACTTGTTTCCTTTGATAGAACTCCCTTCCCTCTTGCTAATAAGACCTATGACTGTGGAGTTAGGGCTAACTAATGGGCTAGGGAAAACAAAGCCATGCTGTCTTTAGCTAAAAAAAAAAAAAAAAAGGGAGGGCATTAGGGAAAAGAATTTTAAAGAAGTGGAAGGAGAGGGACATGAGAAAAAGAGGGAGAAAATGTCCCAGGTAGGTGATTAGATGGATCATTGGCTTTAGAGCTGGGAGGAACCTTTGAGATTTAATCTTCCCTTCTCATTTCATGAAGTGCTCATGCTTAGAATTTACTAGATAATAGACTCCATAAGGGTGGGGATCCTGTTTTGGGTAAACTTTATGTCTCCCTTGGGATTAGCATAATAAACATGCTATAAGGGCTTGTTGAATTGAACTGTTAATATAGGAGAATGTGTATTAGTGAGACTAGATTCAGAGAAATAACAATAGTAAGCATTAAGACATTTATGGAGCACTGGGGAACCAGCATGAAGGCAATTCAATGACCTGAAAAAGACTAGCTGTTCCTGTGGCTGACCAGTCTCTCTAAGCGAGTGATAGTCTCAGTATCTTTTTCCCCTTTTATTCATTTATTTCTAGTTTTCAGCTTTAATTTCCACAAGATTTTGAGTTACAAAATTTCTCCCCATCTTTCCCCTACCCCCACCCCAAGATGGCAAGCATACTGATTACCCCTTCCCCCAATCTACCCTGTCTTATATCTCCCCCAACCTTTCCCTCCCCCCCTTTCCCCTTACTTTCTTGTAGGGAGATGAATTTCTATACCCCACTGCCTGTACATCTTATTTCCTGGTTGCATATAAAAACAATTTTTTTACATTTGTTTTTAAAACATTGAGTTCCAGATTGTCTCCCTTCTTTCCTCACCCATCCCTACTGGGAAGACAAGCAATTCAATATAGGCTGTACATGTGTAGTTATGCAAAACATTTCCACAGTAGTTATATTGTGAAAGACTAACTATATTTCCCTCTGTCCTATCCCACCCCCCACTTATTCTATTTTCTCCTTTGACCCTGTACCTTTTCAAAAGTGTTTGCTTCTGACTACCCTTTTCCCCAATCTGCCCTCCCTTCTATCCTCCCCCCTTTTATTCCCTTCCCCCCTACTTTTCTGTAGAGTAAGATACCCAAATGAGTGTGTCTGTTATTCCCTCCTTAAGCCAAGTCCAATGAGAGTAAGGCTGGATAGTCTTGGTATCTTATTAACTTTCATGTGTGTATATCTCATTTCTCAGCTAGATTGTAAGCAATTTGAGGGCAGGGATTGGGTCTTATGCACTAACCTCCCCCCCCCCCCAACTTCATACCACCATCGACATTAGCATCTAGCACAATGTTGTACACATGGAGATACTTAGTAAAAGGGAGAGTAGATGAAGAGACAAAGTTTTGGCTATCAAATTTAGTTTTAGGTGCCTGTTGTATTAGGTTTTAGGCAGGGATATAGTGGTATATGTTTAACAATCAGCTCTCCAAAAAGTGTATACGTATAAAATTTTAATTTGAATTCTTAATATTTTCTCCATTGCTCTAATAAGTCTAGAAACCAACAAAGCAATATGTCAAGTCCTAATTTGTAGTAGTTTCTGATTTCTGAGATATAAATGCTTGTACTGAAAGTGCAGCAATTGGCTCTTGCCAGCTGACTGGAACTGGCACCAGTACATCCCAGGCTCCAGGGATATAAAACCCAATTTGGTTTGGATTCTAGGTACGGTTTCTGGAGCAGCAGAACCAGGTACTGGAGACCAAATGGAACTTGCTACAGCAGCTGGACCTGAGCAACTGTAAGAAGAACTTAGAACCTATTTATGAGGGTTACATCAATAATCTGCAGAGACAGCTGGAGACCCTGTCTGGGGATAGGGTGAGACTGGACTCTGAGCTGAGGAATATGAGGGACCTTGTGGAGGACTTCAAGAAGAGGTGAGAAGGGAGGTGATCCTTATGGGACCGGGTGCTGAACTGAGATCAGTCCAGGGGAATGGAAACTAGCCCTGTGGGCACAGGGGAGACAGTGAGGTGAGTGTGAGACATCCTCTCCCAAAGATGTTCTCCATTCATGCAAGTTTCAGGATTGCCAGCAACACTCACAGGGTTTGATGCTAAGATTCCCTGGTTGGTAACTTAGGATTTATTTGCAAGGTCCCAGAATAATCCTAAATATGTTATTGTTTGTGAGATTAGTAGAGGTCCCTTGTCATCAAGATTGGGGCAGGCCACATTTGCTTACCATAATGCTCATCTTCATTCTCCATGTCCCTCCCTGTCCTCCCAACCAAAGGTATGAAGAAGAAATCAATAAACGGACAACAGCGGAGAATGAGTTTGTGGTGCTCAAAAAGGTGAGGAGGTTGATATCCATCAGTCACTGAAATAGGAAAGGTGGGGGATGGAGTGAGGACAGATGGAAGCTCAGCTCTTAGGGGAAGGCACTGCTAGGCCTTCTGAGGGTGTTACTTTTTCTGTGCTCTACTAAGTGGTAAGTGGGTTCAGGAAGGAAGGAAGATAACAAGGGATAGGTGGGGGGAGGTGTTTATTACCTGTTTAGCACTTTCAAAATTTGGTCTCCGTGTAAGATGTAAATAAACCCAAGTGTTATACAAACATGATCTACTCTTATTATAATTATCATAGGAAGCTTTTGATTGTCTAGGACAATCTAGGGGACTCTGGATGTGGATAATTTTTTAAAAATCTGGTTTGGGGATATGATACTTGGTTTTCTGGGACAGCTGGTTTACTCAAATGAGCATGCATTCCCTGAACATACATTGGTCTACAGTAGTGGGAATGATAGTAAGCCTGTATGTGTGTGTGTGTGATGAGTGAGGGGTAGGTGGGGAGGTGGAGGGTGGTGGTGGGGAGAAAAAGCTAATGTAGATAATCCACATGCAGATAATATAGAAGATTATATCTTATTTCTTTCCCATTCCTTTCCTGAGAGGGAGTGATTTGCTCAAGGTCTAATAGTGAGTCACCTTTGGCCAAAGTAGAGATCAGAAACCAGATACCCAGTCTGGGGCTCTTTCCACTAAATGGACACAATCTGGATTTGGAGGTTCGGTGGTGGAGAGGAGAATGGAAGGTGCACTTTCAGGGCATGAACAAAAGCTACATCTGTCCTCTTTCTAGGATGTGGATGCTGCTTACACAAACAAGGTGGAGCTGCAGGCCAAAGTGGAATCCCTAGATGGAGAAGCGAAATTCCTTAAGTGCCTGTATGAAGGAGTGAGTGCCCTTTCACTGCTCTGCACTGAGTTTCCCTCCCTCACTTTCTTTCTCCTTCTTTCCTCTCACTCTTTCTCCCCCTCTCTCTTCCTCTCTGTCTCTGTCACTCTCTCCCTCCTCCTCCTCTTGTCCACTCCATGGAAGGCCTTCATCCAAGGACTCCTTCCAACTCCTTCCTAAAACACTGCTCTGGCTTTCAAGCCATGGCTATCATGCTTCTCCTCTCCCATGGCTCCCATCACCTGCTGATAACACCCCCTGCAATAATTGGAAAAGACAGTTTCTGATTAGATGAAATGTCTTCTTTACTTTTAAGTTGGCATTTGTTCTTTCTCAGATGCCTGCGAGATCATGGCACAGTAACCTGCCCCAGTCCATACTAGCTAGAATCCTTGCAGGAGGCAGCATCAGAGACAAAGGCAGAGAGGATAGCACATTGTAGAGTCAGGATGCCAGGCTCCTTGACCTTGGAAAGTTTAAGAAGCCAGGTATTCTCCAGGGTGCACATTTGGGAGTCAAGGAGTAGAGGAATGTTGATGTCATAGATGTAGTTTTGGTCAATCTTGGCATTCTGTAAGATCTAGCTGCAGATTTCCTCTTATTTATATCTGGTCATATACTCTGCTCCCTACCCTAGGTCAATCTAAGGTCCCTCCTTCTTTCTACATACACACATGCACATGCACACACATACATGCACATATACACACATGCAAACAGACAAGCTGGGGGCTGAGGGGAGGTAGGTTCTCAGTGATGCTGAGTACCTTCCATTGGCCAACCTAAGCATCTTCCCATTCTTGACTTTCTTCTTGGGGGTCTGAAGAATGGTAGTTTCCCTCTCCCCATCGATACTGAATTCTAATCAACATAGCCTCAGTAGCAGATGCTTTATGTTCAGTAATCTCTGGCAATGGTGGAGCTCCTTTCAGTTGACTTTATTCCTACCAGATCTCAAGACCCAGGTTGCTCTCTGTGCCCTTCAGGGTTTAGGTCCAGGGTTACCTGGACCACTCTTGGCAAACAGGCCAGAGTTCCAAGTCTCTAGGGCAATGGAGATCCTCTAGACTTGCATATGGTTGAATTGTTTACCCAGAAATGTCCTGTACTACACATGGTGACGCATGCGAATAGCCTTCTCTCTACAGGGACTTTTTTCAGATCTATGCTATGCTGTCCTATTAGGGATTAGAATATACAAGTCTTATCTTGTCACTCTTTCATTTAAAAACCTTCAGTTGACTCACCTCTTGGATAAACTATAAACTCTTTAGTCTGAAATTTAACATGTCCACATCTGGCTCCAAATTATCTGTCTGACCTGATTTCATGTTATTCTCCTCTTACACTCTATTAGCTGGACTAGACTGGTCACTGTTTGCAAATCTTCTCCTCATCCTGCTGCCCCCTCCTCCCCCCCACCTGTATTTGAAAAAGCTGTCTCTTTTAATGGGAATGTTCCACTCTTTTCTCTACCTTTTGAAATTTTTCTCTATCTAAATCCACCTCCTCAATGAAATCTTCCCTAATTTTCCCAGTTAACCACTCCATCAAATTTTTCTAGATCAATGTATCTGAATCCTATCTTTGCTTTCTTCAAAGTTTCCTCCATGAAGTCAATTGAACTTGAGTTTCTTCCTCCTTCTTTGTAGGAGATTGCCCAGATCCAGTCACACATCAGTGACACATCTGTCATCCTCTCCATGGACAATAACAGAAACTTGGACCTGGGCAGCATCATTGATGAAGTCAGGAGCCAGTATGAAGATATTGCCATGAAGAGCAAGACTGAGGCTGAGAACTTATACCAATCCAAGGTGAGTGAGGCTGGAGCAGCCCCACCTGACACATGACCTAGGACCAGAGGGCCAATCTGTTCTTTTCATGAAGCCTGTACTGAGATTCAAGACCCACTGTGTGTATGGTTCTGTCTTAGGTGGTTGGGGAGTGAGATCCAGACTGGGAACATGTGGTCACTCCCTTGGGAGAAATACCAGTCTGATTGGGGAGAACTGACACAGGCAGGATACATCTCTAGCAACAGACATGGCGTGTCAAGTATAAGTGAGTTTAGAGTCAAATAGGTACACAAAGGCTGAGCACAGACTTTATTAACATTGTGTAGCGTTAGACAGGGAAAACTTTCCAGAGGAGGAGAGTTTTGAAGCAGGTTTAGAAGTCTGCAACAGACATGGATTTTAGTCTCTCTTGTTAATTAAAATTAATTGCTGAAGTAGGGGGTGCTATTTTAGCTGTTATCTGAATCTCCCCTAGTTCTCCAATCAAACCCAATTCCAGGACTCAAGAAAGAGAGAGAATGAGTCACTTTGATTTTAACCTCCCTAATGGTTGGTGAGTGGGAAGGTGATTCTTCAGATAACTTGGTTTCTCACTGGGAGATTACTTAAACACCCCTTAGGATTTATCAGATTCTTTCTCAAGGGAACTACAAAGTATAGAGAGACCTTATTACATTATTTAGGAGACAGAATGATGGGTGAAAGACTAGAGAATATGAATGCCTTCAAATCTGGAAGACAAGTACAAATCACAAAATCACACAAAAAAATCACACAAAAACAAGACCTTCATTCCCACTCTCCCCTCCCCCCCCCATAGAGAGGGTCAAAACTTTAAGTCTGGAAGGAACCTAAAGTCTGACTTCCTCATTTTACAGATGAGGAAACTAACCCTGAGAAAGATTAAGTGATTTGCCCAAAGCCACACGATCAGCAAATGTCAAAGTCAGGATTTGAACTCAGATCTTCCTGACTCTAAGAATAATTTTCTTAGCTACTGTACCACTTAATTCCCCTAAAACTCTTCTAGGGTGTATATAATGCAACAGTCTTGAGTCCTTGAATGAATTAGTCATTCAATGGGATCAATATTAATTTTAGGCAGATTTTTGCTCTGGGGTTGTTCTCTCATTGTCTTTTCAGAAGATATTAGGATTTAGAGATGGAATGGACCTGAAATGTCATCAAATCCAACTTCCTTATTTTACAGATGAGGAAACTGAGGCCCATAGAAAGTATCTTGTCCAATATCACATAGGCAGTAAATAGCAAAGCTGAGGTTTGAGCTTAGGTCCTCTGAAGCAAAATTAAAATTTCTTGGTGTGTGCTGGGTAGGGGGAAGACTCATCTCAGGTCAGTTTCCTGGCAGAAAGTTGCTGAATGTCTTTCAGAATCACCTAAAAAATAAATTTTCAATTATTTCTGCCACTTTCCCTTTGTTAACTTAGAGTTAGCTGGATTGACTCAGGTATTGGGATATATAATTGACAAGGAGCAGCAGGATGACCACTGTTCACATCAAAGTTACAGGGATCAGGATTGATTTTTTTCTCTAGATGCTGGGTTCTTAATGGTGTGTGTGTGTGTATGTGTGTGCGTGCATACGTGTGTGTCTTGGACCCCTTTGGTTGAGTCTAGTGAAGACTATGGAGCCTTTTTCAGAGTCAGATTTTTAAATGTATAAAATAAAATACCTAGGATTACAAGGGAAACCAATTATATTGAAAAAAATATTTCAAAAACAAGTTTCTGGACCCTTACTCTAGAGGCAACCATCCAGATAAAGTATGGCCAAGAGGAGACACCCTTCCCCACTTTGAGTGACTAAAATATTCATCATCCTCAGACAGATTAGCTGAGATCACACATCTAACATGTAGCCAGAAACAACATCAGTGTAATCTGTTATTATTATTATTGCTATTATCCTTGTTGATAATGATAGTGATGAAAATACTAAGCAGACTTATATAGAAGAGGAGGAAAGTTACTATCCCACCTGGAGGCGGGATAAAGTCAAAAGATGGTGGGAAGGAGCTCCATGCTCTTGAGAAGACATGGCCATTTTAAGAAGTCTGAGTCCAGAAGCATCAGAAGGGTTAGGGAGGAGATAGTCTGGGGATTAGATACTTAACTACAGATAATTAATAGATGGAGGATGGGAAGTAGACTGTATTTGTCTAATGAATGTCTGAGTGTGGTGTCTGACCAAATGAAGACATACTGTTGTCATGGAATCCAGTTTATTTTAAATTATTTGCATTATCAGAAAGGGAACTCAGTCTTGCATAATCCCCAGATCAAGATGACCAAATTTCAGGGTTATATAAGATCCCAGAGAACATTAAGTCCAACTAGCATCTGAACAAAAATCTTCTGTAAAACCCATATAAAGTGGGCATCCAGTCTTTGCTTGAAGACCTCCAGAGAAGGGGAGGCTGCTACCCTTCTCCTTACCTCCCAAGGCACCTCTTTCCACTTTGGGATAGCTCTATTTTATTTTTATTTTTTTGGAGGGGGGAAGGCAGGGCAATTGGGTTTAAGTGACTTGCCCAAGGTCACACAGCTAGTGTTAAGTGTCTGAGGCTGGATTTGAACTCAGGTCCTCCTTACTCCAGGGCCAGTGTTCTATTCACTGTGCCACCTAGCCACCCAGGATAGCTCTAATAGCTATTTTCGTTACGTGAAGCAAACATTTACCTCTTTTCAGTAGGAGCTTTCTGAATCTTTGCCACTCTCTATTTCTGATTCTTTTCTCTATCTTTCTCTGTTTCTAATGTTCCATCACTTTTTTCTCTCTCTGTTTCTTCCTCCCTCTCCCATATACTTATATTACAATAACTGTTGATAACCTGAGTTATAGAAGTGATAAAGCAAACTTCCCTTCCTGATCCCCACAATTTTTTTTTAAAGTAGAGACTTCTCTCATGGATAACTGTGAGCTTTATAGGATAAAAGAATGTTTCAGGGTATCCTTATTGTCACATTAGATGAAATGGGGTAATCAGTTGAGCAGAAATTGCCTGAGATAAAAATGAAAACAAATAAAAATGAACATTCCCTCAGGAAACATTACATGCCTATAATGGAATGCCTTATGCTAGGTTCTGAGTAAATACAAAGAAGAAAACCCTGACCCTCAGATGCTCAGATGGTTGAATGGATGGTTGCCAACAGAACCAGTCCAAAAGTGGAACATTCTGCACAGATCTCTTCCCTCACCATTGTCGCCCACCAGTGCTGAAATGCTCTGCCGTGCACTCTGGTTAACACCAAATAAAAGTTTGGGTCAGTGATATTATTTTGGAATCCAGTTCCAGGAGTTGCAGCTGGCAGCCAGCCGGCATGGAGATGATCTCAAACACACCAAGAATGAGATCTCAGAACTGAGTCGACTCATCCAGAGGCTTCGCTCAGAGATTGAGAATGTGAAGAAGCAGGTGAGTGAGCCTTAGTGGGATGCTAGTCCTGCCCACAGTGGGGAGCTGGGGCATCCTGGTACCCTGAACCTAACTTGGGGATGAGATGGAGTCCCCACAGACACCTAGTCCTTAATTGAACCTCCAGCATTATTTCTTTTCACTTCTGGTATTTAACTCATTCTCTCCACTCAGCCTATCTTTACACTCAGGCTCCCATCTCTCACATCATCCCTATTCCCTATCCTCATATCCTCAGATACCTCTCATGCTTCCATACCTCTCATCCTCTCTACTTAACCCTATTCCCTCCCTCTCCACTCATTCTCTTCAACTGACATGCTCAGTCCCATTCTCTATGTTCATCCCATCCCCATCTACTTTACACATTCCTGCCATCCTTCATACCCAGCCTAGAGCCCTTACACACAGCTTCTCTCCCCTATCTCTGTATTCAGCTTTATTCCTTTATGTTTAGCCCTATGTCCTGTACATTACCTAGTCTCCAGCCCTGGCAATTATCCTCAAACTCCAGGGCAGATACAGTTGGAAAATATTTTCCATAAGATCTCTGAGGACCATGGTAGAATTACTTGTCCTCAAAGATAACATTTCTACCCTGATCACTTAGCAGCTACTCTCTCCCACCTGCTCCCAATGAATACAGCAACTACACAGTAGACTCAGTCTGGAACCAATTACAATGATTAGATGGTGAATGGAAGGGTTAAGATTGGGTAACTTAGAATTGATCCTTTGCCTCACAGTGCTCCAACCTGGAGACAGCCATTGCAGATGCTGAACAGAGGGGTGACTGTGCCCTAAAAGATGCCAGGGCCAAGCTGGATGAACTGGAGAGTGCCCTGCATAGTGCCAAGGAGGAGCTGGCCCGCCTTCTACGAGACTACCAGGAACTGATGAGTACCAAGCTTGCCCTAGACATTGAGATCGCAACCTACAGGAAGCTACTGGAGGGCGAGGAGTGCAGGTGAGGGTGGGGAACAAGCATAACTGATGATCTTTTCATTTAAGTGTGGTTCATAGGAAGAGTAGTCAGTGGACCTCATGGAAAGAAAACGGTAGACTTAGCTAAAATCTAGAAGCAGGTCTAATAAACGGGAAAGGTATTCAGCCTCTTCCCCAGGGGCCCGGCTTCAGATACTGGTGTTCTCACTGTATGACTTTAAATGTATCCGTTATTCCTTTAAGGTCTGTGTAAAATATCGGACCATTGGACGAGCAGCTCTCCAAGGTCCTATTCAGCTGCAATTTTCTGCAGAGAAGTTAGCAGATGGGTGGGGGTCTGGAGATGTGGGGATGGGAGTGAATGAAGTCAGACAGCTGGACAGAACGAGTGAGTCTGGCTTCCAGGCGTTCATTGTTTATTTATTTTATGCCTCTACTTTTCCCATCTGGATGTTTGTTGAGTGGGTTCGCTATATCAGTCACTCTGGGATGCTATACCATGCAGGAGGAATCAGAACTGCTCATTTCTTTCTTATAGGATGTCTGGAGAGTACACCAACTCTGTGAGCATCTGTAAGTACCCTGAACCCTTTCATCAATTAAAACGAGTTGATAAATATTTACTGAGTGTCTGTGACCGAGATCTTCAAATATAGCGGTACCTGTCCTCTGTGGATTATTTCCTATTTATCTTATATATGAATTGTTTGATCATAGTCTGTATGTGTCTTCCTCCTTTAGATTGTGAGGTCCTTGAGAGCAGGGACTGTCTTTTGTCTTTCTACCTCTAGTGCTTAGCACAGGGCCTGGCACAAAGTAGATGCTTGTTGACTGCCTGAATAGTCTTTGGTGGCTCCTCCAGCCTTTTGAAATGTAATAAATGTTTGTTGATGGAGCATTTATTCTTTTTTTTAAAAACTCATTTTTGTGGAATAAAACAAGTATTTCCATAATAGTACAATAGAAAGATGATTGTACACGAAGCTGCAAGTCCACTACACCCAATTTGCTATTCCTTTCAAATATACAACAGTTATCATGTAAATTTCCTTTTTTCTTCCCTCCTCCCTCCATTGCCCTAGAGATGGCCACCGTTACACACACACACACACACACACACACACACACACACACACACACACGCACACACACGCACACACCCCCACATACAACCATTCTATACCTACTTCTATTTATCAGTTCTTCTCTGGATGCAGAAAACTTCTTTCTTCATATGTCCTTTACAGTTAATTTGGGTGTTTATAATAGACAAAATTACCTATTTGTTGAAAGACATTCTTAAAACAATACGATAGTTACTGTGTATACAATGTTCTCTTGGTTCTGCTCATTTTGCTCTTCATTATTTCATCCAATTCTTTCCATATTTTTTCTAAAATCACTGACCTCATTATTTCTTATAGCACAATAGTATTCCAATCACAATCACATACCACACCTTGGTCAGCCATTCCCCAATCAATAGGCATCCCTGCAATTTCCAGTTCTTTTCCACCACAAAGAGAAGTGCTGTAAACATTTTAGAACATATAGGTTCTTTTCCTTTACCCCAATCATCTTTGGAAACAGATCAAGCAGTGGTATTGCTGGGTCAAAGGGTATATAGGTAGTTTAAAAACTCTTTGGGCATAATTCCAGATTGCTCTCCAAAATGATTGGATCCTTTACAATTCCACCATCAATGAATTTATGTGCCAATTTTTCCACATCCTCTCCAACATTTTTCACTTTTCCCTTCTATCATTTTAGCCAATCTGATAGATGCAAAATCATACCTCAAGTTTGTTTTAATTTGCATTTCTTTAAACAATAATGATTTAGAGCATTTTATATGATTATAAATTGTTTTGAGTTCTTCATTAGAAAACTGCCTGTTCATATCCCTTGACCATTTATCAATTGGGGAATGACTCACATTCTTATAGATTTGACAAAGTTCTTTTATATATTTTAGATATGAGACCTTTATCTGATAAACTGTCTATAAAATCTCCCTCCCCCTCCCCAATTTTCTGTTTTACTTCTAATCTTGGCTACATTTGTTTTATTTGTATAAAAAGTATTTTCTTTTTAAAATTTTTTATTTCAATTTTTGGAATAAAACAAGCATTTCCATAACATAGTACAATAA
This sequence comes from Pseudochirops cupreus, assembly GCA_028627135.1. Lineage (NCBI taxonomy): Eukaryota > Metazoa > Chordata > Mammalia > Diprotodontia > Pseudocheiridae > Pseudochirops > Pseudochirops cupreus. The sequence continues at coordinate 386,017,339 of CM053581.1, read as the reverse complement.
AAAAGATGATTGTACATGAAACTGTGAATTTACTATGCACAACTCACTATTCCTTTCAAATAACAACAAAATTATCACGTTAAATTTCTTTTTTTCCTTCCCTCTTCTCTACCACCACCCTAGAGATGACTGCCATTAGACACAGACAATTTATTTTTGCCACTGATGGTTGTAGGCATCTATCCTGAGCTGTTCCTTGCCTTCTCTACTGTATTCTGAGTGGATGACAGTTTTCTTCCTTCCTCCTTTCAAGGATTTTACTGTTAGTCAGCTAAGATTTAGTAAGCACCCACTTTGCCTCAGGCATTGTGCTAAGCACAAGGAATAAAAAGAAAAGCCACTGTCCCAGCTCTCTAGGGGAGGAGTCATCTAGTCCCTCCTTCTAAGAGAAAGTTCTCTAAGCCAAGCCTCCATTAACATGATAAATTTGACAGGTGTATTGGAGGGGCACAGAAAAGCAGTGAAATGAGGTCAGGCAGAGTAACAACATAAAGTTATATGTACATAGCACCTGATTTTTGTTAAAAATTCTGAGAACCCATCCACTGAGAGCCTCTGAAGTCTAATGGGAGAGGCAACATGCAGAGAAAAGCTTGCCTTCTTAGAAAGTGCCTCTCATTCAAACACTTCACTCCCACACTCTCCCCCAGCAATCACAAGATTCCAAAAAGTGAATTCTACCTTCCCCCCCACCCCCAATCAGAAAACAACGAAAAGAACAACAGCAAAAACCCTAGGAAGCCCAGACCAACAATAAATCTTTATGAATTGTCCTCAGCACAGTTTTTACTGTCAGCAGATTTATCTTCTATCTCTTATTCACATAGAGATTCAACTGGTCCCCAAGTGAGGTTTGCACTGGCTTTCACCCACAAGTTTATTTAACTTAAGCCAATCAATAGCAGGAATCTTAGATCATAAGACTTAGGGTTGGCCCAATCCTCCCATTTTATAGGTGAGAAAATTGAGGTCTAGAAAGCAAAAGTGATTTCCCCACTTCAGATAAAGAAAAGCCTAGCTGCAATTCAAAGGCAGGGTTTTGGATACCTCCTCAGGGGGTCTTGCCACAGGCTTCTGCCTCTTCCAATGTGTTGACCTGTTTATTTGATTCTACCTAACTGTTTGTTAAAAGAGAAGGCTTGGGGGAGGGCTGTTAGTGGGCAAGTGATAGCATCAACAAACATTTTGTAAGATCCATAGAATTAAACAAAAAAGTAGAGGAGGGAACATGAATAGAGTGATTTTGTTTCTACCTTGTTAAATTTAGTATATATGAATATTTCTATTCTAAAAAACTAATAAAAGTTCATAGTTTCTCTCCTTCATTTTCTGTGTGTTTAAACATTTCTTCATAGTTGTTAAATTCACAGTTTAAAAATGCTAGAATATCATACGAAGCATATTTTTTTGCTAATTTTTTGATTATCAAATACACTGTAATCATGTATTATTTGGGAGGTTTTACACTTGGCTACTCTCATTTGCTCGAAGCATCAACAGTTGTCTGGTTAGGGGCAGTTCCTTTGGAAGCCTTCCCCGTGTTGGTAACCTACATCCTTGCCTCTTCCCTGATTTCATTTTTTATACATTGTCTTCCTGGCCTCTCCAGAGCATGGTCTAATCATCTTTCTTCCTTCCTTTCTAGCTGTGATCAGCAGCACCATGGCTGGGAATGCCAGCACAGGGACTGGATTTGGGCTCAGTGGTGCCAGCTCCTATGGCTTCCGGCCCAGCTCAGTCAGTGGTGGCTATGGAACCCTTGGTGGAGGATGTGTCGTTGGCAGTGGGGCCTGCAGCCCAAGGGGGGAATCCAAGACCCAAGTGAGCAGTGCCAATGAATACAAGGATGCCCTTGGGAAGATGTCTTTGGCTCTGAGCTCCCCCAACAAGAAAATGACAAGATAAACAGCTCAGAGCCAAGCTGGCTTTGCATACTTTGAGGTTCTGTTTTCTGTGGGTCTCTCTTACCCTCATGCACCAACCTGAAGGAGATGAATATTTCCCCTAATTTCTTCTTAATTCACTTCTCCAAGAAGTTCCTCTCCTCTTTAGAATTCTTCCTTTTCTTTTCTTTGCCATGGAAACCTCCTTCATCTCTGGGCTCTCTACTTCTGTCTTTCTTGCTAGAAAACCACAGACTTTTAGGACTAGAGGTTGCCTTGTCTACCCCCCTGTCTCCACCCAGAACAGCCCAGCCAGCACCCACCATGCTTTCATGTTTATTACATCTCTAGAGAAGACGACTCCACAGCCTGTATCATTGCTGCCAACCTGGGGTTTTAGAGAAAAAGGAAGTGCTCCCTCAGGGGCAATCCCAGTTCTTGTTGCCTCAGTTTTCATCCTGCTTGTACACCGAATACCCTGTTTTCCCTCCCAAGGGAATGTCTATTGCGACCCCGCAGAAGCTGGGTGCTACCCAGCCACCTCAATTCAATGAAAACTTTTAACAAGTGTCTCCTGCGTGCAAAGATGTGGGCTTTTCTTTTCCGTTTTTTTTTTGCATGGTTGGGTGAAAGGGGAATTCTTTATTTCCCAAAGTGAGGTGAAGTTCCTGATTGAAGGAGGAAGTTTCCAAGAAAATGTGCTGACCGCAAAGTCCTTGAATGCAGAGAGGGAGAATGTTCAGCTGTCAACTGCAGTTGCTTTCCCAGCTGAAGCTACCACAGGAAATCCAAGGGGCAGCTTGGAATGCTGGAAGTTATAGTGGATGGTTTTCTCAGAGAGGATTGTAAACAAAAGGCCATATGCAATTGTACATGTGACTTCATGGTGTTGTTCTCTCCTTGCTGCCTGGCCTGTTCCTGCATTCACTATCTTTTTTTTCTTTCTGTGCCCTCTAATAAACTCAACAAATTTATTGTGTTATCTGAAACTTTGCCTATTGGGTTTTCTATTGAGATGAACTGGATAGGTTCTTCCGTGAGGAAGCTTAATGTTGTAGACTTAAGTCTCCTCCAGCATCCCCAAAAAATAATCCATAAGGCAGGCTTAGTTCCAGACCAAAGGCACAGGTGTCAATGATCATATTCATACAATATTAGAGTTGGAAAGGACTTTAGAATTATTGAGTCCAACTGCCTCATTTTACATGAATTAAATTTATACTTAGGGAAGTGACTCAGTGGTACAGATAACTTCTTTTAAGCAGAAGAATGAGACATTAAGGGAAGTAGCCTGGTGCTGTGGGAAGCTCTCTAGATTTGGAGTCAGAGGACCTGCGTTCTATCCCTGACTCTATCCCTTACTACCTGTGTGATCTTGGGCAAGTTACTTAATGTTTCTGGGCCTTGGTTACTTCCTGTATAAAATGAGGGCAATGCATTAGAACCCAGGGTTTCTCAAACTTTTCCACAGTGGAAGGACCCTTCAGTTTAGCCCTTGTAGAAAAATCCTCTAAAATTATTATTTTAATTCCTATTAACAAAAACATGCAATTCATTAAAAAACTTAAATTTGAAGAATTTTAGGGTTCCTGATCTGAGAAACTGTGGATTAGGTGACCTCTGAGGTCCCTTCCAGGTCTAAATAGATAATCCAGAGCAGCAGGGATAGAATTCTAAGTGTGATGTAGTGGTTAAAACGCTGGACTTGTCAGGGTGTGTCAGGAAAACATGATTTCAAATCTCATCTCAAACACTTACTAATTGTGCAACTGTCAGGAAGATGCTTGATGTCTCTGAGCTTCAGCTCTTGACTCTATAAAATGGGATTAATTAAAGTAATGCCAATCTAACGGGCTTGTTGTATCAAATGACATAACATATTTAAAGTGTTACAAACATATGAGTTATTATTCTAGTTCTTCTGATTCTACTGCATTATAGATTTAGAACTGGAAGGGAAATTAGGGATGATCTCATCCAATCCTTTCATTTTACAGATGGGGAAACTGAGGCCCAGAAATGAAACCTAGTGCTTTTGCCATTAGACAATTTTCTATGCACCCAAAGGTATGCTGGTAAAATGTCTAACTGACTCTTGGGGTAGAAAATGTCCACATGACACATTTTTCAGTTCAATCTGCCATATTAACATTTTCTTCTTATCTTTCTCAAGTCTAGGCAAACAACAAAATAATAAATAAGTGCTGGTTCATAGATCACTTGCCAATTTCTAAGGCTAAATGCTCACGATGAAAAGTTAACAATTGGCTTCTAGTATACCACTGTACCCATCAGTAATCTTTATCTGAGGAAGGACCCACCTATTTTAGCCCACTCATCTGATTTGATATGAAAGCCGATTCGAAAATCAGAATCATTGAATCTTAGAGCTTAAAGAATCTTAATTTAACACAAAGAGGTTAAATAACCATATTTCATTCATATACTAATTGGAGATAAAACCAGGATTAGAATGGAGGTCCCCAGCCTCCTAAATTCAGTCTGATTTCCACTAAATCACAAAATTCTTTTTTTTCCACTTTGTTCCTTCCACTCCTTTCCTGGACCACCAGGTGAAAAGTACCATCCTGGATCCTAGGCTGGGAGAGGGTGACACCATTTCTGCCCTCAGGGAGCTCCCAGACTGAGACAAGGGGAAATGATAGACACACCCAAGATTAGAATTATTAATTTCACTGCAAAGTCTAAAACTCTGTTCCAAAATGATGGTGGATGGGAAGTACAGCAGACCCAATACCCCCTACTCCTCCAGTGTGCTCTGTACCCAAGTGATGGGGCATCAGATAAGCAACTTTAATCAGTATACCAGAAGCCCAACATAAGAGAATGGGTTGGGGGACAGGATTAGGGGATTGGGCCACAGTTAATGCCATCTCTCCAGTGAAAGGTACTAAAGACCTCAGGTATGGAGTCCTTTGGGAGAGTTCCTACCTGGACTTGATGGAAGAGACTACCTCCACTGACTGACATTCTGATGACTCCTTCAATCACAAAGCTGCCACCACAACCTGTCCCAGGGGTCATCTTGTTTACCTCTCTGTTTAATCTCCAAATGGTACTCTGTCCTCTGCCCTAAAGAGCCCTCCTCTGGGAGCTGCATCTCAGTGTTGATTGGAGACCAGAGGGTGACCCAAGGGCATAATAAACCTTTGTTCATGACTTGACAGTAGGGGTGATCCAGGCTGGGATGCTGATGAAAGCTATCCTCCAGGCCTCTTCCTTCACCCCTCACACCTTTGATCCTCCTACTCTGGTACTTCATTTTCACCTCTGTCTTTAGCTATTTCCCTTGAGTCACTTTTGAATCTTAAAGTAAGTAGATTCTGGGAGAAGACAGGTTACTGAATCACCAATTCATTTATTCATCCTCTCTCAAAAATATATTGAAAAGTTATCATATCTATCCACCTATCTCTGGGCAGAACTACTAATATCCCAGACAAATGGGGCAACTTTATTGTTTTTAAATGTTTTCAGAAAAAGTGATTCCCAAAGCATGCCTCAGGCATTCCTTCTATAGTCTCACATACCTCAGAGATGAGTTCTTCCTTTGTCTAACCTAATTCTGTAACTGAGATTCCTTCCATCTATTTCTGTCCTCAGAAGTAAAACATGCTTAAAGTGAGGGGAAAGATGCCAAATACGTAAGAGGTTAGAAATAGGGTGGAGTTAGTTAATAAAAGTTCATATTTATATGGCACTTAAAGTTCAGAAAATACTTTCTTCGTAATGACCCTGTGAAGTAAATACTGAAAATATAGTTACCGCCATTTTTTCAAGTAAGAAAACTGAGGTTTGGAAGTGACTAGTACATGGCCACACAACTCATCGGTGTCAGAATTGGGATTCAGACCCAGGTCTACAGATTTCTCCAGAATTCTTTTTCCTATTTAAAATTACTACTCACACTCTGTTCCCAGTAGCTCATAGAGGTTATATAACTTTCCACACATCCCTCCTCCTCTTCCCCCCCTTCCCCCCAGAGATGAACATACAGATTCCATGACTATCCTAGGCCCCTGAAGAGGGCCAGATATATGGACCATTTCTTCCCCAAAAAGTGAACAGCCAGAAGAAGAAGCTGGTTGCAAAGAACCTCAGAAGAAATATTTACACAAAGATCCTCCAAGGGACCTGAACATATAAAGATCCTCAAAGACTGTCTCCTCCAAGGATTCTGAATACATAGACTCTCCTGATAGGAGCACAGGCATGGAGATATCCTTCCTTTCCTGAGAGACAGGAGGCAGGGAACTCCCCCAGGGAATTGACTATACAGATACCTGTCCCAAAGAGGAACCAGTGACACAGAACACTCTTGGTGGGTCTGGACACATAGATCTCCCCTCTAATCCACCATGGATTGAACACACAGATCATCACTTCAGAGTGGCAGTTCACATAGATCTTTCAGAAGGGTTGGGTACACAGATTTCCTCTCTTCTAGGAGGCTGGTCTCACATATCCCTCAGAATAATGAGGTTCAAAATCTTCCTTTTCAGGTCAGCCCTAGACTTTTTAATCTTCTCATCACCTTGTTGCCTCCCTCTCCCTCTGCCTCTGTTGCTTATCAAGATTCTAACAACTTCATTCCTTGGGAAGTAAACAGCTTTGGTTGTGATTACACAGAGCCCTTGGCTCTGATACACAGGGCACCATTTGACTCCCCAGAAGGGTCTAGGAGAGCCAAGACCATAGAGACATCCCAGATAGTACAGGAAGAGGCCGTGGAGACATAAACTCATGGGAGGGCCTATAGAGATCATCTCATTCAATCCCTTTTTTTTTTGATTGATGATGAAAACCAAAGTTAGAGAGGAAAAGTGATTTTTCCCAAGGCCATATTGAGAATGACAGGACTGGGATTTGAGCACAGATTAACTGACTTGTAGTCTACTGATCTTTCCATTATACCCTGCTGCCTCTCACTAAGAATTTCAAAGTTGGAGGGGACTTCTGGTGTTATCTAATCTAACTCCCTACCTAAAGCCTCTTCTGTAACATCCTGGATTTCAGTGGTTGTCCAGACTGCTAGTCATGATAGAAAACCAGTACTTTGAGAGACAGGCCATTCAACTTTCAGGTGGCTCTAATTATTAGAAAATTCTTACATTGAGTTCAGATCAGTTACTGTCTAGTCTTTGGTCTTAATTCTTTCTCTTCCAGCCAAACAGAACAATCTAACAATTCAGTTTAAAATATATTTATTAAGTGCCTACTATGTGCAAGGGCTCCTATTAGATGCTGAATATATAAAGCAATTCCTATCTTTAAGAGTTTATATTAGGATACATCTAATTTTCCTTCCATATAACATCTCTTTGAAGAGTTAAAGAGTAATATATCTTCTCTACCTCTCCCCTCCCCAATTAAATCATTGGGATTGGAAGCGACCTCGGCATCATCTAGTCTAACCCATCCAGGAAGGAATCCATATACTTACACATCCATCAAGTGATTGTCCAACCTCAGCTTGAAGACCTCCAAGAAGGGGGAACTCATTTCCTCTCCAGGCAGCCTGCTTCACTTTTGGAAAGGTCTGATTATTGGGAAATCCGCCTTGCCTTCCCAACATTGTGCCTTCATTTGTCTCTGTAAAACTTCTATGCTTCGCTCCTGGTTCTGTCCTCCGGGTTAAAATAGAATAATCCTGGTCCTTTGTCCACATGACAACCTCGCCAATGCTACAGCTACATTTCCATTCCTGAAGCTCCTCTTCTGCAGGAGAAGCATCCTCCTCTCCTTCATCCCATCCTGATACCACATGGTTCTGAGTCCTCTCCCTATCCTTGTCACCCTCTTTTAGAGCGGCTCCAGATTCTCATGTGTAAGGAAGTCATCCAGCACATCATGTGTCAGGAAGCCTTTCAGCAACTACCTGCTCTTCCTGTGCTGCTAGCCTCCTGTCTCTTGCTTTGTCTCCCATCTCCACATGCAGGTTCTTGAGCTGGCAAAGGGAAGGACAGAAGTGGACACTGGGAGAAGTGACATGAGCCTTGCCCTTGGACACCTTCCAGTCTGACAAGAGAGAAGGGGCATGAAGTAACACAAAGAGAGACTGGAGCAATTGAACATAGTTCAGATTGTACACAGAACAGTAGAAGAGATTTAATCTGAGACAGAGCTCTCTCGAGAGAAGACGTATTTATGCAGGGACTCACTAAGCCTCCTGTTTATTAATCTTTTAAGTTTATTTTTTTTTCAATGAACAAATACCTATTTTCTCTTCCTCTTCCCTCACTGGAAAATGAAAACCAAAGACCTTGTAACAAATACAGCATTCAACTAAAGAGGACCATCTGCTCTTCATCTCTAAAGAGAATCTCTAGAATAACAGGCTTGATATAGCCAGAGGAAGTTCAGTTACACACAAAGAAGAACTTCCCAATTCTAACGCAGGTAGAACAGGAGAATGGGCTCTCAATTCAGGTGCAAGACAGTCTTCCTTTTTGTCTTAATTTTGCCCTTGCCTGACTCTAATGCTTTGTCTCCAGATGCAAAAGGAATCATTACAGGCTGACATTCCTATCAGATCCTAGATCCAAGATTAGTGGTGTCTAGATAGTCCCATGTCCTGAATCATAGTCTTTGGGGACTAGAAAAGTCCTTGAGGGATCATCACAGTCAATCCCCTGCCTCCAGGAACAGTCTCAGATCTCTTTCATTTGTGGAGCTCTTTAAGGAAGGACATTTCTCAACTCAGGATCTCACAGACCTCCGAGGGGCTCATAAATAGTTTTCAGGAGGAGGGGGTTAAGTTATGACTTTACTTTCACTAATTTCTAATTGAAATTAAGCATTTCCTTCAAATGTTAAATAAAAAATATTCATCTGAGGAAGGATCCAAGGTTCTTCCAGAATGCCAGCAGGGTCTAGGATACAAAAAAGATTAAGAATTCCTGTCCTAACCTGTCTCTGGGGACATTTTTACACAAGCCGTTTATTTTTTTTTTTTGCTTTTTGGAGGGGGGAAGGCAGGGCAATTGGGGTTAAGTGACTTGCCCAAGGTCACACAACTAATAAGTGTTAAGTGTCTGAGGCCAGCTTTGAACTCAGGTCCTCCTGACTTCAGGGCCTGTGCTCCACTCACTGCACCTCCTAGACACCCCATATACAAGCCATTTTTACCTAGGACAACCTCTCCTTCGAACTCTACCATTTCCCTCCTTCTTTTGCTCCCTTTCCAGTTTTTTTCTCTTCATCTGCTGCAGGTAGTTAAATGTCTTTGATTGTCTTTGAAAATTTTCTCTGTCTTGGGTATGTGTGGCATACCTTTTAGACTCTGAGTTCCCCAATGAAGGACCCAGGTAACTTCCTTCCCTTAATTAATCTCTCAGCAATCAGCGTAGAAACTATGTAGGGAGTAGGAAGGGAAGAATTTTGGTCAGTATCTGTGGTCAGTGGAAGGTAAGAAGGGCATTTCCCTAAATGGTTCATAATACTATTCATTCTACTTCTGACCCACAATTGGCCCCAACATCAACCCAACCCATAGCCCCAAACCACTGAGGGGGCGAGACAATCTGGGAGCCTACTTTGGAGATCCAGGAGTTGATAACCCCAGTAATTGGAGGGCAACATGAACAGATAACCCCAAATTATTATAATGCATCATGTAAGCAAAGCAATTTCTGTGTCCTGGGTCATTTTATGGGGGATTCATCAGAGTCCTGGGTGGAAGAGACAAAAATCTGTGAGGTGGGGTGACAGATAATTTACAAATGGAGAACCAAAGAGGTAATTTATAAAGTGGTCCCGAGTGACCTGAAAGATATTCCTGACCCATAAATTAAGCTGACTTCACTGTCTCCTATCCCAGCTGTCCAGGCTTTATAAGAGGAGAGGCTTTCAAGGCAGATCAGCTGAGCTCCACCTCTTGTACCATCTCTGTCTCCTTGCATTACTTTGGCTTTCATCTTTGCCTGGCTGCCATGAGTCGCCAGTTCAATCACTATCCCAGTGGGGACCGCATTGGCTTCAGTGGTTGCTCCGCTATCATTTCAAGTCGGCTTAGCAGCAGTTCAACCTCCTTCCGAGGTGGGGTGAAGGGAGTAGGGGCAGCGGCCTTTGGCAGCAAGAGTCTTTACAGCTTATGTGGCAACCGTCGCATTTCTATCAGTGCCACAACAGGGGCATCCCGGACTGGCAGCTATGCCCTTGGGCATGGGGCTGGTTTTGGAGGAGGCAGGGTAAGTGGGTTTGTGGGAACAATTTTTGGAAATGCTGGGCTGGGGCCTGTGTGCCCATCAATCTGTCCACCTGGAGGCATCCCCCAGGTGACCATCAACAAAAGCCTCCTGGCCCCGCTCAACGTGGAACTGGATCCCGAGATCCAGAAAGTAAGGACCCAGGAACGTGAGCAGATCAAGGCACTCAACAACAAGTTTGCCTCTTTCATCGACAAGGTGGGTTGACCTGTCTTCTGTGTGTTGTCCCTCCTCCTTCCCTTAGGCAGAGTCCCATCTTGAGCACTGGTGGGCATTTGTGTGGGACTCAGAAAGACGAACAACCTTTCTCCTTGCCCTTGGGCAGTCTCTCAATCTAATGAGAGACTATACAATTTAGAACTAGAAACAGACATCTTGTAACTAACTTCCTCATGTTACAGATGAGGAAATAGACTGGAAAAAAGGAAAGTGACTTATCTAAAGGCAAGTAGCAAAGTTGAGATTTGAGCCAGTCAGTTAATAAATATTTATTAAGCACCTACTATGTGCTAGGCACTGGAGTACAAAAAATGGTAAAAGATGGCTATTGGGGAGCTCAAAGTTTAATGAGAAAGAAAACATGCAGATAACAATGCACAAACAAGTTATATAAATGATCAATTGTAGATAAATGGTGAAATCTGTTGGTTCTCAAACTTTTTGATCTCAGGACCACTTTTCCTTTCTAAAAATTGTTGAAACGTTTCGCCTTCCCCATACACAAAGAGCTTTTGGTTATGTGGGTTTTATCTACCAACATTTACTAAATTAAAAATTCAAATGTATGAAAAGTTTTGACCCACAGACCCTTTTAAAGAGTTTCAGGATTTCTAGGGGTCTTTGGACCATACCTTGAGAACTGTTTCTTTAAATGATGTGCAATGCTAGTATGGAAATGTTTAATACGATTGAACATGTATATGTTCAGATATGTCTGATTGCTTGCTGTTTCAGGGAGGAGAGAGGGACAGGAGAGAATTTGGGACTCAAAACTGTAAAAAAAATGTTAAAATTGTTTTAATATGTAATTGGGGAAAATAAAATGTATTAAATAACATAAAAAAGTTCAGTGAAAAAAATGATGCTCAATGTATTCAGGGTACCTAAAGACACACAAAAATAGATAAAGAAGCAGCTGTATATAGCTCTAGAAATCAGAACTGGGAGAATAGAGAGGAATTTGGTGGGGATATTGAAGCATTGTAAGGGAATTACTCTAGGAAGGCTTCCTACTAGAGGTGAGGTGGGAGGGGAGTATGATCTAGGGTTACTTTGGATTGGAAGACAAGCCAGGTAAGACCCATATGTAGTCTCAAAAGTGGGAGAGAGGAATTTTGAGAAGAGAACAGAGGAGAGATTTTTCTGGCTGGAACCTGAACTGTGAAATCACAGAAAAATTAGAGAATGAAGTAGGAGAATAGCAGAAGGGAGAGTTAATGGAATGGGAGAAGGACGATAGAGTCAGAATAAAGACCAAGAAAACAGCCCACATACTTAATCCCCTTGAAGGCAGTGACAAAATTTTTCTATCCTCTTTACAATCTTAAAACAATTTATTTAAAACAATATTCTTTTCAATGAATAAACATTTTTTCTCTCTCTCATCTCCTGTCCTTCTCCCCACTGAGGAAAAAAGAAAGACAAGACCACAGTAACAAATATACACAAATTCCCACATTGGCCATATCCAAAACTGTCTAATTCTGCATTTTGAGTCTATCATCTCTGTCAGGAAGCAGGTAGCATGCTTCCCCCCCCCCACTTCCATAAAGAGGGAAACCATTCACTTTTTGAATCCCATTCACCCATTTCCTCTAGGTTTACTGAATGATTTCTTTTGGATCCGTTTTTTTTTTTCCTTCTTGATGACCTCAACAGCCATAGCAAGTCTCTAATTAGCAATGGCCATGGTCTTCACCACTTGACTGATTTCTAGCCTTCCTAACCTAGAATAAGTAAAAGAATGATAGTATCACTATAGTGTTCTCAGAGCTAGAAAATACCTCAGAAGTCAACTAACCCAAGTTTGGGGTTCTAATTGTCAACTACATGGTGTTCTAGGTGCGTTTTCTGGAGCAACAAAACCAAGTGCTGGAGACCAAGTGGAACCTACTGCAGCAGTTGGACCTGAGCAACTGCAAGAGGAATCTGGAACCCATTTATGAAGGCTACATCAGCACTCTTCGTAGGCAGGTGGAGACACTGTCAGGGGACAGAGTGAGACTGGACTCTGAGCTGAGGAACATGCAGGATTTGGTGGAGGACTTCAAGAAGAGGTAAGGATGGCAAGTGGTACATAATCAACTTTCAGTTTCATGTGCATCATCTTCAAAAATTTTACCATGTTATGTAAATGCTTATTTTATTTTATAAATTAAAAACAAAACTTTAAAAAAGAAGACGTAAGCAGAGGAGCAGGCACAAATAGATTTTATTTGTGGAAAAGAAAAATTTCAGCTCTTTGCCTACAATGAAAGATTTCATGCTAATATTAACCCTTTGTTGACACTACCATCATCCTTTCTCCAGCTTCTCCAGTCTTTTGGAGAATGTGTGAATTAGATAAACTAAAAGGGAGGGGGAAAGGAGAGGGAGGAAGGAAGAGAGGGAGAGAGAGAAAAGGAGGAAGGGAGGGAGAGAGGGAAGGAGAGAGAGAAAAAGAGACAGAGAGAAACACAGAGACAGAGATAAACAGAGACAGAGAGAGAAGAAAGGGAGAGACACACAGAGACAGAGAAAGAGACTGATAGAGGCAGACAGACAAACACACACACACACACACACACAGAGGGAGAGAGACAGAGAGAGAGAGACAGAGAGAGATAGAGAGAGAGACAGAGAGAGAGAGAGAGAGAAGTTTTGTGCAGGCTATTAACTTTTCTTTCTTTCTTTTTTTTTGGCTTTTGTTCTGATAAGTGATACTGTTTGTTGCTAGCACAAAGATGGTGGTAGAGTAAGTCCAGATTTGGAACTTGGAGGATTTTCCGGCTCCTTGTGCGTTAGAATTTCTTGGACAGTTTCATCATGTGCCTCTCTACAATTTCTACATCGGGACTAAAATTTATTCCTAGCAGAACTTAAAAAAAAATAAATCCACTATTTATAGTATAATGAGTAAAGAGTCCAGCAATAAAACCAGGAAGCAGGTTCAAATTGTGCCTCTGAGACATAGGAACTGTGGGACTGGCCCTGGGCATGTCACTTAACCTGCACAATTCTCAGACTACAAGTTGCAGATCAACCTGGATTGGCAGAGATTCTCCTCACTGAGGAGCTCTCCATACCCATGAAATTAAAAGTTCAGTCCCTACTATTGTCTGACTTTTGGACTTCACCATTGGTGTGGAGAATTTAGAGGCATCTTAACTTGGAAGTGGGTTGTTTCTCCCATTAAACTGAACCAGTAATCAGAAGACCAGTTTTCAGGATGCCATGTTTCCAAGGCCCAGGACTTCTAGGAATTGGAGGCTTTTGAGATTATAGGCAATTTATAGACAATAAAAGAGAACCTCCTCCATTCAGCACCACTGTCTACTTTCTCATTTGAGTGATTTCTAAGTGCACATCTGGCTTTCCCCCAGAACTGGACATAGACACAAAGGGAGGAAGGAGATGTTCTCTAAACTTAGGGAGTGGAGGTCTTATTGTTTGGATGGCTGGATTTGGTGGGTGAGTGAGGAAAATGGGACATATACCAAGATTTAAAATGAATTAGAAATGATACATAAAACCATGCAAAGGAACAGAGGGCAAGCTGATCACCCCAGTGGGGAGGAGATGTAGAGGGAAAAGGAGAATTAAGTCAAGTGTAGTTTTGAGACGGGGTATATTTTAGCATTTAGCATTCACAATACTGGAACTGAAGCTGAAATACTTTGGCCACAAAATGAGATGAAACTCATTGGAAAAGACCTTCATGTTGGGAAAGATTGAAGGCAAAAGGAAAAGGGAATGGCAGAGGATGAGATGGAGAGAAAGATAGCATCATGGAAGCAACAAACATGAGCTCGGACAGAGTTGGGGAGATGGTGGAAGACAGAAGAGCCTGGCATGGTCATGACCATAGAGTCCATGGGGTCATGAAGAATCAGACACAACTGAACAAATGAACAACAACAAGTATTTTAGTAGAAAGTTCTGCACTATGAAGTCAGGAGAGACCTGGATTTGAGTGACAGTTGTCCCATTTAATACTTGTAATCTTGGACAAGTTACTTTATCTCTCTGAGTCTCAGTTTCCCCATCTATTAAATGGCAATGATAACATCTGTCTTGCATACTGTAGAGGGTTGGTGTGCAATTATTAAATGACATATGGTGAGGTAAAAGAATTTGTACCCTATTGCCCACTATGTAAATATAGCCATTATTTTGAAGAAAATTTGGAAGGAGAAGAGGAACTTTCACTGGAGAAGACTATATGTGCGTCACAGAGGTGAAGCCTCCTTCATCCCCACTGGACATGACACCCAATGTTGTCAAAGTTTAGGGCCTCCCTGCCTGCCTAGGTGTCTTTATCTCCTTAATGAATCTTATTTGCAATGCCTTCTCTTTATTCCCATGTAGGTACGAGATGGAGATTAATAAACGAACAGCCGCTGAGAATGAGTTTGTGGTGCTCAAGAAGGTGAGACAGCAACTGCTGGGAGTGGAACAAGGGAAACAAAGTGGGAGTAGTCATGGGTGGGCCCAAAGGACTTAGTGACCACTGGTCTCTTCACTCCAGGCAAGCAGTAGAATCTGGTGGGTTTGTGGGAGGAGATGGAAGCACTAAACATGGTGGTTGGAAGTTCTTGAAGCTCTTTGCCTATGTTAACCTCACTTGATCCTCACAACAACTTCGGGAAATGGGTGCTGTTATTACCCCCATTTTACAGAAGAGGAAATAGGTTGAGAGAGTGTAAGTGACTTGCTCAGGGTCACACAGTGAAGGAGCAGCTGAGAAAAGATCTGGGTCATTTTCTGCCTTGGACCCTGATTGACATTTCTTAATGTCCCTCACTCCCAAGTATTTTGTCTTGAGTTCAGTGTCTTGAGTTAAGTCAACTCAAGAGGCATTTATCAGTCACGTGTCAGGCTCCATACTACATTCTGGTAATCCAAATATGAGTAGAAAGATAATCCCTGCCCTCAAAATGTTTATATTCTAATGGTGTGTGTGTGCGTGTGTGTGTGTGTGTGTGTGTGTGTGTGTGTGTGTGTGTGTGAAGACAATACCACATATAAAAGGGAGGTGGAAAGAAGAGATGAAGTTACTAGAAACATTGTAGGGGGGAAAGTCTGGGAGAATCTGGAGTGCAGCCTGGAGAAGAATGAAGGCATAGGTGACCTGGGCACCCTCCTTAAAATGGAGATTCTGGGAGGAAGCAGCCATTCAGAAGGAGAAGTCAGTGGTGTGAAGAATATTTCCAATGTGTGAAATCTTGAAGTGGGGTGATCTTCCAGGGTATACAGATTTCCATAGCATGATGGAGAAAGTTCAGAGTCAGAAATGTGGCCAAGAGAGGAATAAATTCTTAACATGTTGCTCGAAAGAAATCAAGATAAAAATTCATTGGTTTAAAATTCAGATGTTTGATTGACCATATACATTGGGCACACCTGGATCTTCTGAACTCCTGGGTCTTCTTCTCATTAAGCAGGGGAAAGGTGAGGAGAAAGTACAGAGCTATCCTGTTGGCAGAAGTGCTAGGTTTTGGAGGCAGACATCATTACCATGTGATGTTGAAGTTATGGTCCCTACAAGACACCTGCCCAGCATCCTGGAGGAGTTGGATCAGGGGCAAGGGGGTGAACATGAAGGAAGAGATCATGTCTCCGTGGGTTATTGTTTCTACAGGATGTGGATGCAGCCTACATGAACAAAATAGACCTCCAGGCTAAGGTGGATTCTACAACCGATGAGATCAAATTCCTTAAGTGCCTCTATGAAGGGGTAAGCATCATCTACCATCCTCTCCCTCCCCCAAGTAAAACACACAAACCAGTGTCCCCCTAGATGCCATCTGTCTCCTTTCCAAAGATCTAGAGGACTGGTGTTGGGCGAGGGGGCCAGGGAGCAGATGCCATGGTAAGGGAGTTAGTCTGAAGGAGTAAGGAGAAAGATGGGCTGGTAAGTATAGTCACTTATTTGCAAGGCTTTTGTTAAGGAAGACAATTCACCTCAACAGCAGAAATATTAAGAATTCCCAGATAGACCTGAGAGAATGCAGAACAGAGCTAGGAACAGTCATTCACTTTTGACTCTTCCTATGATCCCTAGAAGATATGTACAGTGCATATGGACAACAGAATCTTGAAAAATTATAGCTGAAAGGGACTGTGGAAATCATTTAAATTAAAAAAGAAATAAAAAATCCATTCATTAAGGCCTTACCACATGCCTGGCACTGTGCTTAGGACTGGAGCTACAAAGAGAGATTAAAATAGTCCCTGGCCTCAATGTAGTTTTACAGATGAATTTTAAAGAAATAAAGTGATTTTCAATCACAGTTAGTAAGTGCAGAGCTGAGACTAAAACTCAGCTCTTCTGACTCTTGGTCAACTGCTGTCTCTCCTGCACCACTCTTGGATCATTACAGTGAGACTAGGGGATGTTGCTGGAGCCAGCTTGAACTGCTTCTCAAGAGCTGATTGTTAAATTTTCAGAGTGAAAACTCAGAACAGGCAAAGGCTGCAACTCAGGACTTGACTGCTTTATGGAATGCCTAGACTTAAGAAAGTGGTGGAGAAAATGTTAATGATGCAGGTTAAACTTAAAAGGATATTGGAAGTCCATTTCTTGTTCTGGAGAGCTGATTATTGAGCATTTGCTAGCACACCCTTGGTGTTTGCCTTATTCAGGGTATAGAGTGCCGTAGGGGTACGTAAGAGGTTATTTGGAAAAAGAGAGATGCTCTTAAATTCACTGTTGCCTATCTGTTGCCTAGGAGATCGCCCAGATCCAATCCCACATCAGTGACACATCCGTCATCCTCTCCATGGACAATAATCGAGACCTGGACCTGGACAGCATCATTGATGAAATTAAAAACCAGTATGAGGAGACCGCCATGAGAAGCAAAACTGAGGCTGAGGCCCTCTATCAGAGCAAGGTGGGGGGATTGTAACGATTTTCTCATCCATTATCTCATGTGATCCTTCAAACAACCCTCTGAAATAGGTATTATCCCCATTTAATAAATGAGAACATTGAGGATCAAAGAGATTAAAAGCCTGGCCCAAAGTCACACAGCCAGTACGTGACAAAGCTGGGCCTCAGATCCAGAGCTTGTTCTTTCCACTACACTATAATGTTGGGAGTGGGCCATAGCTCCTTAACCTAGTTCCCCTATTAGAAAATGTTTCTCTGATAGGCATGGTGGGCTCAGATGGAATTGTTAGTACTGGACTTGGGCACTGAGGTTAGGCCCTCTACCTCTATTTAGAGCACCTGTGCCCTAGCTTGGCATGACTCTACAGATTGACCACATTCTTGACATTACTTTGTCTTAGATTTCTCATTCACTTTGGGGCAACTTTCTAAGTCCCTGAGGCTAAGGAAGGGAGAAGAGAGGAAACTCAATTCTACCAAAGTTGTCCTAAAATATTTTTCCCCTCTTAGAGTAAATAGTGTAAATTTAAGTAAATACTTCTTGACTATGATTGTAAATTATGACTGAAGGCATTTTTATTCCCTGGAAGCCATTGAAAATCAGAGAGGTCCTCCTCAGAGTAGAACAGGGATTCTCCTGCTTAGAGGCAGATTCATGGATCCATTTAACAAGTATGTGTTAATGGATAAAGAGATGGTACCTTGAAGGTTTTTCTATTTTGACAATTTGGCTATGGGCATGGACAAAGGAAACTTGGTCAATTAAACATCCCTCTTGAAAAAATGGTCATTCTGAACCCATTTGGTTTTCTTGAGATGATTCCCTGATTTCCTCATTCTTTTAGCATGTTATTTTGATAAGGAAGGTAAAACCGTTGAGTTGTGGGAAGAGAGACAGTGGTTACTGGGCTGTTAACAACCCTAACATGGGCACTTATCTTTCTCTCACCATGAGGATGCCTTTAGGTAGCATATAAAAGCACATAGGGCCCCAGGGCCGCTATTCCTAAAATGACTCTTAGAGATTAACAATAGAACTGAGGATATTATACTGAGAGTAAGAGAGCCTGGTGAGATTGTCTTTTTTTTTTTTTATGGCAGAGTAGTATAGCTCTGTTTATGTGGGTGTCTTTCCTTGCGTACTTGGGTTTGTGTTTCCTTGTGTTGTGTGTATCTCTGAGTAAAGCCTCGGACATTGGACTGGGCTGTAAGTGGCCTGAGATCTTTGGCACAGAGAACACCAAAGAGCTGAGAAATGATGACATTTTGTCGAGAGTAGTGAAAGCCATGTTTGTGGCAATACTCTATGATCCTTCTTTATTCTTTTGGACATACTTGGTCACAGACTCTTACAGTTACTGTCCTTGAGACCTTGATACTATGTTTATGTCAGTACTGTATGAGCATGTGAGACCAAATTGTTCAGTGTAATCAGTTAACCCCCTATAAATAAATCCTCATTCTCTTCTCTGTTCCTTGCCCTTACTACTCACCCTCAGATCCAAGAACTACAAGTCACAGCTGGCCGGCAAGGTGATGACCTTAAACTTACCAAGGCTGAGATCTCGGAACTTAATCGACTGATCCAGAGACTTCGTTCAGAGATTGGGAGTGTGAAGAAACAGGTGAGTTATGCCAATAAATCAATCAACTCACACAATGTTGAGTATCTATTACGTGCTTAGTATAACCCAAGATGTTGTGGAGAATAGATGGCCACTGCCTTTAAGAAATGTGCAATCTATTTGGAAAAACTAATCTACATGATGACTAATTTAAGACAGCATATAATTAACTGCTAAACCATATGGCATGATAAATGTTGTAGGAGATTGAGGAGAAGGGAGATCAAAGGCTCTCATAGCAAAAGATTAGAAGACTTCATGGCAAATGAAATATTTGAAATGAACCGTAAAGGATTGAAAAATTTTCTGGGCAACTGGAACAATGAGTAAAAGCATAAATGTGGGAAAGGTAAGGAGAAGGAACTGGTGGGACAAATGATGTGTGTTGGGGAGTACCAAGAAACAAGATTAAATCAGTAGGGTGAGAGAGGGGGTTGGACTAGATGGTCTCTGGGATCTTTTTCAGGTCTTCATCTATGATCATATGCTCTATCATGCGCTGGTATGGGGGGGTCACCCTGCCCTTTGCTTTCTGGTGACCAGGAACAACATAAGCATATCTTCATGAACTTGGAGAATTGATGTTGCTGCTCCACTTGGATGCTTGCTTCACCCTTGTCTGGAAGCAATGGGCCAAACTAGGTGTTTGTAGAAGTAAGCTTCTGCTAAAGGCTCTTCTGACTGCATATCCCTTGCCCCATGCCACTTAGGCTCTCAGCTCTTTTCCCCTCCCAAATTCTACCTCAATTGAATTGCCTACTCTTTCAGCTTTTGAAGAGTGAATAGGACCAGAATAGTTGAGGAAAGAAGGCTGAGACTAAATATTAACTAAAGTGATAATTCATATATGGAAAATGAAGAGCTGGCAATGTTTTTTGAAGACTCAAGAATTGTATAGATGTAAAAAAATGCACAAGGCCCTTGAAGCAACCATGAACACTAGATTATGATGTTTAATTAATGAAAAGATGGATTTGCATGATGAGGAAAGGACATCAAGCAGAAATTGACTCTTTGTGGTCGAAGTAAGTTATTACTATTCAAAACACATGAGAAAATCATCTTGCCATGTTCCTGTAGCATCTCTCCCCCACGTTCTTCTGAGTATTTGCATAAATACGGATTCAGACAAACTTAGGTTGCGGGCACGGGTGTTGACTATGAAGATACCACAGTATTATACAAAGTATATGCCTCATGGTATTTAAATAAATGAGAATTTGAACTGGAATTAAGTTAAATTCAACTAGAATTTATTAAGTTCCCATCAAGAACACACTGTGCTGACACAAAAATAAGAACAAAACAGTCTTTGTCCTCAGAAACCTTAGATTCTATCAGAGGGAGAGGGCTAAACAACATTTAAATATAAAATACATACTGACTAATTCTTCTGGGGGGAGTATAGATATAATGTGAAGGGTATTTTATAACAATATAATGCTGTCCCCTGCTTCGACTGTCCTGCTCATGGAGTTTGGCGCTGATGTGGATGGGCATGAGGGAGTGGGGAGTAATGGTCAGGGAAGGGAACTTCAGCCTAAATTTCCTATGACTCAGGAACACAGGGATTATGAGTGGAGCCATGAGACAGTAGACAGTCATGTTCTACACGTGGCAATAACAATATTAACATCATTAACAGTTCCTTAACGAGGTAAAAAGATGGGAGTTGGGGGTGTCAGGGAAGGGGCACTATTACACAGTAGCAGGGCATATGGCTAGTCCCTGGTCCTGAGTCAAAGCAGGAGATGATGGAGTCCTCAGGACTGGAAAGAGGGATGAAGAATGTGTGAAGTTCTCATTCTCTAAGACTTAGCCAGGTTGGTTCCAACCTAGGGTTCACTCCAACGCTGGGTAGATTATTTTCTGCGATGAGGGGAAATCTAAAGCTCAGATATGTATGACCTTGGACAAGTCTCTTAACTTCCTTAGACCTCAGCTTCCTCATTGGTAAAATGAAGCTGTTGGACCAGATGACCCCTAAGGTTCTTCCCAATTCTAAATCTATGATCCTGTAACATCAAGACTTTCTATGTAGTTGAAAATAATTTAGAACTTATGTCCTTCACTCCACAGTGCGCCAACTTGGAGACAGCTATTGCAGATGCTGAGCAGCGGGGTGATTGTTCTCTGAAAGATGCTAGGGCCAAGCTGGATGAGTTGGAGGGTGCCTTACATTGTGCCAAAGAGGAGTTGGCCCGCCTGCTTCGGGACCACCAGGAGCTGATGAGCGTCAAGCTGGCCCTGGACATGGAGATTGCCACTTACAGGAAGTTACTGGAGGGTGAGGAGTGCAGGTGAGAGTAACAGTGCTTTTGTACAAGTTAGTAATTGGTCAGGTCCTACATCAAGACAATGAAACAAGTATTTATTTATAAGTAAGTCAGCAAATATTTTAAAGCATTTACGATTTGTTGGGTACCAGGTTAAGTGATGGGTAACCAAAGATAAAAATGAAATAGGTCCTACTTTCAAGGAACTTATATTCTATGGTAGACAACGTGTGCAATGTGTACGTGAAATGTAATTGGAAGGGAGAGGAACTAGTAGCTGGAGAGGCATCATGCAGGAAAGGCTGTTTGAGTTGAGGGAAATTAGGCATTCTAAGAGGCAGAGGAGAGGAGGGAGGGCATTCTAGGTATAAGTAAGGGACGATCTAGAAAAAGACTCAGAGAAAGGAGATGAAATGTTGTATGTAATGAACAGCAAGAAGGCTAATTTGGTTGAACTACATGATAGGAGAAAATATACAACAAGTCTTGAAAGATAGATTGGAGCATCTCTTATGTGCCAATCAATCAATCAACACGAATTTATCGACACATCTATTATGTGCTGAGCACTGCGAATATAAAAAAACCAGTCCTTGCCCTCAAGAAGCTTACATTTTATCAGAAAAAACACGTACACAAATAAATATGAAATACACACAAATGAAATACAAAGTGATTTTGGGGTGGGAGGGATCAGGAGCAGATAGAAGGGAGAAGGTATAGAATATAGCATGCAAAATGAGCCTTGAATGGAGCTTAGAGTGAGAATGAACTTTGGCACTGAGTAATACAACCAGAAAGTACTTTAGAGGTCATCTAGACCAATCTCATTTTATAGAAAGGGAAACTAAGACAATCAAATGACTTACCCAAGGTCATCTGGTTAGTAAGTGGAAGATGACCAGTCATAGAACTCAGGTCTCCTAACTCTAAATCCAGAGTTCCACCCACTGACTCATTTTCCCAAGAATGGCAAAGCAGGATGGAGTGAGGAGGGAATTTTCATAGTTTTAGAGCTGAATGGGACCCTCAAAGATCATCAGTCTTCGCTTTTTCATTTTACAAAGGAAGAGATAGAGACAGAGAGAGTTTAATTGACTGTCTACCACACAGATCTGAGTGGTTGGGTTGGGAATCTGAACCCAGGTCCAATATTCTTTTCACTACTGATTCCTAATATCACACTATACCCCACCTATGGGGGATATTGTGAGGTAGGAAATGGCAACTGAGGATTTAATCTGACCCGGAAATAGCTTATATAAATTGTCTTAGCATTCCATCTCTGCCACTGCATAACTGAGAGAAAAGTATGTTGGGCTAGGTAGAATAGCTGCCATTGTCTGATCACTTTATTGATTGTGTTTCACCCTCTGCAGGATGTCTGGAGAGTATCCGAATTCCGTGAGCATCTGTAAGTACATGCAAACCTCAGCCCTCTTCTTGGTAACCATCCTTTTCACAGGACAAGGGCCAGTCATTTCTAGGGCAGGCCAGAGGATCAGGATACTTGGAGGAGAGGGCAAAAGCCCAAGGAGTAATGTAGACCACTCTTAGGTTTGGGTGGTAGTCAAGGGAGAACAATGGAAGGGAGAAATCTTAAATGCCAAAACAGCAGATTCTCAGAGTCGGAAGGGACTCTGAGGGCTCTAGTTCAGACCCTACTCAAACAAGAATACCCTTTATGGCATATCTGAATAGGGATCCTCCAGCCATTGGTGGAATGTTTCAAGTGGATCACACGTTGTCAAAACTGGAAGGGGTTTTTAGAGAAAGTTTGTGAGTGCAGTCTGCTCATTTGTGAAGGAGGAAACCTAGGACCAGAAAGGGGAATTATTTTTCCAAGGCCACATAGTGAGTGGCAGAACCAGGGGAAGGACATGAATATCCAGACTCATAATCCAGGGCTCTTCCATATCGTTTTCCTTCCTTCCTTCCTTCCTTCCTTCCTTCCTTCCTTCCTTCCTTCCTTTCTTCCCTCCTTCCCTCCTTCCCTCCTTCCTTCCCTCCTTAGCTCCCTCCTTCCCTCTCTCCTTCCCTCCTTGCTTCCCTCCTTGCTTCCCTCCTTCCTTCCTTCCTTCCCTCCTCCTTCCTTCCTTCCCTCCTCCTTCCTTCCTTCCCTCCTCCTTTCTTCCTTCCTTCCTTCCTTCCTTCCTTCCTTCCTTCCTTCCTTCCTTCTTTCCTTCCCCTCAAGAAGCTTACATTCTATCAGAAAAAACACGTACACAGATAAATAAATATGAAATACACACAAATGAAATACAAAGTGATTTTGGGGTGGGAAGGATCAGCAACAGATAGAAGGGAGAAGGTATAGAATGTAGCATTCAAAATGAGCCTTGAATGGAGCTTAGAGTGAGAATGAGCTTTGGCACTGAACAGTACAACCAGAAAGTACTTTAGAGGTCATCTAGCCCTTCTTCCTTCCTCCTTCTCTTCTTTCTTGCCTTCATGTTCTTTAGACTTTTTTCACTTTTAAAGTGAACTTAAAAGAGAAACTTAAAAAAAAACCCAAGTATTTTCATAGGCTCAACTGAACAGAATCCTACATGAAACTGTGAATCTCTTTTCTATACAGCTTGCTTTTCTTTTTAAGTGTATCATATTTTTTTTTCACATCTTAAAATTACTTTCAAAGTAATCCTATCTGTGATTCTTTCTAGCCTCTTTGTGTTCTCTTCTGGCATTTCAAAGTCATTTTTTATTTCTCTTCTTTTAAAAATAGAAAGCAAAACTATTCACAGCCTCTTTTACCTTCCCCTCTCCACTCCTACCTGAGGAAATAACCCAAACAAAAAACCTTTAGATAAAATATGCATAGTTCAGCAAATCAAATTCCCATATTGGCTATGTCTGGCAATCTCTGTCATATTCTGCATCTTGAGTCCATCACTTGTGTGTCAAGAGATGGGTAGCATACCTCCTCCTCTATCCTTTGGAATCATGGTTGGTCATTTCATCAGAATTCTTTACAGCATTGTTGCTATTGCATATGTTCTTCTCCTGGTTCTGCTCCCTTTGACTTTGCCTTGCATCAGTTTGGTGTGTGTATTCTTTCACAGCGGTCATCAGCAGCACCAACACTGGGCCAGGAGGCACTGGCTTCAGTGTGGGCTTTGGAACCTCGAGCACTTACAACTATAAGCCAGGAGCTGCTGAAATCAAAACCAAGGGCAGCTGTGGAAGCGACTACAAGGAGCCAATAACCAAAGGTGGCAGCTCTCCAGCCAAAAAGGGCTCCAGATAAAGGCTGAGTGGCTGAATCCTCCCAGTTTAGAGTATGTGCAAGGAATCTTTGGGCCCCTGCTGCTACCCAGTGACCCCCTGTTCTGCCCCCAAGGCAGGAAGTTCTCTTTGCTCTCAAAAAGCCTGATTGGTCCCCTCTCCTGCCAAACTCAGTATCTTCTGGAAAGGGGATCCGGTTTAGCCTAGCTATGGATTCTGATAACTGCTCCTCTGTGGGCAGCCTTCACAGGGAACAAACCCAGTAACGACTGGCATCTCCAAGCACTTTACAGACATGATTTCATTGGAGCCTCACACCATCCCTGTAAAGTAGGCTCTATATATTATTCTATAGAATACTATGGGTATTCTCATCATCATTCCACAGCTGAGTAAACTGAGGCTCAGAGAGGTCGTTTGATCCTCACAACCCTGTGAATTGGGGGACATTCTCATTCCCATTTTACAAAGGAAGAAACTAAGGCTAAGGGGGGGCTTAAATGACTTGCTCCCCCAGGATTACACAGTGAGCATCTCTGAGCTCCAATTCAGCACTCTATTTACCATGCCACCTTGCTGCCTACACATCACGGTTACACTGCTAAGTGGCAAGGGCACAACCCTGTCTAGTATCCCATTCACTACCCTCTGCTGCCTCTCAAGATGCAAAGGGTTTACATAGTCTAGATGCCCCTCAGCTCCTCCAGCTGTTGTATCCCCTGACACCTCACCCCTCAGTCCCGATCCCCATACACATGCAACTCTGCCGGCTTTAGATTGCCAAAGAGAACTCTTGCCTTGGGCTGTCCACCTGCTTGTCCTGATGTTGACTCTGCTGTCTTGTTACAGTTGATGACTGTCAGTTTTCTGCTGCCTCCTGAATAAATGTTGTATGCCATTTTGTTTCTTGGTGTGGTTTCTGTTGCCCAAAATACTCCAAGGAAAGAATTATTTCCCCACGGGAGCCCATGTCAAGAGCTCCAAAGAATTGTGCCAAACCTAATCTGGTACTTGCCTGCATGTGGTCCCTACCCTCTGCTTCTGGATGGGCAGTCATTGAATCAGCTCATAAATATTAGCATTAATTGGACACAGATAATAAATATTAATTAATTAATATTAGCATCTCTCTCCATTTCTCTTGCTTTAAGACTTGAGATTTCTGTGGTATGTATTCTTCCACCACAGTGTAGATTACAGCTCCTCTCCGCCATATTATATAGTCTTTGTGAGTGGTGACAACCAAAAATTTCATCACTCTATGGGTATCCTGTGGTGGATATTTTCCATACTTAGCTAGGTTGATCTTCGGAGAAACACACACACACACACACACACACACACACACACGCACGCACGCACGCACACACACACCCTAACTGCCTTCAGAATTTTCAGCTTCCCAAGGCAACAACTTCCTATAAAGAGTTCTCCATAGACCAGTGTACTCCAATTAGAAACAGAGAGAGGCAGAGGGATCATAGGCCTACTCTTCTTCCTAACCACCATCATCCTGTAAGACAGTCCATCATGGAGCCTTGTAATCAAATCTGCATGAGACTTGATGTTCCCTCTATGGAGCTATTCTCAATTTCCCCATAAATGCTGACAAGCTCACAATGGCTAGCTTTCCGTGGTGGTTTTACTAACTGCTCCCTATTTATTTTCCCTATCCATCATCTTCTTACCCTTCCTATGTGACCCAATGGGTCCTGGCAGGCTGGACCCAAACTGCCTTTCAAAGCCCTCCTCAGAGCATCACTCCCCTTCTGCCTTCTTCATCTGTACTAGGCAGTACCCCTGAGGTGGTGGGTACCAGCCTTTCCCATCTATTACTGCCACCAGTCCTTGACTCAGCTCCATGGAGCTGCTCCCTTCCTGCACCAAGACAGAAGATGCAAATCCCCAGAAGATGTTCTTAGAGATAAAGGGAAATGAGGTGATTCAAAAGCAAATTGACTAAACACAAAACTGTTTTCATTACAAAGGATGGAGATCATATCCTGACATATTCCTAACATGGTCCTAAAGGATTTGCTCAGTTCCCTGAGTTAACTGTCTGGTGGGGACATTTTTCCAGTAATTACACCAGTGGAAATCTTCCAGTGGAAAGGGCTATTTTGTGGGGTAGTGAGCCCTCTGTCGCCAGAAAGGTTCAGGCACGGGGTGGATAAATAGGTGCCATCTGAAGGTTTACAAAGCACTTTACAAGTCATCTCCTCTGATCCTCACACTCCTGTGCAGTAGGGCATATTATTACCCCCATTTTACAGATGAGGAAATAGAGGTTGAGGGAAGTTAAGTGATTTGCTCCCCCAGGGTTATATGGCTAGCACCTGAGGCAGAATTTTGTATCAGGTGGTTCTGAATACGAATACAGCCCTCCATATCCACAATGCCACCTACTGCCAATGTACATGCACTCAAATGCCCTCATACATACAAGCACACAAGGCAATAAATGTTTGTTGACTCACATGTGTAAACAATAGTAAATTAATACAAAATATATTGGAAAGAGCAGATGGTTTAGAGTCAGAGGACCCTCTGCCTTCCAGACTCCAAATATCACATGCTCGCTGCTTCTAACCACCTGTAGGGATGTAGCAGAAGGGAGTCCCTACATTGTTAGGAGGTTAGACTAGGTGACACCTAAGCTCCCCGTGTAACTCTCAGGTTCTGTCATAAAAGGCAGTGTGCTCTAATGGTCTTAGAATCAGAAGACCTGAGTTCAAGTCTTGCCTTCGCTACTTAATTAACCGCTAACTCTAGGTAAGTCATTTAATTTCTTCTCATCTCCAAAATGGGAATAATGCTTCAATTTAAAAAAATTATTAAGCACCTACTGTGTACAATACAGTGAGTGAGATGCAGGGAAATGTAAAGATTGTAAAAATGTACATTGTAAAAGGGTAAATCCTTGCCTCCCTTACAGGGCTGCTGTGAAGGAAACACCTTGTCAAACCTCAGTGCCCTGTGGAGTGTGTGCTGCTATTATAGACACACAAATTAGGATTTTTAATCTGTCTTTTCAGCTGTTTCCTGGGCTAACATTGCCCTCTAGGATCTTCCTCTGGTATTGCAATTTCTATCCCGGGTGCCTAGTACGCATGTAAGTGAGGGAGGCAGAAACCTGAGCATCAGGCTCCTTCTGCCCAAACCTGCTGAAGGCCTGGGATATCCTGGGGCAGAGTTAGTGCTCATCTGCTCATTGCTGGCATTGAGCAAGTGTTTTCTCAGGCGTTCCCTAGTTTTCTCTCCATCCCTACGCCACCCTAGGCCTTGCTTCCATCTCTCATCACCTGCTCTTATCCTCTTGGGCTCCCAGACCCCACTTGGCTCCTCTCCCTGCCTCTGACCGTCCAGGATCATGGAATGCTGGGACACAGAGCTTTCAGGGCCTGGAGAGATCATCTGATCCCAACCCTTCATTTTTCAGATGAGTAAACAGAGAGAGCAATTGCCTTGCTCAAAGTCACCCAGGCAGTAAAGAGAAAGGAAAGGTTTGAACTCAGGTTGTCTGACCAGATTCAGTGATCTTTCCACTGTACTATGGCTGTCTCATAGGTCAGTAGTGGTTATAGAGGAAGGAGAGAAATATAGCCCCTCTTTTCCAGTTCCCTCTTCATGCCTAATAAAAAGCCTCTGATCTATGGAGAATTATATTGGGAGTTGTATTGGGAAACTGAGAATTTTAGAGGTGGTTAAGGCTTTTCTGAGAGAAGAGCTGAGCCAATAACATTCACTGAGCACTTGCTATATGCAAAGACTTAGTTTGGGCCTTCTGGGGGATGGAGTGGGGGGCACAGGATTTCAAGGGAAGAGTCTCATTTCCTGCCCTCCCCCCAAACTCCCAGGCTGGTAGGAAAGACAAGGCCCACAGGACACAGACTCAGAATCCCTAATCAAAACTAATAAGTACTGAGGCAACATAGAATACTGGTGAGAAACTAAGAGAGTGATTCCTGCAGGGCACATATTGGCTTAGACAACCAGAAATGAACATTATGTTGTATTGTATTTTTATTCATTTTGTAAAACATTTCCCAGTTACATTTCAATCTGGTTCGGACCACAAGAATTTTACAGGTGCTGCTCCTGAGAGTTTGACGCATCTGGTGACACATTTGGTGCAGAGGAAAGGGGTGTGTGTGTGTGTGTGTGTGTGTGTGTGTGTGTGTGTGTGAGTGTGTAGATTGTAAGGACAGGGAGATCAGGGGAGGTTTCCTGGAGGAAGAGAACTTGGAGTTAGACAAGAGAATTGAGAGCTATAGAAGATCTTTAGGCATCATCTAGCCTAATTCCTTCATTTTACATGGGAGGATGGATGCTGAGGCCCAGAGAGGATGTCATTTGTCCAGTGTTACACAGCTATGGCAGAGCTGTGATGTGAACCAAGGTTTTCTGACTCTATTCAGTTCTCTTTCTACTCTGCCACATTGGGTCTGAGAAAAAGAAAGAGGCAGGAGAGTTTGTTTGAAAGTCTTAAAGCAGCCCTCCGCCATTTTACCCAGTGGATTCCAAGTTGTTTTTGGCCAGCCACACACCCAGTGATGCACCACCTCCCCATGCCTTCAGCTGTGGCAAATGACAGGGTGGGATGATAAACACTCTCCAAGGAGAGTCACCTTGTATTTGCCTCTGGCCAATCCTACTGTCACCACCCAAGGGATGGGAGATTTTGTCTTCAGACCAGGAATAGCCTGGACCCTTTATCCTTCTCTGCAGCTCCTCTCCATGGTGAGTCATCAATGCCTCATTATGATCTCAGACAGTCATTTATAGGAAAAAGGTCTCCTTTATGACAGTGTCAAGCATTGAGTGAGTTTGAGAAAGTATAAACCACATAGCAATAGGTAAATGACAGATACTCAGCTGAGTCACAGATTCTGCCTGGCAGAGCTTAACATCTAAGCTTGGCTTTTTCAGTTACAAAACATGTCACCAGCTCAGTCAGCTGAATTCCTCTGACCTGACTGCCTCAGAACCTTAATCTTTCAGAATTTCAGGCCCTTTCTGGCTGGGCTCCAGGCACGATGCCCAATTCCATATTGAAATTCCACATATTACAGACCTTGAACTCAGATAATTGTTCTAAGTTTTTTTGAATTCCAGTCTAGGGAGCCTTCTACAAGCCCCTCTATTTTTCTTGCTCAGTTCAACCTTTCTCAGGCCCTCTTGCTTTCAATCTTGATTTACCCAATCCCGTCTATTAACTGAAGCATCTGCTCTTGTATAAGAGCGTAAAAAGCACAAAAGCACGGAATCTGAGTACTGATTGAGAAGTCAGCAGGGCAGCTGGACCGCCCAGTGGATAAAGCACTGGGCCTAGAGTCAGGAAGACCTGAGTTCAAATCTGCCCTCAGATACTTACTAGCTCTGTGACCCTGGGCAAGTCATGTAACCTTTGTTTGCTTTAATCCACTGAAGAAGGAACTGGCAAACTACTCTTGTGTCTTTGCCAAGAAAAACCCCATCTAATATTTTGCATGAAAGTACATGTATAGCCTATGTCAAAATGCTTGCTATCTCAGGGAGGGGGGAGAGAAGAAAGGAAGGAATTCGGAAATCAAAAGTTTTTTAAACTGTAAGTCTTTTTAAGACAAATATTAAAAAGTGTTCTTACATGTAATGGGAAAAAATAAAATGTTATTTAAAAACAGGAAAACTCATGGACTGTATTGGTGTGTTATGGTCCATGACTGAACAACAAGAGACCTCAGCAGACGTTCTAGTCTGACTTCTAATGAATTCCCATTGTAACATATCTCAGAACTATAACCTCATTTCCTCATCTCTAGTCTTAACACTATTCCCTTCTGCGTAGCTTTTCTGGTGTCAATCTGCTTTTTGCCAGTATTTTTCTGACACTGACAATGATAACTCCTGGCTGATCCTCATGGTGTCCTGGTTAGAATGATGGTCTAAGAGACTTGGCTTCCTCTTACTAGAGGCATGTCCATTAATTATAACTTTTCTGAGCTTCAGCTTTTCCTCATCTATAAAATGGGATAATAATGCATATATAATCTCCCTCCTGTGCTATTGTGAGGAAAGTCCACACCTGGGTCATTCCTGGTCTGTCCCATTAGGTGGGCATTATGTTCAGTTCTGGGATATTGATAAACTGAAGGGCATCCAGAGGAGTCCAAGTGAGAGGAGTGGAGACTTTGTCATATGGGAATCCATTGGAAAAGCTGAGAATTTAGAACATCTAGGATGTGGGGTGGGGTGGGAGGAGGGGTAGGTAGGCATAAAATTTCTGTTTTCAAGAATTTGAAGTCCAGGTTCACTTACTATGGCTTCATTAAGGACTTCCCCCCCTCTGCCCGCCCCCTCTGGCCCCTATTCCTTCTCATATCCCTAATTGTCCTAGACTCCCTCTAACACACACACACACACACACACACACACACACACACACACACACACACACTTCCTGGATACTTTCTCTTCCATTTCCTACTTCTCTTCTGTAAATTCTCACACGTCCTTAGTCCAGCCAGCCTTAGTTCCTTTTCCCCTTGCAAAATCCTTCATACTTCAGCCACCTTGTTCCTTTCTGCTTGTGGTTCCCATCAGGGCTCAAATGTAGGGAGAAGAGTTGGGGGAGGGGCTAGGCTTCCCCCACTCCCACATCTGAGCCATGGTATTACCCTGGGCTAGTCTCATCACCCTCACTGCCCCTTAGGGTAAGAGAATAGAAGAGGGGGACTCTCTTTCCTGTTTGGACAGTGACACATACTCCCCCCTGGAAGGTAGCGTGTCATTAGTATGATGACATCTGCCATAATTATACCCTAGAAAAAAGCTTGATTTGTTTGCTCTAGAGATAGGCAGAGGAAGTGAGAAGTCAGCAAACCAAGCCTCAAACTCCACAAAAGCCTGATCAAAAGACTCATCCTTTCTCCCACCGATCCATCTCTCTCTGTCCTCAATGTCCCCACCCCCTGTCCAAAAAAGCCACCTTCCCAAGCAGCGATTATGGCTCCAGAGGAGCCATGTACAAATATGGCTTCTTCAGTAGGATTATTGGATGGAGAATTATAGAGGATCTTATTGTGGTTCAGTCACTTGGATTGTGTCTGGCTCTTTGTGACCCCATTTAGAGTTTTCTTAGCAAAGGTACTGGGGTGGCTTGCCGTTTCCTTCTTTAGTTCATTTTACAGATGAGGAAACTGAGGCCAGCAGAGTTAGGTGACTTGCTGAGGGTCACAAGTGTCTGAGGCCAGATGAAACTTCCTGACTCCAGACCCAACACTCTATCTACTGCCCTTAGAGGTCATCTAGTCTAAGCCCCTCTTTTATTATGGAGCAGGTTGTTGAGGAAACTATTTGCCAAAGGCCACACAGGTAGCAAGTAAAGCAAAAAATTGGGATTTGTCCTTGAAGCCCCCAACTCCTTATTTGGTCCTCTGGCCAGTGTATCATGCTGGTGACATCCTGTCCTAATGAAGAATATGGTGACTGTCTTCAACATGTAATTATATATTTGAGTTCAGACAGAAGCTCACCTGAGCAGAAAAATCTTCTGCAAAGGGAGGGGAACTCTGGAATGGATCTAGAGGATAGACGTCTTTGGGAGATGGATGGAGTTGTAAAAAGCTTAGAGGATTTTGAACAAAAAAAAGGCATCTGGAAAAATGCTCTAAATCACTACCGACCAGAGAAATGCAAATTAAAACAACCCCGATTGACTATTATGACAGAAAAAGGAAATGATAAATGTTGGAAGAGATGTGGAAAAATTGGGACACCAATACATTGTTGGTGGAATTGTGAACTTGTCTAACCACTCTGGAGAACAATTTGGAACTATGCTCAAAGGGCTATAAAACTGTACCTGCTCTTTATCCCAACAATACCATCACGAGGTCTGTATCCCAAAAATGCAAAAAGGAAAAGGAAAAGGACTTGCATGTAAAACCTATTTATAGCAGCTCTTTTTGTGGTGGCAAAGAATTAGAAATTGAGAGGATGACCATCAAATGAGGAATGACTAAAGAAGTTCTGGTGTATGATTGTGATGGAATACTAACGTGCTTTAAGAAATGATGAGCCAGACAATTTCAGAAAAACCTGAGAAGACATATATGAATTGACAGAAAGTGAAGTGAGCAGAACTAGGGGACCATTGTACACAGTCACAGCAAAATCATACGATAATCAACTGTGAATGACGTAGCTCTTCTGAGGAATACAATTATCCAAGACAATTCTGAAGGACTTATGATGAAAAATGCTATCTATCTCCAGAGAAAGAACTGATGAGATCTGAATGTAGATCAAAGCATACTTTTTCAAATTATTTTTCATTTTTTTTTGTCTTTGTTTTCTTTCACAACATGACTGATATGGGAATAAGTTTTGTATGACTTCACATGTATAATTCATATCAAATTGCTTGCTTTCTCAAGGAGGAGTGAACTGAGAGAGGGAGAGAATTTGGAATTCAAATGAAAAAAAGAATGTAAAATATTTTAATGTAATTTTTGTGTTTTTAAGTAATATTTTATTTTTTCCAATTACATGTAAAATAATTTTTAATATTTAAAAAAATTTGAGTTCTAATTTCTCTCCTTCACCTCCCTCACTGAGAATGAGAGGTTATATAGATTATACATGTTCAGTCATGCAAAACATTTTTCCAAATTAGTCATGTTGTGAAAGAAAACACAGACCAGAAAGCTCCAAGAATAATAAAGTTAAAAAAGGTATGATTCCATCTATACTCAGACTCCATCAGTTCTTACTATGGAGGTGGATAGCTTTTATTTTTACACATAACAAAAATGAACAAAATTAAGAGAGAAAAACAAAACAAAACTGTAAAACTATGGGGACTATAGACAAGAGGGGTTAAGTAAGCAAATCCAAATAGAAGAGCTGGGGGAAAAAATCAACCAGAAAAAAAACTTGGTCATAAGAAGGGGAGTGTCAGAGAAACTGGGAAGAACAGAGCTGAGGTAACTAGAATCCATGATACTCATGGATAAGAATTGATTCAGCTAAGGAAAAATGAATAAAGGGGCTGAGGGCCTGTGACCTGGGGAAAGGCAAGTCCATGTTAGGACCTCTCTTGCCCCTGGTTTTGTGTCAGGGTTCCAGCTGACTGTCTGGTGAAACCCAAAATAATAATTTTAAATGCATAAAATAATGCATTTTAAAACATAAAATAAGCATTTTAAAATACATAAATCAAAATGCTTAATAAGATCACACAGGAGACTAATTATAATAAAATATGTGTTTTTAAAAAACAAGTTCGTGGACTCCAGGTTAAGAACCCCTGGTTCTTAAGAGTCCCTACTTTAGCTAGGGCTGTCCTGGTCTCTCTTAATACATGTTTTCAGCATGTTTCTCATTTTCCCCATCAGACTTGGAGCCTCTTGAGGGCAGGTGCTGATCTTCTCCCTTATGCTGAGGATAGAGCTTGATCTTCAAAGGGACATATCACTGGGGAAGGGAAGGGATGGGAAACAACAGCTGGAAATTCCTATTTGAATTGGCTTTGGAAAATCATTCAAAAAACCTGACTCATTTTGTGTTTCTGTAGTCAGGCAACAGGGCTCAGTTTGCCTGGGCAAATTCATTCTTGAAGTAAATATGAAAAGCTCAAAAATTCCATGTCATGTTCATTCATTTATCAACTATTTATTCATCACCGTGGCCAGAGGACTGTTTTGAAACTAAGGATTATACAATTAAAGCAAGATACAGATGGTCCTTGCCCTCATATGTAAGGCTCAGTAATAATATGTTAGGAGATGACTAAGCACCCAAATGTGTGGGGCAGGTACTAATGCTACTGGAATTCAAAGAACAGAAAGATCAGTATGAGCACAAGCTGCTGGGAAAGGCTTCATGGAGGAGGTATAAATGGGACTAGACCTTGAATAAGAAGAAGGATCTAGATAGATGGGAGCAAGGGATGGAGAGAGAGAGAAAGACAGAGAGAGAGAGAGAGAGAGAGAGAGAGAGAGAGAGAGAGAGAGAGAGAGAGAAACAGAGACAGAGACAGAGACAGAGAGACAGAGAGAGACAGAGACAGAGATAGAGACAGAGAGACACTGGACAGGTCCAGATTATGAAGCGCTTTGAATGGCAAGAGGAAGAAGTAGAGGAGGAAAGGGTGTTGGAGGAGGAGAAATTTGTAGTTTGACAAAGGTTTTACAGTTTAAACAGTTTTTTTCTTCATAAAAGCTCTCTAAAGTAGAGAGTAGAGATTGGTCACTGGGCTTTATAATTTCATTAGTATAAGGAATTCCCAGATGAGGAAATTCCTTCTACCAATGCAGATAGGCACCTTCTCTGCAATTTATAGTCTTGGTTACTGGAGCACTGAGATGTTGAGTTACTCGCCTTGGGTCTCATAGTCGGTATATATCAGAGATAGAACTTGAATTTGAGTCTTCCTGGCTTTCAGGCTGGTTCCCAATTCATTAAGACACCTATACTATAAAGTCTGTTTATAGATTGTAAACTTTTAGAGGGCAAAGTCTGTGTCTTACATTTCTTTTGTATATCCTCCCTCCTCCCACCCAGTGCCTAGCACTGAGCTGTGCATGTAGCTCAGATAGTCCTTATTGAATGTATGAATACATGTGTTTGGGTATGGATGAATGAATGAATACTTATAGATCTGGAGAGCCTCTTCTCCCCTAAATATCCCACTCAAAGACCATGACTATGGTGTGCAATGGCTAATTAAATGATGGCCAAGCACTTTACAGATCAGAGGAGCCAGAGATGTTATCACTTAGGACAAGAACAATTTTCATGCAATTAAACTCCCTGGGATCCAATTAGGTGGGGCCACTAATCAGAGTGGGGTGAAGCTCCCACCATTGTTTTTAAGGAAATTGTTTTCTTCCTCCTTCTTCCTCATCAGTATCAGAGGACTCCTCCTGACAGAGACTGGCTACCTTCACGGTAATCAGTCACTCATCATTCCTACTTTACTGGCATTTCTTTAGTACTGGTTGTGCTTAGTTCACACTGAACATATGTATTTTGTACTTGTTTACTGGGGTGTGTGTGTGTGTGTGTGTGTGTGTGTGTGTGTGTGTGTATGTGAGATCTCTTTTTATAAGACTGGGAGCTCACCTAGGAAGGGACTATGTGTCTCTTTCCTCTTCCCTCTGGATTTCCCCTTGAAGATCTAAAGTAGAACTCTATAGAGGGATGGAAGGAAAGAAGAGAACACGGAGCAATGCAGGGTGAGCTAACATCTGGAGAATGGTAACTAACATGGATTGGAGTGTAGGGTCTAAAAGATTAAAATAATAAAAGAGATAGGACATAGGAATGCCGATCCAATGTGAGTCATCAGAAGAAACTGGCAGCCAAAAATCTCCCCCAAACCTTAATGGGATTAGATTACATTAGCAGAAGGACAGTGGTCAAAATACTGTGCATAGTGCATGGGCCCTTTGGGACGGGTCAATGGTAATGAATATGTTGCTTCTTCCCTCCCTCCAAACACACACACACACACACACACACACACACACACACACACACACGGCTCACACTCTGCACATCTATGGTAAAAAATGAGGGAGGCTGGGGTGGCTAGGTGGTACAGTGAATAGAGCACCAGCCCTGGAGTCAGGAGGACCTGAGTTCAAATCCAGCCTCAGACACTTAACACTTACTAGCTGTGTCACCTTGAGCAAGTCACTTAACCCCAATTGCCCTGCATTCCCCCTCCAAAAAGCAAAAAAAAAAAAAGAAAAATAGGGTGGTTATTTCATTAGGCTCAGCTTTGATCATACCACATCTGTGTGCCATCTATTTTCTGGGCACCAAATTTTGGGAAGGACATTAACAAGCTGAAATATATGCAGAGGAAAGTGATAAGGATGAGGAGTTTTAATATTATTCCATGTAGGAATCTATTGAAGGAATTGGGAATGTCTAGCCTGGAGAAGACTGGGGGTAGGGTACATGACAGGGGGTCTTTGAGTATCTGAAGGGCGTCATGTAGAAGGGAGATTAGTTTTGTCCTGCCTAGCCCCAGAGGGCAGAACTAAGATTAATGAATGAACGATGTTGTAGACAGGTAGATTTAAGGTCATTATAAGGAAAAAAACAAACTTCCTCTTAATTAGCTCTGCCAAAAAGTAAAAATTTTCTCAAGATTTAGATAGCGGTGAATTCCTCATCAGAGTTTGGAATATCACTCCTTAGGAATGTTGTAGGATTCCTATTCAGATGCAAATTGAATTTAAATGACCTCTAAGGTTGTTTCCAACTGAGATTTTGTAACTTGGCGATAGTCACATAGCTAGTAAGAGGCAGAACTGGTACTCAAATTCATGTCTCCCTTCTTCAGTTCCACTGCCTTTTCTAATACAATGAAGTCTTTTTTTTTCTTAACTTGTGGTTGTGGTTTGTCCTTCGTTCTCACATAGAATTAATTTATACCAAATTTGTTTCTACCTGTCATTTAAAATGAATTTAGTTTCATTCATACTTTACATACTAAGAAAAGAGGTTCAGCCACTTCCAGGATTATGCAAAGGACCTCAGAGGCTATCTAGTCCAACTCTTACATTCTACAGATGGAGAAACTTAAAACAAGAAGCTTAAATGACTTACTCAAGGTCACACAGGTAGTAAGCATCAGAGTCAAGATCTGAACCCATGTCTGCTATTCCGAACAAGTAGGTGGCTCAGTGCATAGGGTTCTGGGCCTGGAGTCAGACTCATTTTCCTAAGTTCAAATCTGACCTCAGACACTTACTAGCTTAGTGTGATCCTGACTAAGTCACTTAACTGTGTTTGCTTCAGTTTCCTCATCTGTAAAATGAGCTGGAGAAGGAAATGGGAGACCAGTCTAGTATCTTTGTCAAGAAAACCCCAAATGGGGTCATGAAGGGTCTGAAATGGCTGCTCAACAATAACAACCCATCCCGTCCATTTTTAAATCTTGTTTTTCCTTTGCCCCATTGATTTTTGGCCCACAACCCATCTTTTCATCCCATCCTGTAGTGACTGGAAGCAACTTTATTCATTAACTTTCTGGGAGAAACCCAAATTGGCCCACGTAGAATGGAGAACAGAAGACACCTTAGAAAGGTGTATTGAGGAGGTTACCATCTCTGCGTATTCACTCATTTGACAAATGTATTGTGAACACTCCTCAGTGCAGGATGTTGCTGGGTATTCTGGGTTATACAAAACCAATACGGCAGAATGCAAAGAGCACTGGACTGTAGGGGTAGCATTAAAGGATGAGGTTAAAATCCCACCTTTGCTACTGGATTATCTGTAAAATGGGGAGAAAGAATACTTGTACTCGCTACCTCAAAGGTATGTTCTAAGGAAAACATTGTAAACCTAAAAGACTTATAGAAATGCTAGCTTTGATTTACTGCTCAGAGTCTTAGCTTTCTCATTTGGCTGGGTTTGTAAGGTCCATTCTAGTTTCAACATTCTTGGTTAAAATATGGGTGAAATTGGATCTGGTGGAAGATGTCCCACTTCTAGGGAGGAAGGAGAACTTGACTGCGGGAAATTCCAGTAGAGTTGAAAGAATGAATTTGGAGAGAGATGAAATTTTCCTAAGAGTGAACCCAGAGATATCAAAAGAGTTCAAACAAGAAGGAGGCAGAGCTAGGAAAATAAATCCTGTAGATCTTTGGGGGATAACTCTTCTAATTCATAATTAGAGAGTACAGATAAACTGCAAATTAGATCACTGCAGCTTGCAAGGACAGCATATCCAGTTGTAGATTGGATGGGCTTTGTTGCTATAAAGGCTTTGGTTATCCCTGTTCAGCAAATTGCCCATCGCCCCCTGGCTCATTGGGAGGAGGAGAGGAGATAGAGGACAGACGCCCTTTTCCGGCTGTGCTAGACTTGATTGGGATATAAGGAGATAGATATTCCTCTTGTCTGGTTAGTGGTGTTTGTTCTCAGCTCTCTCGGTTTCTGATAATCTCCTACTTTACCATCTCCATTCTTCCCTGCACCATGAGCCGGCAGCTGGGTCTGAAGTCTGGTGGTGAGAAGAGTGACTTCAGTGGATACTCTGCAATTTTGCCACGGAAAGTGGGGGGCAGTTCGTCTTCCTATCGGGCAGGGGTCAAAGGGGCTGGAGCTACTTTTGGCAGCCAAAGTCTCTACAGCCTAGGGAGCGGTCGTCGCATCCCTCTCAATATCACTGGGGGTGTTCGAACAGGGGGTTATGGCTTTGGGCATAGGGCTGGGTATGGAGGGGCCAGGGCTACAGGCTTTGCAGGGAGTATCTTCGGCAGTGTGGCTGTGGGTTCTGTGTGCCCATCCCTGTGCCTTCCTGGAGGCATACACCAGGTGACCATCAACAAGAGCCTCTTGGCTCCCCTCAATGTGGAGCTGGACCCTGAAATCCAGAAAGTGAGGACCCAGGAGAGGGAGCAGATCAAGGCTCTTAACAACAAGTTTGCCTCATTCATCGACAAGGTGAGCCTGCTAAGTCTTGGAGGTGAGGCAGGTGAAGTGGGGCTGGGAAA
This sequence comes from Pseudochirops cupreus, assembly GCA_028627135.1. Lineage (NCBI taxonomy): Eukaryota > Metazoa > Chordata > Mammalia > Diprotodontia > Pseudocheiridae > Pseudochirops > Pseudochirops cupreus. The sequence continues at coordinate 385,978,511 of CM053581.1, read as the reverse complement.
ATGGGCAGTTATTCTTTCTTATATGGTTATATGATTGAGGTTAGACAACTGCAAAGACTTCCTGATCTAAAGAGGGAGTACACATGAAACAAGGTGAGATAATCAAATTAGTTTTTCTAGGAATTTTCCAAAAAGAGTATATGGAGGCTAACCCTGCCTTGAAAGGCAAGATAGGGGTAAGGTGGCATGAATAAAATGACTTTGTAAGGGATGAGAATGATTTCTGGAGAGTTTGTTGGCTTGTAGCCTATGGTAAAAGGCTAAAGGAGCCAGTAGTATTCAAAGGAGATTGACTTGCAATACTGTAGGAAAGATTAAAGTTAAACCTAAGAAAGGGCTTCCTAACAGTGATGGTTTTTGGATCTTTAAACCTGGAACCTGAGGGATGCTGTTGAATATTTTTCTTCAGAAACCTTTTAACAGTTCATCAGGAAATATCTACAGGAAAGAGAACTGGACTTGTAGTCAGGAGTTCAGGGTGATCTTGGACACACTTCCATGATTTTGTGAAATGGGGATATTATTAGGATCAAGTGAGACAATAAATGAATATAAAAATATCACATAGATGGAAATTGCTTTGTGAGCTCTTCTTTATGGATTATTTTAAATAAGAGAAGACAGAGGAAGGGAAATGGACAAAAAGAGCTCTTATAATGTCATTCTCAGACACAGAAAACTGTCATCTAGGTATTCAGCAGTGGGATTTAAGTAACTGTCCTGTTGGGTTCTAGGTGAGGTTCCTAGAACAACAGAATCAGGTTCTAGAAACCAAGTGGAACCTGCTTCAGCAGCTGGACCTGAGCAATTGCAAGAAGGACTTAGAGCTCACCTATGAGGCCTACATCAGCAGCCTGAGGAAGGAGCTGAACATCTTGTCAGGGGACAAGGTGCGACTGGACTCAGAGCTGAGAAACATGAGGGATTTGGTGGAAGACTTCAAGAAGAGGTGAGAAGACGGATGGCAGAGTGGACTTTTCCCTAGATAGCAAATAAAACATACACTGAGATGTCTCTGGGATATCTTGACCTTTGAGACTTTTTTAGGGGAAGGGGATAAGAAGGGAAAGCTATGCCTAGACCCCATTTGGTGCCCTGGAATTTTTAGGTCAAAATGTATGAACATTTTAGCAATTTTATATATACTCATATATACACACACATATATATATATATATATATATGTGTGTGTATATACGTATATATATATATATATATATATATATATATATATATATATACATATATATGTATAATTTATCTAATTCCGAATTGATGTCCAGAATTAATTAATGGAAACATCACCAATGCACTACGGTAACAAAAGTTTTTTAAGAATGTGTGCTGTATGTCTGACACTATACTAGGCAACAGGAATATAAAGATGAAATTAGATACAGTCCCTGCCCTCAAGGGACTTATGGACTAATAGGAGGAAGAAAACATGCACACAGAGAAGTATGATGGGGCAAAAAAGAGATTCAGTTAGTAGTGCTAAGAAGAATTGAGAAAGAGATAGTGTTCTAATGGCATTCAGGACATTTGTCTGGCTGTGTGTGTGTGTGTGTGTGTGTGTGTGTGTGTGTGTGTGTGTGTGTGTGTGTATGATCTGATGTGATTAGGCTGTCTGACCCTATCCTTGAGGCAGTTTGGGGAAGATAAATGCATCCATTATTGTCCTCTTGTCTGCAGGTATGAGATAGAAATTAATAGACGCACAGCGGCTGAGAATGAGTTTGTTCTTCTCAAAAAGGTGAGGAGAATAGAAGGTCCGAGGTGTCATGCAGTTTACTGGGAAAAGTATTGCATTTGCAGTCAGGGTGCTGGACACTTATTATTTATTAACTCTATGAAAGTCCCTTAATTTCTTTGGGCCTAGAATCCCTCAGATGCAAAGTAAAAGGGTTGGACCAAATGATTTCTAGAAAATTGTATGATTCATTAGAATCAAATGCGATAATATTTGTAAAGCCCTTAACAGAGGACTTGGCACATAGTAGGTACTTAATAAATGTTTATTCCCTTTCCCTCCCTCATAGACATCCTTCTAGAGTTAAATCATATGATTCTAGTTCAACTGTATGTCCATCCCAGGAGTCAATGCTCTCTGTTCAGGGCTCTGTCCTGGGCATGGAGTGGAGGAAGGCAGAAGAGACCTCTCTTGCTCCAGAGGTATTCCTGGTTTGTTGGGGAAGATGAGCTTTAGAAACATTCGGAGCACAGACGAACACGTGAAATGAAAAGAACTCTAGCTTGAGAATCAAAAATTTTAAGTCTATTCTGGTCTTTCTGTGTGATAGGGAAAACCATGTAACACCTTGGTTTCCCCAACTCCAACATGGAAACAATGAGGCTAATCTTCTTCCCTGCCCCCCTTCCTGAGAAGATGCTTTTAAGCCTCACAGATTTACAGAAAAGATAGATATCTAGAAAAAGTGTTACATTACTGCAAGTTATTGCTATGGATAAATATTTTTGTGGACAGCATAATATTGAAAATTAAAGGCGTAATAATAGATCACATTTCTACAGTTAAAGATTTCCTGATTGTTTTCTCCACAATGACCACATGCAGTAGTTAGGGTAAGAATTACTATTTCCATTTTTTAGATGAGAATACTAGAGCTAATACTAAGAACCTCAGTGATCCCACCTAAGGTCATACAACTGGGGACCATAAGATCTGGGACTTCAACCAGAACATCAAGTCCAGTGACTTTTCTATATCACAAAGAAACAAACTAGCTCTGGAGCCAGGAGAATGGAAACTGGGAATGTGGGACATTTTAACCCCAGGCTCTGTGTGGACTCTCTATAGGATGCTGATGCTGCCTATACTATCAAGGTAGAGCTACAGGCCAAGGTGGAATCTCTGGACAAGGAGATCAAGCACCTGAAATGCTTGTATGAGGCGGTAAGGACCTGTGATGCTCTATTTTATCTCCCTATACTTCTGTCTACCTCTGTCCAACCAGGGACTGACAGAGGTAGGATTTATCTCCTAGTCATTCACTTGAAAAAAATAAGCTATACCTGGAGGGCTTCAGGATATAATGAGGAGAGGACTTCCCATTCAGAGCCATAACTAAGGTAGGGTGATCAGAGCTTTACTCTAAGTACCATAATGAAAGGGCACTAACCATCCTTTACATCCATCAGCAACAAAGAAACAACAGAATTTAGTACCTAGTTAGCCAGAATGCTTAGTTAAAATAGGAGGCTACCAGATGATAGCCTGGATGAGTTACTTCCTAGTTCCTTCAGTTAGTATCCTGGAGCTAGTATCTCATGAGGCAGTGTCCCTTCTACCCCACTCAATTTAGAACTCAATTCACATTACTTGCTCCAAAAGAGATTTGCGATACATGCCATTGGTGCAAAAATTCTTTCAGCAGATGATAAAGAGAGGTTTGAAATCCCTTTCTTTGGATAGCCTTACCTTATTGAGATGGCAGGGAGGTGAACCCTGTAATGTCCCACCAGCTATGGGATTCTTGGATTTTGTAAGACTTGAGGAAATGCATTCTTCTGTTTCCTTTGCATACTACATGGTGCCTATGGTTTCTTTTTCATTCTTCTGACATCTATTTATTTTCAAAGAGATTTTCCCTTTTCATAGGAACATAGAATTGAGGGTTAGAAAGGAGGCTTCCCATCTAATGAGGTCCCATCCATATAGATTTCTGGCCTTACTTACTTGAACCCCACAGGTCCCAGCTCTGTGCCCACCTCCATTTTACCCAAAGCTGTGGGGAGACTATCCCAATGGGCTTCAGTAGGAAGGGCTGAGGGAATGGAGACCTAACACCATCTCCTTCATGCCTCCACAGGAGATTGCCCAGATCCAGACCCATGCCAGTGAAACCTCCGTTATCCTATCCATGAACAATAACCGAGATCTGAACTTGGATAGCATCATTGATGAGGTCCGCTCTCAGTATGAGGATATTGCTCTAAAGAGCAAGTCGGATGCTGAAAGCTTGTACCAGAGCAAGGTAAGTGTTAGGCAGTGCCATGGGACAGACACAGGTCAGGAAAGGAACGAGCATTCAGAAAATGAGGGATTACCTAGAGCTGGAAGTTTGGGGTGGGGACATCAAAGAAGGTTTCGTGAAGGAGGTGACTCCAGAGCTGGGCCTTGATGGAAGAGAAGCATTTGAGGAGGCAGAGATGTGGAGGGCATGGGAGACAGACTATGTGAATGTATAGGGGATGGGACAAAATGAAGGATCTACTTGTATTCCAAATCTGTACATATAGAGTGCATGTAGGGGAATAATATGAAATAAATCCAGAAAGGGAGAGTGAGCATGTTCTAGGGAGCCTTGAATGCCAAAGGAAGAAGATCAGGCTTTGCTTTATTTCAATGGGAAGCCATTGGAGGCAGATTCCTATTAATCCTTCAAGGTACCATGCTGGGTACTACGCCCAGACCCAGACAGTAAGAAAAATTATCTCTCTGTCCTTTCCCAGCTTTTCTAGACACCTTTTTTCTGGTGTCTTTCTGTGTTTGACATTTTAGTCCACATCAGACTGTAGAACAACATGGGAGCTATTCTTATCCCTTTCATTTCTATATCCCATTTCATTCACAAACAGCATGTTAATTAATTTTTAAATCTAAGGCACACCATGGGGACAATATGCCCAACACAGAAGACATCGCAACAAAAGTACCCAAACAAGCTAACTTTCGGAGGCTGTCTGCTATGGTCTTGATACTTGGCACATGTGTGACTTTTGACAAGTCACTGGGCCTCAGTAAACGTAAAAGACCAGACTTCGCTCTACCATTTATTTATTTATTGCTTTTTTTTTTGAGGGGGGAAGGCAGGGCAATTGGGGTTAAGTGACTTGCCCAAGGTCACATGGCAAATTCTGAAGCCAGATTTGAACTCAGGTGCTCCTGACTCCAGGGATGGCGCTCTATTCACTGAGCCACCTAGCCACCCCAGCTCTACCATTTATAAACCCTGTTATCATCAGAGGCATTGTCACCCCTGGAGAGCTTGTTGGGGGGCTCATGGCACTGGGCCCTACAATTTCCTGATGTAAAACAAATTATTCTCTGGTTTCTTCCCTGGAGTACCTGTTTATTGATTTATTTTACACTGTTGAGAGGTGGGCAGACTGACCACTTCTTCCTCCCCCTGGAACACGCTGGAGGAGTCCACAGAGGGGTGAACCAGGGTCGCGTCCATTCTCACTGTCTCCTCTTTCTTGACAATCAGATCCAGGAGCTACAGTTGGCTGCTGGCCGGCATGGGGATGACCTCAAACACATCAAGACTGAGATCTCCGAGCTGAACAGGCTCATCCAGAGGCTTCGCTCTGAGATAGGCAACGTGAAAAAGCAGGTGGGTTGAAACTGCCGCCTTCTGGCACCATGAAGAACAAAATGACCAAGGTGCAGTTGACGTCCTGGGTGTTCAGGACCTGAGTCACAGTTTGGGGTTTCACCACTTACTGCCTCCAGAACCCATGCTTCACTCAGGTAAACTCATTCCTTGCACTTGTACACACAGGTGCCCCCATCTACATGGTCCTCCATCTTCTCTCAGTGGTGTGCTGGTAAATGTTTAGCAATTGACTTTCCAGTGGTGTGCTGGTAAATGTTTAACAATTGACTTTCCAGTGGTGTGCTGGTAAATGTTTAGCAATTGACTTTCCAGTGGTGTGCTGGTAAATGTTTAACAATTGAATTTCCAGTGGTGTGCTGGTAAATGTTTAATGACCAGCTTTCCAAAAATAAAAGTACACCCAACATCCTTTAAAAGCTTAATTTGCATTACGAACATTTTCTCTATCACTTTTTAAATCTAGACCAGCGGTTCTCAACCTGTGGGTCGCGACCCCTTTGGGGTTTGAACGACCCTTTCACAGGGGTCGCCTAAGACCATCAGAAAACACATATTTGCAATGGTCTTAGGAACCGAGACACTGCTTCTCTATCTGTCTCCAGGCGAGTCCACCCACATGCAGATATGCCCACATACGAGTTGCGGCATTAGGAAGGTTGAGAACCACGGATCTAGACTATCAAACAAAAACAATAACTCAAGCCCTTTTCTGAGATGTAAATGCTCACACTGAAAAGGAAACAATTGATTCTGGAGAACCCACCTGAGTAGACTGTAGCACGCCCTTTCCTCTGCTCGTCCCTTTTGCTAATTTCTTTTCCATGCCTGCTCCAAACATCCCTCCTCCAGGGAGACTTCATTGACCCTTTCACCACCTCCCACTCCCAAGCTCTGGGCTAGCTTTTGAGAATTCTGGCTGCCTGATCCAAATCACCTTGCTAGAGTGAAGCCCACAAGATTAGGAGTCCCCTGAATGCAAGGACTGTGATTCTCTCTCCCTTCTTTGAGATCTCAGCACAGGGCTCTTCATGGGGTGTGTGTGCATATGTGTGCATGTGTGTGCATGTGTGTGTATGTGCATGTGTGTAGGCATGTGTGTGTACTGAACATATATGAATAGGAATTATTTCATTCATTGTGAATTGTATTTATAACTCCAAGGTCTAGCTCAGTTCCTGGCACGCGAGTTGAGATTAATCAATAATTGCTGATTGATTGATGTACTACTAGGCTCTCCCTTACCATGATTATAGACATCCCATATTCCCAGAATGGGGAGCAACAAGACCAGGCTTTCTACTTTCCACTTGTCTCAGCCTGCATAATGGAAAGGGCACTAGATCTGGGATGAGAAGACCTGAGCTTAAATCTTGGCTCTGACTTTCTGGCTTTGTGACTTAGGGAAAGTCACTTAATCTCTGTGAAGAACATTACTAGCCAGTGTTTATACAGCATTGTAAGGTACAAAGTACTTTACGTATACTACCATGTGGTCCATACAACAACCCTGTGAGGGGTAGCTCCATTTTCCACATGAAGAAACTGCCACTGAGATAGGATTTGAACTCAGGTCTTCCTGACAGAGTCTAACTCTTTCTACCTATCTGTGTTTCGGTACTCAGTTTCCTCGTGTGTAAAATGAGAATAACACTTGTACTTTCTATCTCAGGAAGTGGTTACAAAAATGAAAGCATTACTTTGAAAGGCAAAAACATTTTCTTTTTAATACTTCAATCAGTCATTTTGTTATATACCAACTCCCAAACCCTGGGACAGAATTCTCTCTGGTAGTTATAAAAAGAGAAACAGTCATGTGAAGCCCATCAATTTAGCAACTGTATCTTTCAGCTTATGCGACATCCAGCGCCTATAATCCTCCACTCCTCACTGCCACCCCCAGACCCAGTGAGATGACGGCAGTATATTTCATCCTCCAGACCAGGGGTTCATGGCTAGATTTCAGGGGGTCCATGAACTTGGATGGGAAATATTGCATCTTTTTTTTTTGCTAACCTCAAATATAAATTCAAAATATAAATTTCTTCAGATATTTTGAAAAGATTCTGAAAAGGGGTCTAGAGGCTTTCGCAGGCTTTCCAAGGTGGTCCAGTACACATAAAAAAAGGTTGAGAACCTCTGCCCCAGGCCACATTGATAATGTGAAGGAGCTTCCTCCGTTCAATTGCAAGCTTCTTGAGGGGAAGGGCTATCCTTTGCCTCCTTTGTATTGTCCCGGTGCTTAGCACAGTGTCTGGCCCATTCGAGGTGCTCACTAAATGATTATTGATTGATTACATTTTATCTGTATCAAATAGCCCTTTGAAGTTGTTTTCATTTGCATTATTGTGGTCATTATGTATATTGTCCCCCTGGTTCTGCTTTCTTCTCTTTGCATCGGTTCATACAAGAAAGGACAGAATTTTTTTAAGGCTTAAAGTGATATGGAAATGTGAGTTATTAATATTTCAGCTTTAAAATACTCACTATACAATCAGTCACCAGCCTTGTCTTTATGCCACAGTGCTCCAACCTAGAGACAGCCATTGCAGATGCTGAGCAGAGGGGTGACTGCGCCCTGAAAGACGCCAGGGCCAAGCTGGATGAACTGGAGAGTGCCTTGCATGGTGCCAAGGAGGAGTTGGCTCGCCTGCTGAGGGACTGCCAGGAACTGATGAGCACCAAACTTGCTCTGGATGTGGAGATTGCAACCTACAGGACGCTTCTGGAGGGAGAGGAGTGCAGGTGAAATGGGTTTGAATGAACCAGAGGACAAGACCGTTGATGATAATATGGAGAAAGGAGGAAGGAGGGAAGGAAGGAAGGAAGGAAGGAAGGAAGGAAGGAAGGAAGGAAGGAAGGAAAGAAAGAAGGAAAGAAGAAAGGAAGAAAGGAAGGAAGGAAAGAAGGAGGGAAGGAAGGAAGGAAGGAAAGAAGGAAGGAAGGAGGGAAGGAAGGAAGGAAAGAAAGAAGGAAGGAAGGAAGAAAGGAAGGAAGGAAGAAAGGAAGGAAGGAAGGAGGGAACAAAGGAAGGAAGGAAAGGAAGGGAGAAGGCATGGAAGAAAGGATGGGAGAGAGGGAGGAGGGAAGGAATGGAAGAAAGAAGAAAAAAGGCAAAGAGAAGAAAAAATAGAAAAGGAAGCATTTTGGCTAATTAACTATCCAGGGGTGGGGAATCTACAGCCTTAAGGCCACATGTGGCCTGCTAGGTTCTCAAGTGGGGCTTTGACTGGATCCAAACTTTGCAGAAGGGAAATCACACATTTCACAAATCCACAAAATCTCAAATTCACCTATCCAAGGGGGTTTGTTCTATGAAGGCCTTAGAGGGGAAGGACTGAGAGACTTTAGAAGGACCTAGAGGGTCACATGTGGCCACCCCTGAACTATACAACAGTTTCCCGGCCTCCCTTGTGATCTTCCTGAAAGTGTCATGATGTCATATTTGAACAAAATCTGTCTAGACACTTCTTGGAGTTTTACACTGTTCTAATGTTCTCTCCTACAGGATGTCTGGCAAGAACCCCTCCTCTGTGAGCATCTGTAAGTATTTGATTAGAAGATGTGTGGGGCTCGGGGTTCTGGAGAGAAGCAAAAGGGACCACCAACAGATTTAAGAAATTCCTTCTTCTGTGTTTTTGGTGCTGGAGATCCAAAGATGAAATTAGACAGAGAAGCTGCCTTGACAGAGTGGAGGAGACTTGGAAACATTTTATCTTTGTTCTTCTTTCTAGATAGGACTGACTGTAGTCTATTTGCCCCCCTGGGTTTTTCTGAGAAAAGTTCTTTGTAAATTGTAAAGACTCCCAAAAGGCAAGCTGCGGTCAGTGCTGCTCCAAGTGATCCGAGATTTTGTGAACATGAGCATCCCTCTGTCAGTGATGCAGTGCCTAATGTCTCTGTGGCTGAGGGACAGGTCTCTGTGAGTCGCAAGCCATCATCACCCTCTGGTGGTGAACTTGGTCCACAGTGTGTCACTGAATCCATCCTGCTTAGGAGGACCTGCCAGAACTTGTGTGCCACTGGCAAGGACCCAGGGTCAACCACACACATGCCATAATGAAGGATGAGCAGGCCTCTTTCTCCCCCCTTGGACATGTGATTTCATTGGTTTAGGTAATTCCCAGGGATGAAACTCCTTCTACCAATGTGAGTGAGCAACTACTTGTGCAATGCATAGTTTTTTAGAGAATTTGCCTAAAGGCACTGAGCTATTAAAAGAAGAAAGGAAACAAACATTTATTAAATACCTATTATGTGTCAGGTACTGAACTAAGCACTTTAGAAATGTTATCTCTGCAACAACCTTAGAAGGTAAGTGTTCTTCTTCTTCTTCTTCTCATTTAACAGTTGGGGAAGGCAACAAAGGTAAAGTGACTCGCCCAAGGTCACACAAGTATCTGAGTCTGGATTTTAGCTCAGGTCTTCCTGACTCCAGACCCAGTGTTCTATCCAATATATTACCTTCCTTATTCAGGGTCGCATAGCCAGTATGTTGTTAGGACTTGAACTCAGATCTTTCTGACTCTGAGGCCAGTCACTGCTATCTATCTCATTATTGCCATTTTTTATGGGATTCAGTTGGAAAAAGTTCCAGGACAAATTGTTATCTGTTATTATTACCTATATTTAACATTTTGTGCCCTATTGTGCAGATGGGTAAAATGACTATTTCTTGTAGTTGAATAAGAGTATTGGGGTATTGGTTTATACTCTGCAGACTCAATGAAAGCACCTTTGAGACAGTGCCAGTAAATGATGGAAAAACGAGGCTGACAAGCTTCTTGTCCTGTCCCCACCTGTTTTTAATTTCTTCCTATGAATCTCTATATTTTGAAAGCCTTTCATCCTGTGCAATTTGGAGATTATGAGTTTTCAGTATGGCAACCCCTATTAAAATCCTTATTTTTAAATTTTTTACATTTTAATAGATCAAACATATTCAAGAGGTTGAGGGCATCAATTCTGCTTGTATTGATGTTCCATTTTCAATACAATTTATTTGTTAATTTCTCAAGGACATTTCAAAGTTTCTATTTGTAAGTTGAGGATAGCCATCTGTGACTTTATAAAGAATAGTGAGCATCTGCTACAGAATTTTTGTAACTTGACTGGGTCCTTTTAGACATATTGTGGTTATGAAATGTTATCTTGTAGTTTCTACCACTTCACTGAATGATCTGCATCAATCAGTGTATCTGAACTACTTTAATATAATGTTTCTGCAATTTTTGATGACAGTTGCCTGACTCTGAATTACTCTTACAAACCCCTCTATTTCTATAAACTCTTAAGTTACTACTGTTATACAAAAATTCTGTTCATCCTTTTGATGAAGTTTACATAGAAATGGTCTCAGGGTCAATCATTATCCTTAGGAGAGTGATTTTGTATTTTTATAGCTTATAAATATATTTAATATTTGCCACTGTGTTTAATTTTTACATTTCCTTTATAGCTAATGTTCTATAGACTATTAAATGAGCGGATCAAATAACTGCTTGATGCAGCTACACAATATTAGGATGTAAGCTGATCCTTCATAGGGCTCATTAAAAGCATCTCTGGCACATTTCAATCAATCATTTATAATATAATAATATACATTTATTAAGTTCCTGCTATGTGCTGGGCACTTTATTAAGCACTGGAGATGCAAAAAGAAGCCAAAGCCAGTCCCTGCCCTCATGAGGCTTATACTTTAGAGGGGCAGAAAACATGCGAACAAATGTATGCAAGGCAACCTAAATAGGAAGTAATTGACAGAGGAAAAGCACTAGAATTAAGAAAGGTTTGGGAAAGTTTCTAGTAAAAAAGAGATTTTAGTTGGGTCTTAAAAGAAGCTGGGGAGTTCAATAGGTGGAGTGGAGTAGGGAGGATGTTTCAGGCGTGGAGAACAGACAGAGAAAATGCTAGGAGTTGAGAGATAAGGGGTCTTGCGTGTGGAATAGCAACAAAGCCAATGTCACTGAGGCACAAGGTAAGAAGAAGACTGGAAAGGGAGGGGAGGGGACTAAGTTTTGAACATGAAACAGAACATCTTGCATTTGATCCTGGAGGCAATAGGGAGCCACTGCAGTTTATTGAAAATGGGAGTGACATAATCAGACCTGTAGTTTACAAAAGTCCCTTTAGTGACTGAATGGAGGATGGATTGGAGAAGAGAGACATGAGGCAGGCAGACCTACCTATTGCAACAGTAGGCTATTGTAATAGTACAAATGTGAGATGATGAACTCTAGAAAGAAGCCTAGATGATGGGAATATATATGTATATGTATATATGTATTTATATACTTATAACTATGTGCATATACATATACATATATACACATATATATACATGCTTACAAATATATGTGTACATACATATAAACACATATATTCCTGTTTCCTTATGGTTTTGAATTCCTCTGTTAGACCTTTTTCTTTTTGAAGATTTTTATTCCTATCATGTAGTTTGGGATCAATTCTTTTGGGAACAACTATTGAAAACATTGTTCTTAAGTTTTTACCTGAACAATTGAGAGCAACAATTTGGTCTGTTGCCAACAGCTTATTAGCTGATTTATCAAGGATATTTTGAGGTATACATTTGTAGCATGTCTGTCAATCAATGAAACATAGTGAGCCCATATCTTGCTAGGTATTCAGTGGGTGCCCGTCTTTGATGGCTTGCAGAAATGTGTTTCCTAGTTTCTACTGCTGTCCTGTATAATCTACACTGATCACTGAGTCCTGGCTCTTTTAAGAATAACTTTTTTTTTGTAATTTCTGATGTCACTGACCTGATCCTTAGCTGCTTTCATAAAGCCCTCTCTTTCCCCAAAAGAATCTATGTAACTCAGACATTTATTTGTTTGATTTTTTTTAGCCAATATGTTGTTGTGTGAGCTCACGTGGATGTTGCTCACGGAGGCTCTTTTTGTCCCGTCGTTGTTACTGCGCGGCTGCTATCACTCCTACTCTGTGATGATCATTTAAAAAAAAGGTCCAGAGCGGAAAACTTCGCAGCTTCCCATCATTTCCTGCTCTTTATTGTTGGGAAGTTCAGCTTCAAGTCTAGTCAAAAGCCCTTTGGTTGCTGCAAATGAATCTCTTTCTCTCAGGGGAGTAAAGACTAGTAAACTTGCCTCCTTTTTCTCACCTTCTGTTGCCTACCCAGAATCCCTTCTTGGTTTTGCTGTTTGTCACATGGTCCTCCATTACCATTGGTCTCTTTTTTGATTTTGTCTTCACAGCTGTGATCAGTAGTGGCAGCGGGAGTAGCTATGGTTACCGACCCAATTCAGTTGGTGCCAGCTATGGCAGCGGCATTAGGTCGAGCACTTCTAGCGGTGCCCGAAGTGTTGAAACCAAGACCAAAGGGGAAGGAGTGGGTGACCTCAAGAAATCCCTGACCAAGACGTCCTCAACCAGCTCCCCAGCCAAGAAAACTATTCGATAAACTTTCTGGTCCCATTCACCATGGCACTGTGGAAGAAGATGATTTTTGCCCACAGCCTGAAGATGATACCGACCTTGATTGCTACCCTTCTAAAATACCCATGATTCCCAAGTCTCTGGAGTGTGCAGAGTTAACTCTGGTCCCTCCACATTGTGGTCTATCCTGATTCCAAATTGTTATAGGTACAAATATCTCCCCTTTGACTTTTTTGCTTTTTACTCCTCTGAAGACTTCTGTCCTGAAGTAAACCTTTAAAAGTAAAATCTATAATTGCATTCTCTGTCCTAAGGAAGATTTGAAGAAGGCACATGCTTAGGAAGAAAGAAGAACAATTGTACGTAGGCAGAAGCTTAGTCACTGTTTGAAAAGATGCTGCCCTTCCCTAGCATGAAGTTCCAAGGAAGCAGTGGGGCAACGAGGGAGGTGTTGGACAGTTTCCTGACTCCTCATGGGTCAAGTCTTCACAGGGTAATTTGTTATTGGTTGCAAAGGGCTGTGATTTCTCAGCCCATCAGATATACCCATTGCCACAAAGCCCAGTCCAAAAGAGCTTCAGACTTTCTGTTCTTTTTCTTTATCCTTTCCCCTTAATACCAAGTGAATGGAGAGTTGAGCAGTGGCTTCAGCAACTTTGGCAACACTCAGGTTGTTCAGATCAGGTCATCTCAAGGGTCTTTGGGTCTGTGATTTTTGCCCTTTGATCTCCTCTTTGGGGTCATCTCCCTTAGTAACTCTCAATCTTTCAATGCTTTTTTGCTTCTAGAGAAAGCCATGAGCTGTGTTCAGGGAATAGAATTTTCTTTTTTGGCCCCTGGGCAGTAATAATCGGACTTGAGCAGCCTTAGCTTTCTGTGTAAATAGTCCCTAAATACCTAGCATGCTCTTTGCTTGTTGTTGATGGTTCTAAGTTATAGCTGCTGTATAGTAAATAAACTGCGCTAGAGTAACTTCAATGGAGTTCTCTGTTTTCAATTAGCCCAACACCTCAACAAACTTTAAGAATAATTCACCTAAGAATGCTCAGAAGTTTCCAAAATTCTTTCCTCATAACAAGTCTGTAAGATGGGGAGTGAAAGTATTATCTCAATATAACACATAAGAAGACTAAGATTAAGAAAAATGATGTGATTTGCCCCCAGAGTCATGGAGGTCAATGTTAGAGCTGGTGTCAAGTGTGCTCATGTGAATGTGGTTTTGTCCTGGGAATCAAGACAAGTGAGAGTCGGGGTTGGGGGGGGGGCGCGGAAGGTTTCATATAAAGGAAGAAATAAAGTCCTCGCTTTTGGGGAGCCCCCAATATCATGGCAGGGGGAAGGAGTTTGTCCAGACATAAACACACATCCACTATTATGGCACAAAGTGAGGGATATGGCAGTGTACCTTGGAGATATTGCAGATTTGGCTTTAGACCACTGCAATAAGGAAAATAGCACAATGAAGTGAGTTGCATGAATTTTTGGGTTTCCTAGGACATATAAAAGTCATGTTTACACTCTATTATAGTCTATTAAGTGTGCAATAATATTATGTAAAAGAGATGTGAATACCTTAATTAAAAATGCTTTATTTCTAAAAAATGCTAACCGTCATCTGAGCCTTTAGTGAGTCGTAACTCTTTTGCTGGTTGAAGCTGAAGGCTGCCAATTGACCAGGGTGGGGCTTGCTGAATTTGGTTGTGCAATTTCTTGAAATAAGACAATGATCAAGTTTGCCACATAGGCTGACTTAAACTTAGATGTCAGTGTAGTGTTGTAAATTAACTTAATTTCAATATTGCGTATCTCAAGGAATAAAGAGGCCCAAGGAGAGGGAGAGAGAGATGGGAAAAGGCTGGTCAGAGGAGCATGCAAAGGAACATTCAGAACACACACAAGTTCACCAATTTACGTGGGCCTGGTTTAGGGGCACACCAAAACAATGACAGTGGTAACATCAAAGGTCACTGATCACAGGTCAGATAGGATAATCACGAAAAAGTTTGAAATATTGTCAGAATTACCAAAATGTAGCACAGAGACACAGGAACGCAGATTGCTGTTGCGGCTTGCCTAACACAGAATTGCCCCAAACCTTCAATTTGCAAAAAATGCAGCATCTGCAAAGCTCAATTAAGTGAAAAGCAATAAAATGAGGTGTGCCTGTACAATTACTTCTATATGCAGTTGTGAAATTATACATATGTACAATTATGGAATATATGTATATAATTATAATATATAATTGTCTCTGTTCCGTTGTGTCTGACTCTTCATGAGCCCGTGGACATCAGTGCTGTTCATGGGTTTTTCTTGACAAAGACTCTGGTGTGGTTTGACATTTCCTTCCCCAGTGCATTGAGGCAAACAAAGGTTAAGTGACTTTCCCAGGGTCACACAGTAAGTGTCTGAGGCTGGATTTGAACTCACTAGTCATCTAGCCACCTCCATATTGCATCTATAACATAATATATATGTAAAATATATAGATATTTGTATATACACATAGTTATAGAATTATAGAAGCTCACAGTTGGAAAGGACCTCAGATGTTCAATGTGGTCGTGATGTAGTGGGAAGAGATTTGTATTCGGAGCGAGAGGACTTGCGCTGAATTTTTGCTCCAGCATTTACTCCCCAAGTGCGATCCTTATTAAATCACTTAATCTCAGTTTCCTCATTGATAAAATGGTGAGATTGGACCAGATGACCTAGAGCTCCCTTCTGACACATGGTTCAAGGATCCTGTCATCTGACGTTCCTTCTAAAAGACTGCTTTCTAAGGAATCAGGAATCTTGGCTTCTTATTCTATTTCTGCTACGGGTTTAGCTAACTGTGGGCAAATCTGACTTCAGTTCACACACCTGTAAAATGAACTTCCCTACTGCTTCCAAACCCCCCCCCCGGCCCCCCCGCAACCTCCTGGTCACAGAGATTTACAACTTTGATTCCGTCATCATCTACTCATCTCTCACACGCTCTTCATATCTGATCCACTGCCTAGAATCAGAACGTCTTTCCCTACAATGTCTTTCTCACATGTCCTTTTAATTCCACTCACAAAGCAGCAGCCTCAGTTGTGGCCCTTGTCGTACCTCCTCTGGACTACAATGATAATGGAGACCCTTTTAACGAGTCTCCATGCCACAAGTTTCTGTGAGGGGACGCTAATGATGGACCCCTAAAAGGCAAAGACCATGTCTTTGGGACCTGGGCCTCAAAGCTTCTGAACCCAGATCTCTGGCATTTGCATGAGGCATCTGGACCATCCCAATTAGTAATTCTTTAAACTGCCCTTTCACTGGGGCTCTCCCACCACTTAACTCCTTCTGGTGTCTGCATCTGGCACCACCCCAAGCTACTTGCCACTTCTTAATATCATCCAGATCTTCCCACAGTCTTTCTGTATAAAAGTACCAATTTTATCCTCATAAATTTCTCAGATTCTTAAAATCTGGCCTGCTTGTATTGGGGTCACGAATAGTACAGACTCACTAGGATTTTGGCTCACTTGTCACAAATAAACTTACTACCTTGCCTAGAAAATTTGAGTGGTCAAATTCTTTCAAGGTAGACCCGAGCCCGGCACCCTTGCATTTTGAGGTTCCCAGCATCCCTAGATTGCAACACCTGTAGTCAATTCTCCATTCAACTACCCAACTTGTTTTCCTAAAACTTAGGTCTGTCTATGTCACCGTGTCACCCCACGTTCTACTCAATAAAAATCCAACAGCTCCAGGATGAAGTTTAATTTACTTTTGTTTAACATTTAAGGCCTTTTATTACCTGGCCTCTTCCTATATTTCCTGTCTTCTTATGGCCTACTCTTCTTCATATACTCTACAAGTCATCAATACAGCCTAATTACAGATCCATGCATGGGACCCACCATTGCCCGTCTCTTTGCTTTTGCCCTGATTATTCCTGTCCTCCTCTAAGACTCATCTCAAATTCCACTACCTCTAGGAGATTTTCCTTGACCTCTTCCCCTCTTTCACCCCATCTCTTTTGGCCTTTTACTATTATCATGGGAATTTTAAATTTCATTTTATCATTTGAGACTCAAGGCCATTTCTCCTGCAATTTTTGGTTGACTAACAGTCTGTTTTAATATTAACTTCATCTGAACAAAAGCTGTCTTATGGAATAAAAATTTTGCTTAAGGGCCTTAAGCATTCCTTAGATAAGAAGCCAAGAAAAGATTCTCAACTGTCCTTAACTCTTTGTAAATCCTCCTCCTCAATCAGTCTATTTGTAAATCCCCTAAATGTAATCTGTAACCCAACTCAGTTTATTTATAGAGTTTTGTTTGTTAGAATTGGTTTCCTTAGGTGGAATATTAGGATATGACTTTCTTTGTTAAGTTGAAAAAAGTATGGGATTATTAATCTATCTTCTCTTTTGCTTCTATGGCCTAAGAGGAATGTTGTTGTCACTCAGTCATGTCTGACTCTTTGTGACCCCATTTGGGATTTTCTTGGCAAAGGTACTAGAGTGGTTTGCCATTTCCTTCTCCAGTTAATTTTACAGATTAGGAAACTGAGGTAAACAGGGTTAAGTGATTTACCCAGGGTCACACAATTACTAAATGTCTAGACCAGATTTGAATTCAGGAAGATGAACCTTCCTGACTTCATGTCTGGCACTCTATTAACTGTGCTACCTACCTGCTTGAGAGGAGCAAGACAATGAAGTCTGAGCTTTGGGAGTGGGGCAGAAGGGCAACCTTCTCAGTGGTAGATACATGGAGGCAGTCAGACACAATCATGGTCACTTGGATAACAAGCGAAAAATGGTCCAGAGGAATCACTCCCATTTCTAGCATACTCTAAGGTTAATGAAATGAAATGCTGGAAAGAAAAGAGGACAGAGGATGATACTGAAGCCTAGACAGAGGTTAGGGACTGCCCAAGTGTTGGTCAGTTAGTCAGTCAACAAGCCTTTATTAAGTGTTTACCATGTGCCAGGTTCTGGGTTAAGTACTAGAGATGGAATTCAGCCCCAAGTGCTTGCCCCTACTGTGAAGCTTCTGACACAAGTCTGCTTGGATGTACACAGACAGGAGTATCCTCGGACACACTTTCAGCTCTCAGAGAATCTAGAGTCAGAGATTGCAGTCATATGTAATCAAACTCATTCAGAGTGTGCAAAGCAACAAAAATACCTCAGAGTCACCAACACAATAGCTTCCAAGTGCACTGAGATTTTTGGGACACTCTGTAAATGGAAAGTTGATTGTACAGAGGTGAGGAAGGAGATGGGAGGAATAGAAGAGAAGACTAAGAAAATATTATAGTGCCCTCTCTCCTACCAGGCACAGGACTCAATGACCTGAGGTGAGAAAGTACTTTACCTCTCCTTTTTATTTCACCAGTGTGCAGGCGGACACTTCCAATGCCCTATGAGGCAGGAGTATTTCCTTGGGAGATAATGAGCCAGCTTCAAAGGCTTATGATGAAAAATGTTATCCACCTCCAGAAAAAGAAACAATGGAGTCTGAATGTAGATTGAAATACACTTTTATTACTTCCTTTATTATTCTTGGTTTTTTGGTCTGAATTTTCTTTTGCAATATGGGTAGTAAGGAAATGTTTTTCATGACTCTCATGTATATTCAATATCAATGGCTTGCCTTCTTGAGGAAGGGGGAAGAGAGAGAGGCAGAGATTATGGAACTTAAAACTAAAAAAAATGTTAATAATGTTTATTTACATGTACTTGAGAAAAAAAAATTGCATGCAAAAAAAGGTATTGAAACTACCCTCAAAACTTAAATGGCTCATGGTATGAAAGTGTTTTGACATAGTTTACTGGTTGCTTTTGTACAAAAGCTAACCCATGATGAGTCAGTAGCTCCTCTCCTTCAGGCTTTACCAGAGCACCAGCATGGCCAACATGTTGGCAGGGAACTGACCTTGACTCAATGCTATAGCCTATCAATAAGTTATTCATTTTTTGTTTTTGCTTTCAAGTTCTTTTTTTAAAAAATTAATTAATTAATTTTTAGTTTTCAACATTCATTTCCACAAGAT
>CM053581.1:385925251-385959199 GCA_028627135.1 Pseudochirops cupreus | reverse complement strand
GGAGAAAATATGTAACTCAAAATCTTGTGGAAATGAATGATGCAAACTATAATAAAATTTTAAAAAAAATAAAACAATAAATTTCCATTTCAAGAAAACCTATATATAATAAACAGTACACATTGTTTTCAAAAAAAAAAAAGAGCAGGAGAAGGAAATGACGAACCAGTCCAGTATCTTTGCCCCCCCCCAAAAAAAAAATAGTGGTTGCAAAGAATCAGAAACAACTGAAACAGAATTGAACCGAAACAACCCATATATTTCTGTCCCTAAGAAGTAAGTCAGGTGTTTGCAGGCTAAGATAGGTTTTAGTTGTGGGGGAAACTCCTCATTATGGTCATTGACTTTTATTACTTAAACTTCTCTATAAAATTATTATAATTAGTGTCACTATATTTCCCCACACACATTTCATTTTTTATCAGCATTAACTTGTCTAGGCCAGGTGAGACTTGCTTGAATTGCTCATTTTTTTGTTTCTCATTTTTAATTTTTTCTTATACATTCTCATCAGTTTTGGTCTTTACTCAGACAAATTAATGGTCTAAGTATCTACTGTATGCTGAGTCAGAAACAACTCCCATATTCATAATGAATAATGTCTAATTAGTTAAAATATGAAATCAATTTCATTTTTGTGGCATTTTTGTCTAACACATTTTGACATACCTAACACCTTCCAATTCTTGTCTTTTAAAAAACTACTCATAGTTTGTAGAGTTAAGGATATAGTCTACAGATCTTTGATTTCTCTCATTCCTTACTACTGAACTATATTTTCCACCTTTTTTTCCCATCATCCTCACCTGTGCCCATCTTTGCCTTGAAACCATAAAGTATCAAAATCTGATGGGAAGAGGAGGGAACCAGACCTGTGATTTCACCTATATAGAGAAGACATGGAGAAAAAAACTCCTTCTACCAATGCAAATGGGCAACTCTTTTTCAACTTATGTCTTAGAGAGGTGTCTGGGACATTGAAAGGCTCATATGGTCTGTCCGTATCAAAAGCAGGATTTCAACCCATTTCTGAGGTGGGCCCTCTACCTGTGATGCTAAGCTGTTATTCACCAAAGTATGCATTGATTTAATTTGGAAGGTCTTATCAAATACTTCTTCAACAGCCTCCACAAAAGACGTTAATATATAAGGCATAATTATTTTTGTGGTGGATTTTTTTTTAAAAGTAACATGTTGAATTTATTAAATACTTTTTTTAAAGCAAACAGTATGAATAATTTCCCACCATTTCATATATCATGCTCTTTCTATTTTATTCTGTATATGGAAGTGTCTTATTGTGAGGTGGGAGTATTCATTAAATTCAGAGCTAAAAAGTAAAATTATAAATGTCTGCTTACAGCTAGAGAAATAACATTTGGTAAGGTGGAGAGAGACTGGTCTTAAAGCCAGGAAGATTTTGGGTCAAGCCCGGCTGCCTCTCCCACACTGGCTGTGTGACCCTGGGCAAATCACCTTAACTCTCAGTGCCCTCCTGTAGAGCTGTCAACCTGCACTGGTATAAGTTGTTTTCTCACCTAAGAGTTCCCTGCGCCACTGAAATCACAAGCCCAGGGTCTCTCCTCTACCTCTATGGAAAAAAATATTCTTCCAGACTCCAAACTCCATTTGTTCATTGAGAGGCCATGCAGTATAAAGACTGCCCGACTTGAAGGAGAGAGTCGTGTACTTACTGGCTTTATGTCCATGGCCAACTCACTTAAATTCTCTAAGCCCAAGTTCCTGCATCTGTACAATGAGGATGATAAAACTTGTAGAATTTATTTCACTGGGTTATGTTGTGCAGCTCAAATGAGAATTATCTTTCTATTGGCAATCATACTCATTTTCATCCTTTCAAATCCTACCATCAAGACTCAATTTGTGGTCTTTTTTAGCTCAGACAATAACCTTCTAACGTCTCCCTGTCTCCAGATTCTCTAAGGTTACAAGTGAATTTTTCTAAAATGCTACTTTAATAATGCCATTTTCCTGCCTCTGAAAATCACTCTATTACCTCCTGCAAACAGGAGTCACCCTTTTCTAGCCTTCTCATATTATTCTCATGTATGGAGTACTTGCTCCATTTGTGGTGGATTTTTTGCAAATACCATGAGCACTACAGTACAAGACAGCCAAATTTTCCCATGAAATGCTATTTCTTGTGATCATTGGATGTATAATAAAACCAAGCCATTCTTCCATTTAAGTTCTTCTTTCTTTTGTCTTCTGGTTTCATTTATGGAGAAAATGTCAAGATTAATAAGATTCAGTTCCTCTAGTAATGTGTCTACTGGTTTTTCATTGGACAACTCCTGAAGGAGTCACAAAATTTAAATAAGACCTAGTCCAAAGGTCCCAGTTACAGAAGAAAATCTGTGGGATAAACTGGACAGCTGTCTGGCAGAAATGGGGTTTAGACCAATAACTTATACCATACACCAAGTAAACTCCAGAAGAAAGCATGACCTAAATATAAAAGGTCATATCATAAACAAATTAGAGGAACAAGGAAGAAATTACCTTTCAGAACTATGGACAAGGGAAGAAATCACAACCAAAACAAGCAACAGAGACCATGACAGATAAAATGAACAATTTTTATTACATAAAATTTAAAATTTTTGCACAAACAAATCTAATGCAGTTAAGATTAAAATGTAAAGAGTTAATAGGGGAAAAAATCAGTGCATCAAGTTTCTCAGATAAAGAAATCATTTCCAAGATATTAAAAGAATGATACCAATTTACAAAAATAAAAGCTAACTCCAATTGATAAATGATCAAAGGATATGAAAATAGCAGTACTCAAGAAAAAAATCCAAGTTATCTATGGCCATATTTTTAAATGCTCCAAGTCACTAATAATTAGAGAAATAAAAATTAAATCAGTTCTGAGTTTTCACATCACATGCATCAGATTGGCTAAGTTGACCCAAAAAAGTGGCAAATGTTGGAGGGGCTTCAGGAAGACAGGCACATTGATGCACTGTTGAAGGAATTATGAATGGATCTGGCTGTTATGGAAAACAATTTAGAACTCTGCCCCAAAAGTTACTAAGCTATGCATAACCTTGTACCTAACAATACCACTACTAACCAGATACCCCTAAAGAGACCAAAAAAGAGGGAAAAGATCCAGTGTCAAAGAACCAGAAACTAAAGGGGTTTAGTTTATTTATCAGTTGAGGAATGTTTGACCAAATTATGGTATAGTAATGGAATGGAATACTGAGTATTGAAAGAAATGATGAAAGAGACCATTTCAGAGAAACCTGGGAAGGCATATGAATTGATATAGAGTGAAATGAACAGCACCAGGAGAACAATTTGTAACATAACAATAATACCATAAAATGAGCAATTGTGAAAGACTTAAAAACTCTGATTAATGCAATGAACAACCATGGTTCTAGAGGACCAAGGATAAAGAATGTTACTCACACTTCCTGACAGAGTGAAGACGTACTAAATATGCAGAATGATGCATCCATTTTGGGACATGACCAATACAGGAATTTACTTTCTTGACTATGTAGATTTGTCACAAGGGCTTTGTTTTCTTCTCTTTTTTCCATTCGTGGTAGGTAGAAAAGTAAGGAGAAAAATGAAATGCTGAACAATTGAAAAAATTAATTTAAAAAAAGACCTAGCACCTGCCCTCATGGACTTTACAGTCTATCTGAGACCTGAGACACAAACACATTATAGATAACTACAATACACAATACTTCAGGATAATTCATTAACGACACCAAAGAAGAGTTGGTGAAGATAAGCATTGACATTGAAGACAATATCATATAAATTTCGGTTGAAGGAAATAGAACTGTTTAGCCTAGAGAATAAAAGACTTAGGGAGACAATGACAGCTGCCTTCAAGTGTCTGATTGACTTATTTTGCTTGGTCCTAGAGGACAGAAGTAGAAACAATGAACAGAATTTGCAGAGAGGTAGATTTAGGCCTGATGGGCAAAAAAAAAAAAAAAAACACCTCCCTGAGTAGAACTATCCCAGAATGCAATGCCCTGCTTTTAGATGTGACAAGTTCTCCTCACTAGAGATATCCAAATGAAGGATGGATGGGTGGATGGATGGATAACCATTTGTCTGAGATGTTGTAAAGATATCGATTGCCAGATATTGGTTGGATGTGATAGTCGGAGGCACCTTCCAACTCTGAGATTCCAGAATTCTGTGTACATTGAGGACAGTTTGCTCAACTAGACCTCAGTCCACCAAGTACTCTCATCCAGCCTACATTTCTCTTATCTTTTCCCTAAGGATATTATGAAATAATCTGACAACTAACTTGCTGAAATCAAGCTATACGTCACTGGCTTCGCCTTGGAAACTTAGTACTTTGATACTTCTATGGATTCAAGATTTCACCAGTCTTATTGCCACCACTCTGTATATTCTTCTCCTGTACCCAGGCAAATTAGCTAACATTTACAAAGTGCTTTAAGTTTTGCAAATAGCCTCACAATGACCCTGGGAGGCAGATGCTTTTCTTATTTATTATCCCCATTTTACAGGTGAGGAAAATGGAGCACAGAGAGGTTATGTGATTTGCCCAGGGTCACATAGCTGAGGCATGATAGGATAGGGACTTGACCTGTGATTTCATTGGTTTAGGGAACTCCCTCTATCAACATAATCAGTGTCTTCAATCTATAGTCTTAGAGAGTTGCCTGGAGCAGTGGTTCTTAAACATTTTGTTCTCTGTAACCCTTTACACTCTTTTTTGTTTTACACTCATTTTTTTAAAATTTGCTTATTTATTTATTTTTAGTTTTTAACATTCACTTCTGTAAGATTTTGAGATTTAAATTTGCTCCCCCTCCCCAAAATGGCACACAATCTGATATAGGCTCTACATATACGTTAACATTAAACATTAAGAAGATTAGTGTGTACAAGAGGACAGAGATTTTGAGGGTGCCCACTCTTTTTTTTCTTTTCTTACTGAGGCTGGATTTGACCTCAGGTCCTCCTGATTCCAGGGTCTGTGCTCTATCCACTTTGCCACCTAGCGGCCTCAACCCTTTTACACCCTTAAAAATTACTTTTGTGATGACTTGAAGACCCTCATCATTAATGTGACAAAAGAAGACAATCTTATAATTCTGTGTGACCTTAATGCCAGAGTGGGCACAGACTATCATACATGGCAAGGAGTTTTTGAGAGGAATGGAGTTGGAAATAACAACAACAGTCACTCATTTTTGAAGACTCATGCATCTCATGACCTTCTAATCACCCACATTGACTTCCATTTACCTAAATGCAATAAAACACCCTTGCAACAAACACTGACATTAAATACACCATGTCACTGTAAGGAGAAGAGATAGACAAGGATATGAAAGTAACAAGGGTGATGTGTGGCACAGAGCGCTGGGCCAATCATAGACTTATCCTCTCCAAGTTAAACATTCACATTCAACAAAAGCTGCAGCCCCAAGGCAAGATGACTACAGGACGTAATGTCAACAGATCAGAGAGTTTCTCCAAGCATGGGCAGTTTGTTCTCTAAGCATGAACAGTTTGTTGCTAACTTGGAGGGAAAACTGAGCCTACACATGATTGGCAACAGTGAAGCAGAAAAGAAGTGGGTAGCTTTCAGAGATTTGGTGTACAGCACTGCATTTACTCACCTGGGCCAGAACACTTGCAAACATCAAGATTGGTTTGACAAAAATGACAGAGAAATTCACAAGCTGCTAATTGAAAAACAGGTACCAGGAGAATAGTTCATACTTCTTTAGAAAGGTATGTTTGGTTCATAAAAAGTAGAGTACATGCAAAGCTTAGAAAGTCATTGCCCAGGGTCACACAACTAGTAATTCTGAGGTGGGATCTGAACTCGGGTCTTCCTGACTCTAAGCCAAGAGCTCTATCCACTGCACCCACTCTAACCTCCAACTCAATGTTTAAAAAATAATAACAAGTTTATTGGAGAAGGGAAAGGAACTACAGAATATATTTTAAAAATTTTTTAATAAAAATAAATTCTGTCTCAGACTTTAATCAAATTATGTAGGCAAGGATTCTACTGCCT
This sequence comes from Pseudochirops cupreus, assembly GCA_028627135.1. Lineage (NCBI taxonomy): Eukaryota > Metazoa > Chordata > Mammalia > Diprotodontia > Pseudocheiridae > Pseudochirops > Pseudochirops cupreus. Next base: position 385,953,135 of record CM053581.1, on the reverse strand, counting down.
TATCTGATGGAGAAGTCCATAGCCTTCTGGTAAGTCTTCCTGCCTCAAGTCTCTTCCCCGCTCCATTCCATCTTCCTCTGACATATCACAGAGCTTTCTAAAGCTCAGGTCTGACCATGTCATACACACTCCCTACTCCAGTAACTCCATGACTCCCTATTACCTCCAGGATCAAAAAATAAAATCCTCTCTTTGGTTTTTAATGTCCTCCATAGCCTGACCCCTTCCTATCTCTCTGGTCCTCTTATATTTGACCTGTTTATCTCCTAGAGAGTTAAGTGGTATAGTTGATAGAACATTGGGCCTGAAATCAGGATAGACCTGAGTTCAAACCTAGCTTCAAACACTTATTAGCTGGGTGGCCCTGGGCAAGTTACTTGACCTTGGTCTGCCTCAGTTTCCTCAACTATAAAACGGTACCTTCTTCCCACCTTTGTTATGTGTATCAAATGAGATAATATTTACAAAGCACTTAGTGAAGTGCCTAGCACACAGTAAGTGCTTTAAAAATATATAATTTCCTTCCTACTCTATGATACAGCAACACTAGATTTCTTGCTATTCCTCAAATATTTCTTTTTTTTTTTTTGGAGGGGGAAGGCAGGGCAATTGGTATTAAATGACTTGCCCAAGGTCACATGGCTAGTAAGTGTTAAGTGTTTGAGATCAAATTTGAATTCAGGTCCTTCTGACCCCAGGACCAGTGCTTTATTCACTGCGCCACCTAGCCATCCTTATTCCTCAAATATTTCACTGGCTCTTCTCCTTACCTGGAGTTTTCTCCTTCCTCACCTTGATTTCCTGGAGTCTATAGCTTCCTTCAAGACAGTGCAAATCCCAAGTATCTCCAGAATTTAGCACTTAGACTGACACATAGTGAATGCTTAATTAATGTTTGTTGACTGTCTGATTTTGTACAGCCCCCTACTTCTAGTCATATTTCCCTCCCTCATCCCAACAAGAAAAAAATGGAAATTTCCCATCCCAAAGATCTCCCTAGAAAGGTGATGCTATGACCTCCCTGCATTTCTCAGCTAGGAAATGCTTTCTAAACTAAATCCAATTGAACAAGCATTTAATGGCCTACTATGTACCAGGAACTGTGTGCTAGCTAGGTCCTGAGGATACATAGGTTAAAAACTAAATAGACCCTGGCCTCAGTAAGCTTACATCCTACCACGGGGAAATCGCATATACATAGAAAATGAGATAAAAACATTTCTCAAGAGAGGTCACATATCTTATAAAAAGGGCATTGGGTTGATAATACGATGGGGTTCCAAAGACCCCAGTGGTCCCACTGAAGTCTCTTTCTTTTCCATCAAAGCTAGTTTAATGTGGACCAGTCCACAGAGCATTCACTCTGGCTCCTTGAGGATATGCTCATGCTTTGGCCTCTTGCCAGACAAATGTAACCACAAACTCCTGGTTGGTCCCTTGGTTTTCATGAAGGCAGGGAGGAGAAGAGGCCAGAAAGTATGTGTCACCAGTAGTGCCCTGAGTGCATGCTCTCCCCCCCCCATCCCCCTTGTTATTCTGGATTAGTAGAAAACTTGCCCCAAAACCACTGAAAGTAAGGAGGAACTACATTCCTCCATGTGGCTGTTCCCAGATTCCTATCTCATCTTGCAGTTAAAACTAACCCAATAAGCAGGAAAGAAGAAGAGATTAGGGCTACTTCTCTTTTCTTCCTCTGCTCTAAGCCCAGGTTCAAACCCAGGGTCGTACCAGTGTCCATTCCCTGAAGAGTGGTCCAGGGTGTAGCCCCCCTCCCTGGGCACCAGTCATATCTTCCTATGTTCAAATGAGAAAGCTGGGGGAAAGAAGACTTGTTCCACCCAGACCTCCATCCTGAGCAAGCCCCTAAAGAGACACTCAGAAGAGAAAAGTGAGGTGGTCCTTGTTTTCTTAGGGAGCTTCTAATGTAAAGGGGGAAGTAATGTGCCCATACCCAAGACAGACCCAGAGAAGAAAGACCCAAAGAGAAAGGACTGACAGAAAGAAGGTTCATTAGTCCAGTTAGGAAAAACTAGGTGACAGAGTCATGTGGGGAGAGAAGTTCCCTGAAGGAGAAGAATTTGGAGCAAAAGTTGGAAAGAGAAGAGAGCCAACCTGGGGCGAGAAGTGAAACTGTCCTCAGCTGTCTCTGTGAGCATCAGCATTCCATTTGGTCCCATTTCCCTTTGGAGTGAAGCCTTGAAAATGGGGAACCAAGTCTGGAAAGACCCTGAGAGGTTAAACTCAGGCCTCAAGCTATCTGACCTAAAACAGAAAAACAGAGACAACCTTCAATCCACTTCACCTCTGAACCAGTTCAAGTCAAGCCAGTCAGACAATGGCGTGGGCCAGACTCTGCTGCTAACAACTTCTCTCAACTCTGCCAATATTTATGAAGGCTGTTACTAAGGACAAACTCCCCGGCACTGCAGTGGGTGCCGAGAGGATGGGGCAATTTCTAGGGAAAAGTTCTAGGGAATCATGGTTCCCACGTTCCTGGAGAAAGGCAATTCTGGGCCCATGAATGGATAAGACTATCAGGTCTTGTTCCTGTATGGAATGCTTTAAAGTCATTTAGAAAGTAGTTGGCTCTAATAGGCCTGGAAAGAGCACTAATATTATTTTACTGTCATTACTGTTGTTGTGGTTATTAATCACTACTCTTACCACTATACAACATTACCTTTAAGAATTGTAAAAGCAGCAAGTGATTTAGCCCGATTTCTCCATGCCTGCTTCTCTGTCCCACTTGGCCAGTCTGCCCAACCTACTTTCCTCCCTTCCTAACCAACTCCTTTCTACAGAACACTGCTTCCCTTCTTTTCTTCTTCTTTTTCATAGTATTTTATTTTTTCCAATTACACATCAATAAAGTTTGCAACATTCACTTTTCTAAGATGTCGAGTTCCAAACTTTTTTCTCCCTCCCATCTCCATTCCCCAAGAAGGCAAGCAATCTGATACAGGCTATACACGGGCAATCATATTAAACATATTTCTACATTAATCATGTCGTGAAAAAAGAATCAGAACCCAAGAGAAAGAAAAAACAACAATAACAACAAGGCAAAAATAGCGCGCTGCGGTCTGCATTCAGACTCCATGGTCCTTTCTCCGGATGTGGATAGCATTTTCCATCACGAGTCTTTTGGAATTGTGCTTCTCTTCTTTAATGGGATCCAGGGGGAGGTGGGAGTACAAACTCTGCCTTCATCCAGCTACCAGTCTGGTAGGAGAAGTCAGACACAGAGACTAAGGTTAACCTAGGAGGAAAAAAACCGAAACTCCAAACATCAATCCACTCTGATCCAACAGGTATTTATTTACTAAGTGCCCCCTGTATACAAGGCCCTGTGCTAGGGGCTAGTGTGTAAAGCTCTTTGCATACTCTAGCTCATTTAAACTGCAAAAGGAGCCTAAGAAGTAGGTACTACAGGTATCATAATCCCATTTTACAGAGGAGAAAACTGAAATTCAGAGAGTTTGCTTCGGAGGTAGGCTTTGAACCCTGGAAGACCCGGCAGTTATTGTGGCTTAGTGGATAGAGAGCAGGCCTGAAAGCCAGGAAGACCTGGGGCCAAGCCTTGTCTCTGACACATGTTGTCTGTGTGATCCTGAGTGTGAACCTCTGAGTGTTCTAGGCAGCTCTATAAATTGCAGAGAAGGTACCAAGAATCTGCATTGATATTTGGAGTTTCCTCACTTTAGAGTTCCCTATACTAATGAAGTCTAAATCCAGTGCCTATCTCCTATCCCTTCCCGGGTGTAGCCCTCTATCTGCTTCTCTGTGGTGGCACATGGAACAAGGCATTGTGGACACTGTCATGGGAGAGGAGAAGATGGAATCATACAGAGATGAAAAGGGGCTATCTAATACCTTGATTCCCCCAAAAAGCTGGGAGTTCTTCCTGAGGTCTAGACTCATCTCTGATCTTGACCCTTATCTTGCTAATAAGAGTTTGTGGAATTGAATTAATTGAATTCCTGGGTATGAGGACCCCATTACCAAGCACTCCAGGTTAGAAATTGGAGTGAGGGTTAATAGAGGGGACAGAGAAGACCATCATATTCACCGGGGTGGGAGGAGTGTTTGACTTTTAAAGCCCTTCCTAACCTGGCCCCTTCCTACCTTTCAAGTCTTCTTACAGCTTATGCTGCCCACTACCACCATGTACTCTGACATACAGTGACAGTGGCCTTCTGGCTGGTCCTCAGACAAACCGCTCCATCTCTTGACTCTGGACATTTTCAGTGGGTGTGCTCCACGCCTGGAGTACTCCACCTCCTCATCTCTGCCTCCTGGCCTCCCTCATGTTCCAGCCAAAATCCCACTTGCCCAATCCTCCTTGATGCTAGTGCCCTCCTCTGTTGATTATTCCCAGTTTATCCTGCTGTATCTTCTTTGTATATAGCTGTTTGCTTGTTAAACTGTAATTTAATTATAATTGTAAATGCTAAGCTCCCTGAGAATAGAGACTGGGTTTCTTTTACCTTTCTTTGAATCCTTAGTGCTTAACACAACATCTGGCACTTAGTTGGCAGTTAATTAAGGTAGTAGGCTTGTTGACTGGAATGGACTAGCTTGCTGTGACACCAGTTTACTTCCTCTTGGTCCCAAGGGTCACTTTGGTTTCTGTCCCACAAGACGAGGGTGTTGCCCAGGCTGCCCCATCTCTCTCCCTTCCTCCTGAGTCAGCCTGGCCCTTTGTTCAAGTAACTTGACGTGTCAAGCAACATGAAAGTCAGGCTGCCCTGTGCCAAACAGGAGGCGTGAGAACATGGGGCATGTGCCAAAAGATTAGGGCTCCAGGTAAAGAGTAGAGAAGGAAAACTCTTGTGGACAGGAGGACCAACATATCCCCAGATGTAGGCTATTTTTTTTTCTGATGGCAGGCTCTCAACACCTCACTCCTGGACTATTGCAATAGCCTGCTGGTGGCTCTGCCTTCCTCAAATCTCTTCCCTCTTCAATCCGTGCTCCATTCAGTCAACAAAGTCATTTTCCTAAAGTATAAGTCCAATCATATCGCCCCCTCCCCCATTCAATGAACTCCAGTGGCTCCCTATCATCTCCAGGATCACATACAATATCTTCTGTTTGGCATTCAAAGCCCTACCTAACCTAGCCCTCTCCTACCTTTCCAGTCTTCTTATACCTTGCCCTCCAACACATTCTCTTCCATACAGGGACACTGACCTCCTTGCCGTTCCTTGAACAAAACACTTCATCTCTCAGGTACCAGCATTTCCTTGGCCTGTCCCCATAACTGAAATGCTCTCCTTCCCACCAACTTCCCTGGCTTCTGTTAAATCCCAACATCCCCCCTTCTACAGGAAGCCTTTCCCAACCCCTCTTGATTCTACTGACTTTCCTCTGCCAATTATTTCCTATTTATTCTGTATAGAGCTTGTTTGTATGTACAGTATCTGTTGTTTATTGTGTCACTCATTAGATTGTGAGCTCCATGAGGGCAGGAACTGGCTTTTCCTTTTCTCTTTCTTTTTTTTTATTTTTTAATATTTTTTTAATTTTTTTTATCTTTTTTTTTAATCTCCCAGAAAGAGAGATGCTAAGGATATGCAAACAAAAGCAAAATACCAGTTATCTCTGCTTAGAAAAGACCTCTCAGAAATCTCTGGTCCCACTTCATCACTTAATTCCCAGTGAAGATGATTCTCCAGTCCTCAACCAGCCTGACCCAAAGGTCTTTATTTTCACCTTTCTCCCTCTTCCCAGTCCCTCCAGTCTACGCTCTTACATCCTTCACACAACAGACGAAGTAACTGTCCTCAAGTACTGCTTTCATGTAGATTCTCCCCCTGCCTCAGGACCCTTCTGTGGCTCCAGTTACTTTGGCTCAGCCCAACTGCAGGGTGCCCATAAGCATGCGTTGCCTGCAGCTCACCTCCACCTCGTTATTAGGGCAACTAGTTTGGCACAGTGAATAGAGTGCTGGGCCTGGAGTCAAGAAGACCTGAGTCACTTCCTAGTTATGAGACCCTGGAAAAGTCACTTTAACCTTGTTTGCCTCAGTTTCCTCATCTGTAAAATGAAATGGGGAAAAAGAAATGGCAAACCACTTCAGAATTTTTACCAAGAAAACCCCAAATGGAGTCACAGAGTCAAACACAAGTGAAAAAACAAACAAAAAAACAACAACCCTGGAGCGACCAATGAAAGAGTTTCTGGCGAGTGGGAGCTATAGAGTCTCTGGAGCCTGGGAAGACAACAAGAGAGGGGCAGTCATGGTTTCTGAAAGACTTGTAAAACAAGAAAACTCTAGACCTTCCAGCAGCCTTCAGAGACTACCTACTATTTGGGTCCCTCTTTTTACAAATAAGGAAACTGAGGCCCAGAGTGAGAAAGCAACCTGTCTAGGGTCATACAACTAGTTAGTAGCAGAATTGGGCTGAAAACACAGGTATCCTGCCTGTGATACCTTTAAGGAGGCCAGATTAAGAGAAAAAGTGGAGGAAAAAGACAGAGAGAGACAAAGAGAATCCAACAGAGGTACTGACAGATGGGATCAGAGGATGTAGACTGAGAGACAGAAAAAGAGAACAAAAAGGAAACAGAAAACCACAGAGTCAGAGACAGAGAGAGAATTTAATCGCCCAATTTTGGGGGGGAGGGGTTTGGGGTTTTTTTTTAGTCTTTTTTTTTATTGTATTGGCACATACTCAGTTTAAGAAAATCAAAGGATGAATGGACTTGACATACCTTAGAACATTGCTCAGCTGATACCAAACAGCTCCTGAGGCAGCACTCCAGCATTTACACTGTAATTTGTAAACACGCTCCTTTACTGTTAATCACCCAATTTAAACTAACTCCCCAAAGACTGTTAATGGCTCCTACAGTTATGATGGTAACGTATTCATCGATTATGCCTGTGTTGAAACCCACTAGTCTTCCTCTGACTGATCATCATGACATGGAGAGACCACAGGAGTGTAAATTCAGAGCTTAAAGTTCAGACTTATCTACAAGGCCTTATTTAGACTGATTGTAGAATTTCCATTAGTGAGGGAAGTTCACCAAGACAGTGAAATCATAAATTCTTCAAGCTATCAATAATAAATATCAGCTGTGGTTATCTGACCTTATTCAAGCAGCAAACCCACCCCTCCATTCCCTGTGTTGTCTGAGCACTGGAGCATGGGGGTATACCCAGGTGAAGAGTCAAGCTTTCCAGAGCTCCCAGTCTATTGGGGGAGTGAGGCATATACCAGGAGTGCATGAGACAGGCCAGAAAGGAGCAGGAAGGGGGATTCTGACATTCCCCTCCTCAGATTTTTTTCCAAGGGCTTGTCAGCACCCAGTGATATTCTCCCAACATTCATTCCCCAGACTGGGAATATTCCCAAGAAGCCTGCTGAGCCAGAGTTTTTCCCTCTCTTGACTCCCTCTGCAGGAAGCTAGTTATTCCAGCAGCTGAGGAAGGGATTAGCTCGTTCTAGGAAAACCATTGGTCTCACCCTGGAAGCCCCATTCAGGAATGAAGTATCATTGTTGTTATTCACTCATTTCAGTCGTATCTGACTCTTCATGACCCCATTTGGGATTTTCTTGGCAAAGATACTGGAGCGCTTTGCCATTTGCTTCTCCAGTTTATTCTACAGATGAGGAAACTGAGGCAAATATGGTGAAGTGACTTGTCCAGGGTCACATAGCTAGCAAGTGTCTGAGGCCAAATTTGAACTCAGGAAGATCTATCCACTGCACCATCTAGCTGCCAAAGTGTCATTGAATAACTGATAAATGTAAATAATTTGGATGAAGGCCTTCCCACTGAAGTAATGATTTCAAATGCTCTACTGTACTTACATCCACACCTCTAACCCCTAACCTTGAAGCTCCCCAGTTTCTTTGTTTCCTTCATTTCTGTCTTACTTTTCACCCATCCAGAGGCTGAGGAATGATATGACTTATTGACCACAGAGCAATATGGGAGAGGATGGGGGAGGGGAGAACACTTTCTGAGGGTAGACTTTTTCAAATTTATTTTTATTTTGAAACTAACAAACACCAAATAAAATGGGTTTTTCCTATGCATAAAGAAAATTGTATGGGGGTGGGTGGCGAGGGAGGAGGAGAAAGAATCTAGAATCTGGAGTTCCATAATCAAATGTTATGAATGTGTATCTATCTATCTATCTATCTATATATATATATATATATATATATATATATGCAATTATTATTATTATTATTATTGACTACATCCAACTGGAACTTGAGATACACAGGCACTGCAGTTGGGAGATCCATCCTGCCCTACCAAAAAGTGACATAGGAGAGAATAGACTGGGGGAGGGGGAACACACTGGGATGGCTGTTTTGGGGCAGTGGGTGGGGGAAAGAGGGGGAGAAAATATGTAACTCAAAATCTTGTAGAAATGAATGATGCAAACTAAAATAAAATTTAAAAAAAAAGGAAAATTGTACAAGAAAATTAAGATCTCTGTAGTAGACCATCCTTTTCCCAGCATTCCCTAAACTTTTAGGGGTTTCAAACCTGACCTGGGCCAGACTGCCCAATATGTCAACTGACCTTGACCTTGGAGGAAGGGACTGCTGGGTAGAAAAACACAGAAATGAGAGGACACCCTCCCCAACACCCCAGCCTAGCCTTTTCATGGAACTTGAAAGGTGAGTTGTGCTTGTGTTGATTTTAAAGATTCAACTAAACTCAATTACTGGAGAATTTCACCACTTCCCCATAAGAACAACAGAGAAACCTGGACTGTTGTAAACCTCTATTAGGAAGTGTGTTCTCTAGTCACTTGGCCTGCTGGGTACAGTAGGGGGAAGGGAGAAGAATCCCTTGATGCTCTTCTTCTCCCCACAATGTCACACAAAGAAAGCACACACACACACACACACCATCTCTTCTGGCCTCATGGAGCAGAGATTATGTGGTGTTGTATGTGTGGAAATATGTGTAGCATGAATGTTGATGTATGTTGGTATAGGCATGTAAGCATAGACCTGTACCTATGTGGCTGTGTATCACAGGTATGCATGTCCTCCCACCATGCACCCTAGTACCATCAGATATTGAACCCTGTGCTGGACAGATCTCAGGCTAACCCAAGAGACACTTCAAAATGATCTGATACCTACAAAGCTGTTAGTATTTCCTGGAAGAAAAATCGCTGGCTCACCTCTAACCCAGCCTTGAACCAGTCCTATTGATTGAAACTTGAAGAAAGCTAGTACACAACCAGCTCCACCCTCCCAGCCTTCCCTGCCACCCTCCTCTTAGAAAGCTTCACCTCCCCCAGGGCTCAGTGAACATTTCGCCCCTCCCCAACTCTGTCTCGCTGTATGCCCCTTTTCTCTTTCCTACTCATCTGTCTTGTTCTTCCACAATCCAATTTCCCCCACCTCCCCATGCTAATCTGAATGAGAGCGCTCCAAGCTTCTCTCAGCCACCGCCAAGAAAACTAACCCCGTCTTAACTTCAGAGCACCTGAGCCACACAAGCTCAGACAGGCATCGACACTCACAGAGTTTGGTTCCCCGGTTTCCCTAAACGCACACACACTCCCCTTACCAATGAGAAAAGAAGAGCGCTCCAGTGACTTCTGAGACAACAGGAGGCTGAGGGTGTGAGCCTCTCTCTCCTCCACCAGGCTGGCAGCGAGCACCCCCAGGAGGAGAATACCCCCACTCACACACTCACCAAGATAGGAGGCAAATCCCCAGGAATGGGAAAGAATTGGGGTGGGGGCAGGAACAGGGGAAGGGATGGCTGATTCTCAGAAAGACAGGGAAGGTTCATCAACTGTTGGGGGAACCAGAAAGGAAAGAATGAGAAAAAGAGCCCTGGATAAACCATGGCCGGGCATCATTTATATGTCCATCTATAGACAATCAATCCTAGCTGGTCTGGGGCAGATCACAGAATCTTGTGTTTTTCTGGGATCGTTTTGATCCATTTTTTCTCCATCCTTTTGCCCCTTTCCCCTTGAAAGGCCCCCATGAGAACAGAAGGGCAAAGCAAGAAATGTAAGGGAGACGCTGCCCTGTCCTCCTAGGGTGGCAATAAAGATCCATCACAGATGAGTACCATCTGCCTGGTGCCGGAGAGTAGAAACCTGGCTTACAGTGACCCCTATAGGGCATTCCTATAATGATGAAAAGAAAGGAAAGGCAAAGCCGAGTAAGACTCAGAGATTCAGACTCCTTAAACAGCGTTGGAGGTAACTTTATGTCATGCCACACCCATGTGGTGCGGAGTGGGGGAGGAGGTCATGGAGCAGTTGCAATGGGTCTTCACATCCACAAATAAACAAAGTAATTTCTTCTATCTACATATATTATTATTTCTGAATGTATGTAATAACAAGTCACTTCTATAGTGCTCTAAGGCATACAAAGCAATTTATATGTTATACTGTTGATCCTCCCAAGAGCTCTGGGAGTCAGGAACTGTAGAATTACTATATTTGCTATGGGAACGATTTTTTCCATTTTACAGTTGAGGATTCCGTGGGCTGCAGGCCACAGTCACACAGCCGGCATGCACCAATGACAAAATTTAAACAAAGGTCATTCCTGACTCCAAGTATTTCCACTATGCTATATTGCCATAATTAACCAAGTATAAATTTATTTAAAAGCAGGGCCGAAATCATCCACGCTTTTTGGCATCGTGTTGGCGGCTAGGTGGCGCTGTAGAGTCCTGAATTTGGAGTCAGGATGATCTATGTTCACTCCTTACCTCAGACATTTACTAGCCGTCATTTAATCGAGCAAGTCACTTAACCTCTATTTCCTCAGTTTCCTCGTCTGTAAAATGGAAAATAATAATAGCAACTGACTCCCAGGATTGTGAGGATCAAATGAGATGATGTTTGTTTGGGGGTTTTTTGGTCTTTTTGGAGGGGAGGAAGGCAGGGTAATTTGGGGAAAGTGACTCCAAGGTCACCCGGCTGTAAGTATCAAGTGTCTGAAGTCGGGATTTGAACTCAGGTCCTCCTGACTCCAGAGTCTGTGCTCTATTCACTGCACTACCTAGCCACCTCTGAAGGAAGAGATCCTAGGAAGGGTTTGTCCCTTCTCAATGACCCACCAGACCCTGATGAGCACCAAAAGTTACCCTGCAGAAGACACCTCCCAAGTGGTATGTCACTTCTCTTCCCTAGGACTCAGTTTCCTCAACAATAAAATGACAGGGTCCTCAGGCATCACTAAGGTCTTTTCCAGTTTTAGCATTCTATGAATGAATAATAAGAATAATTTTATAATATTTTATTTTCCCCCAATTACATGTTCAAACAATTTTTTTACATAAGTTTTGAATTCCAAATTCTATCCCTCCTTCCCTTCCCTCCCGCTCCCTTAGACAGTAAGCAATCTGATACAGTTAATACGTGTGTAATCTTGTAAAACAAATAATAACTAGAAATAGCTCAAGTTTATATAAGAGCTTGCATTCCTGTTTTACAAATTAGAGATACAAAATCAGGATTAAAAGTCTCCCTTTTTTACAAATTGAGCAGCTGAGGCTCTGAGAGTTCAACCATTTACCCACAATCACACTTAATTGTGTGATTGGAGTCTTGCGGCTCCAGGTCCCTCTCTACTCTATCAGATCGCCTCTCTGTTTCTCATTGGCTCGTTTGAAGAGAAAGGGGGCTATGATTGTTTGCTCTCAGATTCACTGGGGTTGGTATTAATCCAACATTTAGCCAGGGGTGGGGAACCTGGGACCTCGAGGCCACGTGTGGCCCTCTAGGTCCTCAGACGCAGCCTTTTGACTGAGTCCAAGTTTTATAGAATAAATCCTTTTATTAAGGGAATTTATTCTGTGAAGTTTGGATTCAGTCAAAGGGCAGTACTTGAGGACCTAGAGGGCCACATGTGGCCTTGAAGCCCCAGGTTCCCCACCCCTGGCCTAGGCCCTATTCCCCCTGCTGAGAACACAACTGGAGAAAATGGGCTGACACTACAGAATGACTTAGAATGAATGAGGTTGCTTGAAGAACTTTCTGGCTGGGACTGGGGAAAGAGAGGTAATGGAGATGCAAGGTTCTTTGTTGTTGTTGTTTTGGTTTGGGGGGTTTTTTGGTGGGGAAGAGGAGCAATGAACTCTTCCTCTCCAGAGCCCCCTCCCACGCAATCTAGAGTGCACCACAGCCAGGGTTTCCCAGGCTGGGGCAGCAGCCCTAAGGGCAGAAGCAACAAAAATGGGATCCCATTGAAGCTAACGAGATTAAGGTCAGAACTCTGAGAGGACTCAGCTAGGCTGGGCTCAGCTCCTCCTCACTCCCTCCCCAAAGAGAGCCTGTTCCACCACCCAGTTTCCAATTCCCATTCCTCGCCCCTCCCCCGCCTCGAGGGAGGTGGCTGGGAAAGCAGCTTCCACAGCAGCTTTCTGAAAAATCTTTAAAATGCCCTGAGCCTGCAGTTTACTTGTTGACATCCACAAATATCCAGCCCCTTGCCTTGTTTGTGCTGCCTTCCTCCCCCTCTCCCCCAACTTGGGTAAGCCTGTGAATGGGGGCACGGAGAAGGGAAGGATGGAAGGGCGTGTGTGTGAACAAGTGAAGTCATTCTCTCTGGGTGGCTCCTTTTAATTAGCACTCATGAAAAAGCTCCCAGCCAGCAAAATTGGGCATCACCAACCTGGGCCCCACCCCTGTCTCACCTGGGTAGAAGGGGAGTGTTGGAAAATGATTCTAGGACCCCCAAAATCAGAGCAACCTTGTCATCATTTTTATTAGTCATTCGGTCAAAAAGCATTTTAAGGTGCCTACTATGTTCCAGGTGTTGTGCTAAACTCTAAGGATACAAAAATAGGCAAAAGACTGTCCCTGCTCTCAAGGAACTCAAAACAATGTGCTTTCCCCTCTGTTGAGGTATGTAGGATTATTAGTTCCATTTCACAGCTGAGGCAACTGAGGCTCCAATGTTATGGAATTTGACTATGGCTGCCCAGATTGTAATTGGCAGAGTCAGGGTTCAGATCTAGATTTCCTGATGCCAAGTCCTGTCAGACTTTAGGAAACTGGGGTTGCATGACTGTGAGTCTGAGGGGAAAACTTGGTGATATTATCCCCTGTTACTGGTTGTGGGTAACAGGCCCAGATGCTGAGCTCCTAGCTCTTGGCCTCAAACCATGGAATTTTCGACTAAGGAAAAGGAGGTGGGCAATAGCTAAGGAGAAGACCCTTAAACCTCCTCCAGTCTGTTCCAGTACTAAGATAAGACCTTGCACCATGGACACCTGGTTCCTCCTGGCTGTCTTGGAGGGACAGGAGTTAAACAGACCAAGTTTACCTTATCTTGGCAACCAAGTTAGCCATCTCTTCCTCACATCAAGAATATCAGGGTCACAGACCTTCTGATCCCAGAGATCCCTTGCCCCAGCCTTTGACCTTCACCTCCTCCTTCAAGGTTTTCCAACTGCCCCTCCTGCCTGTCTGATTGATCCTTCCACCCCCCTCTAATCATTCTAGCATCTACCCTAAGGTGCAGTGAAAAGAACACTCAGAATCAGAAATCTTGAGTGTCTCTAACATACTTGCCACTTAGGAGTTTAGTGACCTAGGACAAGTCCCTTGATTTCAGGGTCCTTTCTGAAACAGGGCTACGACCGCCTTCCTTGAAGGGTTGTCATGAGGAAAAGCTGCTACATGGATTAATGTGAATTACTTTAATGCTGAGTTTTCTTGCACTTTGGTTTACATTTGTCTCTCTGTGCCTGTGTTGAGTGCGTGTGTGTGTGTGTGTGTGTGTGTGTGTGTTTTCTTTCTTTTGGTCTTTTATGCATCAGATTAGGAGCTCCCCTAGTGCAAGAACCCTGTCTCCTCCTTGCTCTAGACCCATTCACTCCTCCCTTCTCCCCCCAGAGTGTTTGGTATAAACCTGCATTTGTTCATATTGTCTCCCCATTCGAGTGTAAGCTCCATGAGGGCAAAGCCTGTTTTGCTTTCATCTTTACATCCTCAGCACCTAACATGGCATCAGGCACATAGTTGGAATGCTTCATTTATTCATCATTCTAGGCCAGAGTTCCAAATGTCTATGAGAACTCTGACCTTGTTTAGAGTAGCAGATCTAGCCTCTAAAACACAGAGTAAGGACAGGAAAAACTGGGGCTAAGGGCTTTTCCGTGTAGCTTGACTTATTCAGACCCTTCCTTTGTACAATTAGAAATCCAAAAGACCTAAGTTTAAATCCTGTCCTAGATACTATTTGTAATCCAGAATAAGTCTCAGGAACCTTTTAGCCTCAGTTTTCTCATCTTTAAAATGGGGATAATAATAGCACCTACCTTACTGGGTCTTTGTGAGGATCAATTAGGTTAACAAAACTACTTTGCAAACTATATAAATGCTAGTTATTATCATTGCCTCAGAGCTGAGGAGCTAGAGGGAGAAGCTGGCAGAAAGAATGACATGGCTATAGGAGGAAGGTTCAAACAGATGAAAATATTTTCCAGTGTCCCCAAAAACAGAAGCCAAGAGATGGGAATACAAGATTAGGGATTCTGGAGTCAGACTGTAGATCAGGAATCCAAGCCTGCTCCCAGAGGGCAATAGGGAGTAGGAGATTTTCTTGGCCTGTTCCAAAGAGATTGTCACCCAAGACCCCAACCCAGGAAGCCAACCAGTAGGGCAGGCTGCTTCCCCCACTTTTGGACAAGGCTCCAAAGAACCTGTCATCCCTCCCACAGGCTCCTTGCCTTGGAGGAGGTGGGGGGCAGAGCTGTCTAGGGACTCAGGCTATGAAGTGGGGAGATCAACATTCTGAACAAAGGGGGGGACAAGCATTGGGTGATCGAAGGGGGATATGAGGAAGGAGTGTTTGAGGAATGAAAGCATCTCCACCCCATGGGGAAAAGAAGGAGCCGCCCAAACGCGGTAGCCTCCACCCTGTGGCCCCCATGACATTGGGCTCCTGTTCCCATCACACCCAGAGCCCAGAGCTGTAAAACTTGCTTTTATGGTCTCTGTGGGGGTAGCTGTTTCGCTACAGGTGGGCGGGGTGAGCGTCTTTGTCTATGGATCTGTGTTTGTGTGTCTGTGTGGCTCCTTAGGTGGGCTGGCATGCATATCTGTGTTTCCATATGTTCTTTGCATTTGTGGACACCTCTACCTGGCTTTCTATGTGCTTTTTCATTGTCCTTCCTTCATCACCACCCAGCACAGTGCCACACACATAGTACTTGGTTAATAAAAGCTTGTGGGATGAATAGATAATGTAAATAATGTGGGGTCTCCCTGCCCCAGCAGCACTCAGATGTCACTTCAGGCCAAGGTTCAGGATTGGGGACACCAATTCTGCCCCCACCCTTCACTCCCAGTTAGGCAATGGTGAAATCAACCTTAAACAAAGGATTAGGGGGTCTGTGTACCAAGCAGTTCAAGGAGCTACATCAACTGGGTCCCTTTGCCTTGCAAGGGCAGAGTACCCTAACCCTTGATCTCAGGCACCCAGCTATTGCCAACCACTCTGCGACAGGTCCTTGGGGAATACCAAGGGAGCTTGAGGCAGAAAAAACAGAAAATGCAGCCAAATGCACTGAGGAGACCAGAGGGCCTAGATCGAGGAAGGGAAGGAGGGGAAGTCAGGGTCATCAGGGAAGGGGTAGTTTGGAAGAAGGACTTGTGATCAGTGAGCAGCTAGCAAGCTATCAGTTCTTCATAACTGGCCCCATGGAGAGACACCCCCCCCAACCTTTCAAGGGGTCACTTTCAGAGAGATCAAGGGAGGGTAGAGGCATGGGAAAGAGAAAACTCCAGAGAGCCTGAGGTTGGGGTAGGAGGGGTGGGAGGGGCAGGGATCTGGCCAGAGAGCAAGGTGGCAGTTGGTGATTGGTTGGGCCCAGCTCTCTCCCACGATCCCTGGGGCCCAGGGCGGCTCCTGCTTTCCTCCCTGTATGACTCACCACCTCCCTCCCTTGGAGCTGGATGGTTGCCCAGGCCTCTCACCCCACCCAGGGAACCCCGCCCACCAAGCTGGGACATCCTGACTCAGCAGAGGGGAGCCAGGGCCTGCCCAAAGCCCAGGCCTGGGACAGAAGCTTCTCCAGAAGACACCTGGATTCCCAGGCTAAGGGGAAAAGGTGCCAGGCATGAAAAATAGGGGGTGGAGGGAGAAGGGAAGTCTCTGGCCCCTCTAAAGCAGTAACCTAAGCCTTTTATATGTAACAACATTTTGTGTGTGTCCTGGACCCCTTTGACAGATATAGGTGAAAGCCTTCTCAGTGTCGTGTTTTTAATCATATAAAATAAAATACAGCACAAGGACTACAAAGGACGGTACGGTACAAAGGAAACCAGTTCTGTTAAAATACAGATATCAGAATAGTAAAAGAAAAAAGTTTATGTATCCAGGTTAAGATCCCCCTACTTTAAAGTCATCTGGGTTCAGGGGGTTCTGTTTGCTTATGACTCTCAGAATAGGGACAGAGGAGAGAAGGAAGATACTGTTGAACCCCCAGATTCCTTTTCTAAATCATCTAACATTCTACAATTCTGTGATGGTTTTTCTCCTACATTGCCTTGATCTTAAATACAAAGTATATATAAGGTTATACAAAGTAACTCCAAGTGATTTCACTTTGTACAAGAAGAGAATAAATCCTCCCTCACCTTCCCACCACCCCACTACATTCCACTCTCCCACAGCACCCAAATGCTAAACTCAGAACTGGCCAGGCTGGGCCAGGAAGAGACACAGTGTGATCCAGGGGAACAAAAGGCTGAACCTGAAGTCAAGAGAGACCCAAATTCATAACCTGGCTCTAATATCAGTCATCATTTTATTTCTCCCCAGACCCATCCCTCCTCCAAACATGCCTATTTCTGTTGGGGACCTCACTATACCTGCAGTCATCCAAGTTCCCAACCTTGGACTCATCTGTGACTTCCCCTTCTCTCTCCTCCTCCCCCACCATGTTTCCATCTGCTTGTCTTGTCAATCCTACTTCTTCTGCCTTCTCTCCACTCAGTCTCTACCTTAGTCCAAGCCCCAACCTCACCTCCACTGGATTGTTGCAATAGCCTCTCGCCTGACCTCTTTGCCTCCAGTCTCTCCACCTCTTTAATCTGGCTTCCACAGAACTGCCAAGCTTTTTCTAAAACACAGATCTGACCATGGTGTTCCCCTACTCCAAAATCCTCACTGGTTCCCTGTAGCCCTTAGGATAAAATACAAACACAGCTAGCATTGAATGCTGCCACAATCCCCATCCCACTGGCCTTTCCAGTCTTATTCCACATTACTCCTCTCGGTGCAGTCACTCGTTCCAATCTAAATGACCTGCTATCCTTTCTCTAATGCAGGATGGTTTGTCTTCTGCCCCTTGGCCCTTGCATTCTCTCCCACTGCCAAGTGAAAGAATCCCCAGCTTTTTCCAGAGAACAGCTCAAGTACCACTTCCTATAGGCCCTTCCCAGTTTCCTCCGTGGTTTATGACTTCTTTCTCTTGAAATCCCTTTGTACCGGTATATACGTTGTATTTACTTATCTGTGGACCAGTGGTCTCCCTCTTCCTCCCACCTACCTACTGAGAATGTAAACTCTCCAGCTTAGGTAACTGCTTCATTTGAGGTTCTATATGCCCAGAATCTAGCACTTACTAGGTATTTAATAAATGATTGTTGAATTGACTTGAATCTATAAAAAGGCCCTAGGGACTTTGTCAGGATCCACTGAAATAACGTGTGTAAAACTCTAGGAAAGGAGAAGACTGAGACCTAGGCCTGTGAACAGGAGAAGGAGAGCAATGCCAAAGGTCGGGTTGGAAGGTAGTGGTCAAACACCACAGGTGTCTCCTCTCAGATCATACTGTTACAGCCTCCCCTCATTCACATTTTAAGAAAACCCCTGATGAGGATGGCCCCCAACTCCATTAGATACAAATATCCTGAAGGAAAGGAGGAAAGCAGAGGATATGACTGGTTTCCAGGACTACATTGTTCCCCACATTCTGAGAGAGGAGGCCCAGGGGATACAAGAGAGTGAGGTGGGGTGCCAAGAGAGGAGTGTCAGTAAAGCTGGACCGTCAGCAACTTGGTTTGGACGAGTTGGCTAAAATGGAGCCAAAACCACAGGAGGTATGAGTGGGGGGGGTAGAGGGAGGGCACATTGTTTTTTGAAGCATTACCCCAGCAACCGGACACTCACATCAGCCAAACATGCAGTCACCCCAGGGGTAGATGGGCTTGTCCCATACAAGGGAGCACACACAAGGGTTTTGTAGGATTATAGACTCATAGCAGGCACACTAGAATGGTAAGAATTTGAAAGGTACCTGGTATGTAGTAGGAACTTAATAAATGTTTGTTGACTTGAGTTGGAAGGAACGTTAGAGGTCTACCTAATTCTAATTGACATTTTACAGATGGGAAGAGTGAGATCAAAGTGATTGGCACATGAAACTACAGGAACTAGAAGGAGAGAAGGAGGGGGAGCAAGCATTTAAGTGCATACTATGTGATAAGCAACATTTTTTCTCAGAAGAAAATACATGAGGGAGGGAAGGTGAAGAAGGGGTGCATGACACCTGTATCCAAGTATGGCATATGGAAAAAGGATCAGATTTGTTTCATTTGACTCCAAGATAGGATAACTAAACACACAGGGTAGAAATTATAGGAAAGCAAACTGTCTTACCACCACCACCACCCCAGTTAAGAACTTTCTAATGATCTGAGCTGCTCCCCAGGAGAATGGGCTATTTTGAGAGGAAAAGCTCTGTCACTGGAGGCTAGAGGACTTGACAGAGATGCTGGCATCCCCTTCAGCAATGGAACAATGGCCGGGATGGCAAGATCCTTGCACCAGGAAGGAAGTTGGACCAAGTGACCTGTTCCCAGTGTCCCTCAGCCCCAGTCCCAGTTGACACACCAATGCTCAATGATTCATAGTGGACTGGGAGAGTCCAGCACGCAGACATGATCACCATGGGACTGCCTCGCCTGGGAGGCTGGGCCCCTAGCAGAACACCAGACCTCATGGCACAGACTCTTCATTTGGGGCAGAGGTCACACAAAACCAGACAGGGAACAAGTAACTCCATAGATCCCTCCGCAAGCACCATGCCTCTGGTGGTGCCTTTGGTCCTGGGCCCAACTTGCTGTCCCTCTACAACTTCTCCCTGGGCCTCAATTCCCTCATCTGTAAAATGAGGGGGTTGAAGTGGATTCTGGTTTCTAGGGTTTTGCTCCAACTCTAACATTCTATGCCTTCATACTACTTCCCACACCTACTATTCACACACAGGCCTTCATAAATCCATTCTACACACATGCACATTGTACACATACATGTCAAGAGGCCCTCAGCCTATCATGCATGCACACACAAAACCATCCATGTCTGTGGTCTTCCATCCAGCAGAGAGGCCCACAAGCACTCACACACATGTACACAATCACACAACCACAAATGCAGACAGATACACAACCCCACACTCAAATTTACCAATACCAATGCGCTCTCATGTGACAGCAACAATAAATGCAAACTTTGCCTCCCCCCTTAATTAACGAAGGAAAGTCCCTGATACATAGATACCCCACCCCATTCCTCCCAAACTCCTCTGCAAATAATCAAGCCTAACCTCTCCCCCACTCATAGGCCCAGAGCACAGGCTCTGCCTGCCCTGCCCCATCCTGCCCACTCTACCCTGCCCAGGCCTGTCTGGGCGGGTTCCTGACACCACTCTGCCACTCTCCTCCCCAGAGCCAGCTCAGCAGGCAGCCTGGGTGGAGGAGAGCTGGGCGGGCCGCTCTGAATGCCAGGCCTGCCACTCCAATAAGTCCCACCCGTCTCCCCCCATTCCCCAGGCCCTGCCACCTCAGCATTATGGGCCCCTCCCTAAGCCCCAGGGAGCCCCCACCTAAACCAAGGGAACCCAGCCAGCTTCTCTTTCAGTCTAGGCCAGCAGGGAATAAGGCAAAATGAACAGAGGGGCAGAGTCTAAGGGGACAGTAATGGCCTGAAACAGAACAGGAATGGGGGAGGGTCCGGAGGGGAAAAAATTCTTTTTTAAACTTGGGTAAAAAAACACAGGATAAGGGCAAGGGGTACAGGAGACATCTGGAGGAGAAGCATGTCGGGTACACAGACTTCCCCCAAACCTCACCCACTCCTTCAACTCAACAAAGTTATTTTTACATTTCTTACATTTATATTTCTTTTCCTTTTTCATCTCTTTTCCTCTGACAGAGTTGAGTGCCCCCTCAGACTGACCCACAGTTGAAAAGCAACTGCTTCAGAGTCTGGCTGTTATCATGCCCAGAATTGTTTCTGCCCTGGCCTTGCCCTCATCTCGGCCCCATTCCCCTCATGGGGTTCAAAATCATGGAGTCAAAAGGACCACCACAGCCCTAACTCCCTGAATGGGCAAGCTTGGCTCAAGCCTCTTATCTCTACCCCTTGAGGGGAGCAAGTCACTTGACAGACCCCTCCACACAGACCCTCTGCTCCTGAGCTCAGCTCGCTACTCCTCCCCAAGAACTTTAACTAGCTGGATTTCCCAAGGATGATTCACAATGGAGGGTCCAGAGAGAGAACACTAGCACTGAGGACAATCCCACCATGGGTGCAGTTGAACCAAGATGGGACCACTAGTCCCTCAGAGAATCCCAGCTCTCTTAGGGGTTGGGAGTAGAGACAGCCCCAAGAAACAAGTTTCACCTTTGCAGGGAATTGGGGGCAAATCTACCCTTAGTTTCAGTAGAATTTCAAAGCCAGGTTCTGGGATGGTAGTAACTGTGAGAAAGAAGCAGTAATTATACCCTCCTGGGGGAAATGCAAGCTCTAACATATGTTAGCACCACTGGGGCAGGGTGCCATCTGCCCTCTGCTTAGTTTCAGTTCTGCCAACAGGAACATGCCACACTTCCCACTCTCCATTCAGTACCGGGTGATCAGACCGCCTGATCCATAGATCTAAAGCTGAAAGAGACCTAGAAGTCATCTGGTCCACCTCCCTCATGTTACAATTGGGGAAACTGAGACCTAAAGAAATTAAATTGTTTTTCCAAGGTCACACAGAGGTAGGATTTTAACTGACTCCAAACTGAGTGTTCTGTGCCATACTGTCTGACAAACCTACGCACCAAGGACGCAACCAAACACCACCATCTCCCAGAAACACCATCAGGCCAACTCTTTTCACACAGCCATCCAAGCATTACCTTTTACACAATTCCTGTTTCTCAAACTTAGCTATACCAACTTATGCTTGTCACATGTCACATTTTTGTTCAATCATTTTTCATTTGTATCCAACTCTCTGTGACCCCATTTGGGGTTTTCTTGGCAAAGATACTGGAGTAGTTTACCATTTCCTTCTCCAGCTCATTTTGCAGATGGGGATATTGAGGCAAAGAGGGTTAAGTGATTTGCCCAGGGTCACATAGCTAGTAGGTGTCTGAGGCCAGATTTGAACTCAGGAAGAGGAGTCTTCCTGACTCCAGGCCCCAGTGCTCTATCTGCTGCACTACCCTACTGCTTCACACAAGATATGAATATAGGAATAATTAAAAATACTAGATCTGGCTCCCAGCCATACACGGACTTTGCCCAACTGATCCCCCATCAGGGGCAGACTCCAGCATCATGCCCCAGCCAACAAGTTGGAGATCCAGAATAGGCATTGCTCCAAACTCTCAAGTTAGGCAGACTTCCCATTGCCTCAAGGGGAGAAGGAAGACCTTGAGCCTCTCCAGGTTGTGGTGCCCCTGGCAGGGGGAAGATTGGATTTAGATGGGGGTGGGGGAGAGCATGTACACACAATAAAGAGCAAGGGTCACAAGCGCGCCTGCGGGTGTGTGTGCGTGTGTACCACACACACAGAATAGGCATTGCCTTCAGGGAAAGAAAAGCACTTTTACCTCCCTCTAGGGGGCACAGGTTTCGGTGGAATTAAGAGACCTGGCAAAAGGAGACATCTTGTACATAGATGGACCAGAGAAATAAGTAAGACTTTACAACCTGACAGGGCCAGACTGGGCCCAGAGAAGGCAAAGAGTCTGCAGAGGTTAGCATAGGCAGGGATATGCTGGAGCCAGATCTAACCAGCTTGCAAGAGTCGATTGTTAAATTTTCAGTGTGAGTATTTGCACCTCAGAAATCTGCAATTGCTATAAATCAAGGCTTAATTTGTTTTGTTGACTATCTAGACTTAAGAAAGTGTTAATCATGGAGGTTAGATTTAAAAGTATATGCTCAAGCATCTCCCTGTAAGATCTGTAAGGATTGCTTGAGCTCAGCTACAGTGCAGGAGAAGGCTCAGGATATGAAGTCATCACCAGACTGAGGGCCTGTTAGGTTAACAATGACAACAACAACAATTGCTCATCTGAGCCTCTCAACACCCATGGGCATGAGTTCTGTGAAGGCACAGAAGATTAGGGGCCATGAGACGGCATGGGCATCAGGGCCAACTGGTGCCAGCATTGGACTTAGGAGCCCCATTCTTTCCATCACATAAGCTAGCTGGAGGAGTTGGGTGTAGCCAGGGTGCCTGCCCAGCCTAGCCCTCTGGAAGAGCCTAGGCCAAGGAACAGGCAAACACAGAAAATGGACCAGGACCCTGGGGTCCCTAGAGGAAGAAAATAACTCTTTCAGACAGACAGACAGGCAGGCAGATAAAGAGCCCAACTCAGGCCCTGCTAAAGTCCAGCTTTCCTCCAGCCCTGAATGTGCATAGTTGTGTGTGTTTTATGCATATATATCAGCTTTCATCAATGTCTATGTCTATGTATTAGTGCATGTGTCCATACATGTGTCCAAGCTGTCTCTCCGGGTACCCCTCTCTGTAAGGAAAATGTCAGACGGAATTCACAAAGGACAGGGGAAAACCCAGCCCTAGGAGTGGCCCTTCCGGTGAGTCAGAGCCACAAGGCTGGACTCAGAGGTCCCTGGTCAGAGTATACTGTATAGAGATCCCCAGCTTAAGCTGGGAGGCAGGGAGAGAAAGGAGCAGGGAAAAGAGCCAGAAGGAGAGGATACTGTAGAGAGGCTAGAACTGGGGAATGGGAGGAAGGGACAGAAACAGGGGCTAGAAGACATTTGGGAAGAGGGCTGCAAGATGCTGGAGAAGAGGACTCTGTTAGGAGAGGAGCCGAGGAGTACCCTGGAGGAGAGAGATGAGATAACAGAGCACTGGGGGAAGAGGGACAGAAGCTTGGGGATACTGAAGGATAGGATAGGGCTGGGGGACCTTGGGGGAGTGAAGCACACTGGGAAAAAAAAACACAAACAAGAGATGAAGGTACCAAGAGAGAGGGACAGGGGCTGAGAGTCAGTATGGAAGATAGGCAAGGACTGAGGGATGCTGAGGTAGAGGCTGGGAGGGAAGGGAAAGTAGGGGCTAATGGACACTGGTGGAAAGGGTGAGGCCAGAGACACTGAGGAAGAGAACAGGGAGTCACTAGGAAAATGAGTAAGGGATGGAGGACGCTGTGGAGAGAGAGATACAGTGTCTGGGGGGCTTTGGGGAGTGGGGCAGAGGCGCATTAGGGAAAAGGACAAGAGATGAGGGGCCATTACAGGAAAGGGAAAGGGGCTGAGGGTGAGTAAGGAAGACAGCCAAGAACTGAGGGACACTGGGGAGAAAGGGGAGGAGACTGGATGGGAGGGTGTCCTGGGAAAGCAAAACAAAGGCTAAGGGGGCACTAGAATAGAGGGATGGGGGCTGGGAATGTTGAGAAAGAAGGGCAAAAGATGGGATACTGAGGGAGAGGAACAGGGGCTGAGAGGACATTGGGGAAGAGGGGATAGTGGAGGAGAGGGATGGGGAAAAAGGGGACAAGAGATGAGGGGAGACTGAAGGAGATGGATAGGGGACTGAGGACACTTCAGGAAAGAGGCAAGCATTGGGGGAGAAGACCAAGAGATGAGAAGACACCAGAGGAGAGGGATAGGGTCAGAGAAACACTGGACGAAGAGACACGGGGAATGAAGGGGTACTGGGTAAGGACAGGGGACAAGGGTCTCTCCAGGAGATGGATGGGGACTGAGGCATATTGGGAAAGAGGGGTTATGCAGCACACAAAATGGGGGCAGATCAGGGAGGGGATAATGGAGGAGGGAGGCAGAAGTTTGTGGGAGGCCACTAAGATAAAGGGTCGAAAAGAATACTGTGGGAAAGAGGCACTATGGAGAGGAGGGGGCCAGAGAACAAAAGGGAAGAGGAACAAGAGTTATGGGGAGACACTGGAGAGGACCAAGGCGAGGTCAAAAGGGCTTGGAGAGCATCAGCATTGGCTGCGTTGTCTCCATAGCAACAGAGATGCTACACATCTGGATGAACTGCATTGTACTATGCAAACAGCACCATTCAATTTAGGATTGTGGGAGCCCTTGCACTGATTAAGGAAGACTTTAGGGCACAGGGCTGCCTGGAAGGAGTCCCAAGAACAGCATCTGCATCTCTGCTCCTCTGCTACCCCCTAGTGGACAGGCAGTGCTGCTCAGCACTGTCAGATAGATCTAAATTCCTTCAAAGCCAAAGTCCCCTCGGTGATATTGTCTTGATCCTGTAGCTGGAACCCAAACAATCCTGCTTCAAAGTCCCCATCCATGACCCTGTCTTGATCCTGTAGCTGGAACCCAAACAATTCTGCTTCAAAGTCCCCATCCATGACCCTGTCTTGATCCTGTAGCTGGAACCCAAACAATCCTGCTTCAAAGTTCCCATCCATGACCTTGTCATGATCCTGTAGCTGGAACCCAAACAATCCTGCTTCAAAGTCGCCATCCATGACCTTGTCTTGATCCTGTAGTTGGAACCTAAACAATCCTGCTTCAAGGTCCCCATCCTTGACTCTATCTTGATCCTTAAGTTTAGTTGGAACTCAAAATATTGCCTGACTAACACCAAAAGAGACTTGGGTAGAGTCAACACTTTGCAATCTAGGATTCTTTAGGCAATGTCATCCATTCTTCTTCTCTACCTCATGCCTTAACACACGTCTTAGATTATCTTGGTCTTCAGTATCTCCAGAGTGAAAAGGAAGAAGTGGAATGAAATTTTGCAATCTCTCATTCCAGTTGGAAAGCCCTTCCTTGGGTAACAGTGAATAAAAGGATGAATACAAATGTTGGAATCAAGAGATTACAATTTTTTATCTCAACTTTTATCTTTTTTATCTCACTTTTTATCTCAACTCCAAAGCCAATCATGTCACTATGGAGAAGTCATTGTTTTTGTTTCCTTATCTGCAAGATGGGATAATAATGCCACAATTCCTACCCTCGTAGTAGGAAACTTCAACACACAGGCTAATACTCATCCACTCTAATTTCCAAATGCCTCAGTCTACCCAACTATACTCATCAGAGTGCTCTTCATGATCCAGTGACATGATCCTCCTTACTCTTCATCCAACAAGACATCGCATCATCTCAACTCCATGCCTTATCACTGACCATCTCCCATGACTGTAATGCTCTCCCTTCTCATATCCAGTTTATATTTTTCCTGACTCCCTTCAGGACTCAGTTCAAATGCTACCCTCTAAAAGAGGCCAACCTCAGTCCCACCAGCACCAAGTCCCTTCTCTCTAAGATTACATTTCATTTACGCTGTATGTATCTTGTGTGCATGTGATTATTTGGATGTTTACTGCCCACTAGAATAAGAGCTCCTTGAGAGCTCCCTTCTTTGGGTCCCCAGTGCTTGGCATAGTGCCCAGCACATAGTAGTCACTTAATAAATAGCTGTGGGGGGGGCAGCTAGGTGGCGAAGTGAATAGAGTGCTGGCCCTGGAGTCAGGAGGACCTGAGTTCAAATCTGACCTCAGACACTTGACACAAAACTAGCCATGTGACCTTGGGCAAAGCCACTTAAACCCAGTTGCCCTGCCTTCCCCCCTCCAAGAAATACATAGATAGACAGATAGATAGATAGATAGATAGATAGATAGATAGATGGATGGATGGATAGATAGATAAATGAGTGAATGAACAAATTAATTAATAAACAAAAATGAATGAATGAATGGATAGATAGATAAATAAATAGCTGTTGACTCTCTCCCATCTTCTGTCTCAAAAGATGATCTTGAGGAAGGTGAAACCACAAAATCACTATAATAATGAGGTGTTTTTCAGTTTTTTTCAGTTTTGTCTGACTCTTCATGATCCGCTTGGGGTTTTCTTGGCATAGATCACCATTTCCTTCCCCAGGTAATTTTACAGATGAGGAAACTGAGGCAAACAAGGTTAATTGACTTTCCCAGGGTCACATTTGAACTCAGGAAAGCTGGTCTTCCTGACTCCAGACCAGAGCATTCCATGCACTGTGGCGCCACCTAGTGGCCACTTGTTATATGGTATCTCACATTAGACGAAAAGCTATCTTTCAGTATCTTCTAAGGCAGGAACTGATTGCTATGAGACTGCAACCTACTTCTTACTCTAGTGAGTCCTGGGAGACAGGCTCAACAGATAGGTGGTCATGCTTTCAGAACTACTCTGTATGTTCCACTCATTTGGGAAGGAGTTCAGCTCCCAAGAAGGGGGAGCAATTAGGCTGTTCCCTATGGAGCCTTAGAGAAGGGTCTCTTCTTTCTTCAAGATTCTTCAGTGGTTCTCAATTGTCTCTTGAATAAAGTATAAACTCCCAATCTTGTCGTTCAAGACCCTTCACAACACAGTTCTAACTTATCTCTCTAGCCTTATCTCCTACTAGTACCTTTTATCTGATCTACAATCTATGCAAACTAGACACTTCTATCTCCATTCTTGTCTTGATCTCTGTTATTCTCTGTCATTCTCTCCTTCATTACTGCCATGGTTTCCCCTATCCCCATCTCCATTTGTTGGAGTCCCTCCTTTCTTCAAGGTCCAACTCACATCCCTCCTCTTCTCTGAAACCTTCCCTGATTTTGTATCTGCAGCCCTTAGGATAGTGTCTGGCACATAGTAGGCAATTTTTTAATTTAAATTTTATTTTTATCTTCAGTTCCACTTTCCACTCCCTCCCCCACTCATTGAGAAAGCAAAAAATACAATACCTTTTATACATCTACAATCATGCAAAGCGTATTTCTGAATTGGTCATATTCCAAAAACAAAGCAAGAAAAATGAAGAAAGGGGGGAAATATGCTTCAATCTGTACTCTGAGTCTATCAGTTTTATATCATGAATCCTTCAGAATTGTGGTGAATCACTGTATTAATCAGAGTACATAGCAGGCAATTAATGAACTTTTTTTAAAGCAATTGCTTTGCAGTATGCTTACCATCTTGGGGTGGGAAGAAGGAGAGAGATGGAGAGAAAATTTGGAACTCAAAATCCTGTGGAAATGAATGTTGAAAATTTAAAATAAATAAACTTGGGGCAGCTAGGTGACACAGTGGATAGAGCACTGGCCCTGGACTCAGGAGGATTTGAGTTCAAATCCAGCCTCAGACACTTGACACACTTACTTAGCTTTAACCCCAATTGCCCTACCCTCCCCATCCAAAAAAAAAAGCAAAAAATAAAATAAAATAAATAAATTCTGAAGAAAAAAAACAATCAATTTGATTAATTTGGAATCTAAAGACTGGGCTAAAAACCTGATTCTACTCTTTAGTACCTGTTTGACCTTGGACTCTTCTGTTCTTTGGAACTGTTTCCTTATCTGTAAAATGAGAAATTTAGACTAGATGACTCTATGACCCTTTTAAAATAATATTTTATGTTTTCCCCAGTTATATGCAAAGACAATTTTTAACATTCATTTTAAAAGTTTTTGAGTTCCAAATTTTCTCTTCTGCTCTCTCATCTCCCCCCTCCTAAGACAGTAAACAATTTTATATAGGTTTCACATGGTCAATCATGCAAAACATATTACCATATTAGTCATGTTGCAAAAGAAGACACAGACCCAAGGCGGGGGGGGGGGGGGGGGGGGGGGGGA
>CM053581.1:385912550-385925151 GCA_028627135.1 Pseudochirops cupreus | reverse complement strand
ATTTGTCACCAAAGAGGCCACAAGGTGGCGCGGGAGTCCAGGTCATCTTGTTCACTCTGGATGTGGCTACCCTGGGAGCAGTTGTCTCCAAACTCTACATTTCTGTCCCCTTTCTCAGAAGCTGACAGACTTCTAACACAAGGGGAGAGAGGGGAGAGGAGGGAAGGGAGAGCTCCACTGGCTTCTTAGATTCAGGAAAATTGAAAGCAGAGCCTTGTTTATTTAAGGTTGTGGACTTTCCCACTTGGAGATTACCTCTGCAACCTTAAGCAAATCTCAGCCCCTGTGAGTCCCAGTTTCCTTTTCCCTAAAAATAAAGGAGTTGGACTAGATTATCTTTGCAGTCCCGTTCTCAGCTGGGACAACTAAGCTGCACAGCAGACAGAGCCCAGGACTTGTAGTAAATCCTACCTCAGATGCTTGGCTGTGTGACCCCAGGAAATGTAACTCTCTGTGCCTCAGTTTCCTAAACTGTAAAACCTACCCTACAGGAGGTTGTTTTGAGGATGAAATGAGTTAACGTGCATAAAGCACTTGGCAAACATTAAATCACCATATAAATGTTTGCTATGGGCAAATTGGTGCCAAAGTGGATTGAGTGCTGGGTCTGGAGTCAGGAAGACCTGAGTTCAAATCCAGTCTCAGACACTGACTAATGGTATGACCCTGGGCAAATTACTCAACCCAGAGGTGGGGAACCTGAAGCCTTGAGGCCCTGTGTGGCCTTCTAGGTGCTCAAGTTCGGTCCTTTGACCGAATTCAAACTTCACAGAACAAATCCCTTTAATAAAAGGATTTGTTCTATAAAACATGGACTCAGTCAAAAGGCTGCACCCAAGGACCTAGAAGGTCATATGTGGCCTTGAAGTCACAGGTTCCCTATCTCTGACTTAACCTCTGCTTCAGTTTCCTCAACTGTAAAATGGGGAATCATAATAGTACCCACTTCCCAGTGCTTTTGTGAGGAGCAAATGAAATAATATTGTGTTCGGCACATAGTAAGCACTTAATAGAGGTTTCCTTCCTTCCAGCTCTAAACCTATCACAAGTTTAATTATCAATTCTATATTGATAATTCCCAAATCAATATAACTTGTTATTTTGATGTAGTCTCTCTATTGTGTTTCAGTCCCTTATTGGCTCCCTATTTAGACCTTTCTTTGTCGTTCTGTCCCCCATTCTTGCCATGGTTTCTCCTATCCCCATCTCCATTTATTGGAGTCCCTACTTTCTTCAAGTGTAACTCACATCCTTTCTCTTCTCTAAAGCCTTATTAGCTTCATAGCTAATAGACCTTATTAGCTGCCTATTCAGCTCCCTATTAGACCTTTCAAACCATATGCTTTTTTTTACATTTTTTTTACATTTTCACATCTCGAATTCAAGATGTCCAAAATAGAACTTTTTCATTTTCCCCAAAAACCCACACTCTTCCAAACTTCGCTCTTTCTAATGAGGACACCATCATCTTTACAGTCACCCAAGTGTGCAACCTTCATGTTATCTTTAACTCTTTACTCTCCCTCACTTGATATATCTAACCAATTGTCAGATCTTGTTTTTACCTCCACAACATCTTACATCTGCTCCCTTCTTCGTATCCACATAGCTACCACCCTAGTTCAGACTTTCATCGGTCCCAAGTGGATTACTGCAACAATTGCTATCCCTACCTAAAGTCTCTCCCCTCTTCTCCATATGAAGTGATTTTCCTAAAGTGCTAGTCTTACTATGTCATTCCCCTACTCAACAATCTCCAGTGGCTCCCTATTACCTCAACAGTAAAATATAAATTCTCTGTTTGGCATTTAAACTGTTAACCACCTGACCCTAATCTACTTTATAACTTTGTTACATATTACTCTTTTTCATGTGCTCCACAGACTAGTCCCTTACCATTCCTCATGTACAACATTCCATCTCTTCTTTCTCTGCATATTTGGGGGAAGTAGTCCTATGCCTGGAATCTCTTTTCATATGAAAAACCCACTTCATATTCAATGAATTTTCACCTGGGCCTTATAGAATCCTTGGTTTCCTTTGTAACACTGGCCTCCCCCTCCACAAGAAAGGTTGGGACAGAAATAAAGAACCACGGGACGTAAAGACTTGGTAGGCTAGAATGTGCCTAGGCACACAGGAGAGCCCCCAAGTTTCTGGTTCCAATGGCCTCGAAGGGAACTTCCACCAAGGTTTTAGAGGATCATGAGGATGGAGAGAAGAAGAAAAAAAAGGAGGGACGACAAGCCACACTATTTTCCATACTTCTCATGACAAGCCCAGCAGGGAACACAACATGGGCATTCTATTCTCTTGCAAATGAAAGCAGGGGGAAAGCAAAGCCATCACCATTTCTAATCCAGCATCAAATGACACGCCTGCGTTGACAACTATATCACACTTTACCTGCAAGCCTCAATTCAAGTTCTACTTGAAGCTTTGCCTGACTTCCTTCAATGAGTCCTGCCTTCTCCCTAAAATATGTTTTAAAATATAAGCTCCCTGAAGGCAGGGACTGTTTTATTTTTGTCTTTGTATTTCCAGCACCTAGCACACTTGGCTAGCATATAAGTTAATACATTTTTGTTAATTTATTGATACAGCAAAGGAGTTGAGATGGAGAGGTTAGAAAATAGGAAAAGATAAGAAGAAAAGTTAAGTGGGAGGAGAAGGCAGAAGCACAGTCTCAAAAGCTAAGGGAAGAGGAAGATTCCAAGAGGAGGGGGAGGAGGTTGAAAATATCAAAAGCTGCAGAAAGGTCGAGGAAAATGAAGCCTTGAGAGGTAAAGGCCATCAGATCTATAAGTTAATTAATGCTTATAATTTAGCAAATGTCTCTGAAGTCAAGTCACAAAGGGCTTAAGAAGTGAATAGGAGGTGAAGAAATAAAGAATTTAATTTTTTTCTAGAAGTTTAACCATAAAAAGGTAAAGAGATAAATGACAATACTTTAGGAGAATAGCAATGACACTGTGAAGGGTGTTTTTTAAGATTTCAAAGAATGGGAAAGGCCTGAGCAAATCTATAAGCAGTCATAGTAAGCCAATAGATAAAACTTGTTGAAGATGATAGAAAATGATGAATGAGGAAAACTCAAAGGAACAGACAGAAGGAAATCTCATCCATTCACAAAGGATTATATAGTTAGAGGTAGAAGGGGCCTTAGAGTGACCTCCAAGTCCAGTCCAAACCCCCCATTTTACAGAAAGAAACTGAGACTCAGAAAGGTTGAGTATTTCCCTCAAGGACACACAGGAAGTAAATGCAATTCCAGGATTCAAAATCAGGTGTGCTTTTCCCATAGCCCCACATGGAATGACCTTGTTTCAGCTACCTCCAATATGTAGATGATGCATATACCTAATGTCTAACCTTGACCTCTTCACTAAGGTCCAGATTCACATGTCCTTCTACTACCACCTGATGCCCCACTAGTACCTCAAATTCAGCATGTCCAAAACAGAGCTCATTATCTTCCCCCAAAAAAGTCAAAACATGCTCATAGTTTCTATCATTGTTAACACTTTCATTCCAGTTTCCTGGGCTCATTCAGTCAATCAACAAGCCTCTATCAAATGCTTACTATGTGTCAAGCTGATAATCAGGAAGATTTATCTTCCTGAGTTCAAATCTGGCCTCAGCTATGTGACCCTGGGGAAGTCATTTAACCCTGTTTGCCTCAGTTTCCTCATCTGTAAAATGAACTGGAGAAGGAAATGGCAAATATTCCAGAGTCTTTGTGAAGAAAACTCCAAATAGAGTCATGAAGAGTAGGACATGAATGAAATGATTGAAAACAAATGTATCAGGTACTGGGCTAAGCACTCAGAGCCATTTTTGAATATTCCTACCCTCTCCTCTCAGGTTCAACCATTTGCCAAGTCCTGTCTTTTCATCCTTTTCAATAATTTTCACATTTATTTCTTTCTTCCCAACCCCATGGTTTTCAATGGGTGTCCATTAGGAGATCTAGTCTCTCCTCCCTGCTATCCATCCTATAATCTACTACCAGATCTGCCTTCCTATAACACAGGTCTGATCAGTTTCAATATCTATAAAACAAAGGGGTTGGACTCCACAGCCTCTTCTATCCCTGACATTCTTTGTTTATCTAATAAAGGATGTCACTTTCCTCCTCAAAAGTCTTCAGTGGCTACCCAAGGCTATCAAGTCAGACCCAGATTCCTTAAGGTGGTGTTCAAGGTCCTCCTCAGATTTAAACCTTTCCAGATTTACATCTCACAAATCTCCAAGACTTTCTACCAAAGTGTAGAGAGTAGTAAGCTATGTTGGGATCACTCCCTTACCAAAGATATCACAGTTCCTTCAAATACAAAAATTTGCTCTCCTATACTTATGCCACATTCCTGTCATATGGTCACACATTCAGGCATTTACGCAACAAATATTTCTTAAGCACCTACTGTGTAACAGGGCACTCTACTTAGGTACTGGGGAAGATGCAAAATTTAGCCAAGATACAATACCTGTCCTTGTAAAGATCACCCCTTAGTGGGGAGATAAGACATAAATATTGACAAATACAATACTCAACATTATATGATAAGTAACTGAGAGAAGTGCACACCTGACGTGTGAAAGGGAAGGCCCTTACCCACTAGTGGATCTGAGATATTCATGAGTTTGTATATTTTTATTCAACATGTTATGCTTCTATTATTTCACTTAACTTTGACAGAACTAGAAATACGTACACAAGTAAGGCAGCTGGGTCAATGGATGGATGGCCTGCAGGATCCCTCAAACAAACATCCCTTCCTTAACCACCAGCCTTACCTTTCTCAACTCCTCAGTGGTTCTCTCAGGAAGGCCGGCCATCTAGATACCTAGGGTCCTCTTGAATGGCCTAAAGGACTACCTGGACAAAGAAATATGGATAAAACCCCCAATTTTCAAGATATAGTCCCTGAGATTGGGAGGTTTGAGGGGTAAAAGAAGAGTTAAATTTCTTGCCAAGAAAAACATAAGCCAACCCTCCAGCTGGTTCAAGAGAATGATGTGGCTGCCTCTGGAAGAAAATGCATGAAAATGAAAAATTAATATACAATTTATATAATTACTCCACGTACCCCAAGCCTTCTTCCCAATTTGAGCACTAGGAATGTGCAGAAAGCCTTGTGAGGGTCTCCAAAGTAAACCCTACTCTATTCACCCTCAAAACAGGGTTAATTTTGGTTAAAAGTGAAGTGGTTCTACATCTCTCAGTAAGGTTATGTGATCAAGGCAGGGCACATTTAACCAGCAAGTGGCACTCGTTAGAAAATCCCATGCTTACACAGGGTGGAGAACCTGTGGCCTCCAGACCACACAAGGCCTTCTAGGTCCTTGGGTGCAGCCTTTTTTACAGAACAAATTCTTTTATTAAGGGGATTTGTTCTGTGAAGTTTGGATTCAATCAAAGGGCAGCACTTGAGAACCTAGAGGGCCATATGTGGGCTCAAGGCCCCATGTTCTGCACCCCTGAGAGGTTTGTCTAGGACATGCTCTCTCTAGTTACTAAAAAGTCAGTATCTTTCTTTTGGCTCTTCACCGGCAAAGAGATATGCATTCCCTACTAGGGAAAGGATATGTGGTCTTGTGGATTTAGCCAATCAAAATTAGCTCTGAGCCCCCACCTACCAGCTTGCCTCACCTTCTTCTTTTAACCTGGCTAGTGTTCAAAGCCTATTAGTCATGTGATCTTGGCATGATGGCATATTGATAAGCATGTTTGGATAGTGCATGCCAAATTTACCTTAGCAGAAATCAATAAGCAAATAAGCGGTCACTAGAGAACAATGCATAATAAAATGAGATATCTGCTTAGCAGCCCCAGCTCTTGTTCTCCTAAATCCTGGAAGATCTCAGACAATGGCAACACATAGAGAGCTTGAATGTCTCCATTTCCCCATAGCCATCTACCGTTAAGAGGGCAAAGGCAAGAGCAGCCCCCTCAGTGCTCAATTCTCATCACCCACCTCCCAAAGCTCGGGGGGAAGGGGAAGCTGGGGGGGGGAGGGGGGGACTTCTATTTCCTAAGATTTTTGGCATAGGAAATGAACTTAGTATCTCAAGCCCAGGGAATGGAGCTTGGAATACAGTCCCTACTGGAACTCAGGAGAGTTATCTGTTTCCCCTGTCTCAGCAGCCTGATTAATGGTAAGGACTATCAATTCCTAGCCTCAGTTAGCCCCTCCAAAAGCATAATGAAGGGACACAGCAGTCAGTTCCATCAAGGGAAAGCATTTATGAAGGACCTACTATGTGCCAATCACTATGCTAAGTGCCTTACAAATATCTCATTTGATCCTCACAAAAATCCTGGGAGATAAGTGCTATTACTATGGTCCCCATTTTGGGGGGGGGAGGGAGGAAGGCAAAGCAAGTGGGGTTAAGTGACTTGCCCAAGGTCACACAGCTAGTAAGTGGGGGAAGTGTCTGAGGCCACATTTGAATTCAGGTCCTTCTGACTCCAGGGCCAGTGCTGTATTCACTACATCACTTAGCTACCCTCAGATCCAGATTTTTTTTTAAGACCATTAAATTAATAAATTAATTTAAAGACCATTAATTAGAAAATGGTTCCTCTCATGTAAGCACACACAAGACTAGCCCCATTAAATCAATGAAGACCCCCCCCCCTCTCTGCCCCAGCAGGAAAGCTCAACCCCAGCAACTACAGAGTGATGACTCTAATGAGGTCACCCTTTCACCTGAGGCTGGCTTTCCTCTGAATCATCTTTCCCTGACTTCAACCATGAGAGTCCTGAGTCCATTATGATCCATACTTATTGCCAATTGTTGTAAGCCAGGAATGACTGAGGCTGGTCTGGTGGTTCTAGTTCAGGATTGCAACAAAATAAAATGTTTGTAGATCATCTCATAGTTAACAAAAGGACATTTACTTAGCTATAGTATAGAAAAGGTATTCACCAAGGATATAGTGGTGGTTCAGGTAGATACATTCCCCCCAGAGGTATATTGGCTCACAAAGCATTGGAACAACCATTGAGTCTAAAGGTCACTGAGTCCTCATTGGTTGACCTTCTTCTAACCCAGATTACCACCAGATAGCCAAGTCACTGGCTCAGGCTCTAGTTCTCTAGGTAAATCAAGTGTAGCTTTCCCTTTTAGGGAAAAGGTAGCTCTACACATTGCAGAGCATAATAGATCTTACCACAATTTGGTGATTTGAGGGGTGTAGTTCCAAACTGTTGTCCAATTCACAATTCCAACAACAGTGCATTAGTGTGCTTGTCCTACCACAGCCCTTCAAATACTTACTATTTTCCATTTTTGCCCATCTGTAGGGTTGAGATGGAACCTCAGAGTTGTTTTCATTTGCTTCTCTCTTAGTGAATTGGAGCAACTTTAGATTGTTAATATCTTGCATTTCTTCATTTGAAAATCTGCTGTTCATTTCCTTTGACTATCTAATGGGGTTGCCCACTTTCCATGCATAAGCCTACAGGAAAAAAAATAATAAATGAACAATCTCAATTCATTAATTAACAGGCATAGAAGTATAATATAGAATTTATTCACCAGTTAGAACTATACTCAAGCTACCAGCCAATAGTCAGAGCCTATCTCGGCCTCTCTTTGCATGATTCTGAAGTGTGCTCACTCCCCACCAGAGGGCACTCAGCCTTCAAGCTCTTGGCCTAATCCCCTTCCACCATCACTGCCTCAGTGCTGGTCCTAGTGGATGCACTAGAAAATGGCCCCTGGATTCAAATTAAGAACAGGCATTCTTAATTTTTTTGGTGTGTATCATAGTGGCAGACTGATAAAACTTATAGACTTCTTATCAGAATAAGATTTTTAAATGCATAAAATAAATTTCATAAGATGATGAGACAGGGGCGGCTAGGTGGCGCAGTGAATAGAGCACCAGCCCTGGAGTCAGGAGGACCTGAGTTCAAATCCAGCCTCAGACATTTGACACAGTTACTAGCCATGTGACTTTGGGCAGGTCACTTAACCCCAAATGCCCTCCAAAAAGCAAAAAAAAAGATGATGAGAGAAACCAAAGGTTTTCCATCCAAGTTCACACACACACACACACACACACACACACACACACACACATGCACTGAAATGGACCCGAGTTTAAGAATATTTGATATTGGGGTATTATATTAAATATGTCTGGGAATTATTAAAATATAGAAATATACAAACCTTTATGATTCTTGGCTGGGGAATTTCCTGTTCTGTCAATGCTAGATGATTCACAAGCATCAATTTTTCTGTAGCTTTATTAAACACAGTTGAGTAAAAAAAAAACAAAGGACTTTACAAACATTCTGCTGTCACAGAGTCCTTCACCCACTTGTCTCCAGACCCCCTGCTGGTTGTCCTCCCATTTCTCTCGAATGCTGGAGATCAGTCCCCACATCACCTTCTCTCATAGGTAATAGAAAGGTAATAATCAAATGAGTTAAGTTCCTGGGACTTCTCTTGGGGTCATGGACTATAAGCACAGGAAAGAAGGACAAGAAAAAGAAGGAAGGAGGGCTGGAGTTTCCAAATGGCCTCCCAACTTCTCATCACCATTTCCAGAAGCTGTTCCAGTTTCTTGATACTATCTGGACTCACCTTCATGCACACTAGTTCCCACTTATCTGCTTTGGCTCCCCTGCCCATCCTGGTCTCCATCCTCTACTCCTGACCCCCAAAGGTACCAAAACAAGTAGCAGAAGTCACTCAGAAGACTAAGAGCTCCTGGTCTGACTGCCATCTCTTTGCCTGCCCCAGTGTCTGAATGGCTGCTGGGCAGTGTCCCTAGAGCTACAGGGATATGGTCTCAGGGCCCCGAAGTTGGCTCGCCAAAGTCACCTAGAAGTCAGCTGTCCACAAGAGTCACGTACTTCCATTCCCTTGCATGATGAGAAAGGAAGAGTCCAAATCTCAGGAGGAAAGAGGAAGAAAGAAAAAAGTATTTAGTCTCATATCACAGAATAACAGTTTTGTCACAGTGCTGTCTTCTGGAGTCCTTGCTACTGGAGATCAAGGAAACTCCTGTGCTACTCCCCAAGGGGCTGGAAAATAGCAACAGTCAGAGACCTGACTCCTAATGAGAAGGAAGGACAGTCATTCTATTAATGAAGAAAGAACAAAGGATTTTGATAGGAGGGTCAACAGGCTTGAAGCCCCCTACCATGGGCACCTATTAGGCACAAATGAAATATGGATGCTATAAAACTGTGAGCTATACAATGATTATTATTATTATTATTAACTACATCCAACTGGAACTTGAGATACACAGGCACTGTGGTTGGGAGATCCATCCTGCCCTACCGAAAAGTCAGAGGGGTGAAGGGGGAAGACATAGGAGAGAATAGATTGGGGGAGGGGGGATACAAAGGGATGGCTGTTTTGGGGCAGTGGGTAGGGAAAAGATGGGGAGAAAATTTGCAACTCAAAATTTCATGGAAATGAATGATGTAAACTAAAACTAAAAAAATAAAATATAAAAAAAAACTGTGAGCATACAACTACTCATTATTCAAGCCACATCCTTTATTGGAGCTAAATAAAGATCAAAATGACAATGCTTTAGATTCTTGCATAAAGATCCTTAGCCCCCTTCAAATAATTCTGCTAGTTGGGAACCATTGGTCTAGATAAGCTAAGCCCAACCAGCTTTGGTGGTGTGGTTAACAAAGAATCCAGAAATTCCATTATCTCCTCAGATTCAAGGCATGTTATCGATCACATAGTAAGTGTGCTCAAAAAATATTAATTGAATACATGAATGAACAAATGAATGAATGAGCAATCTAGGAAGTTCCTTCTTACACCCAGTTCCCTATATACATTGCCTTTCATCCAGGTCTGTGCCCTGTGCCGATCCATAGCTAGAGACCTACCCCTTCAGCCTTACCCTACCACAAAATCAACAGCCTGGGGTAAAGGGAAATGGCTTTCCTCTTTGCTTGTGACTGGCCAGCCCCAAGCAAATACTGAGGATGTAGAAACCTTCCCAAGTGAGGGGCACATTCAGTTTCCTCCTGGTCTCCGGGAGGGGCCCAAATATGGTGGGGTGGTAGTTTAGTGGGGTGTGGGCAAAGAAAGTAAATATTGACTTTTCTTTACTACAAATTTCCTAAATAAGGAGAAATAAGTCTCTCCTATCATGCCTTGGCTGTCCCTCCCCATAAGTCCTAACTTCCCTTCTCTAGCTCCTGACAGGACAGTTGAAGCAGCAGTGAGGAGGGAGAATGAAAGACAGATTCAAGGGAAAACAAAAAACAAAAGCTCCCTTGTTCACACCTCCCTCTCTTACAGAAGAAAAGGAAGAACCAGTACAGAGGAGGAGGTCAAGTGAGGAATTTGCCCCACAGGTTTGGAATGCAAAGGAGTGAATGAGGTCATAGAAGCGTAGTTTTAAGGATGGATGAGATCAGAGCAGTTATTTAATCTAACCTCTTGATGTTACAGAAAAGGAAACCGAGGCTCTGGGCAGCTAGCCAATGAGCTAGGCAGGAAGACTGGAGTCAAACAGCACACAATGCAGGAAGCTAGCAGCACAGTTCTGTCTCCAAATCTTCTTCTCTCTCCTCTGTGTCAGAGCTTCAGGATTGGACTCTAATATGTAGGGCCTAGGAATAGCCACGCCACCCAGCTTCCAGACACATCACACAGTAACATCTATCCCTGGCTGAGAGTAAGCCTATTTGTTTACTGGGAGAGTAGGGCGGAGTGGCCCATAGGAGCAAACAATTGGCAGAAGTTAGGGAGGAACCTAATAAGCTTTTATGGAGACAGGCCTGAGGCCTGTTATGGAGACCTGTGTCCACAAAGCCTGGCCGACTGGCCTTCCAACAAACCCTTTTTAAAAGGCAAATGCTGCTAAGAGTTTAAAAGTTATGATCTAAAACCTTAAAATGAGTCAACTTCATGGAGGAGGCAGATCTGGTTAGAGGTAGGAAGGAAGTGATTGGAAAAATAATTGAAGGGACTAATGGAGAGACAATATCATCTAAGGGGGATCATCTACATTCATCTAGAATACCCACTCTAAGGAAGCTGACCACTGCCCCAAGCAGAACTCAATGATGGCTGTTCACATCTGCATCCAATCACTTAGCCTGTCTCTCTGGTCCCAAGACCTAAGCCCTGATCTCTGTTCCAATCACACATTACAGAAAAACCTCACAAAGACATCCTAAACCCCACTTGACTAGATACTGGCCTACCCACAATATAAACACAGCCACACCCAGACAGAGAGATGGGCTCCAAAATCAACAGTCATTTAACAATAAGAATAAATGCTATAGACAGCAATAATAATTTTTAAAAACTAGTTGGTCCTAGTCAAAAAATAAAGGAGTCCGTGAAATGGACAAGGAAGAAACAGAAACCAACAACTGCACCTAATAAGCCAGCGTTCATTGAATACAAGAACATGTATTACTTGGGGAAGAACTCCCTATTCTACAAGAACTACTAGGAAAATTGGAAAGCCGTTTAGCAGAAATTAAGACTCAGAGCATCTTACACCATATATAACAATAAACTAAAAATGAATACTCAATCTGAATGTAAAAGATCACAGAATAAAAAAAATATAGTTATCCCCTCCACATCATGATTTTCCCTGTGGAGTTTTTGATATATCACTGGTCACATTAATTAATAAAAAAATTAATGGGAATTTTGGGGGAGTTTTGTGGAAGCCACAAATGACACAGAAAAATTTTAGAAACTCAGAAATGCATAAAATATATGTATAGTATTATGCGATGTCAACATATTTTATCTTTTAACACTGTAAACACCCCATAAAAGAAAAAGAATTTCAGTCTTCTTCTACAGTATAAATGGAGGGTGAAAAAATTTTAGGTGGATTTTCCAGATTGTGGGCGTACCAGGCCCCTAACCCCCTCTATGTGGAAGGGATAATTGTAGAACAGAGTCTGATCAGGTACCCTTCAAAGCTATAGCTAGGAGAAAGCTCTTTTTTTTTCTTTTTTTTTGGAAGGGGGAAGGCAGGGCGATTGGGGTTAAGTGACTTGCCCAAGGTCACACGGATAGTAAGTGTTAAGTGACTGAGGTTGGATTTGAACTCAGGTCTTCCTGACTCCAGGGTCAGTGCTCTATTCACTGCACCACCTAGATGCCCTAGGAGAAAGTTCTTTTTTTTGTTTTGTTTCCCAGCATATTTTATTTGCATTGTTCCTCATATACAATAATATTCCATTATATTTGTTTGTTTTTGTTTTTTTTTAATTTTATTTTAGTTTGCATCATTCATTTCCACAAGATTTT
The DNA here is from genome assembly GCA_028627135.1 of Pseudochirops cupreus. NCBI lineage: Eukaryota > Metazoa > Chordata > Mammalia > Diprotodontia > Pseudocheiridae > Pseudochirops > Pseudochirops cupreus. The sequence goes on along the minus strand of CM053581.1, from coordinate 385,912,869 downwards.
GAGTTACATATTTTCTCCCCATCTTTCCCTCACCCACCGCCCCAAAACAGCCATCTCAGTATTTCCCCCCTCCCCCAGTCTATTCTCTCCTATGTCACTTTTCGGTAGCGCAGGATGGATCTCCCAACCACAGTACCTGTGTATCTCAAGTTCCAGTTGGATGTAGTCAATAATAATAATAATAATTGCATATGGATGGATAGATAGATAGATAGATAGATAGATAGATAGATAGATACACATTCATAACATTTGATTATGGAACTCCAGATTCCAGATTCTTTCTCCTCCTCCCTCGCCACCCACCCCCACTGGAAGG
>CM053581.1:385897012-385912050 GCA_028627135.1 Pseudochirops cupreus | reverse complement strand
TATATAGAAGCAAATGAACACAGTAATGTAGTGTTTAATAAACCCAGAGATTCAATCTATTGGGGCAAGAAGTCGCTATTTGACAAAATCTTCTGGGAAAACTGGAAAGTAGTAGGGCAGAAACTAGGAACAGACTACTTCTCACATTGTTTACCAAGGTAAGGTCAAAATGGGCACATGATTTAGATGTAAAGGATAATATCATAAGCAAATTAGTGAGGCCTGCAAGAAATTACCTATTGTATCTATAGATAAGGGACAAGTTCGTTACTAAACAAGAGACAGAGAGGATCATGGGAGGTCAAATGGATAATTTTCATTACATTAAATTAAAAAGTTTTGCACAAACAAAACCAATGCAGTAAAAAATTAGAAGGAAAACAGGAAACTGCAGGGGGGAGGGGGGAGGTCTTTGTAGCAAGTTTATCTGATAAAGGTCTCATTTCTAAAATATATAGACAACTGAGTCAAGTTTAGAAGGATAAGAGTCATTCTCCAACTGATAAATGGTCAAAGGAAATGAATAGGCATTTTTCAGAGGAGTTTCCAAGCTATCAACAGCAATATGAAAAAATATTCTAAATCACCAATTATTAGGGAAATGCACATTGAAACAACTCTGAGGTACCACCTCACACCTATCAGTTTGGCTAATATGACAGAAAAGGAAAATAAGAAATGCTTTAGGGGATGTAGGAAAATAGGCATGAATTATTATTGGAGCTATAAACTAGTCCAATCATGCGGGTAAACAGTTTGAAACAATGCCCCCAAAGCTATTAAATTCTGCATAACCTGTGACCCAGCAATATTCCTATTAAATTTATACCCTAAAGAGATTTTTTTTAAAGAGCAGAATGACTCATATGTACAAAAATATTTACAGCAGCTCTTTTGGTGGTGGCAAAGAATTGGAGATTGAAGGATGCCCATCAATTGGGGAATGAACAAATGAACAAATTATGGTATATGAATGTTATGGAATAGTATTGTGCTGTAAGAAATGATGAAGGATACAGTTTCAGAAAAACCTAGAATGACTCTTATGAATAGATGCAAAGTGAAATGAGTAGAATCAGGAGAGCAATTTGTACAGCAGTCACAACAGTTTAAAGATAATTAACTTTGAAAAACTTATCAACGCTGGTCAACACAATGACCAACTATGATTCTAAAGGCCTCATGATGAAATTTGCTCTTCACTTCCAGATAGAAAACTAATGGACTCTGAGTGCAGATTGAAGCATATATTTTTCTAATTTCTTTTTGGAAGTGGGAACGTGGCTAATGTGGAAATTTATTTTTTGTGGTTATACATAGTTGTAATAGGTTTTCTTTTTCTTGCTTTCTCAATGCATAAGAGAAGGGGCAGGGAGAGAATTTTTAACTTCAAATTAAAGAAAAGTAAATTTCAGAAAGAGACAGAGAGAGAGTGAGAGGGAGAAAGAGAGAGAGAGAGAGAGAGAGAGAGAGAGAGAGAGAGAGACTAGAAACTATTTCTGAATCTCTAATCTTTGACACAGCTTATTTTCCACATCACAGATACCATGGAGCCTCTCTGGTCCTTTAGCATGCAGCCAGAGCACATGTCTTACCAGAAATGGCCTTGAGAGTGAAGCTAGCTCTAGCTCTGTAAGATGTATAACAACCTAACTTCCCCCTAAACTTATTTAAGTACATATTTTCTCCACGTATAGAATGTAAGCTCCTTGCTTTGACTGGTTTTTAGTTGACTCTCTAAGATTCTCTAAGGAAACCATTATATCACCTGCAGAAAATGATAGTTCTGTTTCCTCATTGCCTATGTATATTCCTTTGATTTCTTTTTCTTGTCTTATTCTGTAGCTAGCATTTCAGTACAATATTGAATAATAATGGTGATAATGGATACCCAATTTTATTGGAAAGACTTCTAGTTTACCTTCATTAAAAATAATGCTTGCTCTTGGTTTTAGGTAGACACTGCTTAGCTTTTTAAGAAAAGCTACATTTACTCCTATGTTTTATCGTGTTTTTAAATAGGAATATGGTTTGTATTTTGTCAAAAGTTTTTCTGCATCTATTGAAATAATTATGTAAACTTTGTTGTTTTTGTTATTGATAAGGTCAATTATACTTGTAGTTTTCCTAACATCAAACTAGCCCTGTATTCCTGGTATAAATCTAACCTGCTAATAATGAACAATCTTTGTAATATAATGTTGTAATCTCCTTGCTAGCATTTTATTTAAATTTTTTGCATCAGTATTCATTTGAGAAATTCATCTGTGGTTTTCTTTCTTTGTTTTGACTTTCCCTGGTTTAGGTACCAGGATCATATTTGTGTCATAAAAGGAATTTAGCAGGATTTCATCTTTGCCTATTTTTTCTTTTAAAAATTTCTTTTTAAATTTTTTATTTTCATTTCCAAATTTTCTCCTTCCCTATGGCTCCTCATCCATTGAGGAGGCAAGCAATATGTTACCCATTATACATATAAAGTCATGCAAAACATTTTTCCATAGTAGCCATGTTGCAAAAAAAAAAAAACCAAATCCCAAAACATTAGAAAAATAAAGTGAAAAAAATATGCTTCAATATACACTCAGAGTTCATCAGTTCTCTCTTTGGAAGTGGAAAGCATTTTTTATCATGTGTCTTTTGGAATTGTTGTGGATCATTGTATTGATCAGTGACTAAGTCTTCACAACTGATTATCCTTACCATATTGATATTACTGTGTACAATATTCCCTTGGTTCTGCTTTTTTGACTTTGCCTCAGTTCATATAAGTCTTCTCAGGTTTTTCTGTAACTATCCCCTTTATTGTTACTTATAGCACAATAGTATTCCATCAAAATCATACAACACAACTTGTTCAGCCGTTCCCCAATTGATGGACATCCCCTCAATCTTCAATTTTTTGCCACCACAAGAAGAGCTGCTATAAATATTTTTGTACATATGGGTTATTCTGTTCTTTAAAAAAATCTCTTTGGAGTATAGACCTACTAGAAATATTGCTGGGTCACGTATGGGTCATTCTGTTCCTTAAAAAAAAAATCTCTTTTGGGGTATAGACCTATTGGAATATTGCAGAGTATGAGAATTTAGTAGCTTTCTGGGCATTGTTCCAAACTACTCACCAGCATGGTTAGACTAGTTTCCAGCTCCAACAACAGTGCATTAATGTACCTGTTTTCCCACATTCCCCTCCAGCATTGATCATTTTCTTTTGCTGTTATGTTAGCCATTCTGATAGATGTGAGGTTGCATCTCAGAATTGTTTCAATTTGAATTTTTCTAATTATTAGTGATTTAGAGCATTTTTATAGGACCATTGATAACTTTGATTTCTTCTTCTGAAAACTGCCTATTCATATCCTTTGACCATATATCAATTAAGAAATGGCTTTTATTTTTATAAATTTTGTTCAGTTCCCTGCAGGTTTGCGACTTTTACTGGAGAAACTTGCTGTAAAATTTCCCCCCAAGTTTCCTTCTAATTTTGGCTGCATTGGTTTTGTTTGTACAAAAAAACTTCTTAATTTAATGTTATCAAAATTATCTATTCTAACTCTTATGATACTACTTTTCCTTTACCCATGGATCTTATAGGTAATTTTTTTCTATGTTCTCCTAATTTGTTTATGATATCATTTTTATGTCTAAATCAATGTACTCTTCTTGACTTTATCTTAGTAAAAAGTGTGAGATATTAGTCTGTGCCTAGTTTCTGCCAGATTACTTTCCAGTTTTCCCAGCAGTTTTTGTCAGTAATCTTTAATGATCCAATAGCTCGTGATCTTTGGGTTCATCAAACATTAGGTTATTGTGCTCGTTTATTTCTGTATATTGTGTACCTAATCTATTCTATTGATCAGCCGTTCTATAGCTTAGCCAGAACCAGATTCTTTTAATGATTACAGCTTTGTAGCATGGTTTAAGACCTAGTACTACTAGGTCATCTTCCTTCAATTTTTTTTTATTGATTCCCTTGATATTCTTGACCTCTTATTCCTCCAGATGAATTTTGATATTATATTTTCTAGTTTTATAAAGTAATTCTTAGGTAGTTTGATTGGTATGTCACTGAATAAGTAAATTAATCCAAGTAGTAATCATTTTTATTGTATTGGTTTGGCCTATCCATGAGCAATGAATGTTTCTCCAGTTAGTTAGATCTGTCTTCATTGTGAAAAGGGTTTTGTAACTGTCTTCATGTGGTTCTTCTGGGTATCCTGGCAGTTAAACTCCCAAATATTTTGTAGTGCCTACAGTTATTTTAAATGGGATTTCTCTTTATATCTTTTCCTGCTAGGCTCTGTTGGCAATATATAGAAGTCCTGATGATTTTTACCTATTTTTTTTCAAACAGTTTATATACTTTTGCAATTACTTGTTCTCTAAATGTTTGGTAGATATTTGCTTATAAATCCATCTGGTCCTGGAATTTTTTTCTTAGGGAGCTCATTTATGGCTTATTCAAAGTCTTTTTCTAAGATAGGCTTATTTATGTATTTTATTTTCTGTTCTGTTCATCTGGACTGTTAATATTTTTGTTAATATCCATTGATTTCATTCAGATTGTCGGTTTTATTGGCATGTAGTTGAGCAAAATAACTCCTAATAAATTTTATCTTCATTGGATGTAAATTCACCCTTTTCATTTTTGATACTGATAATTTGTTTTTCTTTTATTGTTTCTTTTAAACAGCGCCTAGTTTTAGAGCATAACTTCCTTGAGGGCAGACCCTAGTTCATTTTTGTCTTTGATTACCTAGCACAGTGCCTGGAACATGCTTATTGATTGACTGATGAGATCATAGATCCATCCACACATGGAAGAAATGTCATCTTTTGGTCCTGTGTATTAGCCTGTTAACATCTTCCCGCATCTTGATACTGTTACCCAACATATTAGCTATCTCTTCTGTATCTATGAGATGTTATCAGGTTTAAATTACCTTCCTTTTAGTGCAGTGTCGGTGTGTTTTCTGAGTAGAGTCAATTTTCTTTATGGAAGATAGAGCACTTGTATACTTTTTTCCATCCTCCTGCCCTCATTACCCACCCCCTACAGTTCTTCAGGAGATACTCTTTCTCGGAGAGCTCTCTGTTCCCCCAAAGACTTTCTGGCTCCTCATTAATCACCATTTCCCTTCCTTCCTTACCCTGGCACTAGGAGGCAATTTTCCTAGGAAAAGAAGGAACACCTGTTTCTTTGTTAGTAAAATTGATTGGTTACCAATTCACCCAGCACACTCAGGTAGATGTCTACCAGAGGTTATGACTAAAGACTTGGTTTGATCAGTTCTGGTCTAATTCTTAGCATTACATTTTTTTCCTAACACAAAGGGAGAGAGGGGAAATCTATTTTTTAAATGGGGGAGGGGGAGGAGGGGTTTAGCTTATTTATACCTACAGTGCACTTCCTGGGACCTGTGAGTCACTAGAAATGAGTGGCAGGTAAGAATAATTTCCTTATATACACAAACTTCTCCACTATTACAGGGGAGAGGGATATCCCTTTCCTCCACTGTTTTGTTGTATTTGCTTTAGCTGAGGAAAGCTGTTCACAGTCCTCACTCCTTTGCCTGAGGGCTGGCATTCCCCTTCTTCCCTAGCTGGAGACATTCTCCTTTTTGCTTTCTGCCCAGCCCTGTCTCTTGATGTTTCCACCTGGCAGATTATGCCTCGGCTGACCATCATTCTCTTTACCCAACAGCTTCCTCTGCTCACAGAATCACAGAGTGTCAGAGCTAGAAAGCTAGAGCTCTTTTTCTTAGATCATCTAGTGCAACTTTCTCCTTTTTACAGATGAAAACTGAATTTCAGAGACAATATGTGGCTTTGAAAGGAAAAGGGCATGACGATGAGGGTGTCAGGGAGAAATCTCTGGAGCAATGAGAATGGCAGCATGCCATAGTAGTGGTGTATTTGGAGCTTGGAGTCTTGGGTTCAAATTCTGTTTTGGACATGGCTTCCTAGCTGTGTGATAGGTGGGGAAACCATTTTGCCTCTTGGAACCTCCATTTCCTCACTTGAAAAATGGGCATGATAATCCTTAAAGATCACAAAGCTGGTAAGCAGGCTTAGAGGAGTCATAGGATCATGGATTTAGATCGGAAGACCTGAGGTCATTTAATTCATTCCTTAATAGAATGTGGGTCCTGACTCCAAATCCAGGACTCTCTTCACTGTATTGAACAGTCATTCTGACTACATGAGAGTGCCATCCCCCTCCTCTCAGTCCCTCACCATTCTCTCAGCACTACTTAGTTCTGTCTTTGCTTCTATTCCTGTACCCTGGGTGTGTCTGGTTTTCCTTTGTCTCAAACTGGGAGTTTTAACTCTCTTAGGCTAGTTTCCTGAACAAGGGCTCTGTCCACAACAGGGTGTTTGGTTCAGTGGAGAGAGGATCAACCTGTCCCCTGAGGTCTGAGGGTTCCTCTACCCACATCCCACCACCCCTCCCCTAACCTTTCTTCCTGCCCACGCTCTCATGTTTCTATAGTTGCCCCTTATTTCAGGAGAAATAATTCCTCCTCCCAGCCTCCTTAGTGGAAACCCAAGTATCTCTTCAATCCCTGCTGCTAGGCCAAATCTCTCTCTGGCTGTGTGTTCAGGGGCTTTTCTGGTGAGGAATAAATAGTTCAGGGAATCCAAGTCTGAGCCTTCATTTAATGGTATTTACTCACTTATTGCTCCCCATTCTACAGGTTGGTTGTGACAAATTCAGCAAATGTGGGAGACCAGAATAGATTTCAAGTGCTACCTCCTCATATACTCTTCACTTCACAGCTCTTTGGTTGTCTATGTATGTGCTGAGAAGCAAAAGGAACCCATATAGAATATCCTCCTCCAGGGGCAGCTAGGTGGCACAGTGAATAGAGCGCCAGCCCTGGAATCAGGAGGACTTGAGTTCAAATCCAACCTCAGACATTTGACACTTACTAGCCATGTGACCTTGGGCAAGTCACTTAACCCCAATTGCCCTGCCCTCCCCCCTCCAAAGAGCAAAAAAACCCCAAAAAACAAACAAAAAAAAAAGAATATCTTCCTCCTGCCTCTTGACTAAATCTCTCCTAGATCCATGGGCTGAAGATGTGGAGAGGGTCTTGCTGCCCATGCCTTCCCCGTTTTGTCTGAAGAGATCTTCCTAAGAATTACCTGCCATCTCTCCTTCTGCTCAGGAAATTGAAGCTTAGAGAGGTCATAGGATCATGGATTTAGGTCTGGAGGTCTTAGAGGTCACTGAATTAATTCATTTTTATATATGTAGAACTGAGAAGGCAAGTGACTTACCAAGGTCACACAGGCAGTAAGTGACAGAACTGACTTAGGAGGGGAGTCCCAAGAGAGTGGAGAGAAGGGCGCTATGGTGAAAACCCTGGGGTGGGGGGTGGGGGTGCCACAGGGTAGGTTGCATCATGTGGTCTCATGAACCAGTTGGGTCAGTCAATCGGTCAGTCAGTCAATTATTTTACTAAACACTTTCTGTGTGCCAGGCACTGTCCTATTCTTTGGGGATAAAAAGACCCTCGCCCCTAAAAAAGTTCTTTCCCTCAAGCAACACATGTTCTTTTTCTTTTTTAATTGAACTCATATTCTCATTAAAAAAAACTATGAATATACAAACTATACAGGGGATAAATTGGAGGTTATCTTAGAGGGTTGGGACTAGCAGCAGAAAAGACCATCACCCTGTGGTGCACCTTTTAACTTATACTAGTTACTATGCTAATATTGATTAATGACTAAACTAGCACAAATGAGCTTATATTAATGCTAATTTGGGGGAGTACTCTAGTAGAATGATAGAGTTTTCTCCTTGCCCCAGGGACTAAACAGTCTTTTCAGTGTATAGGATGAAGACAGATGGCCTTCTTATCAAATTTGAGTAATCTGATAGGGAAAGCTACCCTAATAGATAAAAGAATTGGGATCCAGAAAGATTTCTCCAGGCTGGAATGATGGACTGGATCTAATAAGATTGAAACATTTTTACTTCCATCCATCCAAGATCCTTGATTTCATCTGTGTGGGTCCTCTCCCTCGGATGACGAGCATAAAGAGATCCGTATTTTAGTAGATGGTCTTCATGAGATGCATTTCATCGTCTTGTGACCCTGTGGTGATGTGGCCTTTCTAAAATGAAATAAGCTGATTCTTAAGCAACAAAGATAGTCCTCTTAATGGGATCATCTTCAAAGTTTTTCCAGTTTGGTAGGACCTGGAGCTTGTATTTGAGACACTGTGCTATGGGTAGAAGATGAATTACAATGGAAAAAAATATATATGAAGTCCTGAATTAGATTTAAAACATCATCCAAACAAATAGAAGATGAGGGAGATGTGAGTAGAAAGCAATTTGTATAAAAATACCTAGGCATTTAATAGGTTGCAAACTCAGTCTGTGTTAAACATGTGACAAAACTGTCAAATAGCTTACTACAATTATATGCTGCAATTTAGAAAAAAAGGTGGTATTTATATAGAGCTTTAAGGTTTGCAAAGCACTTTACCGATATCTCATTTTATCATCACGACAACCTTGGGAGGTCGGTGCTAGCATTATCCCTATCATTCCTTGGATGAGGGAACTAAGGAAGAGGGTTTAAGTGACTTGCCCTGGGTTACAGAATTATGAAGTGTCTGAGGTCACATTAGAACTTAGATGACAGGTTTAGCACTCTACCCAGAAAACCACCTGGTTTTCTTTCCTTCTTTCTCTCCCTCTCTTTTCCCCCTCTCCCACCACCCCCATCCAGTGGTATGCTAGCATCAGCTCCAACCAGCTCGCTAGAAATGATTGTTAAATTTTCAGCATGAGCATTTCCTTCTCAGAAATTGGCAAAAGCTACAAATCAGGACTTGATTTATTGTTTTGTTTTGAAAGTGAGGGAGAAAATGTTAATAATGCATATTGAACTTTTAAAAGTACATCACATTTATGCATGTGTTTCTTTTCCTCCAGAGAGCTGATCGTTCAACATTTATCAGCACAGTTTTACAGTAGTACCTGCCTACCTTAGACCACGTGTCTATTGATTATAATTTGGGTTTTGAGTGTTGTATTTTACAAAGGATACTGACAGTGTGACGACCAACTGCTGCTAGGCCTAGGCCAGGGAGGATTCGGTTCCAAGGGCTCCAGGCCTTGGCTCTTTTTCATTATTTCTGGGTCTTTATGTCCTCATCATAGATCCTGGGGGGAAGATTACGTAAAGCTTAGACATGACCAATGTCTAGGATCTCTTTAAAAGGGAACAGAAGGGTACTCAGTGTACGTTGTAAATTTAATATTGGATTCAGTATTTATTTCCATAACACATGCGCGCGCACACACACACACACACACACACACTGCTTAAAACATTATTGTGAAAGAAAATATAGACAAAAAAACTCAAGAAAAATAAAATAAGAAAAAGTTGCTTCAATCTGTATTCAGATACCATGTCTCTCTAGGAATAGACAGCACTTTTCATCCTAAATCCTTCAGTTGTCATGGATTGTTGTATTGCTGAGAATGGCTAAGTCATTCACACTTGAGCATTTTACAATATTGCTGTTACTTTGTACTCAGGACATGTCACTTTGCATCAGCTCATGTATGTCTTTCCAGGCTTTTCTGAGAGCATCCTGCTCATCATTTCTTAAAATGCAATAGTATTGCATCATAACTACATACTACAACTTGTTCTGCTATTCCCTGATAGTTGGGTATTCCCTTAATTTCTAAATCTTTACCCTCCAAAAAGAGCTCTATAAATAATTTTGTATGTATAAGGTCTTTTTCTTTTTGTTGTTGTTGTTGTTGTTTTATCTCTTGGGATACAAATCTAGTAGTGGTATTGCTAGGTCAAAGGGTATGCATGGTTTTATAACCCTTTGGACAATAGTTTTAAATTGCTCCACAGAATAGTTGAATTAGTTCACAACTACACCAACAGTACATTAACGTCTCATTTTTCCCCACATCCCTTCCAACATTTGTCATTTACCTTTTTCTGTTCTATTGATCAATTTAATAAGTATGATATAATGCTGCAAAATTGTTTTAATTTACATTTCTCCAATCAATGGTGAATTAGAATATTTTTTCATATGGCTATAGATGGCTTTAATTACTTCATCTGAAAACTGATTATATCTTTTGATCATTTATCAGTTGGGGAATGGCTCTTATTTTTATAAATTTGACACAGTTCTCTACATGTTAGAGAAATAAGGTGTTTATCAGAGAAACTTGCTTCAAAATTTTTTTTCCACAGTTACTATTGCTAACTGTATTTTCCTTCATCCTATTCCCCTTACCCCTGTTTATTCTTTCTCTCCTTTCACCCTGTCCCTCCTCAGAAGTGTTTTGCTTTTGACTACTCTTCTGTCAAATCTGCTCTCCCTTCTATCACCCCACCCCCTTATCCCCTTCCCCATCTACTTTCCCGTAGGGGTAAGATAGATTTCCATACCACATTCCCTGTGTATATTATTCCCTCTTTGAGCCAATTCTTATAAGAGTAAAGTTCACTCACTCATCTTCGCCTCCCCCCTCTTTCCCTCCATTGTAAAAGTTTTTTCTTGCCTCTTTTATGTGAGATAATTTACCCCATTCTACCTCTCCCTTTCTCTTTCTCCCAATATTCTTCTCTCATACCTTAATTTTATTTTTTATATATCATCCCTTCATATTCAACTCACACCTGTACCCTCTGTCTATATATACTTCTTCTAACTACCCAAACAATTAGAAAGGTCTTTTGAGTTATAAATATCATTTTCCCATGTAGGAATGTAAACAGTTTAACCTTAAGTCCCTTGTGCTTTCCCTTTCCTGTTTACTTTTTTATGCTTCTCTTGAGTCTTGTATTTGAAAGTCAAATTTTCTATTCAGTTCTGAACTTTTCATTAAAAATGCTTAAAAATCTTCTATCTCATTGAACATCCATTTTTTCTCCTGGAGGATTATACTCAGTTTTTCTGGGTAGATGGTTCTTGGTTGTAATCCTAGTTCCTTTGCCCTCAAGAATATCATATTCCAAGTCCTCTGATCCTTTAATGTAAAAGCTGCTAAATCTTGTCTTATCCTGACTGTGACCCCACAGTTCTTGAATTATTTCTTTCTTACTGCTTGCAATATTTTCTCCTTGACCTAGGAACTCTGGAATTTGGCTTTGATATTTTTAGCAGTTTCCATTTTGGGATCTTTTTCAGGAGGTGATTGTTGGGTTCTTTCAATTTCTATTATACCCTCTGATTCTAGAATATCAGGGCAGTTTTATCTGATAATTTCTTGAAAGATGATGTCTAGGTTCTTTTTTTGATGATGGCTTTCAGGTAGTCCAATAATTTCAAAATTATACCTCCTGGATCTATTTTCCAGATCAGATGTTTTTCCAGTGAGATATTTCACATTGTCTTCTATTTTTTCATTCTTTTGACTTTGTTTTATTGCTTCTTGGTTTCTCACAAAGTCATTAGCTTCCATTTGCTCCATTCTAATTTTTAAGGAATTATTTTCTTCAATGAACTTTTGGACATTCTTTTCCATTTGACCTATTCTGCTTTTTAAAGACATTCTTCTCCTCATTGGCTTTTTGGACCTCTTTTGTCATTTGATCTAGTCTGCTTTTTAAGGTGTTATTTTCTTCAGCATTTTTTTGTGTCTCCTTCACCAAGCTGTTGACTCTTTTCTCAAGATTTTCCTGCATCACTCTCATTTTTCCTCTATCTCTCTTGATTTTCAAAATCCTTTTTGAGCTCTTCAGTTGCCTGCAACCAATTCATACTTTTATTGGAGGCTCTGGATATAGAATCTTTGACTTTGCTATCTTCTTCTGAATGTGTGTTTTGATCTTCCTTGTCACCATAATTTCTATAGTCAGAGTTTTTTTTTTCCTGTTTGCTCATTTTCTCAGCCTATTACTTAACTTTTAACTCTTTAGAGCTCTGCTTCCAGGGTAGAGGACACACTGTCCCAAGCTTCAGGGATTTTGTGCAGCTGTTTTCAGAGATACTTCTAAAGACCTGTAAATTTTCAGTTCTTCCAAGGTGGTATGATCTAAAGAAAGGTGTTTTCTATTCTCCTGACCTGTGCTCTAGTCTGTTAGCAACTACAAGCACTCTTTTCTGCCCTAGAATTGTGAGGAGGGTCATCTCTCCATTGCTGCCACAAGCTCTGCTATTCTAGTGCTCCTCCTCACCCTGGGACTGCCACCCAGGACTGGGACCCGATCCAAGTGTGGGCAAAGCAGTCTAGTCGTGCCTCAGTGCTAGCAAGGAGACCCCTATAATCTCCTTCTCACCAGTTGTTTAACCCACTTACTGTCTGTAGGCTGGAAGTCCCATAAGCAGATTCTGTGGTGGCAGCTGCGGCCACTCTGAAGGCCAAGCTGTGCTAGTGGGGCCTGTGCTAGACTGTGCTCCATTCCCTCACTGGTGTGACAGAACCTTCCTGCTGACCTTCTAAGTTGTCTCTGGTGTCTGTGGGCCTAGAGGTCCAGAAACCACCCCAGCTACCAGCAATTCAGTTTCTCTGAGGCCTGCTCCAGGCTCACTGAGGTCAGGTCTGTGTGGGCGTAGCCTCCATGGACTGTACTCCTTTATCAGCCTGGTGCAACAGACCTTTCTTGGTGGGCTTGTAAGTTGTCTTGGGCTGGAAATTTGTTTTATTCCACCTTTTTATAGGTTCTACTGCTCTAGGATTTGTTTAGAGTCATTCTTAGAAGATATTTGGAGGGGTTTGGAGGAGAGCTCAGATGAGTCCCTGACTTTCCGCCACCATCTTTGCTCTGCCCCTCACAAAGTCTTTCAGAGCTGACCTGGAAGCCACCTGTCTCAGCAGAAGTGTCCTAGGATCCAGTAAATCAGTGAAACTCACCTGTTTATCCCCATTATAGCAGAGTTGAGATGGGTCCAGAGGAGTGTGACTAGGATATTGAAGTGACTTGAAAATGTACAATATAATAATAATTGACATTGTGCAAAACATTTTGTGTATCTAACAATTATAATATCTACTGGAACTAAAGGGTCAGGGTCTTTGCTGTCTCTTTCTCTCCATTGAGGGAACTGCTGTCAACTCTGGACCCATTCAGATTTTGTCCTCAGACGGTTTGACTACCTAAAATAAAGGAGTCAGGATTTTTTTGTCTCATTATATGTTTTCAGTTCTTACAACACCATCCTGGAGCCCAGGGTTATGTTAAGGTTTGGAATATGCCTGGGCTTTTCTAAAAAAGTAGAAAGATATTCAATATATGATGTAGATGAGGTATAGGACATATAGTTATTTATTTCTTTTACACAAAAGATAAACATTGGCAGAGAAAATTTAAAGCAGCAGTAGAACTAGCTTCTAAGTACCATTTTAAGTTATACCATGTTAAATGTAACTATTATGTTCAACTATAAGTATACACTGTGTGTAAGTTGTGCTATGTTACTGTTATAAGTTGTGCTATACTGTTATACTCTTCCTGGAGGCTGACTTAAAACCATCCAAATGCTTTGCAAAGGTTGCTCGATGAGCGGTTTACATTTCACCCAAGCTCAGCACTCTCCAAACAACTCCTTCAGGGTTCCAACTGAGAACCTGCCTCATATTTTGCAGAGAAAATTGAAGCCATTTGCCATTAGCTCTCTTTTCTCCTCTCTTCCTCATCTCCTATCACTCAGATGCTTTCAGTTAGCTCAGTTCCAAGTGACAACTAAAAGACCATTAGTAACTTTAGAGAGAGCAGTTTCAGTGGAAAGATAAAGTTGGAGGTCAGTTTGTAAAGAGTGAGAGAAGAGAAAGTAGAGGCACCATTCTCTTTGAGGAGTTTAGTTACAAAGGTTCAGAAGAGAAATAGAATGATAGTTAGCTGGGATGAAAGGATCAAGGGAAGGTTTTTTCAGGATAGGGGAGACATGGCATATTTGTAGGCAGTAGAAATGAGCCAATAAAGAAGGAAAAGAGAAGTGAAAGAGTAGAGATGACAGAGGGGGAAATCTGTTGGAGAAGATGAGATGGACAGGGATCACTTGAACAAGTAGGACGTTAGCCTTGGTAAGGAGTAAGGCCACTTCATCATGTGAAATGGGGGGAAAGAGGAGAGAGTGGCAGAAGGCAGCTGAGTGATAGGAGATGAGGAAGAAAGGAAAAAAGGGAGCTAACGGCAAATGGCTTCAATTTTCTCTGCAAAATATGAGGCAGGTTCTCAGTTGAGAGAGGAGGCATGAAAAGGTTTAGAAGAAGAATGTGGATTTCATTCCTCTCCAAGCCACAGCTCCTCACTCATTGGACCAGCTCCTGGTTTCAAGAGGGTAATTTTGCCAGCATGCACCAACAGTGAGTTGCATGGCTATGTGTGATGGGTGCATGGGCCAATCGTTTGTCACGAGATACCCTCAATATATACATAGGCTTGGGGGTGGAGCCAAGATGGTGGTGTAGGAGCAGCAAGAAATAGCAGCTCCAACACAGCCACATCAAATACCCAAAAAATATGACTCTAAACAAATTCTAGGGCTCTAAAACACACACAGATATATTTCCTGCTGAAGGCAGCTCGGCTCAAAGTGACCATCTCAGGTCTGAGAGCTAAAACCAGCTCAGCCTGAAACAGTGGCTTTTGCCCCGGGGGCAGCTGGACGAGTCGAGCCTCAGCACGGCTGCAGCTTCAGGAGAGCAGATCTGTGGCAGCTGTGGCAGTATCCAGAATTATCAAGCCATAAGAAAAAAGGACTAAGGTTAGTGGAACTTGGCTAAAAACCGGGGAAGAAAAGCGAGTCCAGCCAAATTGCCTCCAGGGCAAAGAACCGGAAGTGGAGGTTCTGCACCTGCCTCCACATTGCCGCTTCAGAGCTCCCGGCCTGCAGACAGCAGGGGGGCCAAGCAATTGTTCAGAGGCCAAGCACTCTCGTGTTGAGCGGCCTGGATCCGGATCCTGTCTTGGGCGGTGGTCTTGGGGTTTTTTTTTTTCAGTGAGTTGGAGCTGGGGAGGGACTCAGCAGCCTCCTAAAAGCCCTGGCAGCTGGGAAAACCCCAGCAATTTGGGACAGAGCTGTTC
>CM053581.1:385851827-385896512 GCA_028627135.1 Pseudochirops cupreus | reverse complement strand
GTTATAATAGAGGAGGAGAACAGGAAGGCAAAAGGGAAAGAGTCAACCTTACTCTCACTGAACTTGGCTTAGGGAAGGAATGACATAAATTCTAAACTGGGCATCTTGCCACACAGGAGAATAGGGGGAATGGGGATGAGAGGTAGGATGATGGAGGGGAGGGCAGGGTGGGGGGGAGGGTTGATGGAAGTGCACACTTCTGTAGAGGGACAGGGACAGGGTAGAGAGTGGAACTGGGGGGGGGTAGATAGGAAGGAGGGACATATAATCAGTCTCTCATAATATGCCCACTGTGGAGAGATTCTGCATAATTACACATGTACAGCCTGTATTTGATTGCTTGTCTGTCCAGTGGGGGTGGCTGACGAGGGAAGAAGAGAAAGAATCTAGAATTCAAAGTTCTATAATCAAATGTTAAAAATATATATCTATATGTATACATATATATACAATTATTATCACTATTATTATTAACTACATCCAACTGGAACTTAAGATACACAGGCACTGTGGAAGGGAGATCCATCCTGCCCTATTGGAAAGTTAGAGGAGTGATGGGGGAGGACATAGGAGGGATCAGATTGGGGGAGGGGTTACACAAGGGGATGGCTGTTTTGTGGGGGGAAAGATGGGGAGAAAATTTGTAACTCAAAATCTCATGGAAATGAATGATGTAAACTAAAATAAATAAAATTTTAAAAAAGGAAGAAGGATGTGGAAAATGTGATAGTGAGTTGAAAAGGGCAGCAGAGTGGGATTGCCTGGCAGCAGTGAGGGCCCAGTTGAGGTTATGTAACAAATCTGTAATAGACTCCACCAGAAGAGTTGTATGACTTTCTCCAGCTTTGTTCAGCAGCACATGTGTAGTAGTGAAGGTGATGAATGGTAGGAATGATCTAAAGCTAAAGCTTTAATCAGTGATATGATTAGAGGGCTAGGGATTCAAAAGAGAAGGACAGTGTAGAGTTGAATTCATTCAGGAATTAAGATGGAGAGGAGAGTGGCCAGTATAGGGGAGATCCTCGGAGAGAATTGAAAGGATCAAGGGTTTGAAGGTCACAGTGTAGATGATGAGGTAAGGGAAGGCACAGGGAGAGGTGAAAAACCAATAGATTATGGTCAGATAAGGAGATTTCTGAATTCTTGAACATGGAGATGGTACATCTGTGGGTTATGGAACGAGCAAAGGTCTGACCATCTCGTGTGGCTGAGGCAGGGTGGAGGAGCAGAGGGGAGTAGGTTGAGGAACAGAGTAGTTGGGGTATTTGAGGGAAATTTTATATACATGTTGAAGTCCCCTAGCATGAGGGCAGGAGAGAAAAGTTATAAGCCAAGTATTGAACTCATTGAGGAAGGAAGGGAGATGACTTGGGAGTCTGCAGACAACAGCTACCAGGATTTTGTTTGGGTGATAGAGTGGAATACATGAACCTCACAGGCAAAGCAGTCACTGGTTGATGGAGGAAGGGGAGAATCTGGAAGGGGCAATGCAGCACAAGGAGTGGCAGAGCAGCCTCTCCCCTGTCCTTTGTAGGAGTTTTTTTTTTAATAGCCCTGAAAGGATCTGAATATGGGAAGAGAAGAGAAGGATCAAGGGTAGGTCACTTCTCTTTAAAGATTGATTGATTAATGGCTCTTCCCCATCAGAAGCCTAAAAGGACTTAGTTCATCCTTCCAAAACACCCAAGTCCTTTAGGACTTCTGGCCTCCTCTCTCCCTGGAAGGGTCCTTTCTCAACCTACAAGTAGGAGCAAAAATGAATAAAACTGACTTCAGTCTCAAACAGAAGCATGGTCTACACTGAGCCTTCCAGGCAAACATGGAGCTCTCCCTAAATGGATTTGTCACTTGGGGTCAACCTAACAATTCCCCTTTTTTGAATGAGAAAACCGTCCTGGGTAGAAACTCTTCCAATGATTCCCTCAGTACATAAGGCCATTCAACTAGAATCTGCACATAAAATGCCTCCTTCTACAAAGGGCACACCCACATTCTCTAAGAGTAGTTTTTCTAGCAGAAGTGATCTCTTAAAGATCCAGGCAGTTTCCTTTGGGTCCCTTATCCCATAAGACACCCAAAATTCCCACATGGATCCTTGTTACTGCCAGGGTGAAGCAAATGGAATTGCAAATTCATCCATCAGAACAGGAGGAGAAGTGGGCTCAATTAGGGAAATAGCAAAACCCCCCAAATATCAGCTACTGGTGGATTTTAGGACAGGAATGTGCACCATAAACAGTGGTAGGGCATTAGATTTTCACAAAAGGCAAGCAATTGGGGCAAGTTGGGTGGCTCAGTGAATAGAGAACAGGCCCTGGAGTTAGGAGGACCTGAGTTCAAACCTGGCCTCAGATACTTGGCACTTGCTAACTGTGTGACCTTATATGAGTCACTTAACCCCAATTGCCCTGTCTTTCCCCCTCCAAAAAAAAAATGCAAAAAATTTTTTAAAAAGGTAAGCAGTGTATATATGATTAAATGCAGAAGGAACAATGTGAACATTGCAACTACAGGGTAGCAGTCTAATGATTCCAATTTTCTCATACAGCCTAGCACCGGAATTTATACAGGACTCAATAATATAGAACATAGAAGCATACCAATCCTTATGTAGAATTCAATAATGCACGAAGTATCAATACTTGATAGTCAAGCAATCTACAAATGAAAAGTTTGCAAAATTAAATCAATGGAACTTACTTATGAGAGAATACATACCAGAAAAAAAATCAACTGTGCATTTTCAGTCTGAATTTTTTGCCCTCAAATTTCCTAGGATCTCAAAGTCTAGGATATTTAGAATCAAAAGTCCAAGACTCTTGGGGTCCCTGCAAAAGCTAGGGGGTTGGTATTCCATGGGGGAAATCCAGTTTAATTCTCTCTGTCTCTCTCTCTCACATACACACACAGACTTACACATATATGAACATTATCTCCTCTGCTCCTTACAAACAACCCTGTGAGGTAGGTTACTATTATTAGGTATTATATTCAGACATTTGGAAAGCTGTGCTATGGAAGAGGCAGTTTGGGCTTAATTGGCTTAATTGTCCTCTGGCCCTTTGGGACCCAGGGGAGAACTGGGACTAGTGACTATAAATTAGAGGGTGGCAAATTTGACTCAATATGAGGAAGAACTTGTAGTCTCTGGAAAATGGAAAAATCAGCCATCTTAGCTTTAGGATTTCTTGCTTAATTTGGTGGGAAATAAAGCTGTCCAGGAGAGAGATGAATTAAATTGTGTGTGTGTGTGTGTGTGTGTGTGTGTGTGTGTGTGTGTGTGTGTGTGTGTGTGTGTGTGTGTGTGTGTGAGTGTGTGTGTGTGTGTGAGTGTCTGCGTGAGTGTGTGTCTGTATGTGTGTTTGTGTGTGTGTCTATATGTGGGTGTGTGTCTGTGTGAGTATGTATGTGTCTAAATGTATGTGTATCAGTGTGTGTGTGTGTGTGTGTGTGTGTGTGTGTGTGTGTGTGTGGTGATGGTGGTAATAGGGGGCATCTTGGAATGTTAGGGAGGCTGGGGACTCTTGATGGTGTCATTGTTTCCATTTTCCACAGAGGCTGCTAATTTGACTTCAGTATCTTTTCTCCCATGAGCTCAGTTCTCACCAACCCTCCAGAAAGAGGAAGGGAACATCACAGGCAAGCTTAGAATTTCTCAGGACACAGAGCAAAGAGGGAAACTGCTTTCACTTTACTCACCTCTTTTCTTTTCCCTTCCCTTCCTTCCCCTCCCCATTCTCCCTTGTTCTCCTTTGGGAACTCAGAATTCTTGTGACAGAATTTGCTCAGAATGAGTGGGGTAGATGAGCTAGGAGCTGGGGACAACACTTGGGTCCCCATCTTGTCATGGAGGCTGGTTTCCAGGCCTTTGGAAAAGACCTTATCAATGGTCTTCAAAGCTATTAAGTAATTTTTGGTAGTGAACAGAGAGTATGCACTGGAAACCTTAGGGAAGAATTTCAGTTAGATCTCAGAAAGCTGATTGCCTAGACTTCAAGAGCTGGGAAACATTAACTTTGTAAAGAATGGCCTCTAGTTCCAGGAGGGAAACCTCTCACCCAGGAATTATGACCCTACCCTAAGGAATGCTTAAGGGAAGGCCACTTGTCCAGAAACAGTTGTTAGCCCACCCCCAGAGATTTACCTCTCAGCCCTTCCCTTCTGGTGATCAAACAACCTGCCATGACTCAGACACGTCCACCTCATTCCTCTGTAAGTAGGGCCCCAAGTCTGACTCAGTCCTGGTTTCTGGGAACTCACTGATAAGAATCAGAGGAAGATAAGGTTTATCTGAGCAAAATGTTCTCTGTTTAATTTTTCCTTTCAGTTTTCCCCTCAAGCTGGAACTATAGGCATTTTTCATTTGTCTCTGCCTCAGCAATGTCTTTTTAGGAATTCTTCTTAGACCAGCTGAGTTACTGGGTCTGGGACACATTCATCTCCCCCCACCTTCAGAGGTCATTGGGCTTGTTCTCGTACTTCTCTGTGATGAGACTTTTTTTTTAAGTAGGAAACTTCGTTTTTATTACAAGTTTTGCAACCAGAAAGGAAATTCTGTAAGCACACCCCCCCAAAAAACTACAATCTCAACAAATTAAACCAATTTCCAGATTAAAAATGAGTAACTGTTGGAGAAGCTAGGTGGTGCAGTGGATAGAGTACCAACTCTGGAGTCAGGAGGACCGGAGTTCAAAATTGGTGTCAGACTTATTAGCTGTGTGACCCTGGGAAAGTCCCTTAACCCCAATTGCCTCCCACTCACACAAAAAGACAACAACAAAATAAATAACTGTTTTGACTTCATATTTCCAGCTTTTTTCACTCATAGGTATTTACTCATACAAGCCTGAGATAATTAAAGTACAACTTATATGGAGAGAAGCTACTTTGCCAATAATATAAGTTCTCTCTTCCCACAAAATACAAAGATTTCTCATTTTTCACAAAGTCTGGTCCATTAACAAGGTAAAGAGGCAAATTCAGATTAAATGAGCATGTAGAAAATTGAAATGAAATCGAGCCATTCTGCTGCAGTTGCAAAGCCTGCTCCCTCTTTTTTTCCTCTTCCAGTTTATGATCTAAAGGCCACGATTGTAATAGATCATTAAAATGGGTGATGTCTCCTGCTGTTCCACAGCTGGTGGCTTTTTGTTTGTATAAAAGCCACCTGAAATATTTTCTTGGGGCACAGATGAAGATGGAAACAGACTTGAAACACATGGCAAGAATCTGCTTTTTCCTCCTATATTAAACTTATTTGAAGGGTATAGTGCAGCGGTTCTCAACCTATGGGTTATGTTCAATTTGTAACAATGAAAATACATCCTGCATATCAGATATTTACATTACAATTCATAACAGTAGCAAAATTACAGTTATAAAGTAGCAACAAAACTAATTTTAAAGGATCGTGGCATTAGGAAGGTTGAGAACCACTGGTATAGTCCCTTATGGAGCAACTAGCTGGTGCAGTGGAGAAAGTGCTGGAATTGGAGTCAGGAAGACCCGAGTTCAAATGTGACCTCAGACACTTACTACATGTGTGACCCTAGGCAAGTCACTAAACCCTGTCTGCCTGTTTCTTCCATCTGTAAAATGAACTGGAGAAAGAAATGGCAAACCATTATAGTATCTTTGCCAAGAAAACCCCAGATGGAGTCACAGAGTCAGCTGAATAACAACCACAACCACCGTTACCTCTTTTCCTCTTCAAGCCTATAATCTAAAGCTTGCAAAACATAATTGCAGTCGATGGCTAGGGGATATGAGGCTCCATATTGCTGACTGTTACTTGCATTTTTGTTTAATAGTCACCTGAACTGTCATCTTGGGGTATGAATGAAGATGGGAAACGTGAAGAATATGGAGTGAATCTGTTTTGTCCCCTTTGATTAAATTCATCTGAAGGGCATATTCTCCTGTTCAAATACCGCTTAGGAGTTAGACCATCTGGTAGTGTGAAGCCTTGAAAGGATTCTGTCTTGGTCTACTTGCACCTTTTACAAAATCTAAGTTGTTCGATGCCACTTTTTCTTGTGAATTACAGAATGGCTGGTTGGAGGAAGGTCTTTCTCCCATGCTATTGTTGAAATCAAAATTTTGTGACTGCATTTGTTTTTTTAAACTTTTGATGAGACTGGATGTTATTATTTAAAGGTGGTACACTTTTTCCAAGACCTCCATGGAGGTTGTAGAAAGATCTCCTTTTTGGTCACTGTCCTCTGTTAACACAATCAGAATCTTTCATTGAAAGCTACTTATTGAAATCACCATAGGCTTGATGGTCATAAAAAGACCTTATATTCTGCCCATGACCATTGTTAACCAAATCAAATCATGTCCAGGGAGCCCTTCCTGGAAATCATTGTATCACCAGAGACCATGAAAAGACCCTAGTCTTGTGCCAGGTCCTTTGCTATAGAAATCCATCTGTGATCAGTTTTCATGGGACCCAGCTCTTCCTCTTATTTCTACTTTCTGCTACAGTTGAAACCCCACTCCCCATTTCATCCTTCCCCTAGCTTCCATGAAGGTCCACATGTAAAGAGAAAGACTATTCCTGAATAAGCCGTTGGAATCTTGGGGATAGATCCTACCTCCAGGCCAGGACTTAGCTGAACCTGGGACCTTCAAACCTGAAACCAGCTCAGCAGCCCCCACCAACCTTTCTGGATTCACTTCTCTTATCAGAGATGCTGCCTAGGCTGGAGCAAAGTTTGTTTAGTGGAGCAGAGGATCTGCATTCCTGACCTTCTGGGGCTCTGTTTCTTGTCTCTGGGCATACTCAAGGGGAATCTCCCCACCTTCTCCCAAAGGAGGAGACAAAGACTCCGACTATTGGAGGGGAGAAGGAATTTGGGGGCTTGGGAAGAATGAGATTCATTATTAGATGGCTGAAGTGAGGGAGTGAGTTTTTTGTTTGCTTTTTATATCACTATTATTCTTTGATTCAGAACAAGAGGGATTTGGGCTTCCACACAGCAGGAAAAATTGAAGTTAGCCATTCAGTAATACTTATTACCCCATGAATGGGGGTTGGACACCAAGTTTGAGAGTCTTTAAGAGAGCTAAGCCCATCTTACCCTGGGCAGTGAGTATTGGGGGAAGGAGTTGGCAAAAAAAGAAGGTAGGAGAGAAAAAAAAAGTGACAATTCATGCATATCCAATTCTGAGCATCCTCTATAGGCAGAGCTATGTCTTGGGCATTGGAATCTAGGGGGTGAGAGGAAAGAGAAAATGATCTGCTTCCCTCTGGTAGCTCTTAGTCTGTGACTTTCAGAATCCCAGCTTCAGAGGGGAATTCCAAAGGCAGAGAATAAGGGAAGGGAAAGGAAGGAAATCAGAATTTAAGTGCCTAGTATAAGTTAGGCACTGTGCTAAGCCCTTTAAAATATTGTTTCTTTTGAGCCTCACAACAACCCTGGGAAGTAGGTGCTATTGTTCTTTCCCTATTATTGTTGGGAAAACTGAGTTAGAGGTTAAGTGACTTGCCCAGGGTCACCTAGCTAGTGTCTGAGGTCACACCCAAGATCCAGAACTCTAGCTACTTCATCTCCAATCTGGCAATTTGTCCAGGCATCGCTGAACAAGAAATCCCTTCTACTATATCCCCAATAAATGCTCATACAGGCTGTGCTTGAATACCTTCAGTAACGGGGCACCCACTGTGGATTCCTAAGGCCCCTTCCACTCTTGGACTGATTGGCATGAAGTTTTCCTTTACATAATGTATGAGTTTATACCTACCCCTCTGTGACTACTCTCTTGTTGCTCCTAGTTCTTGACCTTTGAGGTCAAGCCAAAAAAGATGTTTTACATCGAGATGTGGTGAAGTACTTGAGGACACGTTATGTCCCTCTCACATCTTCTCTTTTCCAAGCTGAGCTCTCCTGGGAACTTCCCTGTAGCACTGTTTCTAAGTGCCATCAGCACCCTCGTTATCTCCTTCAGGATGTATGCCAACTTGTCAATGCCATTCTCAAAGCAGATATGGAGAAAGAGGCAGTCAAACCTGAGGGTGTGGTCAGAGCTTTGAACACCACATGACTAGGAACAGCATTTTTTTTTTTTGGAGTTAGACAAGTCCTTATGAGATCTTCTAGTCCAAAGATTCTTAACTTTTGGTATTCTGGACTCCTTTAACAGTCTGGTGAAGACTATGGACCACTTCTCAAAATAAAGCTTTTAAATGTATAAAATATCCAAGATTATGAAGGGGTAGCTAGGTAGTGCAGTGGATAGAGCAGCAGGCCTGGAGTCAGAAAGACTCATCTTCATGAGTTTGAATCTAGCCTCAGATTCCTTTTTTTTTTTTTGGCTTTCTGGAGGGGGAAGGTAGGGCAATTGGGGTTAAGTGACTTGCCCAAGTCACACAGCTAATTTTATGTTAAATGTCTGAGGGTGGATTTGAACTCAGGTCCTCCTGACTCCAGGGCCAATGCTCTATTCACTGCACCACCTAGCCGCCCCTTAACCCACTTACTAGCTATGTGACCCTGAGCAAGTCACTTAACCCTATTTGCCTCAGTTTTCTCATCTATAAAATAAACTGGAGAAGGAAATGGCAAACCACTCCAGTATTTTTGCCAGGAAAACCCCAAGTGGAGTCATGAGGAGTCAGACATTACTGAACAACAAGAAGATTACAAAGGAAACCAATTATATTGAAATAGTTATCAAAGTTTATAGAAAAAAACAACCCCGAATTAAGAATCCCCTTAAATAAAATAACATGGGGCAGCAGCAGAGATTGGTGTGAAGAGTGCTGATTTGAATCCTTTCTCTAACTATAGCTCTGTGACCTGGGTAAGGCAGCTCACCTAATTTATTTGAGCCTCAGTTTCTCCATATGTAAAATGGGGATAATACCTTACAGAATTATGGGGAGACACAAAATGAGATAATGTATGTAAAGCCCCTTATAAATCTTAAAGAACTGTATAAATAAATGTCAGCTATTATTTATGATGACATCCTCAAAGCCACAATTAATGAATGCTGGAGCTGGGAGAGAAGCTGGGAAAGGGAGGGTCAGCTTGGGGAGACTTTCTGCAACAGGTGGGTGGGTGTGGAACAGGGTTAGTAGGCAAGGCACTAGGACCTGTTGAGAGGAGGAGGAGAGTGTCCCAGGTGAGAAGAGGAAATGTGGAGAGAGATCAGAAGCAGAGGGTGGGTTCTGGAGGGTAGCAAGAAAGCATTGAGGAGAGAGTGCCTGCCAGAGAAAGGGTCTAGATGACTGAGGCCAGGTGGTTAGGCTCCAGCCATTGCTGCTTGGGGTGGGACGAGTTTGAAGGTAAGAGCAACCAGACCTCTGAGTCGGTCCTCCTCCCTTCTCTCTCTCTGGGAGCTGCTGCCAGCAATTCAGGCTGCCTTTATTGTCCCCAGTCATTAATGGTCTCTGTGGCAACCTGGAGGGGAAAGGGGAGGAGGCGACGAGAGGTGGCCTTGCTGAGAGCCAGATCCCTGTGCACTGTCCCAGAACGAGCAAACACAAACACACATACACAGTCCTGTCTCCATGGGGATCAAACAACCCCAGTGCACATTGGCCCCAGGCAGCCTAGGGCCCTACCCCCACTCCCATGGGAAGAAGGAAGGCCTGCTGAGGTTTTATTATCCCAGCAGCTCGTGCATTATCCAACCTCAAATTTGGGATCAAACCCCCAGTTTCCCAGCCTGCAACGGGTGGAAGGAAAGACAAGTCAACTCTCAGTTACTTAATCAGTTATTCATAGCCTCCTAGCCCTGGAAGGGCTCATGGAATGGTCAGAGCTGGGAGGGACCTCAGAGATGATCTTGTTCAACCCTCTCTTTTTTACTGGTGAGGAAACTGGAATCTTGGGGAGCCAAGCCAAGCTTCCCAACCAAGCTCATCTTTACTAGGGAAAGAACCAGGACTCAGCTTCCTTACCATTCCTCAGACCAGATGCTCCGTCTCCCCACATTGGGCCCCAGGCATCTTCATTGGCTATGCCCATGCCTGGAAATCTCTCCCTCCTCATCTGTGTCTTCTGTCTCCCCTTGTTTCCTTGAAGTTCTAGTGAAAATCCCATCCTCTGCAAGAAACCTTTACCCATCTCTCTTAATCTTAGTGTCTTCCCTCAGAGATTATCTCCAATTTATCACATTGATGATAAATATATATATATTATATACACATGTGTATATTACATATATATGTATATTATACACATACATATATGTAGATGTTACTACTATGTGTACATGTATACAAACACACACATATATGTGTATATATCTGTACAGATAGATCTATATATACCTCTCTATAGATACTGATCTCTCTCTCTCTCTCTATCTCAGGGATGGGGAACCTGTGGCCTCAATGTGGCCTTCTAGGTCCTAAAGCAGTGGTTCTTAACCTTCCTAATGCTGTGACCCTTTAATATAGTTCTTCATGTTGTGGTGACCCCCAACCATAAAATTTTTTTCGTTGCTACTTCATAACTGTAATTTTGCTGTTATGAATTGTAATGTAAATATCTGACATGCAGGATGTATTTTCATTGTTACAAATTGAACATAACCCACAGGTTGAGAACCATTGTCCTAAAGTAATGTGACTGACCCCTTGACTGAATCCAAACTTCACAGAATAAATCCCCTTAATAGAAGGATTTGTTCTGTAAAACTTGGACTCAGTCAAAAGACCACACCCGAGGACTTGGAAGGCCATGTGTGACCTCAGGGCAGGTTCCCCACCCTTGACAGCTGTTTGTATGTTGTCTCCATCATTATATTTGATTACACTTTTATATATCTTGTTAATTATTTCCCAGTTACATTTTAATTTGGTTCAGGCTGCACTCAGCATTAGGAGGTTTTAGAATTTTCCCTTTACCTATAGTATGCAAAGCACTAGGGGGTGCTGCCCTCACAGGCTCTGCTCTCACTAAGTCTGCAATCTAACAGTGAACAAAATGCAAAGAGAGGCAACTTGCAAGACTCTGTTTATGGAAACAGTGCTTAATGAGGGATCACAGAGCTCCGAGCAAATGAGATGTTCAATATTCTGCCTTGTACTGGGTGTTGGAGTGTACCATCTTCTTTTGGTTTGAAAGGTGGTGAATTATGGGTATGGAGTATCATACTCTGTCAGTTGAGGTGGCTTTATTGACTGATTTTGCTGAACTATCTTTTTTTCCATTATGCATGAGGAAAATGAATGTAGTAGAAACATAAGTAATTATTTAAAAAAACATTAAAAAGCAATGGACTTTTCTGTCATTTATTTTTGTGGCACTTTATTACATATCGTATATATGGTAGAATGTAAGTTTCTTGAGGCAAAGACCATTGAATTTGTGTCTGTGTACCTCCAGTGGCTAGGATGATGTAGGCAGCAAATGAATATTTAAAGGAATACAATGAACCTTCCCAGATAAAACAAAAATTCTTGGATTAACTGGTATTTGAGATTATTTGAGCTAATTTATATTATATTTTAAATAAAACTATGTAATATCGTAGGGATAGGGAATGGACCCCTGATTTCACTGGTATGGGAAACTTCCAGGTGAGAAAACTCCCTCTACCAATACAAGTTAGCATTTTTCTTTTTCTTTTTTTGGATAATTTCTAGTCTTAGAGAGTTGCCCAGAGCACAGAGAAGTTAAGTGAGTTCCCCGAGGTCACACAGCTAGAACTTGAACCTATGTCTTCTTGTTCTTGGCTTGCTCTTATTCTCTGCACAACATTTTAAAATCTGATTCAGGCTGCATGTGGCCTGTGGGTAGGATGTTTGACAGTTTTGCCCCATACCATGTTGTTCCTTATAGGCTATTATATATAATTACTAATGCTCAGATAATTAAGAGTTTACTTACAAGGCAGTGTTCCAGCTGGTTGGTATAGAAACTTTAGTTGGGGGAAGGGATGGAAAGATAAGAGATGAGAGGAGAGGAGGGGTCCTAGTACTATCCACCACAGGATAGGGTACATTCATTTGCCTGTTTAGTTCCTGGGCACTGGGATTTATACATTCCCACTTAAAAAAAAAAGTTGGCTTTTTCTTACCTCTGTTCAGCTCTTTGAATTCCACTCTGCCTTGGATCACACATTTCCCTTTTCCCCAACACATAAACACAGCATTTTTTTCAATGCCCATGCACAGGGTGGTACTGTACTTATTAATGACATACTAAATGTTTGTTGGATGAATGAATAAAGGCTCTGTGCCTAGGCAGCTCTCCAGAATACTTAGAGAGATTAGCTTCTTCAAAGAGTTTTTAGTCTAGTTAGAAAGACCACATACACTCACGAAAAGTTAAGTTACGATATATAATTTACTACCCTCCTGAATTTCTGTGCCTTCGCTCAAATTCCCAGTCTCCGTGATTGCAATAGATTCCTTCAAGCTAGACCTCAGTACCTTCTCTCCCTTCCTTTTCTCTCCAGACTAGTTCCTCAGAGCATTCATTCTGCCTGGATCTCTCCTTTCTCTTATCAGAAACTGTTCTTTCTTCTTATCACATTCTGGGTTGTTTCCAGGGTACTTGTGTCCAAGTCTTCTCCCTTCTTTTGGACTATAAACTTGAGAGCAGGGCCTTTATTGGCTCTGTCTAAGCTTAGTGCCTCACATTGGGCTTAATAAATATTTGTTGACTTTTCATTCATCCCCCCCTCCTTATCATCCTGCAAACCTTGGTTCTCAGGTCTCATCAGCGTCCCTCTCTGTATCTGTATCCCCAATCCAAGCGCTCTCTGATTGGAGGGCACAGGGAAGAGCTTCTTCTCAAACCTCTAATGAAGGAGGGCTCCCAGGCTAGCCATGTCATTTCCCACCCTACTGTGCTCCTTTGGACCTCTCTGACATTCTCCTGACTGGGCACCTTCCTGCCTCATTGTCTCTTTACAGATTCATTTGGCTGTTACCTCTCCCTATTAGACTGTCAGGCTGGTTGAGGGCAGGGGCTGTTTTTCTATTTCACATTTATATCCCCATTCCTTAGCATAGTTCCTGGAATACAAAATGTTTATTGACTGAATTAGAGTTTGAGCAATATAAGAACTGTTATGGGGCAGCCTATAGTGGAGAGTAAGTGCTATAGGAATTCAGAGAAGGGAATATTGCAATGTCAACCACTCAATCAGGAAACATTGATGAAGTGACAACTATGTTCCAGATACTGGGGATCAAAGATAGTAGGTTCTATGGATACAAAATAAAAAATAATGAAACAGTCCCTGTCCTCAAGGAGCTTACATTCTATTGGGAAAAGACAATACTCGTAAAAATAGGTGCATGCAAATTAAATACAGGGTGACTTTTGTGAGGGGCAGGGAGGAAGGAGACTAGAGAGAGGTCAGGAAAGTTTTCATATATAAAATGTGCTTGAGAAGAATTTTGAAGG
Source organism: Pseudochirops cupreus (assembly GCA_028627135.1). Lineage (NCBI taxonomy): Eukaryota > Metazoa > Chordata > Mammalia > Diprotodontia > Pseudocheiridae > Pseudochirops > Pseudochirops cupreus. Next base: position 385,883,139 of record CM053581.1, on the reverse strand, counting down.
AAATAAAGGGGCTTCAAACAAAAGGGATTTTTAAGAGGTAGAAGTGAGGTGGAGATTCATTTTTAGGAGATATGGCTGTACTGCTGAATATGGGAAAGGGAATAATGTAAAATAAGTCTATAAAGGTAGATTGGAGCCAAGTTTTACTGGATTTGAAAAGATAAGTGGAAGGGGTAATATATGATTCTGGACCTGATAGGGAACTACTGGGTTTTATAGCAGGAGAGTGTCAGGGTCAGACTTGCCTTTTAGGAAAATCACTTTTCCTGCTGTGGAGAATGGAGAAATAAGTTAAGGAGACCAGTTCAGAGGCTATTGCAAAAGTCCCAGCAGTAGTGCCAAGGGCCTTTCATAGAGTGGTGGTTGAATGAGTGGAGTGAAAAGGGGAGTGTGGAGAGATGTGGAAGAATAGTCAAGGTTTGGCAGCTGATTGTGTCCGTGGATTAGAGGGAGAATGAGGTTTCAAATCTGAGTGATTAGAAGGATGGTTATGCCCCAGACAGAAAGGTGGGGGTTTAGGGTTTGGGGGGGAGAGAGGGAGGGGAAGTAAAGATATTAGGTTCTGTTTGGACATAAGATTTTGTTGAATTTGAGATATCTAATGGACATCCTGTTTGAAAGAGACAATGTCTGGAGCTCGGGAGAGGGATCAGTGATGGATAAATAGATTTGGGAGTCATCTGCATGGAGATGATAACTACATTTATGGGAGCTGGTGCAGTCCCCAGAAGGGAAGAGGAGATGGCCCAGGACAGAGCTTTGGGGGGTACATCCACAGCTAGGGAGAACAGAGAGGGGAGGTGGTCAGTGATTCAGGATCCCAGGAATTGAGCTGTGTTAAGGTACAGTGGTTTGGCACATTCCTTCTGGTAGCAACAATAGAGCTGACTTGGTTATTATTTCCTGAGTCAGGATGGATGTCAAGGAGGCCTTGATGCCTAGGCCCTGGTGTCTGGTCTCGATGAAGATAATATTCTATCTTGTTTAGTTTAACTTGCTCTGCCCCAGGAAAGCTGAATGGATCCTTACTGCCCTCACCAGCCCCAAGGCTAACTAGGCCTTTACACGGCTAGTGAAAGTCCCAGCCAAAATGTGAAGCCAGGCTTCCGGACTCCAAACCCTCTGCTCACACTACTGACCTCCCTCCCTCTCAGAGCTGTAGAAAAAAAAAAGTCACTATAGATTTACAAATGATAATTTCTGTTAGATAAAGAGAACAAGGTCTGCCCCTGCCCATACAACAATCTTAGCAAGACTTCCTCTTTACCCCACCCCACCCCACCCCACCTCACATAGAAATGGTTTTTTTCCCTCTCAATCCTGACTTCTTCAAAGCTATGACTGATTTCCACTCCCCCTCAGCTCAGTAAAGAAACTGGAGAGGTAGGACAGATGGTCAGAGTGGCCAGGCTAAAATATAGCAAAGGCTTCCCCAGGCCATTCTCTCCCATCCCCACCCCTTTACAGACACACCTTCCCCCCTCCCTAGGACCTGCAATGATTTTTTATGGAGGGTTGTCTTCTCTGCAGTCCTTGATCCCTTGAGGATTTATAGTCTCAAGCTTTGATATTATCCCTTTGATCAAGGACTTTCTTCTGGAAGAGTAATTTTCATTTTTAGCTGTTTCTTCCCTTTCCCTTTCTTTCTCTTCTTTGCCCACCTTTACATTATTGCCCCTAGCAGCAACAATTTGACCTCAACATCAGCTGAGTTCTAGGAAGTGAGAATCAGACAAAGCCAAAAGAATGTACCTCTGGAAATCGCCTGGCTCAATTCTCCTCTTCATTCTGGAATGCTTTTGGGGGGAAGTACCTCACCCTCTCTAGATCTGAGCCCCTTTAGCTTCCTCTTTGTTCCAGGACAGGAGAGTGAATGGGAGAGAGAGAAATAGAGAGACAGAGACAGAGAGAGAGAGAGACAGAGAGACAGAGAGAGACAGAGACAGAGAGAGACAGAGAAAGAGACAGAGACAGAGAGAGACAGAGAGACAGAGTGAGACAGAGACAGAAAGACAGAGACAGAGAGACAGAGATCCTAAGTCTCAAAACTTATAGGTCCCAAAGGGGTTTAAAGTTCTTTTGATTATCTGAGGAAAGTGGAGAGGGTCTCTTTCTCTCTCCCAGAGCAAATTTAGAAATTTCTTCCATTACCTTTAGGGCTGGGGGTGGGAGAGTAAGCAAGTGTTGGTGTGAGAGAAGAGAGGAATGTGGAGGGGGAGGGCTAAAGGATCCGACAAAGCAGACGCCTGGGGGAAGGTGCATTATCTCTAGAGATAAGGTGGTTTCAGGGCCTCTGGTACAAGGGTGATTACTATAGAGACAATACCTTCCTTCTCCCTCCCTTTCTAAAGAAAGGGTTTGAGTAAGCATCCACCCCCCTCTAATTCCGACTTCAACTCCAAACTGCCCAGGACTTCAAAGTCCAAACCTACCCCCACCCCAGGCCAAAGACACACACACCTGGGTTTAGAGGGAGCTGAATATTTTGAGTAGGACTCATAATTGCTCATGGACCTGCAGATTTCTTAGTTGGGGGGTGGAGGAAAACTTTCAGATGTTTCTCCTTCTTTCAGGGCTGGCCCCAAGTAAAACTATGCAGCAAGATAATTTATTCTCATCTTTCACCCTGACCTGTCTCTTCTCCCCAACTCCCAACAATTCCCACTTATCCAAACCTATCCCATCCCCCATCAACACTGCCCAGTCCCTGTCCATTCTCATTTTCTTGGTTGCTTGGCACTTCTGCTAGGTGATTCCTAATCTGGGACATTGATCTCCAGCCAGCATATCAATGGGTCCTTCCAAGGGATTAACAAAGGTCAACATTTTAGCCCCATTTAAACAGTGATTTAACAGAGACAGCACTGCCTTAATCCAAACAATTAAGTAAATTTGCTTGGAATTTCAGGGCCAGTGGAAGAGAAGCAGGCCTTTGTGAACCATTGCCTGCTAACCTTTCTCCCAGCTTCCATTCTCTGCTTTCAGTAATACATTTTAAAATATGTATTTTTTTATTGTGATTTTAACAAACTTTGCAATGTATGAGCAGAAAAAGATGCAAACTTCTATTATGTGCAGTCTGTTTTAGTAAAAAGTGTACATTAAATTTAATACAATCTACAAAACTGTCCTTGTCTGTGACTCTTTTGTTCTCTTTTGTATATTTTTAAAGGTTTTCTTGGATGTTATTTGCTTTTCTTTTGAATTTCTATCATTATCTTAAAACTCTCCCTTCACAAAGGGAAGCCTATTCATGTAGCTAGTAAATATAATCATGAAAAATGAATCCATACATTGTTACTGAAAATGCCTGTCCCCTTCTGCACCTTTTCTTTCATCACCTCTCTCCCAGGAGCTGAGAAACATCTTTAGCAATCTTCTGACCTCCTGACTGCTCGCTGGATTAATTCGAATACTTAAGTCTTTCAAAATTGCTTTCCTTTCCATGACTGTAGTCATTGTATAAATTTTTCTCCTGGTTCTGCCCACTTCCCCTGGCATGAATTTGTACATGAAGTCTTCCTAGTTTTCTATGAACCCCTTTCTTTCATCACTTCTTATGGCCCGATAATATCCCTTTTGTGGCTATTCCCCAAATGATGGGCATCTCCTTGGTTTCTAGTTCTTTGATTAGAAAAAGTGCTGCTCTCAATATATTTCTCTAACCCATTTTTCAAACCTGCCAATAATTTTTGTAAATTCATAGGTTTAATCAACCTTGTCACTCCCCTGCCCCAAAGCTTTCCGTGGCTTCCTAATGCTACTAGGATAAAACACGAAATCATTACTGAGATATTCAAATACATCTGTGCTCACACTGGTGTGGACATTTTATCCAATGATATCCAGACTACAATTCATCCATGCCCGGACCTCTAGGGTGACTCTCATCCATGTCCTCCAATAAGTTTGCCACAGTGGAGTCCATCCAACATGGTAGGGGTCTTCCTTGATTTCTCCTGAAGTCTGGAAGATACCAGTAGAGACAGGAGCTGTCTATTGTTCAAGTCAGGTGACCAGTCCATCTTTTTTTGAAAATATGTGTCTCCAGTGATAGGTAGATAGATAATGGACTCATTAAGAAATTATTATGCACCAAGCAATATGCTAATGGAATACAAACAAGCAAAACACTCTATACCCTCAAGAGGCTTAGATTCTAGCCAGGAAGGGTAACATACAAAAGGGAACCAAATGGGAAGAAGCCTGAGCAGCTGTGTACTGGTAAGTGTTTTATAGCCAACTGTCCAGGAAGAAAAAAGTACGCATGACACACTCTTATGTTTCATCTGTGTTGTCAACATTTCCTCCATCATTTTCTTAAACAATACATCAAGCCCTAATTTGTAGCCTTTATCTATTTCAGAAGTGTAAATTCAACAGTAAAAATTTAACAATCAGCTTTCAAAATCCAGTATGAACAGGCTCCAGGACACCCCTGAGAAGGCTGGGTTGGAGCAAGGTTAAGTCAAAACTTACCCATTAGGGCTCAGAGTCTCAGGGGCAGAGTCCAAGGTTCTGATTGAGAAAGATGGTCAGATGGCAGGTGGCATGTTGTAGAAATGTCTTCCTTATTCTTTTTTCTTTTTTTGGAGGGGGAAAGGCAGAGCAATTGTGGTTAAGTGACTTATCCAAGGTCACACAGCTAGTAAGTATGTTAAGTATCAAATTTGAACTCAAGTCCTCCTGACTCCAGGGCCAGTGCTCTATTCACTGCACCACCTAGCTGCCCCAGAGCTTTACTTATTCTATGTTAAAACCTGTTCCCACCTGCCTTGTGCTTCTTCATGCTCTCTGAGTGATGCTCATTTTTCATTCTTCAGAGACTGCTTTGTTCCATGACTCATAGAGGCATACAACAATATGGGTAGAATACTGGTATTAAAGACTGGACCTTTGTTGTCAGAGGAAGTTTTATGATTTCTAGGAAAGAATCTAGGCCACTCTCCTCTTCTTCCTGTTTAATTTTGTGACCAGCTAATCCATTACACTTTTCCAAGATATGTTTTGTATAATATGTGTGCATGTGTATATATATATGTATACACACATATGTATGTATGCATGCATAGACACATACATACATATATACGTACACACATTTCATATATATATATATATATTGGATAGATAGGAGAAAATATATATCTTGGACAAATAGTGCAAATGCATAAGCTAGTTGCAGACTGTTACATATTATTACTAATATATTTTACTGTACACATGCATATATACACTAACAGACAAGCACTGTAGGTTGCCCATCCAATTGCATGCCATAATATGGGTTTTTCTTGTATATATGGTTAGATCAAACAGATCTTCTTAGAAAGAATACACACTCCATAGGTGTTTTTGGTGAATCTATTTATCTCTTCCACTAGTACGTAAGCTCCTTGAGGGCAGGGACTGGACTGTTTTTGTTTGTCTTTCTTTGCATCTTGAACTTAGAGGCCTAGTGCTTGGCACTTAGTAAGTGCATGATGGCTTCTGGACTGACAGATTTGTCTCATCCAGGAGTCACTCATCAACACACTTTTATTGAGTGTTTATCCTCTGCTAAGCATTGTTCTCAGTGATGGGGATACAAAGAAAGGCAAAACATTGTACCTGCTCTCCAGGTGTTCATGGTATAATGCGGGAGACAATGTGCAAAAAGCTAGGTATAAACAAGGTATATACAGGAAGAATTGAAGATGAATCACCTGAGGGAAGGCATTAAGGGAGATTGAGAGAGGCTTTTTGTAGAAGATGGGCTTTTACATGGGAGTTAAAGGGAAGCCAGGAAGAGGAGAAGACGAGGGAGTGAATTCCAGGCATGGGGGGCAGCCAGTGAAAATGCCTAGAGTGCAGAGACAGAGTGTCTTATGGAAGGGAGAGCACTGGATTAAAGAATAAGGAGAAGGGGCAACTAGATAGCATTGTGAATAGAGCTCCGGCCTGGAGGTCCTGAGTTCAAGTCTGACCTCAGACACTTGACACACTTACTAACTGTGTGACCTTGGGCAAGTCACTTAACCCCAATTGCCCGGCTATCCCCCCTCCAAAAAAAAAAAGAGTAAATGGAGAGTAAGGTTATGAAGACTAGAAGGGCTACATTATAAAGGGCTTTGCAAATCAAACACAGAGTTTTATTTTTTATCCTGAAGATGATTGGGATCTGCTGGCATTTATCTAGGAATGGATGTAACCAACAGGCATCATTCTCAAACAAGGGCACCATCTATAGGAAATCCCTCTTCAGCTTGGACTCTCTCTGGATTTCTTCCATGACAGTGGTGAACGCCTCTGGTGAGCATTCGACTCCTTATTTTTTGTCTTGTCTGGTATATACCAATAGCAGATTATGGAACAAGGTACTCTGTTGTCATATCTTTCAAGGAATTTTGATGCATTTTTCATATTGCTGGAAAAGAATCTTAAGCAGAGGTTTTGCTCTTTCCAATCAAATGGCTTAAAAAACAACAACAACTAATAAGCACAATAGGACCTTGTACATCTCTTGGTCAATTGTATCATGGTAAAGATGTGGTCTACTATGGGATGTTACTTCTGCAAATCTGCCTGTTGTATTAAAGGCATGTCCACTATGGAAAATGAATGTGATAGGGGCAGCTAGGTGGCACAGTGAATAGAGCACCCACCCTGGAGTCAGGAGGACCTGAGTTCAAGTCCAGCCTCAGATGTTTAATACAAAAAAACTAGCTGTGTGTCCTTGAGCAAGTCACTTAACCCCAATTGCCCTACCTTCCCCCCTCTAAACAGAAAAGAAAAGAATGTGATGGAATGTTTTTGCACCATAAGAAATTATAAAAGGGACTGGTTTCCTGATGCAGAGGGAATTGATCGAGAGAACAATTTATTCAATGACTATAACATTGTAAAGGAAACCATTTGAAAGACTTATGAACACTTATGAATGAAATCCATCCATGACTCCAGAGGATGAAGTTAAGAGACACAGAACTGGATGTGTTCAATATATGCAGTCTTGCATTACTATGCTAAACCCTCATAAGGGAGGGTTTAAACATTTTTTTTTGGAGGGGGAAAATGGGGAAGGAAAGGTATCTACTGATATTGATACCAAAAAAGGAAGGATGGAAGAAAAGCATCAATGAAAGACACAAGAGAAGGAAGATCAGAAGGGAACTAGAAGGAGGCAGGTTTGGGAACTTTTGCTGAATATAATTGAAAACAACGAATCCCCCACCCAACAAAAAACCATGTGATACACAATGAAGTTCATGGTTTCATGAATAGTGCTCTTCTCTTTTTCATATATGGAAGTGTTTGTGTTTGTTGGTGTTCAGATTTTAAAAAAGAAAAAAGAGGAAAAAGTCTATCATTTCCTTATTAATATCTCCATCAAGGATGCCCATGGAGCATGTTCAAATTATCCTTACAAAAATTTTATATAGATGAAGAAGTGGGCCTTAGTCAGTTACTTATTGATATTCTCATTCACCTTATTTTTTGGCCTTATAAGTAAAGAGTTTTTGGCCTCCCTTCACTATCCCAAAGGCTTGGCCTGGCTGCATTGGACTTGGGCCCAGTGAATGTCTCTTCCACCCTGCCTACTTCGCTCCCAAGGGCTCATAGCTTGCTGGCTCAGCATAATTTCTCTAAATATCTCTTCCCCCCTCCTGTCTCACCCCAAAGTCAGTCAATATATTTTTAAAATAATATTTTATTTTTTTCCAGTTACATGTAAAGACAATTTTAGACATTTATTTAAAATTTGTTTTTTCTAGTTCTAGTTTTTCTGTCTCCCTCTCTCACCTCCTCCTCCTTCCTGAAACAGTAGGCAATTTGATATAGGTTATACTTGTTCAATCATGCAAAACATATTACCTTATTAATTCTGCTGTGAAAGAACACACAGACCCAAAGGAAAAAAAGTCCATAAAAATACAGAAGGTGAAAAAATAGTATGCTTTGATCTGCATTCAGACTTCATCAGTTCTTTCTCTGTGTATAGCATTTTTCATTATGAGTCCTTTGGAATTGTCATGGATCATAGTAAATATTTTTATAGCAACCAAAGGAATCACTTCTAGCCTAGGGACTGAACCTGTGAGTTCACTGGCATCGGGATCCCCAAGGATAGAAAATACCTCTAGATTCAAACCTGTATCTCTTTTTCAACTGATAGATTTAGAGTTCCCTAGAGCACTTAGAAGCTTGGGTTACCAGGAGTCCAGATGTGTCAGAGGCTGGGCTTTAAACTCAGGTCTTCTTGGCCCTAAGGCCAGCTCTCCATTTACTAGACCACATTGCCTCTTGTAACTTTTACTGCTTTTTATATCATTTTTTTTTGTGGAGCTATTTCATTCCATATTTTATTTGAAATTTTGTATTGCTACTAAGACGTTTTGTTTACCCGACTAGTCTTAAAGAATTATTTTCCAGCCAGACAGGATGAGGAACTGTTCTCCAAACTCTACCTGCTGTTTCCTGCCTTTGTGCCTGTCCCCCAAGCCTGGAATGTCCTCCTCTCTTTTCATCTCAATCCTGTCAAGCACCTTCTTTCCCCTCAAGGTTCAGCTGAGGTGCAGCCTCTTCCCCTGACCCTCTTAGCTCCGAGTTCTCTCCCATCTACATTATTCCTGAGCTCTTGGTGTCTCAGCCTCGCACTCACAACTTATAGTTGTTTGTGTTTGTGTATAACTTGTAAGCTCTGTGAAGGCAGAGCTTGTAGCATTATCTTTGGAATGTTAGTGCTTAACCGATAAATCTGTATTAAGAGCCTGCAATGCGCTGGGTGCTAATACAAAAGGGAGACAGTCCTTGTTCTCAAGAACTTACATTTCATTCTGGAGAGGCAATGTGCCTACTTTGTGCTAGATATTGGCAATAAAAAGACAAAGTTCAGAATTGGTGTTTTCCCTCAAGGATCTTATTTTACTTATTATGCTATCTTGGAGTCCATCCAACCATTCATCCATTCATCAACGTGTCTATCTATGTCTGTATCTATCTACATGTACATGTATATGTCTGTATACGTGGTTCATAGTACATATACACATACACACATATATACAAGCACGCATATATGCATTTGTATATGTAAGTGGGGCAGTTAGGTGGTGTAGTGGATAAAGCTCCAGTCAAGAGTTAGAGTCAAGAAGACCTGAATTCAAATATCTCAGACACTTAATAGCTGTGTGACCCTGGGTAAGTCACCTAATCCTGTTTGCTTCAGTGTTTTTGTCTGTGAAATGAGCTGGTGAAGGAAATGACAAATGACTCCAGTATCTTTGTCAAGAAAACCCTAAATGGGATCAGGAAGAGTCAGACATGACTGAAATGACTGAAAAACAGCAAAATACATAAATACATATATGTTTACATATCCATGACGTGTATAAAACTAAGTAATTTTTGGTAGGAGAAAACACCAGAAACTGGTTTTTTATCAAAAAAACCCTTTATTTTCTCTGCCCTTTTGATTCTCTCCTAAACCCCAGGTGGAGCCCCAGGCCTGGGGGCCCTTAGAAGCTGAAAGATCAATTTTATGAAAACAGTATCTTCAGATTGTAGCAACTCAAAACTGAACAAGAACAAACTCAGCTGATTTTCCTTTTTATCTGTCTCAGGAAGTCCTTAGCAATTGGACCATCCTCACTGATTCTCAGGTTGGGGTTGGGGTGTCTGCCAAGGGCTCTTGAATTCATGGAGGGAGCTCCTGTGAAGTAGTTGTTGGTGAAGGCAAAAAATGATTGAGAGGATATAGAGGTTGAGAATATAGAGGATAGAGCAAGGTTGAATCCTGTCTCAATCACTAGCTCTGTGCTTTCGGAAAAGTCACTTAATTGATCTGAACTTGTTTCCTCATCTGTAAAGTGGGGATAATAATGTCTTTAGTACTTACCTCATGGGTTAGACGAGATCATCTTGAAAGTGAAAAGGATCAAATGAAAAAATAAATGTATTTTACAAATCTTAAAGTGATTGGGTAATTGCAGTTCCCCCTTCCTTCCTTCCTTTCTCTTCCTTTCTCCTCCTCCTCCTCCTCCTCCTCCTCCTCTTTCTTCTTCTTCTTCTTCTTCTTCTTCTTCTTCTTCTTCTTCTTCTTCTTCTTCTTCTTCTACTTCTTCTTCTTCTTCTTCTTCTTCCTCCAGTCTTTGTTGTCCCTACATGATTGTATGTAAGTCAGTTCCTAGAGTGTTGAATACCTTTTCCATGGTCTTATAATTCCAGATATTTCATGTTAACAAATGAAATCACACGCCCAGAGTTCCCTACACTCAAAATAATGTTCATCTCTGATTCATCTAAAAATTAGCAGTGAGTTATGATGCCATCTTGATCACCTAATGCTACCTAATGCTATTGGACAAGTAACTCAGGATCTAGTCAGAGGAATTATTATTTAGAGAAGCCTGTTAGAGGAATTCTTTTGTAAAGCAAAGAATCCTTGCCATAATGCAAATAAACGCCCTCAGATACATTTGGATTTTTAGAATCTTGTTCACTAGATTTTCTCAAATAAAGACGCACTATAATATCTTTAAGGCAAGGAATCTTTCTAACATATTGCTGTCATGGGTGAATAGGACTGAATGGATCCTTATTTTGACTAAAGGCTATTTTCTTGTTGATAACAAAGATACTGAAGTATAAAAGAATGAAGAAAAACAATTTTCTTTTTAAAATTAAAAGTATTTCAGTAAACAAAAATCCAACTTCTCTTCCCCTCACCTGCCATCCCCTTCCTCATTGAAAAAGCAAGGGGGAAAAGAAAAACCTAGTAACAAATATTCATAGTCAAGCAAAACAAATTCCTACACTGACCATGTCCAGAAATAGTCTCTATCTGCACCCCAAGTCCATCACCTACCTCTCTGTTAGGAGGTGGCCTAGCATGAGAAAAAAATAATTTAGAAGGAACTCCAAAAGTTTTCCAGAAATTGTGTTCAACACTACAGAAAATAAAAATACAGTGCCTCAAAATTAGTGCAACTTTAAGTATTAATTACTTCAGAAGTATAAATGTTGCAAAGTTACAAAAACAACATTTGAGAGGTTATTAAATTTTTTAAAAGTATTATTATTTCTGCACTGATACAAAGTGAATTAAGCAGAACTAGAACATTGACATAGTAACAACAATACTGCATGATGATCAACTGTGAATGACTTAGTTGTTCTCAGAAATATAATGATCTAAGACAGTTCCGAAGGACTCATGATGAAAAATGCCATCCATCTCCAGAGAAAGAACTGATGGAGTCTGAATGCAGATCAAAGCATACTATTTTTCGTGTGTGTGTGGGTGTGTGTATTTTGGGGGATGGGTCTCTGTTTTTGTTCACAACACAACTAATACAGAAATGTGTTTTACACGACTGCATGGAGTATAATCTATATCAAATTGCTGGCCTTCTCAATGATGGAGGCATGGAAAAAGGGTGGGAGAAAATTTAGAACTCAAAATAAAAAAAAACCCCAAATGTTAAAAATTGTTTTTTTTTTCTGTGTAATTGGAAAAAAAATAAAAGATTTAAAAAGTATTAATGCTTCTTATTAAAATTTAATATAACCAACCATCTTGTGTTACTCCACTTTAGTCAATTTCCCAACTTGGTAAAAATTTTCATACACTGGTGCTCAGTGACCAACAAGATTGCATTTGTAATCCAGATCTTAAAGTGATCCAAAGAATGAGGTTTTGCTGCATACGTGACAGTTTCAGTGACCCTCTTTGGGGACAGGAGGGAGGCACCTGGGCTGCTTTTGCAAATTGTCCCTGTCTTTCAAATGAAAGAAAAAAAGGAAAAAAAAGCCACATTGGCATAATTAATACACCAAACTAGTCTGACAGTACGTGGGATATTTTACACTCATAATCCCCTAGCTCTGCAATGAAGGGAGGGATGTATCTTATCTCAGCTCTTCTATAGGGCCAAGCCTGGACACTATAATTACCCAGCATTCAGATTCTTTTTATACTTTTGTACATATTGTACATTTTTGTACATTTATACTTTTGTAGTTGTATATATTGTTTGTCTGATTCTATACGTCAGCCTTCCTAGGTTTCTCTGAATTTTTCATATTTGTTGTTTCTTGTGGCATAGAAAGACTCCATTACATCAATATGCAACAACTGTTTTTTAGCCATTACCCAATCAAAGGACATCTGCTATGAGTTCCTAGTTACAAACAGGTCATAGAATCAAAGTAACAATAACAACAATGATAACTTTTACACAGTGCTTTGAGATCTACAAAGTGCTTTACAAATATTATCTTATTTTATCCTCACAACAACCCTGAGATGTAGGTGCTATTATTATTCTCATTCTAGAAACGGGGAAATTGAGGCAAGCAGAGGTTAAGTCCCTTGCCCAGGGTCACAGAGTTAATACATGTCTTTGGCTAGATTTGAACTCAGATCTTCCGGATTCCAGGTCTAGTGTGCTATTCCTTGAACTGAAATAGAAATGGATCTTCTGAAGACACACACTGATTTCAAAAACTACAAATTAAAAATCACGACTTTTGGATTGTATTTTTTTCATTTTGCTAAACATTTTCCAGTTATATTTGAATCTGGAGTGGCCACCAGCTTGACACATCTGCCCCGAGCCACCTAGATTTAGGAGGGACCTTAGAGATAATCTAATTAAATCTTCTCATTTTATAGGTGAAGGAACTAAGGCTGAGAGTTGAAATGTGTTTTGATAATCTTGAGCTTATCAAACAATAATTTTTTATTTCTATTTGGTTCAATTTTTGGTTTTTTGTGTTTTGCTGATCAAGGCAGAAATAAAAGCCACAGATCGAGTTTTCAGAGAAGCAGATTTAAGTTTGACATATGGAAAAAAATTCCTAATAATTAGAGTTGTCCAGAAGTGGAATGAATTGCTTCAGTGGGGGTAATGAGTTCCCCATCACTGGAGATCTGTGATGGGTGTCTGACCATTTGTCAGTGATTATTTCATGACCCTGCTAAAAAACCATTTAGTGGCTCTCTGCTGCATATGGAATAAAGTGCAAATGCCTCCACCTGTCACTTAAAGTCCTCTATACTCTTTTTGTGGTGGCAAAGTATTAGAAATTGAGGGAATGCCCATTAATTGGGGCATAACTGAACAAGTTGTGGCATATGATTGTGATGGGATACTATTGTGCTATAAGAAATGATGAGCAGGATGATTTCAGAAAAAAACCTGGGAAGACTTTTATGAACTGATGCAAAGTGAAGTGGGCAGAACCAGAAGAACATTGTACACAGTGACAGTAATATTGTAATGATAATCAGCTGTGAATGACTTAGCTGTCCTCAGCAATTCAGTGACCCAAGACAATTCCAAAGGACTTATGATGAAAAATGCTATCCACTTCCAGAGAAAGAACTGATGGAGTCTGAATGTGGAGTGAAGCATACCTTTTAAAATTTTATTTTTCTTGGTTTTTTGGGGGGTGGGTGGGTCTGTGTTTTCTTCTGCAACATGGATAATATGGAAATGTGTTTTGCGTGATTATGCTTGTATAACCTATATTGAATTGCTTGCCTTCTCAGGGAGGCAGGAGAGGAGGAAGTGAAAGGGAAAATTTGGAACTCAAAATAAAATAAAAAGAATATTAAAAATGGTTTTTACATATAGTTGGAAAATTCTATACACACATATGCATACACATACACATCTGTGTATATGTACATATATGTATGTGTATATGCATGTATGTGCACACACACACACACACACACACTCTCACTCTCACACCTCTCTACATTGGCCCCAATCTACCTTTCCCAGCCTATTTTCAAATTACTTATATTTGCACTTTCTCCACTCCAGACAAACTGAATTACTAGTTATAACTAGATCTGGACTTTGTATCTCTTATGTTTTTATATTTGTACAAGTCATTCCCTGTTTCTGGAAAGCATTCTGGCCTTATCTCCACCTGTTAAAATCCTTGTTTTTCTTTAAGGCTTCTCTAGGAAGCCGCCTCCTCCAGGAAGCCTACCTTCATCCTCCCAAATGAAAGTGATCTCCTCTGTCCTCAAATGTTCCTACTAGGGTACTTTTCTGTCTCCCAGCATCCTTTTATCATTTACATGCTGCAACCTCTATTTGACTATAAGCTCCCAAAACGTCTGTGACATTTTTCTTTGTCTCCCCGTTCAGTGCCTTCCAGGTAGGAGGCACTCAATATATATTGAATATTATAGAGGGCGTTCCTAGTCAAGAGTAGTTTGGCACAGACGAACTCTGAGAACTCTTTCAATTCTGAGATTCTATGATTCTGTGTCTTGCCCAAGATCACTCAGTGAGTAGGTGAATTAACTCCTTTTATGGAAAAGGAAACTGAGGTAACTTGTTTGTGGTAGAATAGGCAATTGAACTCAGATCTTTCCCCTCTGTAGTCCAGTATCTACAACAGGGACTGAAGAGGGTACTAAGTTTCAGGAGGTGTGTGTAAGAAGACAGCTTAGGGGTGTAAAGAGATAGAAGAAGACAGTATTCCAGGCATGTAATGCAAGACAGGAAGGGTTCAGAGGTGGAAAAGGGATAAGGAAGGTGAGAGGGACTTTAATTAGGTGTATAGGGACAGTGGATGGGGTCCACACAAGGGACATGGGATCAGCTAGGCTGCAGAACCTTCTTCTGTAGAAAGGCTTTACTGAATGACTCATAGAATGGTGATCTTAATGGGAAATCCTTTGATCTTCCTTCCTCAGTTAAATATGACTCCTGTTCCAGTTTCTCATCTCCATTTCTCCCCTTCCTCCTAGCCCTTTGCTTGTATACAATCTCACATATATTTGAGTCATATGTGTGTTTTTCCTGTCTGCTCTTTTTTCAATCAACAAGTATTTATTAAAAGCTTGCTATGTGCTAGGCATCAGGAATTAAAAATCCCTTGCTGTGGTCAGCCTCACAGAAATGTGGAATGAAAGCTCTCATTATCATCATCACTAGATTCAGTTCAATGAGCACTTATTAAGGTCCTGATAAAAGAGCTAAAGGAAAACTAGTCAAAAAATCCTTCAAGAGCTGACAATACTGGTCTCATTTACATAGATAATTAAATAGTCCATCAATCAACATTTATTAAGGGTCTGCTATGTGTCAGGCATTGTGCTAAGTGCTAAGGATACAAAAAGAAACAAAAGACAGCCCCTGCAATCTCCTTGAGATAAGATGTGAACAAATATAAACAAGGTAAGCTATGCATATAATAAATAGGAAATAATTAACAGAAGGAAGGCACTAGAATTAAGGGGGTTGGGGAAGGAATTTCCTGTACAAGGTGAGATTTTAGTTGGGACTTAAAGGAAGACAAGGGAGGTCAGTAGTCAGAACAAAAATATGGAATGCTCCATGAATTTACTTGTCAACTTTGCTTAGGGCCAAGCTAATCTCTGTATTGTTCCAATTTTAGTATATGTTCTGCCAATTTGAGAAGTGAGTGGAGCTGGTCTCCGAAGAAGGAGGCCCTGTGTTCTAGTTCTGCCTTGGACACACACCCACTGTGTGACCTTGGAAAACTGATATAATTTTTCAGTACCCTTGGTACCAATCTGCGTTGTTAGAGGGGGTTTCCTCACTGGTAGTTCCTTGTATATGGTAAATCTGGTCCAAAAATTAAAAAAAAAATCTGACATGGCTGGAAAGGAAGAATGTTCCTAGGAAAAGAGGCAGATTCTAATCAGTCGGTCAGCAGTCATTTTATGAAGTGCTTACTGTGGATTGGTGCTGGGGATACATAGACCCATACATAGGTGCTGGGAAGACAGACCTGACATAGAGATGCTAGGCCTGGAGTCAGACTTCACTTACTAGCTGTATTATCTTAGGCAAGTCACTGAACCTGTTTGCCTCAGTTCCCCCATCTGTAAAATGAAGATAATGAATAGCAGCATCTACCTTCCCAGGGTTGTTGTGAGGTACATATGTTATGAGATAATAACTATAAAGCACTTAGCACAGTGCCTGGCTCTACATAAATGTTGTCATTGTTATCATCTCTGCCCTCCCCCCTGCCCAGGGAGCTCACAACCTAAAGGAGAAGTGATACATGAATACCTGGCTACATATTATACAGAGAACATGGGAGAGGATCCTAGACGGGGAGGCCTCCTGGAGAAGGTGGGATTTCACCAGAGGTTCTAAGAGGTCTAAGAGAAGGGACAACATGGCAGATATGGGGGACAGACGGCCAGTGCCAAGGCACATACAAGGGGATAGAAGGTCATGGAGGAACAGAATTCTAGGCATGGGAGAGAGTCATAGAACTGGGGAATGGAATGCAAGTTTAAGGAGCACCAAATGTGGCAGTTTGGCTGGAAAGGACAGGGTATGTGTGCATGAAGAGGAGGAATGTAATAAGTCTGGAAGGCTAGTCTGGATGCAAACTGTCAAGGGCTTTACATGCCATCATTATCACCCGTGTGCCCTAAGCAATGCTTCTGAGGTGTTCCAGACCTTCCAGGCTTTGGGGCTGGCCCTATCATGCTGATTACACTCCCCCATCGTCCCCTCATCCCGGAAAGCTCCCTAGGAAAGAAGGCTCTCCTCTGATCTGGGACAGGGAAATCCTCTTTTGCAGGCAATCATTTCAGAGTATTTTCCCTTTTGTTCTGTTGCTCTTCTCAGACTTGGCCTGCCCAGCCCAGCCCACAGAGACCAATAGAGAACCATAAAAGGAACTATCTACCTGTCTCACCCTCCCTGTTTTCCTCTCCCTTGTCTCTTCCCTCTTTCTAAGTCCCTATTGGGGGCTCTCCTATTTCTCCACAACCCTCTTCCCCAGAGCCTTTCATAGAGGGCCTCCCTCCCATCCAAGAGAGAGGAACCCTACTGGAAGAACCAAACGCAGCCCTGTGGGTGGTACGGTATGGAGGCAAGGCTTCTAAGAGTCACCTATATAACTTTGTGGCAAGTGTCTCTACCTCTAGGGGCCTCCGTTTCCTCACTTGTATAATGAAGGAGTTGGCCTAGATAGTCTCTAAGAGGCAACTCTAAGAGGCTTCAAAGATAGAGAGCTGAGTCTGGAATTAGGAAGACTTGAGTTCGAGTATACCTTGACTAACTGTGTGATCAGAAAGTCACTTAACTTCTATTTGCCTCATTGTCCTCAGATGTAAGTTGAGGACGACAATAGTAATTACCTTGCAGGGCTGGCATGCAGATCAAGTGAGATAATGGTTGTAAAAAGCATTTAGCACAGAGTCTGGCCTAGAGAAGGGCAATATAAATGATGATTCCCTTCCCCTCCCCCTCTCAGGCCCTATAATGTCCCTTCCAGCTCCTATAATGACCTTATTTGTGACCTAGCTTAAAGGACAGGCTTCTCCACCTCCACCTGGATGATGTTACCCTGGTGAGCCTCAGTTTCCTCATCTGTAAAATGAAGGGTTTAGATGAGATGGCCTCCAAGGTTCCTTCCAGCTCAAAAATCTATGATCTTATGATGATCTTTATGACCCAGGTTCAAATCCAGACTCCAAAACCTCCACCAAGATCACTTCTGCTTCTTCAGGGCTGTTATCTGCTCCTACTGCTACATTTGGGGGAAGGGGGAAGGAGGGGGGCAATGCGGTGCCAGGGGAAAAGAGTGTGAGGGACACTGAAAGAAAATTTGGCGGAGGGGCTGGAGAGGGGTAGCTGCATTTTGACCTTCAATGGAACTATGTGTAAGTAAGACACAATGTGTAAATAAACATGTTTTAGGTCTTCTGCTTTTCTCTGGAGGCTACCAGGCCCCTGTATAGATTGGTGGGCCTCATTCCCTGGCTAAGGAGCCAAACATATTTGAAAGAGTCCCAGGATCCGCCCTTCCCTGGGGTTCATCATCTTCTAATTATATAGTTTTCCTCTCTTCTTCTCAATCCACCAATAAGACCCTGATTTGGGAACTGGGGTCACTGTATTTTGGAGAGAGAGAGAGAGAGAGAGAGAGAGAATGAGAACTGTGGTGGAGAAGGGAGAAGCAAATGCAGGTATCTGTCTCTGAACTCCCAAATGGGGGCTGGCAAAGGGCAGGACTTTGGGTAGGGGCCATCTTCTTCCCCAATTTCACTTTCTCTGCAGGGACCTCTGTAGATTACAATATGGGAGAAGTGGTTAACTGTCCCTGGCGTTCCAGACTATAGCCTCTCTCCCTTTCTTCCCACCCACACAGCTGCCCTACCTGTCTGACCAGCTCCTCCTTACTTCCGGCTTCTTGCCCAGACCTGGCCCAGTGCCCACTCCCTCCTCTTCTCAGTGGGGGTGGAAAAAGAGTGTTCTTACTCCTCTGCTGGACTGGGTGTGGGTGTATGAAGCATATTCAGTACTCTCACTTGGGAGGGACCTGGTAATTTATAGGGCCTGGTGAATGAATTTCTCCTTTAAAGTGGTCATAACTGGGATCTTCCTATGGCTTGGGATGGTTTGACCCTTTTAGAGGCTGAAGCAGGATCCCCTCTTGGAGGGCTCTGGGTCAGGACCCAGGGAGAGAATGCTGGCACAAGTATCTATGTTGTCCATTCACAAAGGACCAAAATACAAAGTGGGCTAAAATTGACAAGACTTAGGTTCTAATACCTGTCCTACCATTCAACAACAGTGTGATCGTGACTTCTCCTCTGAGTTTTATTTTACTTATCTGTGAAATGAGTTTGATCCAGATCCAAAATTCTGTTCCATTTTCTAGCGGAGAATTCTTCTGTCCTCTGTCCACACTCTGTAGTTACTATTATGAAATTGAGCCTCACCCAGTAGTTAATGGCTTCTAGAATTCTTACCCTAAGGAATCAAACCTCGTGCCCTCCTCCACCTAGGCCCAGCCCAACCTAACCCAGTTTAGCCCAGCCTGGGGGAGGCAAGCCCTTTGCCACCCCCACTGGCAGGTGTCTCTCCTGCTTCAACCTGCCCAGTTGACTCACTCCTGATAATGAGTTCAGGGAGACAGGTGTAAAAAACTTCTCCGCTTTTCTCTAGTCAGAACTGGGACCTGAGAAAACAGCAGGGGAGAAAGTAAGAGGCTTGGGACTCTTGGCCTTCTGCCCATGTCATTGACTCAGTCCTGTCTTTGATGTATGGGGATGAATCCTCAGAGCTGCTCAGACTTCCCTTCCCTTCCCAAGCTGCCCTTCTTTCCACAGTCCATTCCTGCCCGTCTCTTTTCCTGGGTGCTGACCTGCTCTACCATCTGCCTTCCAAGTGCTCTCTGGTTAAGCCTCCCTAGTATCTCTAGTATCTCTTGGGCCCTGGAAACAGAAATGAGACCTAAGGAAAAAAGGAATTCTTGTCTTGTTGAATCTTATCTTCTTATCTTGCAAACATAGGGGAAACAATGGTATTGGTAATGAGGTAAGGGGTACCTGACTTCACCAAATAGTAGCCCCAGTTCTGAAACTCAGACACCCTGCCCCTTAGCTTGGTACCAGCGGATGTATGTACACGCCTTAATGGCTGCCCCAGTTGCCTGGTTTCCTCCCCATTCACAACAGTAGCAAAACGTACCAGAAAGAGCAGTGGATTTGGAAATTGGTTCTAACATCTACTACCTGTGTGACTTCCCCTCACTGTGCCTTAGTCTCTTCCCTTGTTGAAATGAGGGGGTTGGATTCTATGATCTCTAACGTCTGTTCCAGACCTAATTCTATGGTCCTGATTTCTTGCTCCATAAAATCTACCCTAAATCTCAATATATGAAAGGAAGAGAGTGAAGAGGGTAAGGGAGCGAAGGGGAGAAGGGAAGGGGAGAGGGAGAAAGGTCACCTTCCTCTTTTTGCTTCCTGATTTCCCCTGTTTGTTATGGAGTGAATGCTCAGAATTCTCTGGGAGACAGCATGGTGTAGTCACTGGTCACACTGTAGTGGAAAAGACATATGAATTAAGAGATCTGGGTTCTAGTCAGTGCTTGATCACTAGCTACTGTGTAGCCTTGGGCAAATCTCTATCACCTTTCTTGGTCCCATCTGGGGAATGAGAGGGGGCTGAGACTTGGTTTGGCCTTTAGAGTCAGTTGCCACTCTAAAAGTTTCTGAGTCTTATGCCTAAACTCTAGGGGGAATGATTCAGCCCCTCCTGTCCCTTCCCTGGTCCCACTGCCTGGCTCTCTGCTGCCCCCACCTGAGTTCTACCCGAGGAGACAGGTGTCAGGTTAAGCTCAGCCCCTCCAGGGCTCCAGCCACTCAGGTGCAGAGTCCTTCTCCTCCATTCTCCTCCTTCCCCTCCCCTTCCCCTCCCTGGGGCAGGGTGCAGGCCGTATAAATCCCCCAGCTTTGGGAGCTTCCCTTCTACCTTCTCACTGAGTACTCACCTCTCTTGGGTGTCTGTCTTTGTTCTTGTCCTCACCATGTCCATCAGGTCGACCACCCACAGGACCTTGAAGGTCTCCACTTCTGGCCCCCGGAGTTTCAGCAGCCGTTCCTACTCCAGTGGCCCCAGCTCCCGAATCAGCACCTCCTCCTTCTCTCGGGTTGGGGGTAGCGGCAGCTTCCGATTGGGGGGCGGTCTTGGGGCAGGCATGGGCTTGGGCGTGGGCTTCGGGGGCAACGTTGGGGTCGGGGTCGGCGGAATCACGGCGGTCTCTGTCAATCAGAACCTCTTGAGTCCCCTGAAGCTGGAGCTGGACCCCACCATCCAGGCTGTGAGGACCCAAGAGAAGGAGCAGATCAAGACCCTCAACAACAAGTTTGCCTCCTTCATTGACAAGGTGAGTTTTGGGGGAGGGAGCTCAGCCCTGGTAATTGTGGCTATGTATAAACTTGAAGCATTCAGGACTCCCAATTGAAGCTAACTGCTTCTTAGGGGCTGGCTTCCAAATACCAGATGGGATGGATGCTTGTGCCCCAAGATCTACCCCAACTCTGTTGGGCCCATCTCTTTTAGCCTCTTGCCACTTCTCTGGTGGGCACTCGGTTCCCCAAACTTCCTTTAGTGGTGGGCACTGCCTGATAATCCTGGCAGAACCCTATGCCCCCTCCCCCCTTCCCTGGCACCGCCCTCACCTCCAGATGAGTCACTGATCCTGTGTTCTTTGGTTGGGGGAAGGGAAAGGTGTGTATGGAGGCTGAGGGGAGGGGGAATCCAGCTGAGATGGCTTTCGGGAGAGGGATTTGCATAGCTTTGGATCATTTGGGATCATGCCCCTTACTTCGGCCTGGAGTCTTTTGCGATAAAACTCTCAGTCCCAAGGCTGTACTTCGGGGTTGGTTGTCTTAAAGATTTTGGGCCAGAGGGCCGTCCCCAGAGTTGCATGGTGAGAGGAAACCGAGAAAGAAGTGGAAAAACCTCTACAATTCTAGACACCCCGCCCCCCCTCAGCCCAAGGCCAAACTTTCCTATCCTGGTTTCCTTTCCAAAACTTCTGGGGGGGTAATGGGGTTTTAATAGGTGGTAGAAACCAGTTCAATTAAATCAGTCTTTATTGAGAACCTAGAGAGAAGGGCCCTAACTTTGTCCTAAGGAGTTCCTAAAAGATATATATCTCCTTGGCTTAAATAACCTCCCTTCTTGTCTGGGTCTCTTCCCTCTTCAGTCTGAGTTGCTAATTAAGGTCATATGGTTTAGAGCTAGGATTTTAGATTTCAGAGATTCAGATTTCAACAATTTTAGAGATCTACCTGCTCCAGCCCTTTTGTTTTATAGATGAAGAAACTGACTCGTAATTTGGTTTAGGTGACTTGTTCTAAGTTGAGGTCTAAGTATTGGGGCTAGGTGTTCTGACTCAAGACCACAGTGCTCTCCAAGCCTACATCCCTGTGACCCTCTTTGGGGCTCATGTCCCTTCTCAGGTAACCCATGAACAATGAGCCACACCCTGATTGCCCACTTGGCCCTGAGCCCAAATAGGGTGTGGGTAACCCCCTATCCCACATCCGGGATTCAAAGTCTAGGGGTGGGCCAGATGTATTTGATTTTAGTGCCCATTTTTTCCAGAGTTTATGGCTTTGTGATAACATGTAAGCCAATATCTCTTCCTCCTTTTGATCTCTTTGTATCCCCCATGCCCCTCCAACCACACACCCGCCACTAGGTTTGAGCCCCACACTATTCCATTCCCCTTTCCCTAATTCTAGGCCAGGTTTTGTCAGTCTCAGGGGTCCTCGGGGCCCTGAGCATTTGTGAATTGGTGTCTTCCCTGCTGACTCTATCTTGGGTGGCATTATGGGAAAAGGAAAGAGAGAGAGAGAGAGAGAGAGAGAGAGAGAGAGAGAGAGAGAGTGAGTGTGTGTGTGTCCTTCAGGAACTGTAGGCCTATTTTTGAAGGGTCTGACCTGTCCCATATGAGATTGTGGAATTATGGATCTGCAGTTACAGTTAAGGCACTATAGACAGCCTCAGTTGGCTGGAGGTGGAGAGAAAATAGGAATTTCTGGAGAGCATGTGGTACCTAGGTCCACATATCTGGTTTCTTCGACCTTCCCAGAGACCCCATCATTGTCTGTCCCTATCTTCCCCTAAAACTACAGAGTTTGGGGAAAATTGGGAGGTAAAGATTCCGAAGCGTAAGTCATAACCCCTTCTCACCAGCTCACTGCCCCATTGTGCAACATCGTTTACTGCTTCTCCCCTCACCATCTGTTCTATATTAAATCCTGCCTTATGATCTGTCTTGATTTGCCTAAAGTTATTATGGTATCATCCTGCTTTTGGGTCTAAAGACACATCTGGGAATGGAATGGAGAAGTCTTACTCTTGCGTTGGGTAATCACCTGGAATTAGAGGCTCTTGGGTTTTTTGAAATTCAAGAACCATTTATTGAACAACTTCTTTTATTAAGTGGACAAGATGCTAAGTTTAGATAATAGGAGAAACTTGCTTACCATCTAGTTGGGCAATATGCCTACATTTAACTGCCTTACACAATCATATGCAAAGAAGGGAATGCAAAGTGCCATGAAGGCCTGGGGGACTTCCCTCATTGGGCTTTGAAGGGGAATGGAAGGGAAAGAATCAAATCAAAGAGTTAGATTAAAGGTAACTTTCTTTACCTCTTCCCATTCAGTTCTGGATTTAGGGCCAGAAGGGACCTTAAAATCACCTGACCTTTATTTTACAGAAAGTTGGGTGCTGTACCCCAAATCACAGGGCAGAGTCAGATCTCAAACCCAGGGCCTCCACACCCAGCATTCTTTCTACTACACCATGCAGGATGCCATTCCTACAGGAGAAATAGAGGCCAGAACAAATTTGAAATGACAGGGCTAATACTGGAAGGAACCATAGATATTATTCTTATTTTAAAGATGAGGAAGATGAGACTCCTAGAGGGAAACATTTACGCAAGTTCCTCCTTGCTCTGGTAGTTAGTGACTGGGTCCAGACTGGAGTCAAGATGTCATGATTCTACTTCTACTTGCTCATCCCAGAATAATTTGGAGTTTACTATTTGGGTGTAGAGCAGCTTGACAACCCTTAGATGCTAGCACTTTCCTTTTCTCTTTCATCTTTCTAGCCTTAGAACAGATGGAAAACCAGGCCAAGGATGACTATATAAAACGGCTCATCAGGCCCCTGTTTAACTGCTTAGGAGTAGTGGATGCCTGCCCCTCCTCCCCCCCCATCACAAAAATAATTGATAATTTTTATTTTTATATTACTTTCATTTCTGAATAGATCCCTCTCTCTTCACCCTCCCTAAACCCTGTAACAGAAAATAAGGAAGGAAGGAGGAAAGAAAAAGAAACAAGGAAAGAGAGAGCAGTTCAGCAAACCTAACCAATATATCAATGGCTTTGACAGTATGTGCTATGTGGGAGGTGAGGATTTTCCCTCCTGGGGTGATTGCCTTTCCCTCACTTTTGCTTAATGGCTTGTTCCTGCTGACTGTGGTCCAACTGCTTTTTTCTTATTCCCAATCCAGGTACGCTTCCTAGAACAGCAGAATAAGATGCTGGAGACCAAATGGAGCCTCCTCCAGCAGAAGAAGACATCCCGGAGCAACATGGACGGCCTGTTTGAGAGTTATATTGCCAACCTTCGAAGGCAGCTGGACTCCATGGGGCAGGAGAAGCTGAAGCTGGAGGTGGAGTTGGGCAATATGCAGGGTCTTGTGGAAGATTTCAAAAACAAGTAAGCACTAAACCTCCTGGATTCAGAGGTGGGGGTGAGGGTGTTCTCACTAGCTGAAGCTCCCTATGTTCTGGGGTCCCCCAAACACATGCACTGCCTAGAAATTTGGAATTAGGCAGAAGAGTTTTTCCAAACTTTTTGGGGGCAAATCCTCCCACAAGAGGTCATTTGGGCTTCTGAGCTTCTGTGGTACTCAGTACTCTTTCCCCAGTACCCCTAAAGTGTTATCTAAAATTACTCTCCTACATGCAGCCTGACCCATCTCACCTGTCTTATCCCTCCACCCCCTTTTTTTCTTGGAGTAATACTCCTGACCCCTGGTCCCAAATCTGACTAGTGATGGGATGTGGAGGTGATTCAGAGAGGAGTATGGGAGAGAGGGACAAGTGGCCCTGTCAACCCTTCCCTTCTCCCTTCATGAATATAACTTGTCTCTCCCTTGGAGACCAGTTCAATTTCCCACCCTAGTTTGCCAACTCTGTGACCCTATACCACCTTATCCCAACAGGTATGAGGATGAGATTAATAAGCGGACAGAAATGGAGAATGAGTTTGTTCTCATTAAGAAGGTGAGAGGGTGCCTCAGTGTGAGTGTATGTATGCATGTATATGTGTGTGAGACCTTCAGAGGTGTGCCTCCCTATCTCCACCTTATGCTTCTCACACAGGGCTTCATACAGAGGAAGAAGGAAGGCTGGGGGAGAGGGCAGGAAGGAAAGACACTCATTCTCTGTCTATATCCTAGTCCCAAGAGTTCCCTTCATTACAGTCTCTTGTTTTGGGGTTCTCAAGGGAGGATGAGACTAGGTACCGTACTCCAGGATCTTCTAGTCTGCTAAGGAAGACAAGGCATCCATCCATCCATCCATCCATCCATCCATTATTAATCCACAATTAATAAATGTGCATTTATTAATTCATTCAACAAATATTTGAGGGTCTACTATGTGCAAGGCACAGAAAATGAGAGCTATATACTACAGACTAGAACCAGAGTTGGATAAGGGCCTTTAGAGGTCAGTTAGTTGAAATTAGTATCTGATTTTGAATTCCTACCAAGTCTTCTTGCCTCAACGCTTCTAGTGACAGGAAACTAGTTGCAGCTAGACAGAACTCCAGACCTCATTTGTGGAAGGGGGGAATGAGGATGCCTATTGGGGAAGCCAAATACTTAAGTAGGGGGGAGATGTAGATAGAGAATGCTTCCTGCAAAGAGCATCCTGAAAGTTTGGGAGTAGTAGTTTATGGGAGCAAAGGTATCTCTCCTTAGGTAGAAAGAAGGGTAGGGCAAGGGAGGGGTGAGGATGGCTTATTGTTCCCAATGGGAGGTGGTAGCTGGTGGTGGGATGAAGAAGTCTCTGGGGTGAGTGGCTCAGGCTCTCCTTCCTTCCAGGATGTGGATGAAGCCTATATGAACAAGGTGGAACTAGAGTCCCGCCTGGAAGGCCTGACTGATGAGATTAACTTCTTAAGGCAGCTACATGACATGGTACGTCATTGGGTACTGGCAGAGTGATAATATGTGTATCTAGGTTCTTTCCTTTGTTGTATGAGCATCATCCCTTTAAGAGCCAGATAGCATTCTTCCCAATCCATCCCCCCCACCTACTCCCAAGCATATACCTATAGATGAGAAGTACTGATAAGTGAGCCAAAGGGTTGATTTTTCCCTTGGGTGTTTCATCTTTGGCCTAATTTCTTTTGGTCTCCACCTAATATTCTAAATCTTTCCCTCTGGAGGGACTTTTCCTGCCCCACCTCAACTCTGAAACCATTCCTCTCTTGACTAGTCCCTCTCCCTTTCCCAGGGTCTACTGGGAATATCTCCTATGGACATTTTCCTATACAACAGGACTATAGTAATTCTGGGGTGGTCTCGGGGGGAGAAGGTTGACAGCATCTTACTCTTTTCCTCTCTTTCACACTAGGAGATACGGGAACTGCAGTCCCAGATTTCGGACACCTCTGTGGTCCTGTCTATGGACAATAGCCGCTCCTTGGACCTGGATGGCATTATCGCTGATGTCCGAGCCCAGTATGAGGATATTGCCAATCGCAGCCGGGCTGAGGCTGAGAGCATGTACCAGATCAAAGTGAGTAAAGAGTCATTCACTGAGAGAAGGGAACCCCCAACTGCAAGGCCAACACTTCAAGGAGCTGCTTGTCAGTGAAAAGAGGCTGGGCTCAAGTCTACCTGGGATACTTATAAACTGGATGACCCCAGGGTCAGTGACTTCGGTCTCTGGGGGCCTCAGTTTCCCCAATTTTAAACCGAGGGAAATAGCTTGCATGATCAGGGTTACTGTGGGTATTATAAATCATCCGTAAACCTTAAAACACTGCAAAAATGTAAGTCGTTTATTATGCCATTTAAACCGACTCCTGCAATAAGGGTCAGTCAATTAACAAACATTTATTAAGTGCTTACTACATGCTAGGCACTGTGCTATGCCCTGGGGGCATGAAGAAAAGCAAAAAAACCCATGGTTTCTGTCTTCAAGGAACTCACGGGGAAAAAAAATGTACATACATGATATAGAAAAGTTGTGGGGCTTTTTTTGAGAGAGAAAGGCAGGGCAATTGTCCAAGGTCACACAGCTAGTTTTGTGTCAATTGTCTGAGGCCAGATTTGAACTCAGGTCCTCCTGACTCCAGGGCCGATGCTCTATTCACTGCGTCACCTAGCTCCCCCATATATAAATAAGTTTTAAGGTGAGGAAGGAAGGTGGTGTGTGTGTGTGTGTGTGTGTGTGTGTCCTCAAGTAACAAGCATCTATTAAATGCTATTATGTGCTAGGCATTGTGCTAGGTACTTTACAAATATTATCTGGTTTGCAAATAGAAGGTATCCTCGAGGGGAAGCCACCTGCAGTGAGGTGAGGGGGGGATTTGAGTTAGATCGAAGAGTGAGCCAGGGCGGTCAGGGGTCCTCTGTGACTTGGGAGTTTGTAAAGTGCAGCCTTACTCATCTCTCTTTCTCCCCTAGTATGAGGAACTGCAGACCTTGGCTGGGAAACACGGTGATGACCTTCGCCACACCAAGACGGAGATCTCCGAGATGACCAGGAATATCAGCAGGCTCCAGGCTGAGATTGAGGCACTCAAAGGCCAGGTGAATGACAGGTGGAGGATGCTTTTCCACCTTGCCCTCTTCAGCTATCATTCTCCACCTTTGGATATGGGGAAGGGGGTGTCAGAGATACACAGATGTGAGTGGGGAACAGTGGGCGGTGGAGATCCAGATCCAGAGGGAGGAGGAGAGGAGAACTTCCAGCCTGATTCCAGGCTGCCCAAATATCTGGATAGTAGTGCTAGGGTGACGAGAGAAGGATTGAGGTTGGAAGAATTGATTTAAAAAACAAAAGCTTCTTGGAGGAGGGGGAAACAATAGAATAAGGTCATAGAAGAGGAGCAGGGGGTGCTGACATTTGGAGAGAACCTTCAAGTTAGAGGGGAGATTGGAAGTGGGGTTGGAATGATGTGTCTGACCCAGGAAGTCCCGGGACATGATTAGGATCAGATGGGACAGTGGAGCATTTAAATTAACATCGAGTAGAGTGATGAGGAATGGGATCAAACTTTGTAAATCTCACCATCTTCCAGAACTCTCATTTGGAGGGGGAAGAAGGGGAAGGGGAGGACACGAAGCATTTATGAAGACCTTACTATGTGCTCAGACACTGTGCTAAAGCTTTTTACAAAAATTATCTTATTTGAAGGGGAAAGCAAGAGTCCAATGGAAACTTTCTTTGCACGAATTTCGTTGGCTCACCTGGGCTTTAGAGGCCCTATTAGTCTGGGACAGATGATGGGAAGAAAAGTTGAGAGAGAGAATAAGTGCTATTGGCAGAGTTCCTGGCACCCCATTGGCTCACCAATTTGGGCTTCCACAGAGGGCTGCCCTTGAAGCTGCCATCACTGATGCGGAGCAGCGTGGGGAACTGGCCATCAAAGATGCCCAGAACAAGCTGTCTGAGCTAGAAGCTGCCCTGCAGAGAGCCAAGCAGGACATGGCCCGCCAGCTGCGGGAGTACCAGGAGCTGATGAATGTCAAGCTGGCCCTGGACATTGAGATTGCCACTTATAGGAAGCTGCTGGAGGGCGAGGAGAGCAGGTAGGTATGGGGACTAGCTGTGGGGAGACACAATAGTGTGTCTTTATCCACTCTCATAAGTCCACCTTAGTGACAGTGGTCCTTTAGACCAGGGCTTCTTCATTCTTTTCTCCTCTAGAGTCCTTTTCTCCTCTTTTCGCCCATTTTCACCTCGGTGGCTTTGCATAGCCCGAGGGCATGCACAGTACAAAATGTGCATGCTTTGTGTTCAGAACCAATACTGCAGTGAAGTAGCAGGTGCTACTAGAAACACCTCAGATCCATTACAAGTTTGATTTTTCATTAATTTTTGTTCAATGCACATTCAGAGACCTTTTACTGTTGCCAAATTTTTCATGATCCCACGTGGGGACATGACCCACAGTTTAAGAAGCGCTGCTTTAGACATAAGTGGGGGAGGAGTTCTCATGTTCTCATGGAAGAAAGTCAGGAGGAAAGTGGCCAGATACCCCTCAAGGCTAACCCTATCTATTCTTTGGACAGACTGGAATCTGGGATGCAGAACATGAGCATTCACACTAAGACCACCTCAGGTAAAAGTCTGTGGGAAGAAACAGGGAATGGGTACAGTGATGTCCAGGAAGGCTTCTGTAGGATGACGTGTGTTAGGTAGAAGGGAGAGTCTCAAAAGCTCTAGAATTTAGGGGGTTTGACTTTCAACTCTAGGTTCAGGAGGTTGTTTGCTGTGAGCCTTTGTACCCACAATCCATCTCTCTCAACTCAGGGCCCCTCTCCTTTACACCATACCTTATTCCATTTTAGTCAAGTTAGTCAAATCAACAAGCTTTATTAAGTGCCTTCTATATTCCAGGCACTGTGATAAGTGCTGGGAATACAAGGAAAGGCAAAGCAGTCCCTCCTCTCTAGGAACTTATGATATAATTGTCCTGGGAATTCTGACACTTTTAGGGTTGAAGGTGGGTCAGTGGGAGTCAGAAGGAGGAGTCAAGCCACCAAATCAACAAGTGTTTATTAAGGCTAATTGGTTATTTTATTATATATAAGATATAATAATATTAATACATATAATTATATTAACATATAATAATATAATTAATATGAACATGCAGTAATATAACATTTTATTATATTAAGTCTAATTAGTTATTATTATTTAAACCCACTCATAATAAGTGTCACTCAACCAATAAGCATTTATTAAAAATCCCAGGAGATAGGAGCCATGCCCCTGGTTAGTTGCCAATCTAATGGAAATGGGACCGTACTTGGTACATGGCACTGAACAGACATAATTGTAGAAGACATCAGTAGGGGAAGGATAAGAATGAGGAAGGCTCTGGGGGATGGAAGGGAGAAATGGGTATGAGGTACGGAACTGAGAAAGGGAAGTGAGAATGAGGCAGCAGTGTACGAATATGGGCATTTTCTTTTTCAGGTGGGTTCAGCTCTAGCTATGGAGGTCTTACCAGCCCTGGCCTCAGCTATGGGCTGAGCTTCCAGTCCTCTTCCTCTGGTTTCCCTTCTCTCAGCCGAGTCAATAAGGCTGTGGTAGTAAAGAAGATTGAGACCCGAGATGGGAAACTGGTGTCTGAATCATCGGATGTTCTGCCCAAGTGAGAGGTGGTCTTGGAGCATCACAGCCGACCCCTTTCTTGTACTCCTAAGAATCTCCAGGATACCCAAAGGAAGAGTGGGGGTGGAGGAAGAGATTGAAGAGATCTACATTATAGGTCCCAGCCATACCTTCTTTTTTTGCCTTACCTGGGTTCCTTCCTCTTGCCAATATCCTTGAAATGAAAATAAACAGAATTTCAAACCTAATCTATGCTGTTTCCTTTTGGAGGGGGGTTAGGTGGGGAGAAGGCAGCAGTGTATGGGGTTTGGAAGATATGTATGGACTTAAGAGCATCCGAACTCATTCTACCTGAGTTGGGGTACGTCCATTACCACCAGCATCATGTTCACAATAGTGGAAAGAACACTGGATTTGGTATCAAGATCTGGATTTGAATGAAAGCTTTGTCATTAGCTGAGTGACAATGATCATCAAACTACTTTTCTTCTCTCTGGGTCTCAGTTTCCCCATCAGTAAAGGGTTGGTTGAAGTAACTTTTAAAAGCCCTTCTAAACCTAAAAGAACATAGAAGATCGCATATGCAAAAAAAAAATTATTTCTCTGTCACTAATGTAATTTTATTTATAAGAAGCCTTGTTAAAATCCTAATCAGGGTTTAGGGTTATTTTTCTATTCTGAACTTGGGCCTAAGCATAATAAAACAGGTTTTTTTCCTCTTAAAAAAAAGCCCTTCTAGCTCTGCCGTCCTATGATTCAGTGATAAATTCTTATCCCTAAGTGGTTACTTATGTAAGGCAGGTCCCCATCCAACCTTCTAGTAATTAATAACGATAGCATTTCTATAATATTTTAAGGATTGTTGTTCAGGTGTTTCAGTTGTGTCTGGTTTTTCATGATCCCATGTGGGGAGGTTTGCCATTTCCTTCTCCAGCTCATTTCATAGATGAGGACATCGAGGCAAACAGGGTTAAGTGACTTGCCCAGGGTCACACAGCTAGTAAGTGTCTGAGACCAGATTTGAACTCAAGAAGATGAGTTTTCCTGGCTCAACTCTGTCCACTTCACCACCTAACTGCTCTATTTTAAGGATTACAAAGAACTTTATATATGTTATCTCATTTGATCACAATTCTATCAAGCAGATGCTATTATTATTCTTCCCATTTCATACATGAGAAAACAGATTGAGAGAGGTTAAGGGATTTGCCCAAAGTCATACAGTCAATAAACATCAGTTAGGATTTGAACTCAGGGTCTTCCTGACTTCAAGGCCAACCAGCGGTCCATACACTGTACCACCTAACTGCCTTCACACACAGGTTGTGAGTCTTCAATGGAGTTGTTCACTTCTGGAGATCATTCACTTTCTTTGGGATTCAGTTTTTCTTTTTCTTTAAAATTAAATTTTATGTTTATTTTTAGTTTGTAGCATTCATTTCCACAAGATTTTGAGTTACAAATTTTCTCCCCATCTTTCCCCTACTCACCACCCCAAAACAGTGATCCCACTGTATACCCCTCCCCCAATCTTATCTCTCCTATATCCTCTCCTATCACCCCTCTGACTTTCCAGTAGGGCAAGATGGATCTCCTTACCCCAGTGCTTGTATGTCTTACTTCCCAGTTGCA
>CM053581.1:385826227-385851327 GCA_028627135.1 Pseudochirops cupreus | reverse complement strand
AAGTGACATAGGAGAGAATAGACTGGGGGAGGGGGGAAATACTGGGATGGCTGTTTTGGGGTGGTGGGCGGGGGAAAGACGGGGAGAAAAGATGTAACTCAAAAAAATTTAATAAAGAATTTAATTAAAAAAAAAAAAAAGAAAACAGGCAGTAGAATGTAAACCCCTTCAGGATAGGCATATTTTTGAAAACCCAGTGCCTCCTTTAGTGGCTTGCATATTAAGTGCTTAATAAATATTTTTTTTTACTTGAATTGTTAAGTTATCACATGAATTATACTCTGATTCATCAAAACATAGTACTGAGGAAAAACCTGTTCAGGGTTCAGACATCAATCCCTTTTCTTCAGTACCTCTCAGATCAGATGGAAGGAGGGATGAGGGAAAGAAAGAGGAGTCAACCCTGACTGCAATCCCAGTTGCATCCTGCTATGCATTGTTTTAAATATGTCTTTTCTATGCTACTAATAAAATGCTATTTGATACCACTAATAAAATATTTGATCATTTTTGTCTAACTTTAAAAAAACCCCAGAGGAAAAGAGACCTACCATTTGAAGGTATACAGAGACCTTGAGTGGGCAGTCTCTTTACCTTGAAGGAAATTCAAGATCGTGCCTACCAGCATCATACCTACTTCCTATAGCATCTTCAGACAGTCAAAAATTGATGAATTCTTCATCACGGACCCCAGATCAGTGGTACAGGGGGGGTCTGTGATGAAGAAGGATATGCTGTATGAGAATTTTGATGGTGACTGCTATGGTAGTGAGCTTGGCTGGAAATATAATATATAATTATAAATTAAATCATTAATTAATAGCATTAATATAATAAATAATAAATTAATAACACAACAAATTAATCATATAATATCCTGAATAGATATTAGCTGTAGGAAGGGCAAATCTTTTGCCAGGAGATGGAGGAAAGGGTCCAAATTAATTAATTTACCAATTGGAGGCAGGTAGGGAATATCATGGAATCATATCAGTCTTTCAAAGTTGGGTGCTCCTTTTGTCACAAGGAGCATAACTGGACAGGGTGTAACTACCTCATCCTTAGGGAAATCATATGGCTCAGTGGAAATAATATGCAACATAGTAACTATATATGTATACTAATTATATATTATATATTAATATGTATATTAATCAAATATATTACATATATCTGGATATATGTAATATATCCAGATTGTCAGTGGAACCACTCCCCAACTTCTACCATTCTCATAAGGCCACCAGCCTAGTTATTCAATTTAATAGAGGGCATGTGACTCTGATATGTGCTGACACGGCCCATGAATAATTATATGCGAGGGAGTAGGGATGTTAATTGGTAAGATTCTCCCACTGATTTTGACCCCAAATGGAAGAATTTTTGATTGTCCATTCCTGTTGATGCAGGCCTAATCCATGGCCACCACCCATGAGGAAGTGTAGATAATGTTCTTAACATTTTAAATTTATTTTCAGAATATAAGCATGAAATAAAATGAATATTTTTATATACAAAATAGAACAGAAAAATAGAGTTGTACATGAAACTGTCAATCTCTATTGTGTAGTTTGATTTTCCATTTAAGTATATACTAAATTTGACCATGTAATTTTCAAAGCTGTCCTGCTTGTCTTTGTTTTCTTTTGGCTTTCCCTCTGTTCTCTTCCGTGTATTTTTAAAAATGTGCTTTAGTGACTTTCTTTTGTCTTTTTCTTTTCCTTTTTTAAATAACCATATTGATAGTTTTCTCCCCACTCCAGCTTCTCCCAGCCCCCTATTGGGAAAAAGAAAAGAGAACAAAACAAAACCCTTGCAGCAAATATGCATCATCAGGCAAAACAAATGCTCACACTGACTGTGTCAAAAAATATGCCTTACTTTGTGCCTTGTGTCCATCGCCTTTCTCAGAAGGTGGATAGCATGCTCTATTATCTTTCTCTGGAATCCTGGTTGGTTATTACATTGTTCAGAGGTTATAAATCTTTCGGAATAGTTTTTCTTTACAATATTATTATATATATTGTTTTCCAGGTTCTGTTTATTTCAGTCCGCATCAGTTCATAGAAATCTTCCCAGGTTTCTTTGAAACTATCTTCTTGCCATTTCTTACAGCACAATAATATTCTATTACATTAATATATTGTAATTTGTTTAGCCATTCCCCAATTCATGGTGACTTTCTTGGTTTCTAGGTCTTTGCTATGATAAAAGGAACTGCCATGAATATTTTTGTATGCATGGATTCTTTCTGTCTTTCTTTACTCTCTTTAGAATATACGCCTAATAGTGGTATCAATGGATCAAAGTCAGAATTTAGTGACATTGGGGGATTAGTTCCAAGTTGTTTTCCAGAATGGTTGAATTAATTCGCAGTGGCGCAGTAGATAGAGCAAGACCTGGAGTCAGGACCTTTTGGCATGTCGAGGTGACACTATGGATAGAATGTTTGGTTTGGGAGTCGGGAAGACTTCTTTGGCCTCAGATACCATAATTGTTGCTGCCATATAATTGTTGCACCCTGGTTTTTTTTTTTGTTTTTTGTTTTTTTTTAAGTCCAAAA
The DNA here is from genome assembly GCA_028627135.1 of Pseudochirops cupreus. Classification (NCBI taxonomy): domain Eukaryota; kingdom Metazoa; phylum Chordata; class Mammalia; order Diprotodontia; family Pseudocheiridae; genus Pseudochirops; species Pseudochirops cupreus. Next base: position 385,848,764 of record CM053581.1, on the reverse strand, counting down.
ATTGTATTTATTTACTTATTTTGCTTTTTGGAGGGCAGTTGGGGTTAAGTGACCTGCCCAAGGTCACACAGCTAGTAAGTGTTAAGTGTCTGCAGTCGAATTTGAACTCAGGTCCTCCTGACTTCAGGGCCAGTGTTCTATTCACTGCACCACCTAGCTGCCCCTTAGTCCAAAAATTGGTTTATAACCTTTCATCATGTAATTGTTGCATAGTTATAATTGAGTTCAGTCACTCCACTTAACAGGTAAACAGAGCAACAAGGTATTCACCAGTGGCATATGGATACCATTTATCTCTCAAGCATTGTGAGCTATGAGCCTAGAATTTGTCTCTATCAACAAGCCAGTTAAAGACCACTTGTACTATTTCTACAATGAGTGAAAGATGATTGATGATCCCCAGTTGATGCCCCCTGGAAATATTAAGCACCCCTCCTTGGAACTGATATACATGTGGGTAATTAAGAGTTGAGACCTCATACCACACAAAACAGTCATCAAAAGCTTCCAAAAAGATGAGCATTTGGAATGTACTAGGTGGATCTGAAGATGAGGCACTGTGTCAGAACAGTGATGAAGTAAATGTACATGATATGAGTGGCTTTGAGGACAAAACATCAGATAACGAAACCAATGATAGTGGCACAGAATCTTTGGACATAGAAGATTAAATTTTGTTAAATCCATACTTTGCAATATTGTAGTAAATTTTCTCAAGTGTGATATTTCGACTATAATGCACAAATCAGTAACAACTAATGTGTTAACTTTATTTTTCAGACTGGAAAAATATTTGTTAAACTGTCACAATAAAAAAAAAGTTTTCCATAATGGTTGCATCTCACTTTTTTGCCAAAAAAAAATTTGGCATAAAATCTGCCATGATTATGCAGTGAAATATGGTACTTAATAGCCATATGACCCTGGGCAAATCACTTAACCCAGCTTGCCTCAGTTTCCTCATCTGAAAATGAACTGGAGAAGGAAATGGCAAACTACTCCAGTATCTCAGCCGGGAGAACCCCCAAATGAGGTCATGAAGAGTCAGGCACGACTGAAAGACAACTGAACAAGCTGGAGTCAAGAAGACCTGAGTTCAAATCCAGCCTCGGACAATTACTAACTCTGTAACCTTGGGCAAGTCACTTTAACCTTTTTCTCAGTTTCTTCAACTGTGAAATAGAGATGATAATAATAGTGCCATCTCCCAGAGTTGTTGTGAGGATCAAATGGAATATTTATAAAGTGCTTAGCATAGTGCCTGACACATGGTAAGCCCTGTATAAGTGCTAGCCACTGCTACTACTATTATTATTTTAATTTCCACTAACAAGACATTCATTAGTTTAAGTTTCTCCACAGACACTTCAACAATTGTCACTTTCCTTTTTTCTCATCTGTGTCAATCTGATGAAGCATAAGTTAGAATGTCAGGCTTGTTTTAATTGGCATTTTTCTCATTTATAGTGACTTGGAGCATTTTTTTCATGAAGCTGTTGATAACTTGAATTTCTTCCATATCTGTTCACATTCTTTGATCATTTAATCAATTAGAGGATGTCAGTTTTTGATCTTTTCATCAGGAATATTTGAAAGTCCCCCATTTCTTTGACCCGGAAACTATATATTTTTATTTGGAGGTTCTTTCGGAAGGTTGACCAATGAAGTCTTTCTATTTTCATTTTGCCCCAAGGGTTCTAAGAGATCCAGTCAGTTTTCTTGAAATATGATGCCTAGGCTGCTCCTCCCCCCTTCCTGCCATCATGGCTTTCAAGTAGTCCAGTGATTCTTAAATGATCTCTCCTCATTCTTTTTCTAGTTCAGTTGTTTTTGCTATGAGATACCTTATGTTTCCCTCTATTTTTTTCCTCAGTTTTTTACTTTGTTTTAACATTTCTTGTTGTCTCATTGGAGGCATTAGCTTCTATTTGGTCCTTTCTTATTTTCAGAGTTTGTTGTTTGGGTAAGGTTTTATACCTTTTGTGCCAAACTGTTAATTCTCTTTCCAATTCTTTCTTTCCTAGCTCTCTTTTCTTCTTTAATTTTTTTCCTCTAACTCTCTCATTTCATTTGTTAATAACATTTTAATATGTAGTTTTTAACTTTTGTTTTATCTCTTCTAGGAATTTCAGTTGAATTTGTGCCCAAGCTGTGTTTTTCTTTGAGACTCTTTTTTTCTTATTTTTGGCGGGGGGGAAGGCAGGGCAATTGGGGTTAAGTGACTTGCCCAAGGTCATGCAGCCAGTAAGTGTTAAGTGTGTGAGGCTGGATTTGAACTCAGCTCCTCCTGACTCCAGGGCCTGTGCTCTATTCACTGTGCCATCTAGCTGCCCCATTTGAGACTTTCATTGTCGATATTTTAGCGTTGTTCTCTTCCTTCTAGTGTGTGTACCGAGCACCCCTGTCACCACAATTGCTCTTTTCTTTTTCTTTGCTCATTTGCTCATTCTTCCAGCCTTACTTCTTGACTTTGGATTCTGTATAAGAACTACTCAATACATAGTCTAGGGTCAAGGACTACTTGCCTTGTCCTGTTCCTTGTCCTGGACTACCACCCTTAGGTGTAGATCCCATCCTCAGTACTCACTGGATATGTGACCTATCCTTGGGTAATGAACAACAGCTACCAGCTGGAACCTTCCAGCTGCCTACAGAGTATCTTGTCCCTCTGTGCCAGATCTGAGACTTCTTGCTAGTGCACAGCTGCCATCAATCCCTCATTCAGTCCCCAGCTTGGAATATTTGGCTCAGGGCCATCCCAGTGTCTACAGATCTCTTTGTCTGATTCCTTATCAAATCTTCTGTTTGGCTTTCAAAGTCCTTTATACAGTCTTTCCCTCCCTCCACCTTTACAATCTTCTTACGCTTTGTACCTCTCCACCCCCACCCCCTCTTTACACAAAGACACTCCATCTCCTGACTGTTCTTTTTCACTGGCTGTCCCAGGTGCCTGTAATGCTGTCTCCCCCTTACCTCTGTCTCCTGGTCTCCTTGGTTTACTTCAGCGTCCCAATTAAAATTCCAGTCTACAGGGCCTTTCCCAGCCCTTCTTAATTCTAGTTTCTTCACTTTGTTGATTATCTCCAATTGATCTTGTATACAGCTTGTTTGTATGTAGTTGACTGTGAGCTCCTTAAGAGCTGGGGCAATGTTTTTGCTCTTTTGTATATGCCCAGTGCTTAGCACGATGCCTGGCCCATAGTAAACACTTGTTCAGTTGTTGTTTCAGTTGTGTCTGACTCTTTGTGACCTCATTTGGGATTTTCTTGGCAAAGGTACTGGACTGGTTTGCCATCTCCTTCTCCAACGCATTTTACAGATGAGGAAACTGAGGCAAACAGGGTTAAGTGACTTGCCTAAGGTCACACAGCTAGTAAGTGCTTAATAAGTGTTTAATGACTGACTGACCTGGGCTAGAAAAATGATTCAATGTGATTTTTTTTCCCTTAGATTTCATAAACAGGACTTGGTCTGGTGGATTTTCTAGGTCTTTATGAAGTCGTTGTTAGGGAGGGCCCAGCTGTACTTCTTCCTGCTACTCCACCATTTGGGGAGGAATGGAAAGTCATCTGTTCATTAAATATTTTCGTTTTTCCCCGTCTAGGGTTATGTCAATTTTTGCAAGGTAAGTTATTCTTGGTCATGAGCCCATATCTTTTGCTTTTGGGAATCTTGTATTCTAAGATAGCCTCTTCTTTCTTTATTTATTGTGATCTTGACTGCTCTTCTCTGGAACCTAAACTCCTTCTTTCTGGATGCCTGCAGTATTTTTTCTTTGACGTGGAAGCACTGGATTTGGGCTGTGATACTGCTAGGAGATTTCATTCTGGGTTTTCTTTTAGGAAGTGATCTCTCTATTCTTTTTTTATGTTTTTACTTTGCCCTTTTGTCCTAATAGATCTGGGCAATTTTTGTTTATGATTTCTTAAAATATAATATCCAGACTTTTTGTTTGGTCAGAATTTTCACTTAATGCAATGATTCTTAGATTACCTCTGCTTGACCTGCTTTCCAGGTTGGTGGTTTTTAATATTTTCTTATATTATATTTTTGATATTTTATTATATTTTTCAATCTATTGATTTTAACATTTCTTGCTTTCTCATGGAGTCACTGTTTTCTTGTTTGGCTTAAGGTTTACCATTTTCTCCATTAGGCTACTTATTCTCCTTCCATTTTTTCCCCTCTATGCCTTTTATTTCATTTTTTATCCCTGCTTAATTTCTTCTGAATATTCATGTAGGCCTGGTAGAAAATCCATTTTTTTTCCCTCTGAATCACTTTTGGCAGTTTTTATGGAGATAACCTTTTCCTTCTAGACTGGATTTTGTGGCACCTCTAAATCAATAAAAAATTTTTTATTGGTCATTATGTTCTTTGGTTTACTCATCTCTCCAACTTTAGCTCCAGAATTAGGGTTTTAGATCAGGGCTAGGCTCTACAATAACCTTGCTTTGAATGAGTTAAGTGGTCAGCCCTGAATGTTTTCTCACCCTGGGTCACTGGGTTCCTGAACTCACCTCCAAGGTTAGGTCTCCCTAGATCTTTGAGATTGAGAGTTTTTTATCTTTGAGTCCTCTATGGTATATCAGGACAGAGTGTTAGTGACCTCAGAGCCCCTCGGCACCTGGACTGTCCCATACTGAGGGCTCCCAAGCTGCACTGGTTACTGATGCTCCCCAGGACTTCCAAGCTGTTTTCTACGTCCCTGGGTCTTTCTGACCACCCCCGGTTTTCTTGGGGGAGCCCTCTGCTTTTGCTGCCTCCAAACACAAGACCTTGCAGGCCATATCTCTGGGACATCTCTTTTCGCTTTGGGAGGTTACCAGTTTCTTTGCCTGTATAAGCACTGGCTTTGCTGGCAGCCCCCTTTTCCTATTACTTGTAGGCTTCCAGCCAACTTAGTGTGCAGTTCTGGGGTGGGATAAGTCACTTAATGTAGTTTCTCATTGGATTTCTTGGATCATTTTTCAGTCTGGTGCAAATTTCAGGTTTTTGGTGGATCAGATAGGAGGGAACTGGGCAGTCTACCTCCATTCAGGCACTGCTTTTGGCCGGCAGTAACTTTACTTCCTTGTGCTCACTGTATGATCCAGCTGCATCGGCATCCTTGCCCTTCCTTGCACAGGACACTCCAAACTCTGAATGCTTGCGTTTGTACTGGCTGTCCCTCGTGCCTGGAATGCTCACTCTCTCATCACCTCCAGCTCTCACCTAGTGTCTCTGGCATCCTTCAAAACTTGGCAAAAATCCCACCTTCTGCAGAAGGCCTTTGCTCATTCCTTTGCTCTTAATCCTTTATCTTTAAGATGACTGTTTGCATGACCTTTCACTGTTAGAATATGAGGCCCTTGAGTCCAAGGACAGCTTTTTTTCTTTTTTTTGCCTTTCTTTGTAACTCCAGTTCTTAGCTCTGTGCCTGGCACAGAGTCAGCTCTTAATAAATGCTTGCTGGTAGACCAAGGAACCCATGAGATGCTTCAGGGCCTCCTGGCCTCCTGACCAAATCTCTTTTGGCATTATTATTTGCTATTTTGTGTCATCATTTAACTTGTTGTATTTTTTTGTTTCCTCAACCAGATTGGAAGATTCTGTAGGTCAGGGATCATCATATCTATAATCTATGGCCCAGCACCTCAGATTTGGGGTTCATATGCGTTCAATCTTAAGGGGCCTCCTTCAAAATCATATCTCTGTCTTATTTTTGCCCCCACTCAGAGCTCTCTTTGGAAAATTTTAAATTTAGTTCATGCCTTAGTCTCCACAGATTTTGTACAAGCAATGCACATTTGCTACAGTTCAACCTTCATCCCTCTGAAAATACAGGGAACATATCAAGGGCTCACAATGACCCATACATACATAACTTTTAACATTTTCATCTTTCTTGTGGATCCCACCTCTCTCCCAGAATCCCCCAGGCTCAATGCTACCTGAATCTGCCAAATAGTCCCTCAACATTCTTCTGAATCTTATCTTCACTCCAGAAATCCACACATGGGCCAGTCTTCTGGGACCACCCTGAGAGCATGAATGCCTGCAAAGGAAAAACAGAGTTTGCCACCGAGGCAGTCCCCTTCTCATCATACGTGTTTGCTCCAGATTACTCATGGGAATAGTGACAAAGTCTAGATTTTTTTTTGTTTCCCCCCTTCATGGCATCAATCCCTTGTTCTTCTGCCTTCAGGGAGCATGTGTGGGAGCAGCCAGGTGACATAGTGGAGAGAGTGCTGGGCTTGGAGTCGGGAAGACTTGAGTTAAAATCCATCCTCAGACACATACTAATTTTGTGACTCTGGGCAAGTTACTTAAGGTTTGTCTGCCTCAGTAACCTGAACTGTATCATGAGGATACTAATAACCCCTCCCTCCCAGGGCTCCTAGGAGGTAATGTTTGTGAAGTGCTTAGCCATTGTGCCTGGCTGGTAGCAGGAGTTGAATAAAAGCTTGTTGTCTTTCCTTTCCCAATCCTCTCCCCTCCCTGGTGCTGCCTAGGAAGCAGCACTTTCTTGAAAGAGAGCCACATCTCAGGACTCATACTTGGAGTTGCTAGCAAGCCAACCCCATGGCAGGCACTATGCAGAACCTTCCCTGTCTTTTTGGGAAGCTGGATTCTGAGGTTACCCAGGAATGCCGGGGGCCTCCCCTTGCCTCCCTCCCTTTGTCTCCGGGAACTCAAGGTCCAAGAACTTTCCCCTTGGAGTACGTGAGTGAGAACACATGCATCTCTCTCTGAAAATGAAAAAGAGCATAGGAGGCAAAATAGGGGGCTGCCATTGACCCCTTCTTTCATAGGCCCAGCAGGAAGGGCTGCCCGAAATAGTTATTGATCCAACCAATCCATCCCCAACCCATGAAATGCAAAGTGCCAAACAAAGGTACACCATCCTCTAAAATCACTAGGAATTTTCCTAATCAACCCCCTACATACATATCTTATGTTACCTCTATACCACCTAAAGCCTAGCTCAAGTTTCCCCAACCCCATGGAGATTTTTCTGTTTAGAGTAGTCATATTTTAGAAAAGTTAAGGAAACTGAGGCCCAGAGAGGTAACATATTTTGTACTGGGTCACACAGCTCCACTGACTCCTAGTCCATTACATGAACATGTCATAGATCCCCCTTTCCTCTAAATTAATATGGCATTTATAGGCTATTCACATAATGTAGAGTTTAATTACATACTATCTTGTATTCTTTATGTGCTTATGTGTTGTCTCCCTAAGCTTATTATGAATGAATAAGGGTGAGGGTACAGTTGGTTGAATGACCCTTGTCTTGCTACTGAAGTACAGGGCTTGAGAGATATATTGTAATGCCCAGATAGAGTATAATAGAAGGGTTAAAGCTCCTGGTAACCCTAGTTGATCCTTCAGTTTGACACAGGATTCAGGATTCTTATGCAGGATCCAGTGAAGTTCCTTGGGCTAAGATTGTGCCTGAGACAGCTCTAGCTCAGCACAGACTCTAGCTTGGTTTGTAGACTGGGTTTCATCTCCTTATCTGGGTCCAGGAAGGGTGGAGTTGGGGCAGTAGGTACATTGGCTTCAGTGTTAATGGCCCCAGTATAAGAAGCTTTTGTTGATGCTTTTGGCTCTCTTTCCCTCCACCCTTAGTTTGGGGTCCCAGTTCCATTCTGAAGAAGCTTATCTCCCAAGTGATTCATCTGAATTTTGGTGCTATCCTCCTGCCTCCACCTCCTGTTGTTCAACTGCCATGAGACGGATTCCCTTTCCACTCAGATAGACTTCTTAGTTTTTAAGAGTGTCTGGCATATGGAATGCTCTTCCTCATTTTCCCCATCTATCCATCAAGGATATCCTCAACCACCTCCAAGATGTATTCCTTGACCACCCCAGCCCTTGGTGATCTCTCCCTTTTTCTGAGCTCCTTTGCCATAGATTGTCTGTTCCAGGGAAGTGTCCCAGCTTGCTTAGCCATGGCAGTGGGTGGTGGATGAAATCTGTACCAACAGTGATGTAAAGAAAGCTTGCTTGTTTCAAGCCTGACCACCTGGAGCTTCTAATCTGCCTGGACTGGGATAGGTGGAATGTTTTCTTGGAGGAAGGAGAATGGAAAAGACGATGCCTGGAGGATTTCAGCAGTGTTGGGGAGGGTCAGCCATTTTTCCTATCTCTCAAAGAAGGGGAGATGAAGAGAAAAGGTGTCTGTCCACATTATAATAGGGGCTACTGTGGCCACTGCAGGAGCTGATGACTCAGTCCAAGACCGGTGGGTAGCTTTAAACCCCCTCCCTTCCCCCGCCCCAGACACTAGGCTGTATATGGTCATGGTCATTTCTAGCTGTGAACATGATAATTATCCCCTTCTGGAGTCCAGAGTCCCTTGCTGTCCTCACTGTCATTGACCCATCCTTCAAGGCCTAGGTCAGTTCCCACCTGGTCTATGAAGCCTTCCCTGACCACTCCACTCCTTGGCGTTCTCTTTGATTTCTCTCCAACAGATGCTTATGCTTCCTAGAAGAGCAGGCTGTGCTCATGAACCCCACCCACCCTCAGTCTTCCATGTGTGGGGCCTGAAGCCACCGCTGCAATTTTCTCTCTGCTTCCCCAGGACTCAAAGGGCAGATTTCACCCCAGGTCCTACTGCAAATGTCCCTTTAGTTTTGGGGTCAAATAGGGGAGGCGGTGGGAGTAGGAGAGTGACAGAGCCACAAAGGAGAAAGATTTAAGGAAGTAGGAAAGGGAACCCCAGGAGGGAACCACCATGTCTATTGCCAGATTACCTATCAGCCTAGCACAGATTGGGGCTAGGCTTCCAGAAATGGAGGGAAAGAACTTCTCAGGCCAGAAAACATTCATTCATTCATTCATGTGCTTTCTATCAGGCTACATACCAAACTGAAGGTCTTTGTAGCCATTTGGCTGGCCTCATCATTGTGTGCCTGTGAAACCTGAACAGTGCCATGCCAGAAAACTGAACCTCTTCCACTTGCATTGTCTCAGGAAGATCCTGAAGATTATGTAGCAAGATAAGGTACCAGAAACTGAGGTCCTCTTTACAACTGAACTGTCAAGAATTCCAGCTCTATTACAGAGAGGGCAACTCTGTTGGATTGAACATGTAGTTTGAATGCCAAATGCTCACATACCCAAAAGTATATTTTTCAGAGAACTTGCACATGGTGGTCAGAAGAGGTATAAGGACACTGTCAAGGTATCTCTGCAGAACTTAAGTATTGACTGTGGGACATAGAAAACACTGGCACAGGACTCTCCATCATGGTGTGCCCTCCATGAGGAAGGCAGAATCATAGAAGAACAAAGGGAGGTAAACTGCCCAAATCCAGAGCCACTTCCACTCTGAGTGTTCTAACAGACCAGTTGTGTCTGATCTGGGTAGCGCCTTCCAAACTCATGTTGATCTGATCAGCCACAGCCAACCATACCGTATCACATTGTGATATCATTGGTCTGCTTTGAGAACCAAGGACCAACACCAACACCAATGCGTAAAGTGCTATATTAGGAGGCAGGGACACTAAGACAAAAACAAAACAAAAAAGAAATAGTCCATCGTCCAAGAGCTTACAATTCTAGGCATCTAGGAGGCTGATGACCTCTCATAAGAGGCCGACTGTCTTCCCATTGTTCATTCCATTGGTTACAACCCTTCTATACAACCAGACTAATGTCCAGCATGAAAGTATTTGCAGATCCTATACTTGATTGCATGCCGCCATGGGGGCGAGGGGAGGGAGGAGAGAAAATTAGAAATTCTCAAGGGATTGTGGAACTGAATCTTGTAAACTAAAAGAAAATAAACAAATCAATTAAAAAAAAAAAGAAAAAGAAAAAAAAGAGGCCGACTCTCTAGAGTCTTGCCACCTAGCCAACTCCTTAAATTAAGCCTGTACCCTCCTTCACTGGCCTTTCTATTCCTGAGCCTGAGAGCCCAAGGTCTCCTCCCTCTTTAGACCAAAGGGTTTCAAGCTTAGAGAGCTAGACTAACTCCTCCTTATCCTGTAGGTGAGGGGACACGCAGGGCCAGTGCACGCAGGAAAGGGGAGACTGGTGGAGCTGTGACTATGAACACGGGGCTCCTGACTCCACATACAGTTAGTTCCCTTTCCACTGAACAACGTTGTCTTTTTTGTTTCTCTGACCTGCTCTTTAGGGTCTGAGTCCCATGTGCCTCAGCTGCCCCTCTCTGAAAGTCCTTCAGAGTGGATTCCTTTATAGCAGTGGTTCTCAACCTGTGGGTTACATTCAATTTGTGACAATGAAAATACATCCTGCATATCAGATATTTACATTACGATTCATAACAGTAGCAAAATTACAGTTATGAAGTAGCAATGAAAATAATTTTATGGTTGGGGGGGGTCACCACAACATGAGGAACTGTATTAAAGGGTCGTGGCATTAGGAAGGTTGAGAAACACTGGTTTATAGCTAGATGTGGTCGGTCTATGGCTTGGGAGCTGGGGGGGAGGGGAGAGGTTGGAGAGGAAGCCAAGGGGAAGCATATCCAGACAAAGACCTTTTATATTGGGATGAAATTCCTCTTCTTAACCACTCCTCAAAGAAGGAGGGAAGAGGGAATGGGGTGTAGCTGTCATAATGTTTGGAACATCAAGCCAAATCCCACCATTTCCCCTAGACCACCGAGTGGTAGAGTGGGGGGTAGGGTGGGGTAGGGCTGGGAATGGAGCAGAACAGGAAGAGGTCTTCAGAGGTGGAAGTACAGAGAGGGGAGTGGGGGAGGACAAAGGGAGGGAGGGGGCACTCGGGCTGGGGGTGAAGGGCCTGTCATGTTAATGAAATCTGGCCAAACGGGAGAGAAGTCTGTTTTCCTGGATTAGCTCCATCTCAGGTCATTAGCTAAACAAACAAGGAGCCACATTCCTCACCTTAACCCCATCCCTCTTCCCTTCCAACAACTCCTCAGCGCTGAGGTCAGCTTGCACATTTATAAAACTATTTAGGGTGTACAAAGATTCCACTCTCCCCCCGCCCCCCGCATTCTACAGATGAAAAAACTGAGGCTTTAAAAAAATAGAAAAATGGTGGCTAGGTTGCGCAGTGAATAGAGCACTGGCCCTGGAGTCAGGAGGACCTGAGTTCAAATTCAGCCTCAGGCACTTAACAAACACACACAAAACTAGCCGTGTGACTGACCTTGGGCAAGTTGCTCAACCCCAATTGCCTTCCAAAAACAAAAAAAATAGAAAAAACCCCCAACCCTGAGATTCATATTGGTTAGACGGCTTGTCTGTAGAATCATAGGATTTAGATTCGGAAGATGCCTTAGAAGTCCTCTATTTTAACGCCCTCGTTTATCCATGAGGAAGTCTGAGATGCAGAGATATGAAGTACTTACTGAGGGCTACCTAGTGTTGAGGCTCAAACCCAGGTCTCCTGGCTCTGAATCCTGTGTGCTTTTCCCTTGGAAGACGCCCAGGCTTGGCAGTGAGGTGAGCGAGGGCTGGTCTCAGACACTTTCTAGCTATGTGACCTTAGTCAAATGGCTTCAGTCTCTCCTCCTCAGTTTCTTCACCTGTAAAATGGAGAGAATAATAGCATTTACTCCCCAGGGCTGCTATCAGGATCAAATGAGATAACACATGTATAAAGTTCTTCTCAGACCTTAAAGGGCAAGTAATTCCTGGCTAATTTTTACCTTTGCCACTTCTTAATACCTCAGAGTGAAAACTATTCCTTAAGCATGGTGTGAAAAGAGCACCGGGTTTAGAGACAGAAGACTTGGGTTTGTATCCTGGTTCTGCTCTGCTCAGACTCCTCCTCAGCAGAATGAGGGGCTTAGATTTTCTCACGTCTCTTCCAGCTCCACACCCCAAGGTCCATCCCCTGGGAAAGTGGTCCTTCCTTCATTTACTCGCTGAAGGAGACCCAGTCCGCATTCCTGAGGATGGAGAAAGGTTCTACCTGGAGGCAACCTTTTAATTTTCAGCTTGGTCTCGAAATACCTCTAGGACGACTTTGTTGAGGAAAGCACAGTCATTTAAAATTATTGATATATTTTTAATCATCTTCATTTTTAAATTTATTCCTCTACTGTACCCATATGAGCCATCCTTTGCAACAAAGAATTTAAAAAAAGATAGAAGGCAAAAAGCAGATCAGCAAAACCAATCAATACATTAAACTACTCAGACAGTATGGGCCAGGGCTGGGGAGTCTGCAGCCTCGAGGCCACATGTGGCCCTCTAGGTCCTGAAGTGTGGCCCTTTGAATGGATCCAAGCTGCACATTCATTCCCCACCACTGGTATGTGCAGTATTCCATATCTGTAGCTCCCTGCCTCTGCAAAAAAGGGAGGGAGGTGTACGTTCTCAGCTGTTCTCCAGGGCCAAGCTTCTTGATCGTTGTAATTATGCATTTCTTTCTCTTTCTTTTTCTTTCTTTCTTTCTTTCTTTCTTTCTTTCTTTCTTTCTTTCTTCCTTTCTTTCTTTCTTCCTCCCTTCTTTCCTTCCCTCCCTCCCTTCCTCCCTTTCTCCCTCTTTCCATTTATATTACTGTCATTGTATACGTTGCTTTCCTGATTCTGCTTGCCTTGCATCATATCTTTCCATGCTTCTCTGATGGCCTGTGGTAGTTAGAGCAGATAGAGCACTGGGCCTGGAGTCAGGAGGAGCTGAGTTCAAATCCTCAGATACCAGTTAGTTGTATGACTGAAGGAAGCTACTTAACTCCTGTCTGCCTCAGTTTCCTTAACTATAAAATGGGGATGATGATAGCACCTACCTCCCAGGTTATTGTGAAGCTCAGATATGATAATATTGACAAAGCACTTAGCACAGTGTCTGGCATGTAATAGGTGCTTAATAAATGCTTGTTTCCTCCTCTCCCTTCTTCCTTGCCTCCTTCTATCTCTCCCTTCTTTCCTTCCTTCCCCCTTCCTTCCTTCTTCCTTCTTCCTTCCTATGGCATAGTTAGATTCTATCATATCAAGTTGTGAAAACTTGTTTAGTTGTTCCCCAATCGATGGCCATCCAGTTCTTTGCTACCACAAAAGTGCTGCTAAGAATATTTTGGTGTACATAGGACTTTTCTTTTTGACTCTGATGTGGAGCCAAAGCAGTGGATTCTTTAGGTCAAAGGAAATAGGCATTTGGATCACTTACTTTTTAAAGCATGATTCCAAGTTGGTTTTCTGAATGTCTGGCCCAATTCACAGCTCCACCAACAGTGTATTAGTGGGCCTAAATTTCTACAATCACTCCTGGGCACTTTCAACTTCTTTTACCCTTTTTCTAGGGCAGGAGGAGGCAAACAATTTTCTATCACTGACCACAGGAAGGAGAGAAACCAGTAGAAATCTATATAAGTAGAAGAGGAATTTGAAATTTCACAGGATTATAGATCTAGAAGAAATCCTAGAGGTCAATTTTTTGCTCAATCTATTTATTTTTTAATAATGTTTTATGTTTCCCCAGTTACATGTAAAGGCAATTATTAACATTCTTTAAAAAAATTTTTTGAGTTCCAAATTTTCTGTCTTCCTCCCTAAACTCACCACTCCCTGAGACAGTAAACAAATTGATATAGGTTATACATGTTCAGTCATGCAAAACATATTACCATATTAGTTATGTTGTGAAAGAAAACACAAACCCAAAGGGGAAAAAAACCCTGAAAAAAATACAGAAAGTGAAGAATAGTATGCTTCCATCTGTATTCAGACTCCATAGTTCTTTCTCTGGATGTGTACAGCATTTTTTCATCATAATCCTTGTATTGCTGAGAATATCTAAGTCGTTCATAGTTGATTGTTGCACAATGTTGCTGTTACTGTATACAACATTCCTCTGGTTCTGTTCAGTTCACTTTGCATCAGTGCATATAAGTCTTTTCAGGTTTTTCTGAAATCAGCCTGCTCATCATTTCTTATAGCACATTCCATTACATATCACAACTTGTTCAGTCATCCCCCAGTTGATAGGCATTCCCTCAATTTCCAATTTTTTTGAAGCTACATAAAGAGCTATTATAAATATTTTTGTACAAATAGGTCCTGCCCCTCCCCCTTTTATCTCTTGGGGATATAGACTTAGTAGTGGTCTCACTGGGTCAAAGGGTATTATGCACATTTTTATAGCCCTTTGGACACAGTTCCAAATTGCTCTCCAGAATGGTTGGATCAGTTCAAAACTCCACCAACAATAGCACATTAATGTTGCAATTTTCCCAGCACCCTTTCAACATTTATTGTTTTCCTTTTCTGTCACTTTAGCCAATCTGATAGATGTGTGGTGGTATCTGAGTTGTTTTCATTTGTATTTCTCTAATCAATAATGTTTTAGAGCATTTATTCATGACTGTAGATAGCTTTGATTTCTTTTTCTGAAAAGTGTCTCTTCATATTATTTGACCATTGATTAATTGGAAAATGATTTGTATTCTTGTAAATTTGACTCGGTTCTTTATATACTTGAGAAATGGAGCCTTTATCAGAGACACTTGCTGTAAAAAATGGATTCCCAGCCTTCTGCTTTCCTTCTAATCTTGGTTGCATTGGTTTTGCTTGTACAAAACCTTTTTAATTTAATATAATCAAAATTGTCCATTTTGCATCTAGTAATATTCTTTCTTGTTTGGTCGTAAATTCTTCCCTAGTCCATAGATCTGACAGATAGACTATTCTTTTTTTGCTCTCCTAATTTGCTTATGGTATCATCCTTTATGTTTAAATCATGTACCCATTTTGATCTTTCATTGCGTGGTATACCATATAAGACGCTTGTCTACACCTAGTTTGTGCCAAATTGTTTTCCAGTGTTCCAAGCACTTTTTGTCACATAGTGAGTTCTTGTACTGAAAACTGGGGTCTTTGGGTTTATCAACCACGAGTTTATTGTGGTCATTTCTTGACTAGTACTAGATTATTTTGATGATCATCACTTTATGATACTGTTTGAGATCTGGTACGGCTAGGCTGCCTTCCTTCACGTGTTTTCATCAATTCCCTTGATATTCTTGACCTTTTGTTCTTCCAGGTGGATTTCTTTATGATTTTTTCTAGCTCTATGGCACTGAAAAAGTAAATTAATTTAGGTAGAATTGTCATCTTTATTATATTGACTTGGCCTACCCATGAGTAATTAATATTTTTCCAGTTGTTTAGATCTGACTTTATTAGCGTGAAAAGTGTTTTGTGCTCAATCTACTTAAAAACTAAAGTGGGAACCAAAATAGTAATTCCTCCTACCCAAATAAAGTACTCCACTTAGATCCAGCATCCTCAGGTGGACCTGTTCTTTGAACCCGCCCTCCTTCTTCATAAGTGTTTGTCTAAAATTAGCTTCCCTGTACACCATTCCCTGAAGTCTTCTTTGCTCTATAAAGTGACAATTAACTAATATAGTAGAAAACATACATGCAAATGCTCATGCTTCTGTGTTAATGCATATGTTGTATGCATTGTTAACAGTGGCCTTCTAGAGACAGTGTTTTAGCACAAGAAGGCTATTCTAACATTGGAAATGTCTGGCATTGTAGCATAAGAAAGAGAGAGCTATTTGTGAATTAAAGTTTTTCAGTACATTGTGAATCATTTTGTGAGTTTCCTGGTCCTGATACCACCAATGTGGTAAAAACAATGAAGTGGGGGTAAAAACAAGGCACATAACTGCTTTGTTTCAATGAATCAGCTTCTTATTGTATTTGTTAAAAAACAAAAACCTACAGTGGAAAGAGCACTGAACTTGGAGTCAGGAGACCAAGGCTCTGACACTACTGATTTAACTATAGACAAGTCACACTTTTTTGTGCCTCAACCTCTCCTACAATGTTATAGCAAGACAGGGCTTTGTAAACTTCAGAATACTTTAGAAATGTGAGCTATTGCTATTGTTAGTAATAGCAGGATATACAAAACCACACTGAATTTTTAAAAAAAGACAATTTTCAAACCTAATATTCAGAAGAGAGAGAGAGAAAATCCAGCAGTATATACATGCCAGTCTATATATTCAGAAATACAAGAAAAGACAGAACTACACAGACAAAGACTGTCTTCTTGGGATTAACATTCCTATCTTATGACCTTTTAAGTCATATTACAACTACAGACTTTTGAGTTAGGTTGTGTTTTTACAATTATTTGACCTTTGAACTAAATGAAATTATGTAGATGACCTAAGGTTCCTTGCACTCTTTTTTCCCATTCTTTAAAGAAAAATTTCCTTTTATTACAAATTTGACAAAAATGAACATTTTCTTTTATAAAACCCTGCCAAAAAAAGAGGACTGTATGGGAAACAGTGAATGTACAACTTACTTTTTATATTTCAGATTTGACATGGTAGCTTGAACACTGCCTTGCTTGTCTGATTCCCCTTCTGAATTTCCGTCTTCTGTTTATTTTTTTTAATGATTCATTGACATTCTTTTCTTCCTTTTTCAGTATCATTAACATCACCCAACCCCCACTGTGGTAAGTTTTTCTTACTTTTGTTCCCATACTTCTGGCATGGAGTAATAGTCCAAAGGGGTTATATAATTCTGCCCAAATGGTAGAATATGGAGGAGTTAGAGAAATTTGGACTTCTTGACTGCCATAACCAGAACACCTTCTTTGGATCTTACTCAGCTTTTTATGCCTCCAAAGATAAGTTAGCAAACAGGGGTTCAGGATTCTTATGAACCTTGCCCTTGGTTTTCCCACCACCTGAGGCAAACAGGAGAAGATTCATTGATTATTATAGCATTTTGTGCTGAAGTCTCCCATTTTACAGGTGAAGAAGGGTTAAGCTCCAGGATGCAAGGTGAGTTGTCCAAGTCTGCGTAGATAACAAATCTTCTCTGATAACAAATCAATTTTCTTTATGCTTTTGGGTCGGGGTGTGCAATGTTGAAAGTCCCTCCTCATTTTCCAGTGATTTCTGAGAAGACCCAACAGGTAGGGGGCATGCTAGCATCAAGTTAGATCCAAAGAAAGTTTCTAACAGCTAAAGTGTGAAGTGTGAAGGTGAGGAGTGATGAGGAAGGACACAGAAGCAAAGGATATTCTTCTCTGAAGGACAGTAGATCAGTAAATATCCCTATTGTTCATTCAGTTCAGCTTAAAGCATCTCTCATTTTCTTTCTGTTTCATCCTCAGATGGTCCAGTTAATCTTTTGAAACTTAATCCTTTTCCTAAAAGTCCTTCCCAGCTATTCCAAGGGTGAGAGATTTCTGGTCTTTTTTGCCTGCCTCCATCTAAATCCAAGTGTGAACTGCTCCCTTAAGCTAGATGCAGCATATCTGCTGAGGGATCAAGCCCAGAGTCTTCCATCTGCATAGGGATTCTGCCACTGCCTGCTACCACCTCATTGCCAGCCTTGTCAGGTGAGAGCTCAGATTTTGAGAAGAATAGCACTCTGAGTCTTTCATCTCCTGCCGAGTGTAGCATGTCTCCCGAGAGATCAGGCCAAAACAACCACTTCATCTGTACCAGCAGAAGGCATCGTCTATCTCCTTCTGCTAGCCCAGTCTCCCAGCTGGGATGTGGAGAACCTCCATTGCAAAGAAGAGCTACCCTCCCCTCTCCTTCTGCACCTGTCCTTTGAGGGTACAAGAGTGGCACCCTCCACTTACTGATGACTATCCTCACACCTCAGTTATACCCTCCACATGCTAGTGACTGTGAATTCCTGTGGATCATCATCCAAACTTCATTCCTCACCTCCTCACAATCACCTGGTTTCTCATCCCAAAGTTTCATTCTTACTTCACCCAGGCCTTCCATTGTGCCCTCTGGATGCCTGTTTCCATAAACAACAAACTTCCCTTCATCTTAAACCTATTTCTCTCTCATTCCTTTCAGCGACTGGCTCTTGCTGAAACCTGGCCTTCCCCTGATGACATAGCCTCCCTGGTCATTCTTTCCAGTACAAGCTGTACCTTCACTCATTCTCCTCAGCTCACTGGTTAAAGCCAGGGAGTTAGCATACTTGCTCCCCATTGCCACTTCTAGGTTCTTCTCCAGAATGACCAGGGAGGCTATGCCACTCTGGGTTTTTCAGACACCACTCTCTCTTGGTTTTCCTCTTACCCATTTATTTCTCCTTTGCTGGATCTTTCTCCAGATTACTCCCTCTAACAGTAAATATCCCTCAAGGTTCTGTCCTGGGTCCTCTTCTCTTCTTCTCCTATGCTACTACACTTGTGATTTAATCACCATCTCCACACTGATGATTCTCAAATCGACCTTTCTGGCCTCACACTCTCCACTGACCTCCAATCTTGCGTCTCCAACTACTTTTCAGATATCTTGAACTAGATGTCTTAAACTCACTTATGTTCAAAATAGAACTCATTATTATTTCCCCCTTAACCCTCCCTATTTCCTATCTTCCTATTACAACACCATCCTTCCATCCCTTAGGCTCCCAACCTAAGTGACTTCTCTCTCAACCCTCCCCCTGTCCCCCAGCCACATCCAAGCTGTTGCCAGGGCCTGCTGATCTCACCTTGGCAACATCTCATGAATATGCTTCCTCCCTCCTCTGATACTGCCACCATCCTAGTGCAGGTTCTTCTCACCTCATGCCTGTATTAGTGCAATAGCCTGCTGGTGGGTCTGCCTGCCTGCCTCAAGTCTCTTCTCACGCCAGTCCATCCTCCATTCAGCTATTAAAATGATTTTCCTAAAGCTCAGGTCAGATTAGGTCACCACCCCCTACTCAGTAAACTCCATTGGTTCCCTACTGTCTCCAGGAGCAAATGCTAAATGCTCTGTTTGGTGTTCATAGCCTAACCCTATCCCATCTTTCCAGTCTTCTTACACCTTAGTCTCTGACACTGATCTCCTGGCTGTTCCATGAACAAAATACTCTATCTCTTGGCTCTGTGCATTTTCTTTTTCTTTTTGGAGGGGGGAAGGAGGGCAGTTGGGGTTAAGTGACTTGCCCAAGGTCACATGGCTAGTAAGTGTTAAGTGTCTGAAGCTGGATTTGAATTCAGGTCCTCCTGACTCCAGGGCTGGTGCACTATTCACTGTGCCACTTAGCTGCCCTCTTTTTAAAAAAATTAATTTATTTCTTTTTAGTTTTCAACATTCACTTCCATAAGATTTTGAGTTTTAAATTTTCTCCCCCTCCCTCCCCACCCACCTCCCCAAGACAGTGTGCAATCTGATATAGGTTCTACATATACATTCATAGTAAATGTATTTTCACATTAGTCGTGTTGTAAAGAAGAGTTAGAACCAATGGGAGGAGCCATGAGAAAGAAGAAACAAAACAAAGCAACAAAAAAGAGCAATATTATACTTTGATCTGCATTCAGATTCCATAGTTTTTTGGATGTGAACAGAATTTTCCTTCATGAGTCTTCTGGAATTATCTTAGATCTTTGCATTGCTGAGGATAGGTCTATCAAAGTCAGTCATTGAACAATGGGGCTGTTACTGTGTACAATGTTCTCCAGATTCTGCTTACTTCACTCAGAATCAGTTCATGTAAGTCTTTCCAGGTTTTTCTGAAGTCTGCCTGCTCATCACTTCTTATAGCACAATAGTATTCCATTATGTTCGTATATTCGTATATCACAACTTGTTCAGTCATTCCCCAATCAATGAGCACCCTTGATTTTAAATTCTTTGCCACCACAAAAAGAGCTGCTATAAATATTTTTGTACATGTGGGTCCTTTCCCCACTTTTATGATTTCTTTGAATCCAAGGGTATGCACAGTTTTATAACCCTTTGACCATAGTTCCCAATTCTCTCCAGAATGGTTGGATCAGTTCATAAGTCCACCAACAATGCATTAGTGTTCCAATTTCTATACATCTTTTCCAATATTTATCATTTTCCTGTTTTGTCATGTTAGCCAATCTGATAGGTGTGATGCAATACCTCAGAGTTGTTTTGATCAATAGTGATTTAGAGCATTTTTAATATGGCTATAGTTTTAATTTCTTCATCTGAAAACTGCTTGTTCATATCCTTTGACCCTTTACCAATTGGGGAGTGACTTGTATTCTTATAAATTTGACTCATCTCATTATATTTTAGAAATGAATTGGCTATAAAAATTGTTTCCCAGCATCATGCTTTCCTTCTGATCTTGGTTGCATTGGTTTTGTTTGTGCAAAAACTTTTCAATTTAATCAAGACCATCCATTTTACAATTCATAATGTTCTCTCTCTTGTTTGGTCATAAATTCTTCCCTTCTTCATAGATCTGACAGGTAAACTATTCCTTGTCCTATTAGTTTGCTTCTATAGTATCAGCTTTTATATCTAAATTGTATGCTCATGTTCACTTTATCTTGGTATATGGTGTAAGATATTGGTCTATGCCTAGTTTCTGCCATACTGTTTTCCAGTTTTCATAGCAGTTTTTGTCAGATAGTGAATTCTTTCCCCAGAAGCTGGAGTCTTTGGGTTTATCAAACAGTTGAATACCATGATCATTGACTATTGTGTCTTGTGTGCCTTACCTATTCCACTGATACACCACTGTTTCTCAGCCAGTACCAACTAGTTTTGATGATTGCAGCTTTAT
This sequence comes from Pseudochirops cupreus, assembly GCA_028627135.1. Taxonomy (NCBI): domain Eukaryota; kingdom Metazoa; phylum Chordata; class Mammalia; order Diprotodontia; family Pseudocheiridae; genus Pseudochirops; species Pseudochirops cupreus. The sequence goes on along the minus strand of CM053581.1, from coordinate 385,828,285 downwards.
AATACAATTTAAAATCAGGTAAGATCTTGCATTTCTTCTCATCAATTCCCTTGATATTCTGGACCTTTTGTCCTTCCAGGTGAATTTTGTTATTTTTTTCTAGCTCTATAAAATAGTTGTTTGGTAGTTTGAGGTTCTGTGCATTTTCTCTGGCTGTCCCTCATGCTTAGAATGCTCTCCCTCCTTCCATTTGACTACTGACCTGTCTTCCTTTGAATTCCAGCTAAAACCTTACCTTCCACAGGGAGCCTTCCCTAATCCCCTTAAATCTATTACCTTTTCTCTGTTGGTTATTTCCTAGTTATCTTGTATATTCCTGTTGGCATGTTGCCTGCCCCATTAGACTGTAAGTTTCTTGTTGTCAGGGACTATCTTTGTCTCTTTTTGTATTCCCATCTTTTAGCACAGTGTCTGGAACATAGTACAGATTTAATGTTTATTGATTTAAGTACAACTTGAATTCTAATGCCATGGCATAACTCAATTGTTCCCATAAAATTTCCCCCACCTAACTTTTCTCTTGGACACAGATCTTTCTTGTTAAACTTCTTTGCCTCTTTCTGACCCCATATTCTCTCAACATACCAAGCTCCATTCTCCTAGGGCTTACACTCATCCTGGGCCATCCAAGAGCTCCATCCTAGATCCCTTACCCAGTCACTCTTTTCCTAGCTGGTCTTTCTCCAAAGAACCTTGTTTGCAATGGAATTTTCCTTCCACGTCCATGTTATGTAGCCATGAGATATTCAAACTGAAATAGGATTGGAGGCTAAGAGAATGGAGGAGAGAAGATCTGATGGGGAATCTAGCTGAGCTACCCCTGCCACTTTAATAACTGGTCATCCCCACAAAAACCGTGCTTTTGACCCCCATATCCAATTTCCCTTCTCCTGTTACCTTTCCCATCAACCCTCTCTACCTATCCATTCTATAGTGAGATGGGTAGTAGGATGATAAAGCTAGATAGTATAGTAAACATAGTGGACAACCTGGGACTAGAGATGGAATCTCAGGCATCGAAAAGGATGTGGCCCTGGTCTAGTATCCCTAGACCTCAGTTTCTTCATATAAAAATGGGAATAAGAATACAGTACCTCCCCCATGGGAATGTTGGGAAGATCAAATGCGATAGACTATGTAAAGAGTTTTATAAACCTTTAAATACTCTATCAGTGACAGCTGTTACTGTTACTGCTGTTTCCTACCCTATGAGAATGGAGACTCATTGAGAGGAGAGATTGTTTCATTCTTTGTATCTCTAATGCCTGGCACGGTGCAGGTCCCTGGGAGGTACTTAATGGTGAGTGTTGTAATTCCTTGATAGTTTAAGCTGGTTTCAGTGAGTCAGGTTCTGTGCCTGGCTAAGTGATTATATCAATGAAGAGAAAGCAAGATCGAAGGCTAGGTGACCAAAGAGCTTTTATTAACTTCCTGACTCAGCCCAGGTCTTCAGTTTATGGCCCTAACGCCGCAGCACTTTGGTATCATTGGTCTCTGCCACCACTTTGCCATCTACAGTCCTCCGAGTGCTGGTCTTATGTAAGGAACTGGGGCTGCTGTCCAAGGCATGCACAAGACTAGGAAGAGAGACCAAATGAGTTATGAGGAGGGAAGGAGAAGAAACTCCTGATTGTCCCACCCCACTTTTGCTCCCCTGTCTGATTTAAAGGAGTCGAGTTCCTTGTTCCCCAAGGAAGAATCTTAAGAGCAGGAGAAAACCTCCTGGTTAGTGGATACAGCCCACAAATGACTACCTGAATGTGGGATCCAGCAGAGTATTGGAGATGGAGGGGCAGGGAGAAGAGTGGGGGGGGGAGGAGGACCCCTACTCACTTGAAGTCCTCCCCGTTCTCCAGCAGGTTTCGATAGGTGTTGATTTCCGCTTCCAGTTTGACCTTAATGTTGAGCAGGGCCTCGTACTCCTGGGCCTGGCGCTGCCCCTCTGTTCGTGTCTGCCCCAGCTCTGCCTCCAGATGCAGCAGGGCTGTGTTGATCTGCTCCATCTGGATAGCATAGCGGGTCTCCACCTCCCTCAGGCTGTCCTCCAAGCTGGTTTTC
>CM053581.1:385805155-385825727 GCA_028627135.1 Pseudochirops cupreus | reverse complement strand
AGCCGAGCTGACTTTAGTGGGAAGTATCTTTGTGTGCGTTTTGGAGTTCCAGGATTGGTTTAGAGTCCTATTTTATGGGTATTTTGGGGTGGCTATGTGAGAGCTGCGATGTGTTGCTGCTTCTACGCCGCCATCTTGCTACTGCCTGTTTTCAAAGGTGGAGGAACAGTGGGGATAAAGAGGAAGTGTGTTCCAGGCTTAGGGGATATCATAGTGTAACGTTAATGAGATTTAAGCTTATCCCTGCCCACTAATAGGCCTCATGTGGAGCCCATTAAGGGAAGCTTGCTTAGGGGAGACTTGCTTGTAGGAAGGCTTTCACACCTTTTACTAATTCCTAATTAGGCACTAAGTCCTGATGGTTGTGATGCCTTCTGGCTCTGAGAAGTGTATATATACCCTGAGTTGCTGTTTGGCTTTTGGGGTCTCGCTTATGAGAAGGATCTTGTGATTCCCTGCTTGAGATTCTGAGTGGCCATATGTTCAGAGCTCTCCAACTATTCAGATGTAAAGGCTCTCTCCAACCAGCAATGTATGTAAAGTATATAGTTGATTCAGGCAGTCAGAGCCCTGTCTGTTGGTCTTTATTTCGCTGCTTGTATTTTCTCTGTTTGTATTTTCTCTCAAGTTCAGGGTGCTGGCTTTTCCCCTGAACTAGTGAATGTAATTTAAAAAAAGACTGTTGACCCCTTCAACAACTATCTTTCCTAGTAAAGCAGATCCTGGGTATGCCAGTGTGGTTGCTGCTACACATAACCTATTGAATGAGAAAGGAGATGGGCACAGAGATGGTAGATGAAATGTCAAATTCAAGGAATAGATCATACAGAGTTGTTGGGTTTTTTTTAAGGGGGAGTAGTGGTGGAAAATAATACAAAATAATAAGTACAGATAAATAGACTAAAATGATACTATGGAGGGTTTTTTATTCCAGACTTGGGAATTTGTACATTTTTTCTTAGAGACAATCAGATGTCATTACATATTTCTGAAAAAGGAAATGACATAGTCAGATTTGTGCCTTAGGAAGATTATTTGCAGCTCTATGGAAGGTAACTTGGAGAAACTAGAAGCTGGGAAAGAAATTCAGTATTACACTAATCCAGGTAAAACATGATGAGAGTTTGAACTAGGGTAGCCGCCATGGAAATGGGGTGGAGAAGAGAGAAATAAGAGATGCTAGAGAGTCAAAATCAATAAGATTTGACAAGTGATGGGATATGGGGAGTGCAGAAGAAAGAAGATTCAAAGATGACTCCAACGCTGCAAAGCTTGCATACCTAGAAGTATGATGGCAGCCCCAACAGATTTAGGAAAGTCTCAAGGAGGGCCCTTAAGCTTAGGGAGGAAAACAATGAATTCTGGGGTTTTTTGTTGCTTTTGTTTTTTTCTATTTCATTTTTTAAAATAAATTTATTATTTATTTATAATTAATTGTTTCAACCATGCTAAATCTGAGATACTGCTAGAGCATATAGAGAGAGAGATCCAGCAATTGGCTAATAAGATTGAAGTTCAAAAGACAGATTGGAGGTTACTAGAGGAAGCACAGTGGATGGAGCTCTGCACCTGCAGTCACAAAGATCTGAGTTCAATTCTAACCTGATACACTTACTAGTTGACCCTGGGCAAGCCACTTTACCTTGGTCTGTCTCAATTATCTCAACTATAAAAAGGGAATAATAAGCACCTACCTCCCAGGGCTCTTGTGAGGGTCAAATAAAATAATAATTACAAGGTGTGTAGCAATAGCACATAATAATATAAATAAATGCTTAACTAATAAATAATTCATTCATTTCACATACGGAGGCAGGAATCATTCACTTAATTGAAACCATAGGAGTAGATGAGATCACCAAGGGTGAGAATATACAGACAGAAGAAAAGATGGGGAGAGATATATCTACATGTGTGTATGTGTCTATAAAGAGAGCTTATATAAATATATTTACACATGTGCATGTGCATACACACACAGTATTTATGTATGTATATACACAGAGAGAGAAAGAAAAAAGAGAGCCCAGAAGAAAGTCTTGGGGTATACATGCATACATGCCTGTGTATGTGCACACACACGCACACACATGTATATATGAATGTACAGACATATACACATACATACACATAACCTTGCTTAAGAGGCTGGAGAAGTTTGATGATATAGCAAATGAGACTGAGAAAGAGTTGTCACATAAGGCATGAGGACGGCCAAGAGAAAAGAGCATCACGGAAGTCAAGAGAGAGTCTGCCAAGTCGAAGCCTGAGAAGAGGCCACGGGGCTAAAAGTTAAAAGGGTTTGGGCAACCTTGGAGGTGTGCTCAAGCCGTGCCAGACTCCGAGGGACGGGGGAAACAGGGAGTGATTAAGTGGGGACCAAGAAACAGGAAGTGATTAAGTGGGGACCAAGAATGTTGACGATTTTTTCTGCATGTTTGGTCATAAAATAGCTCCAGGGGATGTCAGTTGGTGAGAGTTGGGAGGGAAAGTAGATCAGAACAGCCAGATCCATTAATTCTCCCCTTTCTAGTAGATGAAGTTACTGAATGTAACATGCAATTAATAGATAAAATGAGATGTTAAGGTCTTAAACAAAACCAAAAAAGCATCCACATTTCCTTACCCCTTTATCAGGTGTGAAGAAGTTATTGGGGTATGACTTGATAGCATTAAGAGGCTGGCTAGTCATTAGCTGGCCAAAAGGAGGAGTGGGAGTTCTGGCAGTTGAGAGGAGGGAAGAAGACTTCGACATGTTCCTTGGCTGGGGGAGTGGAAAGAATGCAAGAGAGGGTAATTTCCCTCCCCTCTCCTCCTACTGACCATGGACAGCATCTCACAACAGAGCTATGTGTCCTATAGGAGACAGGAAGCAGGCCCAGGAGAGTCTGCAGAAGAGCACCACCAGCAGACACCTTGTGCTCAGAAGATACCTTGAGAAGAAGGATAACAAGACCCTGTGTTACAGGGCACATGAGTCACCCTGATCACATATGGGGAAGTACCCAACACTTGGCCATGGCAGAGAAGTCCCATACGTGTATAGACACACTCCTCTCTTCTACTGTGCTCTCTCTGAAAACGTGTCTACTCTGCCCATTGACATTGCACCTAGTTGTGGGTTAGTGAGCTCCACACTCATAGGGTTACTGTTGTTACAACTTTAGTAAATGAGTTTTGCTTTGAGTTAGTTGTACCAACTGGTTGACTATTAAAGCTAAGGACACCAGTGAGAGCTTAGAGCTTTAAGAGTTTAGACCCAGAGGAACTAGAACCTGAGGGACCCCAGGGTGGAACCCAACCCACAAATGCCCAGTTGGGAGATTGCCCCCAAAAGGGAGCTATAGCAGGATCAAGTAAAGGGTTTTTTTTGAGGGGGGGCGGGTGGGGAGAGAGATGGGGAGTGGGTTTATTTCTAAGGATGAAAAAGAGACCTGGGTATGTTTGCAGCCTGCAGGGAAGGAACCAGAATATATCTGGAGGAGATGAAAGGAGATTATGACCCAAAAGATGAGCCTTCTTACTCCACCTCCTCCCTACCCTCTGCTGCTCTGACTGCAGAGTAGGGCCCTGAACTCCAAACCTCCACTTAAGTCGGGCTCAGTTCAGATGTCTTTTCTTCTCTGACCTGGCTGCATTACTCTGGGGATTCTCTGACTGACTTCTCCACCATGCCCCAGCACTGGGTATCTCCCCTCTACCTTTTCAGCTTCCTTTTGTGTTTGGTCTTTCCCCATTATATTGTAAACTCCTCAAAAGAAGGGCCTTTCTTTCTCTTTTCATGTTTGTAATCTCAGCACAATACCTAGCACACAGTAGGCATTTGTTGACTGTTGATTGGAAGAGCCATCGTGGGAGGTCTGATAATCAATCAGGGAAGCATAAGAGGATTGTCCATAGTAGCTGAAATTAGATAACGTAAATAGTCCACAGTGTTTTGTCCCTCTTTATGACAGCAGCATTCAAGGGAGAAAATAAATGGTATAGTTGGAATCTGGCGAGACCCAAGTAGAGAGGACACAAGATGGCAAGGGATTCAAGGGTAGAAGATAACTGCAAACTTAAACTGGTCTGCTCTAGAGAAGAAACTACAAAAAGAACAAGGGCATAACACAAAATGAAGACCAACCCAATGTCAACATGAGTACATTCCAGCATTTCAAATATGTAACATTACAAGTAAAAGTAACATTACAAAGTATGCTTCATTGTGTCTCCTTCTACGTTGCACTCAAGGGGGTTGTCTACCTTTCCCAGCTCCTAGTTCCTGCTCTATGCCCCCCCCCACCACTTCCAACACTCTCATAACCAAGGACAGTTTTTTATGACTTCTGACACTAAAAATGGAGACTGCAGTAACCACTTTGACTGAGGTCATAGTGGGATGATCTCAGTTCTCTTTTGTGTAAAATGAGAAGGTTGTGCTCATCTCAGAAGTCCCTTCTTTCCATGACTATGTCTGGGGGTTGTAAGCCCTAGGGGCTTTCCTCCTAGTATCTGTGGAATACCAGTTTGTTATCAATGATGATAATGATGAGGAAAGCTTAATGCTTTCTTCTCCTTCCTTCTCCTCCCCCTTACCCTTAGGCTGAACACCACATGTAAAGAGCCAGAAAGTAATGACAGTGGAAAGAAAAAGAAACTCAGGAGAAAAGGTGAAAGAGAATCAAAGGACTGGCACACAAGAAGAATGGAGGCAGAGACCTGAGAAAGAGGTTTTGTGTGCTCCAGGGGAGAGGACAGAAGGGTGAACGGGCAGACTTTGGAAGGGAAGAGTATTTTGGAGAAGCATTCACCCAAGCATGAAGGAGAGGAGAACCTCTGCAGAGAAATGGTCTCATCTCCCCAACCCACATGACACGACACGTATAGTTGTAAGCAATTCCTCCTATTTCAGTCCTGAGTTTGCCTGCCCAGATTCTGGAGAGTTTTAGAAGTCTGCCTTGACCAATGATGCCTCCACCTCTGTCCTATCTACTCTTGTAGAGATAGGTGGATGGAAGAACAGGGAGCTGTAATCACATTTTGTTTTATACACCAGGCAGCCAGGCTTTTTTAAATCTTGTCTCCTTAGTAAAGAGATACCTTAGTCAATGAGTCTCAGAGGTGACCTGGGGTGGAGGAGGTGCCGTATCTTTACACAGTTGGTGGAAGTGAATGGTAGGGCCAGCCACTGCTACTCCTACTCAGGCAGCTGGTAATTACACTATCTGGAGCACCTGGCACATCCAGGGTTCCTGTTTGAGTGAGAGATATTTCCCTGGGTTTGATTTGAAGGTCTGTGGCTCTTTAAACACTTCTAACCCTTCATCAATATAATAATATCGTCTTTTGTCGAATAACAACTGGTAGTATTGTTCCCTATTGATGACAGTTGGCTCTGTATGATAAGGACCTCCTCCCTTCTCTAACCTTCCTCTGCCTCCCTGTGAGCTGCAGGAGCCTGTCTAACCAGGTTCCCTTTAGGTGACACTCACGGTTTTGGTGGATTATAGCACCATCAAGTGGCTAAGCCTCTTCATTCCCAGGCATCTCCCAGTCCATGACATGCATGGCTTCTCCATTTTACTGTTATCCTTCCTGCCTCACAGGTCTGTCTGGTGGCAAAGAAATGACAGGTTAAGGACCAAAAAGCAGTTAAGGTAATGTCATGTGGTGATGCTGCCAACACAGTTTTTGTTTCTGGTCCTCCAGAAATCCATGCCTAGATAGTTCTGTGTACATAAAGAACCCTTTCCTCTTGCCTTGTAGTATGTCTATACCACACTTTTCCAGAATCACAGACTTTGAAAAAGCAAAGAGACCTCTTAGCTTCTCTCCAATCCTATCTATAACTACCTATAATGCAAAAAGAATCTGTGATATAAGATAACTGACAATGACTGTCCAGCCTTTGCTTGAAGGCAGGGGAAGAAGGGATATAGTGCCCACCACCTCTTGAAGAAGCACATACCACTTCAAGTCAACTCTCATTTTTAGCTGGTTCTCTTGACATCCAGCCTAAATTGGCTTCTGGAGGACAGAACCAGAATTAGAGAATAGATGACCAATAGATAGATAGATGGATATAGACAAATAGAACAAATCTAATCTTTCCTCCACATGATGACCCTTAAAATACTTGCTCCCCATGATCCCAGGATCAAATAGAAAATCCTGTTTGGCTTTTAGAGTCCTCCATAACCTGGTCCCTTCTTACCTTTCCATTCTTGTTACACCTTACTCCCCCCCATGTATTCTCGAGATGGAGTCACACTAACATCCTTGCTAATCTTCATGCATGACCCTCCATCTCCCAAATATAGGTGTATTCACTGGTTGTCCCTCATGTCTGGAATTCTCCCCCTTCTCCTCTTGGTCTTCTGCCTTCCCTTCAAGTCCCAGCTAAAATTTCATCTTCTACGGGCAGCTTTGATGGATCCTCTTAATACTAGTGCCTTCCTGCTGCTAATTATCTCTAATTTAGCTTGTTTATATATAGTTGCTTACATATGGTATTCCCCATTAGCCTGGGAGCTCTCTGAAGGAAGGGATGGGGTTTGTAACTTTTTTTGCATATCCAGTGCATAGTTATACGTCTGGTATGTAGTAGGTGCTTAATAAATGCCTATTAACTGACTGACATGAAACTCGCTGCCATGACTCTCCCTCCCTCTGTTTTCCATTCCCTGTTTCCTCAATTGATCTTTAATAAGATGTTTCAAAACCACTTCTTCCCAGAAGCCTTCCTAGCTTAATCTAATTCATTCTGCAGCCTGCCAAACACAATCTTCAAGACCTTCTCCTTCCCCTGCTCCTTGCTTTCTACTCAACACATTTATGAAGGTTTTCTATTCTTCCACTAAGTTCTTCTCTAAGGCCTCCTGGTGTTATGGAGGTAACCTTGGGCTCTCCAAGCTATGCCAGCCAAACACAGCACCTAACAAGTTCTATGGAGCATGGACCATTGGTGCCTGTCATCTTGGGACCAAGCTCATTAGATTTGGAGATTTTTCACCACCCACTTCAGGGTGATGGATTTTTCAGCCATGGCAACTTAAATACTAAGGCCAAGAAGGGTTGTGATATACATTGGTGGAGGGAGGACTTACACTTAAAAAAAAATCACAGATGTCTGAAGAATCAGAAAAATTCTTCGTAATTTGGCATGGATGTATTCCTATGAGGGAATAGTGAAAGCAGCATTGAATTGAAATCCAAAGATCTGGATCAAAATCCTGGCTCTGTGACTTAACTTGACCATATGACACAGAACAAAGCACCTCCCCACTCTGCATCTATAAAATAAGCAGATTGACTTATAAGTGGTCCAGGTCCCCTCCCAGTCCGAAATTCATTGATGATCTAATGACATTCTTTTCTTGTCTCCTCTAGTAGACTGTGAGTTCTGGAAGAGAAGAGATTCCATCTGCTCCCAACGCCACCTCCTCTACCTAATACCTAAGAGAATGTCCTAGGTAGGAACTGGATCCATACACTAGAGTCAATGTTGGCTCTCTCTACCGTGACTCCTCTCTCACTCTAGAGGCCACTGAATGTAACCATTAACCATCTACCCAACCTCTTCTTTGGCTCTCCCTAAATCTCACCTTAACTTGGCTGTGATGTCAAAGGAGGCTACTTATTACCCATTTATCTGTTTGACTAAGTCTCTAATCTGTTGCCAATGTGGCTAATCAGCTGACTGAATTTTTCTATTTCACACATATCATACACACACACACACACACACACACACACACACACACACGTCCTCTCTACTAGAGCCTACAATCAACAATGAATACAGAAAGCAAATGCCTGTGTTTTAGTGAGTTTTTTTTGTTTTCCAAAATCCTTCACAATCTGGCTCTAGTCACCTTTCCAGGCTTACTGAATACATCTATTAAAGCTAGTAGTTATATAGTGCTTTGGGGTTTACAAAGTGCTTGCCAATATTATAGAATTCGGTCCTGAGAACAACTCTTGGAGGTAGGTGCTATTATTATTTCCATTTTACAAGTAAAGAAAAGGAGGCAGATAGAGTTGCTAAGTGACTTGCCCAGAGACAACAGTCAATAAATATTTACTTAGTACCTACTATGTGCCAGGTACTCTATTAAGCACTGAGGATACAATTCTAAAGAAAGAATGACAGTCCCTGCCCTCCATAAGTTTACAATCTAATGAGGGAAGGCAACACAAAAAAGGAAGCTGGGGGAGAAGGGATGGTATCGAAAAAATTGGTAAGATGGAGAAGTCAGAAAAATCCCAAAGCAGTGTAGCCAGGTGGAAAATGAGATGTCTGGGCTGAAGCCCATCCTGAAATGGAAGTTTGGGAGTTCATGGCTCTCCCTCCAGTCAGGCAGAGGGTCACACAGCTGGCAAGGGTCTGAGGCTCAATCTTAACTCAGGTTTCTCCAAATCCAGAGCCGACATTCTAATCACTGTACCACCTGGCTGCCATAATAACAGCACTTCTACATTTTAGCCACACTGACCTGCTTGTTGCTTCTTGACCACAGCAATGTTCTCAACTCCCCTCTCTATGCCTTTGAATAGACTGTTTCCCATGCTTAGGATACTCTCCTTCCTCATCTAGACCCATGTAGCACCCCTATGGCTTCCTTCAAAATTCAACCTAATTGACACCTACAGGACACCTCTCCTGGTCCAGTTCCTAGTGCCATCACCTCTGGAAATTACTTTGTATTTAATTTTCAAAGTTCTCTGAAGGCAGGAACTGTTTCATTTTTTTTGTCATGGTATCCCCAGGTCTTAGCATGGTACCTGACATACCCTGAATCAATATATTTGTTGAAAGAATGAATGAATGAAAGTAAACTCTGGAAGGACAGGAATTCTTTTCTTACCCTCCTGTTCCCATAACACACAGGGATCTTTCAGTTCACCTAACACTATAAACAGTAAATCACACAAACAGTAAATCAATGAAAAATTTAAAAGAGCATTGGGAAGAGATTAGAAAAGAAGACAAGCTTTATTTGGCCCTTGTCAGATGAACCTGTCTTTCAAAAAAAAAAGGCCCAAATCCCAAAGTTGGCCCTTACACCCAACAAATTAGCAAAGAAGACAAGAAATGGGAGCTGTGGAAAGATGATGGAGCTGTGAATTGGTACAACCATTCTTAAAAGCAATTTGGTAATATGCAAATAAAGTGACTAAAATGTCCATAATCAGAGATTTCACTGTTAGGCATACACTCTAAGGCTATCAGTGACAAAAAAGAAAGGCCCCATATACATCAAAAGAATTATAGAAGCACTTTTTGTGGTAGCAAATGCGGTAGCAATTCTCCCAATAGAAAGAACTGACCAATGAGAGCTCAGTCCTTAGAACATGGGCAGTATCTGCCTACTGTCAATCTACTTGGAAACTTAAGAAACCTGCTTCTAGAATTTCATAGTGGGAAGGCTCTTTCCTTCCCCATCAGAGCAGAGATCCTATGGCTGTTTCATGTCAGCTTACTCTATGGTGATGAAAAGTCTGTTATTTGGCTACTGACCCAGAACTGAGTGTATACGCAGTATTTGAATGAAAAAACTCTTTTGTTTCCCTTCCTTGTTAGCTTTCTAGTAAGGAAGAAGAAATACCATGGACCTCTGTGATAGGAGACATAACTGTGGCTACCTTATCTCCCCACTTGGCCATGTGACTCTAAACATGGAGGCCACTGTTCCTTCTCTCTCTACTGTGTTTATTCTTTCCTGATCTTAGATGAATGAGTTTCAAATAAAAAACCAAACCAAACAACCAACAATAACAAAACCAAGCCTATGACTTGGAAAGCTTCAAAAGGTAAGAAGAACCATCAAAGGTTGTAGTAACAGAATCTATCAAGTGCTCTTTTTAAGCACTTAACTGCTTGGTCCAGTCTATTACTGAACTAACCTGTCAGCAGAGACTAAGATTCTGTATCTACGAACTATGGCCACTTTAAGTTTGAGCTCACTCGCCCAGGGATCAAAGGAGTGTTCAGAGGTGAGAGTATGCTCCCTGTTCAGGAAGGGATGTTTGTGTACTTGTGGCCTTACAGAATCCTTTTTCAATGGATATGGCTTTGTAAAAGTTAATTGGTACTGGTTAGTTAGTTACTACCGGAAAGATAACAACTGGATATTTGATATTGGGGAGATGTTAACTGGATGAATGACACTGAAGCAAACACACAGGGGCTCATGAGTGATAATACTAGAAATCTGCCCCCTTCCCCAGCTCTTCAGGGTTACTCCAAGAACCGTGAGGGGAACATTAGCCACATTTTGAGGACTCAGGCTGCTAATCCCAACATGGGGCTGGGAGAGTAAGCACAAGAGCCTGAGCTCCACAAATAACTGGAAAGGGCAGGTACCCACTGATAGAGGAATGGATAAATAAATTGTGACAACATGTATAACCTAAGTCAAATTGCTTGCCTTCTCAATGTGGGGAGGAAGCAGGGGTGGGAGGGGGGAGGAAAGAAGGAGGGAGAAAATTTGGAACTCAAAATTTGAAGAAAAAATGTTAAAATTGTTTTTAACATGTAATTGGAGGGAAAATAAAGTATTAAAATTTTTTAAATTGTGACAAATATGTTATGGTCTAGGGGGGCTAGGAACCATGAAATTCAAGGGCAAAAGGTACAGTTTCTGCCTTGAAAGATTTAGACTCAAGCCTTCTTTCAGTCAGAGACAAGGTTTATTGTTTCCACCAACAGAAGTGGTGAGATTTCTAGTGAGTCTGCACTATTGGCCAGATTTTTAAGAATTGGAGCAGCTGGTAGACACGACTGACCCCTTTTTATAGTGAAAAAGACTGTGGAAAGATCTGAATGTGATCCAGGAGTGGCCAATATCCTGCAGTATTGGAGGTAATAGACAAAGAAAAGTTGGGCTGAGTCAGGGGTAACAGAGAATGAAGGGTTGGTCATGGGGCCACACTGAAAGGACAGTTGAAAAGATCATTGACTGGCCAGAGATTGGGCTATGTGGGAAAGTCCAGGGGCTTTTTCTTTTTGGAATCAAGATCCCAAAGACATGGTCTTTTCCTTTTAGGGGGTTCAGATCCCATCACCCATCAAAATGAATGTTGCTGATCTGAGAAAAAATAAACATGCCTAGCTCCACCACACTGAGAGAAATTATTATTTCTCTCTCATATTAATAGTCAATTATTAAAATTGGGGAGACCCAAACTTTTTTTTTCCTGGCCTATTTCCTTCTCCAGTCTCTTAAGGATAGGACTGATGGAAGATAGGATTAACACTCTCTTCTTTCTGGGTATTGCTATTCTACCTGACTAGCTCAGGCTTAGATAGGGGATATAGATCCTTTGTCTAGACTGCCCAAGGCTGGGGGTGGTCTGGGTATAGGGACAGTCTTTGTCCAATATCTGACATGATATCACTCTCAGATCTTCACTGGAGTGAGCTCACTTCTCTTTGTAAAGGCTACCTCTCACTAATTGTTAACCAATCAGAGTTGATTGTCACCCCTCAGGAACATTCCTCTTCCAAAAGTGCATATAAGCCATGAGCCTACCCCCGTGATTGTCTTTAGTCTAAGAGAAAGATGGTCAAATGGCCATTTTTTTTTATTAAAATGCTGGCACTGTTAATAAAATGATTATGCAGAATTTATGTCTTTTGAACTTTTTTAAACATCACAACACCTATACCAGCAAAGACCTTTAAATTCAATGAAAAACTACAGAAAATGAGTTCTTCCACCCCAGAATCATACAAAAAGTCAGCCAAAAGCCCAGGGCAATAGGAAAGGGGACCTCCAAGGAAGCCAGTGCCAGTAGAGGCAAACTAGCCAAAGAACTGCTTGAGAAGAGTATACAAAGGAAGGGGCAGGGAATAACCTAAATCTTATCAGAAATGTACAAAAGAGGGTTGAACACAGGCATAATTTGGTGTGAAAGTACACCAAACAGGCAAACAAGTAAGGATGAGGGAAGAAGTAGTTATGGGGAAGAAAATACCATGGAGGGAATAGTCACAAGCTGAACGAACTTCATGATCATGAAGGGGAGGAGGGATTAAAAGAAAAAAAACATCAAAAGGTTAAAGGAGACAAACAAATAGTAATATAAAATTACAACATTTATTCATCATTCCCTTAAGGCCAGCTTTACTACATGTACACGGAGTGCAGGACTAGAGTCCCAACTGAAGAACAAAAGGACGAGAGAGCTGAAGTACATTTTAGGACCATCCCAATTAGGGATGGCTGAGTCACACAAATTTATGGTCCCCATAACGGTTTAATCGTTGTAAGAGAAAGGAATTTTCTTAACTGAATAAATGGTAAATACAATAAAACAAGAGAGCTGACAAAGTGTCCATTCAAATTATGATTCAGAATATCTGCTTTCTTTACCATTAACATTCCATAACATGGTATATATTCCCAGAAAATCTTAAGATAAGAAAAAGTCCCATTACTCAAGTTAATGCCTCGAGTTGAGGGTATTGTCCTTAAGAGCCATAAAGTAGGCCTCTTCTGTTTTGTTAACATAAGGAGAAAGGTTCTCCGAAATCCAGGCAAAGCTGGGTTTGTTTGGAATTTATGATCTCTGGGTGCCTGTGTCAAATTCTACTCCCAGCCTTATCTGGTCTCTGGAATGGCTGAGACAGAAAAAAAGAGGGTCTTTTTAAAACGAGGCATAGCAGTTTGTTTGATTAATTCAAACTTTGGCCAAAATATGATATTAAATGATTATCAAAATTAAATTGAAAGGGGAGCCCATTAATTGAGGAATGACTGAACAAATCATGGTATATGAATGTAATGCAAAATTACTGTGTCATAAGGAATACTGAAAGAGACAACTGCAGAGAATCCTGGGAAGAAAAAACTGAGTAGAATGAAGTGAGAACCAGGAGAAGAGTCTATACAACAACATTGTAAAGAAAAACAACTTTGAAAAGCTTAAGAAGACTAATGAAAGTAATTACCGACCTCATCTCCAGACAACCAGCGATGAAACTGACCTCCTTTCTTATCAGAGGCGATGGATTCGAGGGGCACAGAAAGACACACGTTTTCAGCAATGGCTACAAAGTAAATACTTCGCTTAACTAAACATATTTGTTACAAGGGTATTTCTTTCCTTTCTTGACTTTTAGTAGGGGGGAAGGGGAAATTGGGGGGAAGGTGAAATCAGCAATAGCAATGCCAAAAAAAACTGGACTATGAAAACATTTTAAAAATACAAAGTAGGGTAAACCAAAGAGGTTTAGAAGGAAGCCTAGAGAAGTGGGACCATTTTGAAAGCAATCTGTGAAATTTATTATAGATACATGTTTTTTAATAGAAGGCACACTTCTTTTTGAAGTATGGAGACTCCGTGATTTCATACATTGGTCCATATGGAAATGGTGAGGTTTTTGGTTGTTTAAGTTCAAACTTTTTTCTAAATAAGGGATAAACAAAATTAATACAAAGAATGATGGGAAAACTAATATGAATTCATGCAGAATGAAGTAAATTAAGCCAGAAAAATACAATGATTGTAATAGTACAAAGAGAAAGAACAACAACAAAACAATTAAATTTGAATGGGCTCAAATAAGAATGACCAAACTTGGCACCAAAGAAGTATGAGAAGAGATTTCCCCTTGTTTCTTTGCAGAGGTGGGGGGCTAGGAGTGTGGAACACCAAATACAACCCAGACCTTTTTGATAATTTTGTGGAGCTTTTTTTTCTTTCTTTCTCTTCTTATTCTTAATTATAAGAACTGGTTCTCTGAGGAGGGAAAAAGTGAGAAATGGAGGTGATATTTTTTTAAAAAGATAATAAAAAATGTCTGACTGAAGAAAACCTCAACAATACAAAGCCTCCTCTCCTACCTGACTTCAGAATCAGGCTTTGAATCAGAAAGCTAATCGGGAAATCTCTGGTCAAAGTTCTTATCAGGATCTCTTTAGAATAACAAACCACAGACTAGCAAATGAGAACCACAATGGGGAAGGCAGAAACAAATTGCATTCAGACTAGAGCAAGGGCCCTATCTCCTGCACACAGAAGAAACCCCAAGAGATGATCTTCTCCGTTCTGCTTCCAGGTAGGATTTCCCTTACTTCAAGCATGAGGGCGCCTTGCATTTTCTTTAGAAAAGATTCTACAACCTTCCTCTGTCAACTTTTCTAGCATTTCATAGTCCTGCTTTTCCAGTTATCTAACCTAAATCTTTCCTGATGCATTTTAAATGTGCACCAGGGACTAAACAGACCATGTGCAGATTCCCCGTCTGTTTCTAGCCAACCACATGTTTCTGGCTCACTGATGTGAGGGATTGTCACTTTGAGGTGACAAACTCAGCCAAACTGTATTGTTTCCTCTGGAAGAACAGCTCATGACTTCATAAATATTTAAAACCCAGTGTTCCCTTCCCTTCTGGGTGCAGATGATGTCAGGGCTATTACTTGTTGCTTCCATGGGGGATAATGGGAGGAATAGCTTGTCCTAAACCTATCCCAGCTGCCCTGTAGCCACAGGCATACGGCAGATAAAACACATGCCCAAAGTGAACAAGTCTGAGCCTGGGTTTAGAGTTACTTCTCTTGCATTTGTTCTTTCCAGATCTTTGGTCACGGATTCTTAACCTCAGAAGTCCATAGACCCTCAAGGGTTCTTAACCTCAGAAGTCCACAGACCCTCAAGGGTTCATTGATAGTTTTCCAGGGGGAGAGAGGGGTGAACTTGGATAGGAAAAAAAATTATATCTTTATTTTCACTAACTTCTAAAGGTTAGCATTTCCTTCAAATATTAAAAACCATTATTTCGAGATGGGCTCCATAGGCTTCACTAGACTGCCAGTGGAGCTTGTGACACAAATAAGATCAAGGCTTCCTCTCTCAAGTGAACCAGCCTCATGAATTTGGAAAGTGTAGTAGGTCTTAAATCAAACAAATCATAAGATCACCAATCTGGAAGCAGAAGAGACCTCAGTCACTAATCCTGGGCTTCTTTGGTGTGTTAAGGACCCTTTAGAAGTCTGACAAAAGCTATGAACCCCTTCTCACAATCCTGTTGCCAAATACATAATATAAAATGCAAGGATTGCAAAACTCATTAAGTTGAAATCACTATCAAAATTTTTTTAATTTTTTTTAAATTTTAGACTCAAGGGCCAAAACAAATACAGAATAGAGAAAAGAAACAAAAGAATATAAACTTAAATACCAAAACTTAAATACAAAAAAAAAAAAGCATGCTATCTGTATAGCAGAACATGAGAGAGGATTCAAAATATGTAACAATAAATTTTCATTTCAAGAATGCCTCTATGATAAATAATACTCGTTGTGTTGAGAATTGTCCATCATTTCTTTGTGTCCTTGTAAGTTTTCTTTTGTTCTCTGCTGTGCACTTTTTTACTTTGTTCTTTTTTTCCTCCCTCCTTTCCCTTTGTAGGTGGCTACAATAAAGTTTAGATATATTTCTCTATAGCTATAGATATATACATACACATACGCATATGTAGACATACCAAAATGTTTTTTAAAACAAATCCACAGACTTGAGGTTAAGAAACTGATCTGTTCCAACACTCTCATATGAGGTTTGTTCTTAATTCAGTGGAGACCCTGGTAACTATTTTTTTTTTTTTTGCTTTTTGGAGGGCAGGGCAATTGGGGTTAAGTGACTTGCCCAAGATCACACGGCTAGTAAGTGTTAAGTGTCTGAGGTCGGATTTGAACTCAGGTCCTCCTGACTCCAAGGCCAGTGCTCTATTCACTGCACCACCTAGCCACCCCCCTGGTAACTAATTATTCACAGTACCCCTAGAGAACAAAACCATCAACAAGAGGATGGGTCCAAACCTAGCCCATCTTTCCAGAAGATATTGAGCAGAAATTGTTTGTACAGTGCCAAACCAAGGTGAAATGTAATGCTGCTTATTTGGCAATCCTCAAAATTGCTTTATTTTCTGAAGAGATTTAACTATCAATTTCCCAATGACATCTGTAAACTAAATCACTAAATCTTGTTTTAAGTCTGTCAGGGTATACTTTGAGTCTTCTGTGTCATTTGGTATTTCTCTTGTCTCATTTAGTGCTGTGGTAGCAATCTGAGCTGAAGATTGAGAGAAAAAAGAATCTATTCCCCTCAGGGAGAGAGGCCAGGGTCCCCAGGACTGAACCTGGTATCTAGACCACCTGCTGAATGTTATAGGCCAGGCCTAACTCAGACTAACTTGGTAGTTCAGGTTCAAGATTGAAATGAAATGAGATACTCATAAAGCATCTTACCGTTAACAAAAGAGGTTTATTTAGCAAAGAAAGGATATTCAGTAAGGATGCAGCACTGATTCATCTGGGTGTAGCTTCCTTGCTTCTATAAAGGCCGTGCCAGCTTGCCAGTTAAAACTCTAAGAAAAGAGCTGTTGACTTCTCTTCGCTGGTTTGTTTTGTTTTGTTTCTTTATCTTAGGCCACCAGGAAACTATGCCAATGGCCAGAGACTTTAGTCCCAGAGGCAGTTAGCCTCAAGGATAATCACAATGCCTTTTAAAGAAAAACTAATCTAACCTAGAAAGCAAATACTACACCTCCCACAACATAGACCTTTGTGGCAAGGTCCTAAATGTCTTCTAGAGGATTTTTCCCCCCTAAAAGGCTTTAGGGCCATTACAGAATAATCCTAATCTGGGGGCGGGGGGAGGGAAGGAAAGGGGGGAGGGGGGTCTTTGGGTATGTGAAAAGCCTGGAATGGGCAACAATAAAGAATGAGAAAAAAAATGAAAATGGAAAAACTAGCAGAAAAGCAAAACAAACAAAAAACAACCTCATAGCCTCCAAAAAGAAGGTCAGACTACTGAGGAGAGAGTCCCTCCCCCTCCCTCAGCAAGAATAAAATCTCGATCTCAACAATGGGGCCCACATGGTGTACGATGCCACACCTTAGCAATTCGCAGTGGGTTTCCCAGTGTAACCTGGCGATGACTAGCAGGGGCAGCGCCAGGAAGATCAGGGTCATAGCACTCATGGGTGAACTGGCAGAACTGCCCACTCTTGTCACTCAGCCAGGTCCTCTGTAGTGCGACAGCTAATAGATCACTGCTCTCTTGTACGCCAGCTGTTCAGAGACAACGCCGACACTAAGAGCCAACCTGTACCGCCAGCCCCTGCAGGGCCCACCATCAGGCCCACCCACTATGCCCTCCCCCTCCCTGGATCCCCGCAATGGGAAGGACGGTACCAAATCTTTGTCTCTTTAGAGGCCTCTGCTGAGTGACCAACCCTTTTTCTGCAGGGTTAAGGAGACAGTTTCATCTCCCCCATCACTGAAGAGTTACCTCAGAGCAACGTCACTCCTTGGTGACACCGGCCATTGAGTACTATACTGACAGGAAAAAGGAGAGGCCCTGTTGCAATACTAGGGTTCCCTTGCTTCCCGCAACAGGGATCGGTTTCCCTAAAAGGCAACAAAACTATCCTTAGGACTGGATTGGCTCCTGCCTCCCTTCATAGGCTTCTTAGTCACCTAAGAGGATAAAGAATCTCACCCACATGGATTGGGGGGTCCCCTGGACTTGATGAATTCCTTAAGACCACCACACAAATCACCACCTCCTAGCCTGCTGACTAAACACATTTCCATGTGGAGACAAGAGTTGTCCCAACACTGAACTTGAACTCCTGGGTAGTAGCGGCCAGCCTCTAACCACCATCTCTGCTGGTCCTGACTTCATTGCTGCCCATAACAATGCCCCTTCTCCTGGGACAACTGTTGCCTCCCCTGTGGTGTTAGGGCCTAGCAATGATGTCCCCCTGTGCTGGGCCAAGCCTTGTGGCACTTACTGCCACCCCACCCCCACCTGAGTGGTACTGCCGCTAATCCTCTGTCCCAGGGCCTTCAGAGCTGAGACCCCCTACCACCATCCTCACCCCATCTTAACAGGCCAAGCACTGCTGAAGGCACCATCACTGCTTGTGCTAGAACAACGCCTAGGCTGCACCATTGCCCCCTGTGCCAGACTGGGAGCAGCTACAGATACCACTGCTATTTCTCTATGCTGGGCCCATGTTGGGGTCCACTTGACAGGGATGCCTAACTGCCCCTCAGCAGAAGTCCCAAAGAAAGAGTTACAGTTCACAGTGGGTAGGAGAGAAGAAGCTATTCCTCTTTTTAAAAAGGTGCAATCCCCACTTCATCTCCTCCCCAGCAAATTAAGTGGGGTATGTTTAGCACATCTGCCCACATACCCAGTTCCAGAAAGTTTTCTGGGGTCCTGGGGAGGATCAAGCACAGTTCTTTCAAGTGTCTCCTCCAGGCATGACATAGATCTGCCTCACACAGCTGGTGGGCCCCAAGATCACCTCCAAATGCAAAGATTATGCCAATTTGACAATGATTCATACTTTTTATCCTTAGGGCAGAGATTTCTTTTAAATTTTATTTTTTTTAAATCAAAGAGAATCCAATTTCTCTCCCTCTCACTCCCCCACTGAAAACACAAGAAAAACAAAGCCTTAAACCCTGTAATAGGCCATAGTTCTTAAAGAGAGAACCCATGCACTCCTACCTCTAGTTAATGCTGAATGCCCCTAGTTTACTTTCCAAACCCTACCCTTCCCCCACCAGGGCAATGGGGCACCAGGGCACCAGACACCCTCTGCACAGCTCTTCCCACCATATAACAAGGCCACTCTGATCCAAATCTGTGACTTCTGCACCCAATGGTATAAGCCAGGCAGGCCTGCCTCAGGCTCCTCCGGCAGCTGAGGATCAAGCCTGTAATGCAATGGGACTCTCATAGAATATCCAACTTAACAAAGGATGACTGGCTCAGCCACAGCAGATAAAGGATATTCACCAAGGATACAATAGCTCGTCTGCCAGTCATGAGCCTGAGAGTGGAGCTGCTAACTCCTCTTATGTGGGATTTTTGTACTTAGGCCATCAGGATGGAAGTTACATCATTGGCCAGAGCCTTTTTTCCCTGAGTCAATTCAGTCTTGAGGAGAATTTCAATACTTTTTAAAGAAAAACTAACCTAGCTTACATGGGAGATATTGATGCCATCACATAGAGATCCAGAGCAGAAGGTCCAGTTCAGGAGAAGGAGTGAGAACAGTGTCCAAGCCCCAAGGGCCCAGTAGCAATTCCTTAATTTTAAAAATACATTCCTTCTGATTTGTCCTGAAATAATAGCTCAGAGCCTGAACTCTAGGGCAAAACAGGTCACAATTTAAATCACTGGACTCAATTTAACTTCTTTCCCCCTCCTTACAAAAGTACATTCTTATACTGTCATAGAACTTACCATACCATTAAAACTAAGGCTAAACATTCTTAACTCAAATATCAATCAACAAACAAGTATTAAGCACTTAACATGTCAGGTCGCACTGAGGATGCAAATACAAAAATGATACAGTTCCTGTCCTCGAGGAGCTTATATTCTAATGAGGCTTTATAACTCCTAGCAGGGACTGGGGATCAGGAAAGGGACTTTGGCTCTAGACAGTTACAGAAATTATGAGTAGAACCTAAGTGCCGGTAACCAGTTATTGATGTTCCTAGTTTGTTCTCCATTCAAAGAAGACCAATGACATCAGGAAGGTGACGTCTTAACTTGCAAGTGAATTGGCTTTAAGTGAGGCAGAGCTGTGCAAAGACATCAGCCTCACCCTGTCCTCATTCAGGAATCCAGCGGAAAGGCAAAGGTCAGGATGACTGGAGTTGGCCCCAGATGCAGTAGGGAGACCTTGGCCTTTTTAAGCTAAGGTCTTTCCCAGGTCTCAATTTATATGAGGCAACATCCCTTCGGTGATTAAAGGCTAGGTAAGAATTGAGGCAAAAGATGGCCTACTCTGCCATCTCAAAAGAATCAATCTGGGGCGACCCACCAGACAGGCCCTGGAGACCCAGCAAGGTGGAGCACCAAGAGGCTGCCAGACCAGGCCTGCTGATCCACCAACCACAAGGGCCACTGCCAGGCCTATCACCACAGGGCAGGGATCCTATGGAGCTGGGTAAGAGACCAAGGGAGGGCCCAAGGCAAGGGAAGCAGCTATTCCCAGGACTACCCATTCACAGCCTGGAAATTTAAAACCCCCCTATCTGAACTTCCAGGGACCACGATGACAGTCTGAACCCTGGCTGCTTCAATCCCCTACCTCTAACCAAAAAACACAGTAATTATTGGCCAGAGGAAAATTTTAAGCAGTAAAGGCTTAGGAACCCCAGAGGAAGGGTGTGGCTAAGGTTCTGCCTCAAAATGGGAAGAAAGCAGGCTACAAAGACAAAGACAAAGACTCTGGAATTCTATTATGGTGAGAGGGAGGAATCAAACTCCGAAGGAAAGAGTATTGACTCCACACCTGCAGCTGAAGCCTTAACAGGGCCTATGACCTGGTCTCAGGCACAGAAAGCACTCCTAGATGAGCTCAAAAAGAACTTTGAAATCTGGCTTAGAGAGGTAAAAGATAAAATCAACACCTCTTATAAAAACAAAATTGCAAAATTAGAAAAACATTACAATGAAGAGAACAGCTCCTTAAAAAGTAAAATGTGTGAACTAAAAATGAAATCTGAGCATATGGAAAAGGAGCTTCAAAAACTAACTGAGGAGAAT
>CM053581.1:385783704-385804655 GCA_028627135.1 Pseudochirops cupreus | reverse complement strand
AAAAAAAAAACAAGCATTTATTAAGCTTAAGCTTATTCTGTGCTAGCACAGAAAGCACTCTACAAAGAAAGGCAAAAACAGTCCCTGCTCTCAAGGAGCTCACATTCTAATGTTTTTGTATTCTGAATTTTAATTAAAAAAAAAACTAGAATCAAGATCATAAACCTCTATCATTTTTAGTCATTTGATTACAAATATAATTTTTTAAAGAAAATTTCAAGCACACTAACACAAGAAATCCCAGATACTACATTAGACAGAAAATTTTTTCACTTTCTTTCCTGCTCACAAACTGGGAGGGGAAAAAAAAAAAGGAAAGCTTTCCTGCTTTTCCAAGTTGTGTCAAATGATTTCTCAATTTAGAATGAATTAACAACAAAGGAAGAAAAGATTGGCTCCTCACCTGTGTGGAAAAACTACTGCTATTGAAAACTGGGTTATAATTCCAATAGACTCTGATGAATCCAGGTGCTTAAGTGATGTTTCCTAGTTCAGTGCTGTGGTTCTCTTTAAAACCTCATCAGTTAACATACATTTCTTGAATGGCTTATTCTTGGCAATGAAACTTATTACAGAACTTAGTATGGAAGGATGATGACTGGATGCCCACGTCATTTGACTTGGGTACTGAATGCTGAAAATACTGACCAGAAAACAAACCAGAGAGAGGGCTAGGTTTGCTCACTTTTTAAATGCGACTTATCTCTCCCACTGAAGCATACAGAAAGAACCCTAGCCTTTGGGGTCAGAAATCTTGCATTCAGGTCTCTGCTATTCTGCTTGCTAGCCATGGACTTAATAACAACTCATACTTAGTGCTTTATGGTTTATAAATTTCTTTCCTCACAATTAATCTCATGAGGTAAGGTTACTGTTGCTGCTTAATCATTCAGTCATGTCCAACTCATATTTGGGGTTTTCTTGGCAAAGATACTGAGGTAATTTGCTATTTCCTTCTCCAATTCATTTTACAGATAAGGAAACTGAGGCAAAGTTAAGTGACTTACCTAGGGTCATACAGCTAATCATATCTGTGGCAATATTTGAACTCAGATGCTCCTGACTCCTAGTCCAGCACTCTATCTACTGCATCATCATGAGGTAGGTAGTTTAAGAATTTTTACCCTTCAAAAAAATCTGAGGAAACTGTGGCTCTAAGGAGTTATGTGACTCCATTCCATGGTTATACAGCTGGTGAATGTCAGAGCCAGGATCTGGACCCAAGGTCACCTGTAAAATGGTGACCTTACAGGACTGTGGTGAAGAAAGCACTTTATTTTGTAAACTATAAAGCACCATATAAAAGGGAGGGACTGTTATTATATTGCTATTTAATTATATAGGTGAGACACAAAGTTTAGATAGGGATATCTCCTGCACCCCCTCCATTCCATCCAAATTTCAATAGTGCTGCAAAGTGAAACACCAAATTCTCTGCACTTAGTTCAAAACCACAGGGTTGGCTTCAGGACTGTTGAGTTATGGGCTATGACCCTGACTTTATTTTGTCTCAATTTTGTCTACAAATCATCAATAGCCCGGCTACTGCTCAAGACCAGAGCTAAAAGCACTCCTCCTTAGAGTTCCGGCTTACCTTTTAGGATAGTTTGTTTCTTTCGCCTATGGTCAGAGAAGCTGCTACAAAGTAGTTAGAGGGAAGCTTTCTGCAATTTCAACATGAGCTCTCACTTCTGTAGAAGCCTTGTGCTACCCAGAAACACTCTTAAGTAGATGGTGCTCTCTCCTGGCTCACTTCCCTCCCACCTGAAGATTTCTGTTTTCCTCATCTTGAACTGGTCTACAGATTTTGTCTATGAAAAAGGTATCTGAATTATGATCACAGATGATCAAGTCTACCCTTAACTGCTGTGAGAGTTGCACCGTGAGAATGTTTCCTGAGGCAGCCAAGTTTTCTGCAAACCTCCTTTCTTCTGTTGTCACACAAACAGGTATCCTCACGTCCTTGGAGATAACGCTCTGCCTACCCAAGTTAGCGATATTCCCTCAAGTATTCCTGTACGCTTGTCAGTTTCCTTCAGTTCAAGGCCTAAATCTGTGCAACTGATTCAACAAACAGTAGACAACAAACCGCTTCACAATCCTGGCCTCTTTGGAAGAGCTCTGCTCTGGCCACAACAACTGAACCGTGTCGGTGTGCAGAGGGGAGAATCGGATGGGCAAGCACAGCATTTGCTATAATCAGCTGGTTCCTTTTAAGAATTTACTTTAGACAACGGAAACTTTCTTTTTTGCTCCAGGAAATGTACCCTGTGATGTGACATTATCATATCACAGTCACTATCTATGTCAGCCTGTATACCACTAAGAGGTTGCTACGAAACCAGACAGGAATGGTGATGCTGGAAGTGGAGAATCACAATCCTGTGTGCTGATAGCGGCTACAGGCAAGATGTCAGTGAACTTAGTGCAACAATAATACTATCTAACATTCATATTGCAGGTCATTGTTTGCCAAGCCTTTAAAATGCTTTCTTATTGCTCTTTACAATAACCCTGTGGGCAAGTGCTATCCCCACTTTACAGATAAGAAAACTGGATGAGAGCTCAAAATCAATCAACATTTATTAACTGTCCATTATGTGCTAAGCAGAGCAGATGAGTGTCAAAGCGGATAGAGAAGGCCAGGTCTGGTTTCAGGAAGGCCTCGATTCTGGACTCAACAACAACAATACATGCTAGGCATAGTGTTAAGCACTGGGGATACAAATAAGAAAAATAAACAGTCCCTGCCCTCA
Source organism: Pseudochirops cupreus (assembly GCA_028627135.1). NCBI lineage: Eukaryota > Metazoa > Chordata > Mammalia > Diprotodontia > Pseudocheiridae > Pseudochirops > Pseudochirops cupreus. Next base: position 385,801,899 of record CM053581.1, on the reverse strand, counting down.
AGGAGCTTACGCTCTAATAGGGGAGAGAACATACAAACAAATATATACAAAGCAAACTATATACAGTAAAAAGAGGAAATAATTCACAAAAAGAAGCCACTAGAATAGAATTAAGAGGAGTTGGGAAGGATTTCCTAGAGAAGGTGGGACTTCAAAGAAGTCAGGGAGGGCAGCAGTCAGATCAGAGGAGGGAAAGCAAGTGACTTGGCCAGAGCATGGCCAGAATCAGGCAGAATTCAAAACAGTAGTCCTCCAATGCAGCCCTACTCAGTTTGTGCTATATTAGACACATGGGTTACAATTTTTGGTACCACATTTTAGAGAAGCAGCATGATACAGTAGATAGAGTACTGAACTTTTGCTCTGTATGATCTGACTTCAAATGAAATGTCCCCTAACCGTTCTCTATCTGTTTCCTCCTTTGAAAATAACAAATAATCCATGTGGTTTCTATTGCACACAGTTGTTATATGGCTCAAATGGACAGAAAACCACTCTGGGTTCAAGTTCCACTTCTTATATAGATTAGCTATGTGACTCAAGGCAAGTCAAAGTACCCTGTTTGTAACCTTTCCTGAATGAAAAAGAACAGCAAAAACAGTTACTGCCCACAAGGTGCTCACAGTTCCAAAGGAGAGACAACATTTGAACAAGACAGAGACAGGATAAGCTGGAAGTCATCTTAGAGGGAAGGCACTAACCTTAGGAGTGACCCGCAAAGACCTCCCTGCAAAGACCTCCCAAAGAAGGTGGGATTTTAGCTGAGGGTTGAAGGAAGACCAGGATACAGAGATGAGGAGGGAGAGCATTCCAGGCAGTGAAAGGCATGGAGTGGCTTGTGGGAAAAACAGTAATGAGGTCAATGTGATTTTTAAAATTTAAAATGTTTAATTTGCTAAATAACAAATTTAACACATCTTAAATTCAGACTGGTTTCATATGCTGACGAAATGCAATATAATGAAAAAAAGTTTTAATATTATAAAAAAAAATTAGTGAGGCCAAATGATGTAGCAGAAATTGCACCGATTCTGGAACCAACAGCACTGGCTTTATCTTGGTTTTGCTATTTACCAGCTGGGTAATCTTGGGTAGGTTTACTTCTCCAGGACTCAGTTTCCTCATTTTGAGCAATAAGGGAGTTTGGACTATATAACCTGTGATGTTTCTTTCTAGCCTAAACCTAAGATTCTATTCATTATTTTTACACTCTCTGGTTTAGGATTCAATGAAGATTGCTACAAAGTTCTCCCGCCCGCCCCTTTTCGATCTTTCCCTTGGGCGGGCAGACCCAGGAATCAATTGGCCCCGCCTCAAGACGGGTCCCGCCCCACACGCTCACGTCACGCCATCCCTACGCGCCGGGCAAGTCACGCCCTCTGTCCCACACGTTGTGCTTCGTCCCTTTGCCTGACGCAACCCTGCCGCCCTCGCGCTACGTAGATGCGCCCAGCTCAGCACCGCCTGGTCCCCCCGTCTCCCCTCCCCCTAACCAGGCCCCCCCGCCCAGCTTCGCGTCTCCCAGCCCGACGCGCTCGCTATAATCACGTGACTGCCTCATCCGGGTCCTTTGCGTTCTCTCTCCCTCTCCCAACATGGCGGCTTCAGGTGAGTGAGCGCCGGAGTGCCGCAGACTACCGGGCCCCGAAACCCCGCTTTGGGCCCAACCCGCAGGCTCCCTTGGACTGGGGAGCCGGAGCTGCCGCCGTCCTCCGGGGTCTGAGGCTGCGCCTGGCAGGCAGCTCAGCCCTTTCAGAGTCCCCCCTCGGGGATGGGGGAAAGGTGTCCTTCCTTACCCCTCACACCCTTTTTACCCCGTCAGCTCGAGGCTGAAGTCGGGGCGGGGACGGGCTGCGGCGCGAACTGGAGTGGGGAGGGGGCGGAAAGAATCTGCCGGAGGTGCGAGAATCACCCCCCCCACACACACACACACACTGCCCCCATAAGCGCCAGACACCGTGCGCATGCGGGAAGGAGGGTGGGTGGCCGCGCTCCACACTAGGTCTCTGGGGCGCGAGGCCGTTGAGATGGTGGGGAGATCGCGGGGAGCGGTTAGAATACGAGCTCGAGAGCAGGTTGCAGGGGGTGAGGAGGGGGGGGAAGGGAGCGGCGCGCGTGCGCGGGAAGCAGAGGAGTGGAGGCGGCGACCTTCGCGCACGCGCGCCGGTGTCCAGATGGGGAGCTCTACGCGCTCCGGGTTCCCCTCCTCTTTTCCCTCTTCCCCCCCTTTCTGTCCCTCTTTTCATCGACTGCCTCTGTCCCTACACTGACCAACCGCGCATGTGCCGGGGGAGGTGAAGAGTGGGGGGGGAGGTTCATATTTGGTCTCTAGCCCTAGAGTGCAGCGCCCACGTGTGGGGCGGACACGCGGGCCGAGCCTCGGAAGAGGAAGCGAAGCGGCGGGGTGGGGTTCGGGATTTTCTCCATGCACCCTCCCTGCGCCCATCTGCCTTTCGCGCTCTTGCCTTTCCGGGTTCTGGAAGAGTTAAAAGCGTTTGCCTCCATGAAAGGTGGCATTATCAAATATCATTCATCTGTTTTGTCGGGCCTTTATCTTCGATAGGCCCAGCCTGGAAGTGCAGCATGCCACTAATCCGCATATGGCTTTGCACCATTTCCCGGCACTCTGCTGGAGTGTTCTGTCACGTCTCTTGGTATGCTCCATCCCCTAGACCGAGAATTTTTAACCCCGGGTCCGTAATACCTTGTATTTTATTCATTTAAAAACCTTTTAAGAAGGAAGCCATAGGTTTAACCAGAGTTCTAAAGGTTCTCATGACCAAAAAGAAAGTTTAAACTTCCCTGCTGTAGAGTCAGATATGTTTCATAGTCCCTTTTTTCTTTTCGTTCCAAAAAAGTTGTTAGGGAATAAACATTGGGATTCTGGCCCTTTTTGTGGTATTCAGACCATATTAAGAATTATTTTTCCCCCATAATTAAGTACCATCGACAGAAAGGGCGTAATAGTTCTTGCAAATTTGTTTTAAATATTACTGAGCTTTGCACAAATGCTGAAGGGAATGGGCTATTTGAATACGTATGAATTGTCCTACTGGAAACCATGGTTAATCAAGTCTATTGTTGCTTTTGAAATGGTTGTGAAAAGGGCATTGGTTATTATCACAACCATTAAGTGCTTTCTGTGTGAAAGTCACTCTGCTAGTCAATGAATTCTACCAACTCTTGATTGCAAAATTACTGGTTTGAGGTTTGGTTTGGTTTTGCATGTAAAGTAGTACGTTTATTTATTTTTAATTTACCTCTTTCAAATTCAAGGCCAAAATCTGTGGCCCAAAAGTGCCAGCAATTCCTGGGATTGTTGAATTACATCTGTAATCACCTTGTACACACCTATCATTACTTGTAATCCTCAATAACTTTCTGTATCCCTTCTATCTCTAAAATTCTCTTGTACCCTCATTTAACAAGTGAGGAAAATAAAGTCTATAGTGGTTGTGATTATTCAATGGCTTTTTATAGATTTCTGTCACATTCCCTTGTTTTGTCTTTTCAGTCTTGAGTCCAGATGATTAAGCTGTCTTCACAAAGCAGAATGCTATATTCTGGTTCCCAGTCCCGACAATAATATTCCAGATGAATCAAGGAAGCATAGGGTGGCATTTTCAGCATTTTGGTGCCCATCTGGCATTTTTTTTTTCAAGGAATAAACTGGTCCTTGTTGAAATGCTTAAGGATGATTTCATAAATCCCTTTCACAACCAATATTGACCCATTTAGAAACTCAGTAGAGCAATACTGTTTCCAATTGTGACTTAGTATTGATCTTCGAGAACCATGGAAGTACCCTATGGCAGACATCCAGATTCCTCATGAGCCAGGTAATCAGAGGACTTAGCTGTTTTCTTGATTGACACCTCAGGAAGACTCATATTCAACATTTGGGTTTTTCTTAAAATTTTTCTTCCTGATAAATTTAGCAGATTTGTTCATGATCGGAATATCTTGACACTCCCTTTGTTTTACTGATGAAGAAACTGAGGCCTAGAGAGGTTAAGTTGCAGCATGTGGGTCTAAAAATCCATCTCAGACCCCAGTTGGAATCACTTGACCTATCTGGGGCTCAAGGCCCTCAACTAAAATGAGGATTATGGATAAGAGAACCTGCCAAGTTCCTGTGACTTTTCAAGTTAACATAAGGTATGAACAGAAAATGCTGGATTTGAATCCAGGCCCTTTCGCTCCGAATATAGTGTTCTTTTAAATCCACTGTTATTTGCTATTATCAAGTTCTTTCTTTTTCTTGTGAGCTGCAACATAGTAGAGGGAGACCTTGGTCAGTTCTCCAGGCAACTCTGAGACTTGGATCAGTTGCAGATTTACCTTGGTAGACTTGTCCTCACTCTTCAGTACTGATGAAATCACAGATCTATACTAAAAAGACTATAGAAGAACTATTCTGTGGTAGCCTTCGTATTTGTGTTATTGCTTAAAGCCTCTCTAAAGGCCAGTCTGCCATTCACAAAAGGTGGCTTGGGGACAGAAAAACAGAACCAAAACAATTTCTGGCTTTAAGAATCTTAACCTGCTAGGGGAAATTTGTGTACCGAGAAGTACATTGAAAAGCACCAAATAATATCTTCTACAGTATCAGTCCTAAGCAAGAATAATATACATACAGAAAAACATAAGGTGCCATGTCCTTTTTGAGTATATGTATTCACGGTTTTAGTTTGAATGCTGTCTTAATGCTTTTTTTGGTCTAAATTCACCTTGTTTGTTTCAACCATTCTCTTTTTTTTTTCCTTTTTGGAGGGCAGTTGGGGTTAAGTGACTTGCCCAAAGTAACACAGCTAGTGTGTCAAATTTCTGAGGCCGGATTTGAACTCAGGTCCTCCTGACTCCAGGGCTGGTGCTCTAGTCACTGCGCCACCTAGCCGCCCCTCAAGCATCCTTTTCAATTTTTCTCTCCACAACAATAAGGGGAAGATGGGGAGAAATAGAGTACCATTCTTAACCGAGGTCATCCTGATTATTTTTTCTGCTGTGCTGACCGCACACATAATGCCTGTTGTACATTTCCAATTGGATGTCCTAAAGTTTCTCAAACTCAGCCTGTACAATTATCCCCTCCAAAGGCAGCGCATAACCTTGGGCCATTGAATTCTTCACGCTCTTGTCTGATGCCTTCCCTCTGCTCCCATTTCCCTACCCTCTTAGTTAAGGCCATTTACTCTCCTTATTACCATGGCCTCCTAATTGGTCTCCTTTCCCAGGATTCCCCCCACTTCATTCTATTCTCCACATTACTTGTCAGTACAATCCTAGTGACCATTAGGATCAGAAATAAACTGATTAGCTTTAAACCCTTTCACAATCTTGCCCCTTCCAGCCTTCTCAGTCTCTTTATGTTTTACCCCCCTCATGTATTTTGCAGTCCTTCCACACTGGCCTACTTGCCTTTCCTCACATAACAAACCCTGTCTCCTGACTGCCTCCAATCCCCTTTTCCTTTCAGATGTTCATATTTACATATACTTAATGTCCTTGGCTCTCTTGTTAGAAAGTTAGCTGCTTGGAAGTGGAGACTGTTTCATTCCCCAGTGGGAGAGTAGGCCCTTAATAAATACTTGTTGATTACTGATTGAATATAAAGATCATGTGTTCTGTGTTGCTCTTGGTAGTAAATTGAACCATAAGTGTTAATACTTTGAAATTAAAGCATTTTTGAAGTTCTCAAATTTTTGATGTATAGCAGAATGTCACATGTGTTAGGAACTAGATAGATAGTTTGATGCTGGTCACATTCATCCTCTCAGTAACCCTGAGGGTAAAAAAAAAAGGTCCTCAATTTCCAGGTGGAGAAATTGGTCACAGAGAGGTCAGGTAACTTAAGAGTTGGTGGTAGAGAAGATCTTTATATGTCACCTGGCTCCAGTTCTCCAGTGACACTAGACTAAATATAAGGGTGAAAGTAAACTGTCTTACAGTAGTACTATTTTATCCTATTAAGCATATTCTGTTAGATATATTGTTCATTGGTATGATTTTCCATGCTCACATTTTTAATGGAATTTTGATAGGTCAGTATTTTGCACTTACTGGATAATCCTTCCAGGCCTACATTTCTTAAGAGTAGTGTTTCTTTCTGGACAGATTTAAGCAGGATTTCATTTCTGACTCTCTTAGCCAGGGGATACTAGATTATTCAGAAGGGTGGATAAGTGGTTGGCCTAGCATGGTTGTTAATAGAAACTTATATTTGTTCATTTAAATCTAAAATTCAAGTGCTTCTTTGGTTTCGATTAATTTCTTTAAATGATTACTGCCGAGCGTGAGGCTCTGTGATGCAGAAACAAGTCCTTTTTGTAGAAAAGGCTGTTTCATTCATGGATTCTTCCTCATAAGTTGTTGGCTATTTCTTGCAAGTTTGGTATATGTGTTGTGTGTGGGTTTTTTTGAGGTTGGTTTTTTTTTAAGTCTGCTGATTTTAGAATTCTAGGATCTTGTCATTTCCTGCATAAATTGGTCTTTGACCAATTGAACTTTAACTAAACATGGTTAGTTGAAAGGGTATACACACTCTCTATCTTAACACAACCCTGAATTTTCACATATGTGTGTGTGTCTCCTATATTGAGGACTTTAAAATGATGAAAAGAATTGTTTAGGAAGGCTTCAAAAATATTTTCCCTTTAAAAAAGTGCTTCTGCTTAAACTGAAGATCCTTCCAATTACAAATAATGCCTCAGAGCTCATTTTATGGAGGCAGCCAGAGAAGGCAGGTGTATTCCCCCTTTTTTCTAGGTGGTTTTAGGTACTAGTAAGGCCATGCCTAATTTATTTAGGTCAAGATAAATTTGGATTGTCTGATTTCAAAAGGATATCTTTAAAGTGTTTCTTATAAACACGTGTCTAATTAGAAAACAGAAAAGTTGTTTAATCCTAAACTTGTAGCTGACAGGAAAACTTGGAGGAGTTACAGAATGTAGGGAACATACACCTCCTATCTGTTGCCCAGTCTTCAAGAATCTGCTTCTGCTCCATTTCTCTCCTTCCCAACTCCTAACCACTTCTCTAACCAAGCTGTTTGATTCCCTCTTCCCCACTTGATTAGGGAATTAAGCTGCCTCAGGGTGCCTCTACCTCCCTCTTCTGGTTGAGACTTGTTTTATTGTGCAAAAACTAGTAGATTACTATGATTACTTATGCTTGGCATGTCATAATTACCCAAATCAACTTAGTTCTTCCTTTACCACTGAAAGCCAATGTCCTTTTCAACTCTACTCACTTCCTATGTGGTAACTTTCCTCCCCTTGGATTCCCTTCCTTATATCCCTCCTATTAGGATGTAAATTCCTTGAGGGCTGTTGCAGGCTGTATTTAGAATTTGTTTCTCCAGAGCTTTGCAAAATCCTTTATAAAGGTATTTTCTTACATTTACTACTCTATTTGGATTCTGGACTACTTATTTCTAAAATATTCTAATTGTTCTCCCTTACTCCAACCTTCCTTCCCTCCCTATACATTCTTTATACGGGTTTAACCACCTCACTTGTCTGCTCAAAAAGCAAACAGCCCAGTAGCACCCTATTCCCTCTAGGATAAAATATAAACTCCATTGTTTGGCATTTCATGTTCTTCATAATGTAGCTTCCACCTATCTTCCCAGACTGATTACACATTACTCCCTTTTATATGCTCTTCAGTTCCATCAAACTGACTTATTTTCTCTGTAATATTACATCTCTTGTTAGTCAACAAATATTTATTAAGTTCCTATGATGTGTCAGGCACTGAGGATTCAGAGAAAGCCAGAAGAGACAGCTTTTGCTTTCAAGGAGCTTACATTTAGGAGAAGATGCAAATAACTATGTACAAACAAGATACAGAAAAGAGAATGGGAGATAGTCAACAGAATTAGAACTAAGGAGGATTGGGAAAAGCTTCTTGAAGATGAGGCTTTAGGACTTCAAGGAGTCCAGGGCACAGAGATGAAAATGAAAAGAGTTCCAGGCGAGGGGAAACAGCCAGGGAAAATTCATGAAGTCCAGAGATGGAGCGTATTTTTTACTGCACCACAAGAAGGCTGGTACCACTGGATTTCACATGACATGGAGGGGAAGAAGGGTGTAAAGGTTATCTTGGAGGTAATAGGGAGCCACTGGAGTTGTTTGGGTGTGTATGGCATGATCACACTTTAAGAAGGTGACTTTGACTTCTGAGTGGAGGGTAGAATGGGGGGAGACCTAAAACAGGGTGACCAGCTAACAGGTTATTGGAATAATGCAGGCTTATGACATCCTGTATGTTGTGAGGGAGGGGGCGTCTGAGGAGGAAGGGAAGTATATGAAAGAGATGTTCCAAAGATAAAATCAAACAGGCCTTGGCAAAAAATTGAATGGGGGATGGGGTAAGGAATATAGGGTAACACCTAGGTTACTAGCCTGAGTAACAAGGGGGATGGTAAGACAGCAGTGGGGAAGTTGGGTGGGAAAGGATTCGGAGAAAGATGGGTGTCCTAATGAGTAAAGGTGGCTATAGGAAAACTATTTTGAGATGTCCAGTAGGCAGTTGGAGATGTGAGACTGGAAGTGAGGAGAGAGAATTAACTTGAAAAGTAGATTTGGAAATCATTAACAAAAATAATTGAAAAATTCTCTAGGAATGGGAGAAGAGAGGAATATTTGAGCTTTCTTAAAAATTTGTGGGATAAGGGACATTTGCATAATTCTTATTATATCACTGCTTTGATTTAATAATGATAGTAGCTAGCTACCATTTACATAGCACCTTAAAGTTTGCTAAGCTTTTTATAGATTAAGTACTTACCATGTACCTGGCACTCTGCTAAGTGCTGGTTATACAAAGAAAGAAGACTGTCTCTGCTGTTTTGGGGTCTACAGTCTAATCCCAGGGAAGGCACAAGCATTAAGCAGCACCAGGAAAGGCTTCTTACAGAGAGTGGGATTTTACCTGGGACCTAAAGGACCTACTAGGAACCTCAGTGGGTAATAGCACTAGGCCTGGAGTCAGGAAGATCAGAGTTCAAACTCAGCCTCACACATTAGTTGTGTGACCACGGACAAGGGACTTAATTTATATTTGCCTTAATCCACTGCAGAAGGAAATGGCAAATTGCTTCATTGTCTTTACCGAGAAAACCCTATGGACAGCATTGACCTGATACAGGCCATGGAGTCATGAGTGAAAAGTCAGACACAACTAAACAAACAACAGGGGGAGCCAGGAGGTAGAAAGAGAGCAATCCAGACATGGAGACAGCCAGGGAAATTACCTGTAAGTTGGGAAATGAAGTATCATGTGCAAGGAAGCTAAAAGAAGACCAGTGTTATTGGATTACAGAGTACTTAGAAAAAGATGGAGTGAAAAAGATTGGAAAGGTAATGAGGGAGCATATTTGATCCAGGAAGTAATAACGGTCCACTGGAATTTATTGAAGGGAGAGTAACCTGGTCAGACCTGTCCTTTGAAAGACAGTTGAGACAAACCAGAAGATTATTCCAGTACTTGAGGCGTGAGGTAATGAGGGCCCTCACCAAAGTGGTTGACAGTCAGGTGAGAGAGGAGGAGATAGATATAGATATAGATATATGTAGCATCACTAGTCCTAGACCACAGGTTGGATAAGGGGGCACAGAGTGAGGAGTCACCTAGTTTGGGAGCCTGGGTGACTAGAAGGATGGTGATACAATAATGAGGAAATTATAAGGGAGGGAGGGCTTGAGGGAAACGATAGCGAATTCCGTTTTGGACATGTTGAGTTTAAGATGTCTATTGTACAGACGGTTGGAAATGTTCAATGGGTATTGCCACCGTATTTTGCACCAGACACGCCCACATCCCTGAAATGTTCTTACTCTTCACCTCTTAGAACCTCTAGCTCCCTTCAAGGATCAACTAAAGTTCCACTTCCTCCAAGAGGTCTTAGCTGATTATCCACAAAACTGTCAATCCCCTCTCCTCTGCAACCCCTTGAAATTACTTTGTATTTATTCCTATACCTAACTATCAGTGCCTGTGTTCTGTCCGTCCAGTAGAGCGTAAGGTCCTTGAAATTAGACTGACTTTACTTAAGTTTTTGTATGCCTAGAGCCTAGGAATGGGTGTCCTGCAGCCTGGAGGCTACATGTGGCCTTCTAGGTCCTTGGATTTGGCCTATTGACTGGGTCCAAGTTTTACAGAACAAATCCTTTTATTAGTAAGGGGATTTGTTCTGTGGAGTTTGAATTCAGTCAAAGAACTACACTTGAGGAGGACCTAGAGGGCCACAAGTAGTCCCAAGGCTGCACGTCAGAGGCACTTTAGTAATGCTTGTTGATTAGTTGGTTGATGTAGTAGAGCATAAATGTATTTTCAGTGTACTGATCTGTTAATATTGCACACACTTAAATCTCATTGAGAGGGAAATACTTTCTCTTGTCTGTGTGTTGTCATTTCCTCCCCTCTCCGAAATTGCACAATAAGTTCACCCAACATGTGTGTTGGGGGTTGGGTTTCTAGATCTCCTGGCATTGCATGGGTACCACACAATGTCTTGTAGGATTAATAAATGCATTTTATTACTTGTGTTTAATTTAACATGGTCAAGCCAATCCTAGAAAAGTAACAGATTAAAGGGGAAATACCATTTGACTTGAAATCAGAAGCCATAAAATACAACTCTCATAATCGCTGTGATCTTTAGCCGGTTCTTCAACTTCTGTACCCTCATCTGTTTTTGATTTGGTTGGTTGGTTAGTGGGGGGGGGGGTTAAGTGTGGACCAGGTCAGCTCCAAAAGTGCCTTTGGACACTCGATCCTGTGGCTCAGTTTCAAAAATGTCTGAGGCTCTGTAAGCTGTAAGGCATTTATTGGGGACATTTCTGGAGAGTTTAACTACACAGCACAGGGTTCTGCACATGTTATTGCTCAATAACTATGTTGAAAATGTCTGCCTGAGTGAGTATTAAGCATTACTGTGTCATAAAAATTTTATTTCACAGACCGAGCAACGGAACAGAATATTCCAAGACCTTTCCTTGGTGTTAAATAGCATCAGGATATAAAAGAAGCCAAACCAGTATTGAGGTGAAGACAAAATTTACCACCTGAGTGATACCTAGTGCCTTTTTCAGGTGTCTGGGTCACTAAATTCTCCCCTTCACACTCCCCCCCTCCAAAAAAAAAACCCACAATTTAAAAAATATTTCCTGCCAGCAATATGTGAGCCAGGTATTTGGTCAGGTATTTATTATGCCTGTCTTCTACTCAACCTGACCTGGTTGGCTACCACACGAGTGTTACTTTGACTTTGTGAAGCACAGTTAGGACTAACAAGTATATAGATGGTAGTAACCTGTAATTTTCATTAGATAGTTGTATTAATATAGCACTAGTACTACTATTCTGTTAACTTAAAACGTTAAGTTTCCTGCAAAGGAATTGCACACTTAAAGTATTGTGCTTATATCCCCTTTTTGCCTCAGTATGCTATCTTAATATTTTGTGACAGGAAATTCTCCTTGGCTTCCTGGTGTTAGAATTGAAAAGGAAGGTGTTTAGAAGGGTAGGTGCCAAGTTAGAGGGCATATGGAATCTTTGGCTTTTTCTTTATCCTCATCCTTCTTGACCTCTCTTCAGCCTTTTGTGCTGCAGATCTGCCCTCTCCTCCTATCTAGATTTTGTGATCTCTCTTGGTTCTCTTTGTCCTTGTTCCTTCTCAGTCTCTGGACCTTCCTCCAGGTCATGGCTACTAACCATGGATGTACCCCAGGGGTCTGTTCTTGGACCTCTGTCTTCTCTATACTTTCTCACCTGGTGATATCATGAGCTCTCGTGGATCCAATTCTCAAATTTATTGATCCATTTCTAACTTCTGTCCTGACTTCCAGTTTCATTACCAGCTGGATGTTGCACAGCCATCTTAATCTCAGTGTACCAAAACTGAAGTTTTTATATTTTTCTCTCTTCCAGATTTCTTTATTACTGTTGAGGACAATAGTATCCTCCCAGTTATAACCCAGGCTCATAACCTAAATGTAATCTTCAACTCCTCACTCATACTAACTCCACATGTCCAATCTGTAAATAAGTCTTGTCATTTCTACCTTTCCAGCATCTCTTGTTAGGTGTTCCCTCTCCACTCACAACAGCCAACCTGGTACAGATTCTCTTCACCTTATACCTACAGTAATGCAATAACCTGCTGATTATTCTTCTTGCCTTAAGTCTCCATTCCAGTTCTTCCTCCAGTTGGCTACATGGTGATTTTCCTGGAGTTACAAGTCTGACCCTGCTTCTTCCTCCTCCTCCTCCCTCCCCACATAGTAAACTCCAGTAACTCTCTGTTACCTCCAGGATCAAATATAAAATTCTTTGTTTAAACCCATTCACAACCTGTCTCCTTTCTGTTTTCCAGTCTTAAAGTTTACTTCTCTCCACATACTCTACAATCCAGTTACCCTGATCTCACTATTCTTCAAAGAGGACATTCAGTCTCCTGACTCTGTCTTTTCATGGACTGTCCCCCATGTTTAGACTGCTCTATTTTTTTCACCTTTGCCTCCTTCCTGGCTTCAAGATTCAGCCCAAATGTCACCTTTTTTCTTTTGTTAAAAGAACTTTTTTACTTTACCCCTTTCCCATACCCCCTCTTACTGTTTGTATCTTTCAGCTTCCATCTAAAATTGCTTCCCATTTACACTGTATGTATGTTGTATGTACATAGTTGTTTATATGTTGTCTCCTACATTAAAATATTAACTTCTTGGGTGGCGAGGTGGTGCAGTGAATAGAGCACCAGCCCAGGAGGACCTAAGTTCAAATATGGCCTCAGACACAGCACCCCAAAAAAAAAACCCACACAAAACAAAACCACCTATCCGTGTGACCTTGGGCAAGTCATTTAACCCCAATTGCCCTCCAAAAAAGCAAAAAAAAAATTTTTTTTTAATATTAACTTCTTGAGGGCAAGACCTTTTTTTGCATCCTCTGCCCTTAGCACAACTCATAGTAAGTAATACTTAGTAAATGATAAAAGATGAGGAAAAGGAGAATGTGCAGTTGAATTTTGCCTTGAGCCAAGATACATGTCTCTTGAAATCTAAATGAGTATAAGGGCTACTAGACAAAAAAGAGTTATTGGGGATAGTATGTGATAGTGCTATAAGAAATGATGAGAAGGCAAACTTCAGAAAAACATGAACTGATGCTGAGTGAGGGAGCAGAACCTGGAGGACCCTGTGCACAGTTACAGCCACAATGTGCAATGACTAACTTTGCTAGACGGGGCTCTTCTCAGCAATGCAAGGTTCCAAGACAACTCCAAAAGGCTCATGATGGGAAGTGCTGTCCACATTCAGAGAAAGAATTACAGAGTCTGACTGCAGATTGAAGCATACTATTTGCTGTCTCCTTTTTATTTTGTTTCTTCTTTATGACATGGCTAATGTGAAAATAATGTTTAATATGAATGTATATGTAGAGACTATATCAGATTACGTGCTATCTTGAGAGGGGGAGAAAATTTAAAACTCAAAAGCTTGCATAACTGAATGTTGTAAATTAAAAATAATTTTTTAATGGTAATCCTTGATTTTGATGTCAGATGACCATTAATACTATAAGTTCTAAAGTAAAGGTGGTACATCTTATAATATCCATTAAAACCTCACAGGAATCATGTGGTATGGGCTAAAAGAACTAGACTAGGAATCAAAAAATATGTGCTTGCATCTAGATTTTTCTGAAAGTATTTACTCTGTTTTCTAAATTGTCTTGTGATGACAAAGGAAATGTCCAAATATCAGATTAGTTTTCTGAGTACAAATGTGCAAGGGGCAAGATGTGTAACTTCTTTTCTATAATGCCCTTGGTGCTTAAAAGTAGTGAGCAGAATCTGTTAGTATAAATCAGCAGTTCTCAGCCTGTGGGTCATGATCCCTTTGGGGGTTGAACAACCCTTTCACAGGGGTCGCCTGAGACCATCGGAAAACACGTATTTCCAATGGTCTTAGGAACCAAGACACCGCTTCTCTATCCATCTCCAGGTGGGTCTGCCCACATGCAGATACACCCACATATGAGTATTAAAGGGTCATGGCATTAGGAAGGTTGAAAACCACTAGTATAAATCTTAAATTCTTAGGGGAGATGAAATGATACTATTAGGTCTTCTGAATCAGAAATTAACTTGTGTTGTTTCTTTTTATTCTTGCACAGCTAAAAAGAAGAATAAGAAGGGGAAGACCCTCACCTTGACAGACTTCCTTGCTGAGGATGGTGGCACCGGTGGTGGAGGAAGCACCTTTGTGCCCAAACCAGTCAGCTGGGCTGATGAAACTGATGACCTGGAAGGAGATGGTAATTTTCTATTCCTACCTATTAATACCATGTAGATAAAAACTGTTCCCTGATCATTTGAATCAGAATTCTTTCTTTCAAGAGTGGGCCTTGAATCATATCCGTGACTTATCAAGCCCAACAAGATGCTCTGCAAGTAGCCCAGTAAGTGCTAATCAGGTGAAAGAAATGAATGTGGGGTATTAGGTAATTGGATTACAGGTATCCACAATTTAACATTCATTTTATGGAGTTCCATGCCCATGAAATTGATCAGTTAGGACATTGATTCTATTTGAGGTAACCTGAAACTTTGAACTTAATATATGATAATAGAATATATCATGAACGGAAAGAACACTGAACTGAGATATTAGGGAAAGGGCATCAAGAAAAGACAAGAGGGAGATTACTGGTCTGGTCCAATCTTTCCACGTTCTAGAACTTCTCCACTTTGCCACTGTTGCCTTAATTAAGTCAACTCTTGGGGCTTCAGTTCTGCTCACCTGTAAAGTAAGGGATTTTGATTAAAAATCCATAACTCTCTATTACATAGTATGCCAACTGTAACCAAGGTGTGATGTTGCTGCCTTGTTTTATTGTCTTTAGAATTGGAGGGGACCTTAGAGGTCATCTAGCCCAACCCCCTCATTTTGCAGATGAGGAAATTGAGGCTCTCAGAGAAGTTAAATGACTTGCCGAAGGCCATACAGATAGGAGGTGGTGGAGCCAGGATTCGAACTCAGGTCTTCTGACTCCAAATTCAACACATTTTCCACTCTGCCACGATGCCCCTAAATTCCTGGACATGGGAGAAATTATCAGGTATTATAAGGGGCAGGGGAAGGTAGTGGTGGTGGCAGAGGGTGCAGAATCTTGAAAGTAGGAGAAATCTTGAGAGTATATAGTAGCTCTACTTTCAGGGAGATGACAAGGTTCAGAAATCTGCAGTAGACCACCTCCCAGTGTACTGTTGTCATCATTTTTACCCTTCACCCTACCCCAATTCCCAGCCCCCTCATCTTCTCTTTTTTTCTTTAAACAGAATCTGATGGGAATAGGAAGAATTTTTTCCCCCTTTCTTAAGGAAGATTAGCTCAGATTACTTAGATTTAGTTTTAAGAGGAGTCTTAGAGATGATCTCATCAGATGCTTCATTTTTTTATAGATAAGAAAACAGGCCAGAAGAGAATTTAAATCATTTATGAATGTAGGGTGATAAGTGTCAGAGTCTGGATTTGAAGCCAAGTCTTGAGTTATGCTGCATCTTGCATTCTCTTCCCCTTTTGCAATTAGCCTTATTGAAAAACTGACCGTTCTGTGTATAAAGTGAGGAAGGCCAGACCTATGGAAGGAAAATTGTCTTGGGAAGTGGGCAGTTGCTATTAGAGGGCTTAGAACATTCAGTTCTTGGGGTGGCTAGGTGGTACAATGAATAGAGCACTGGCCCTGGAGTCAGGAGGACGTGAGTTCAAATCCGGCCCCAGACACTTATCACTCACTAACATTGTGACCTTGGGCAAGTCACTTAGCCCCAATTACCCTGCCTTTCCCCCCTCCAAAAAGAAAAAAAAAAGACCCTTCAGTTCTTGTTTTTAAATGAGGTGCCTATTCACCTTCATAGACTCCCAGCGTTGAGACCGAAACTCCAGATCATCTAACCTTTTTTTAAAAGTTTCTTCTTACACCTTGCTGAAATCTACTTCTAAGAGAGAAATGCACGAGGGTCCAAATCTCAGAGAATTTTATTGACCCGTCTTTCACCTATGTGACAACCCTTCAGATGTTTAGGCAAATCCCCTCTGGCTCCCACATCTCTGGACTCAATAGTCCCTTAAATGTTCTTGGTACCTAAAACTCTAAATGGTACTTTGAAGGTTCCATCATCTCTGTCCCTACCCTACTTTTTCAACTTTATGTCCACTATTCCCAGCAAGATTGAGGGGAGACAGATGGTGGGCAAGGGTGAGTTCTATCACAATGACTATTGCTCCCTGAAAAGTCCCTCCCATCTGGCCTATGAAAATCCCACCCATTCTTCCAGGATTAGCTCAAGCACCACCTCTACAATTCACATCTTACTCTTAAATCATACAGTACCCTTTGTGCTGGTTTAGTTCTCTAAACCCTGCCTACTCTCACCTTGAAAACAGAAGCCTTTTACATGCATTCTTTCACTTGATCCTCTCAACAGTTTTTTTAGGGAGGTGCCACAATCACCCCCATTTTACAGAGGAGGAAACAGACTTAAAGACGTTATATGACTTGCCTGTGGTCACCGAGTGAATGAGTATGAGACTTTTCCTAGTAGTTAGGGAGCTTACTGTCTGGCAAGTTCTCTATATTAAACCTAAAACTGCATGCACTTAAGTTTGATCACAGCCTTTTATATATTTTGAAAGCTGTCCTGGCCCTCTGGTTCTTTTTCAGAGGCCTGGTTGAATAGTGCCTTTAGTCATGTGACCTCAAATCATTTAACCTCCTAATTTCAGTTTACTTTAAAAAGGGAGCAGTAACTGCAAAGCCTACCTCATGGAGTAGTTCTGAGAACTAAATGACACTGTGTATAAGTGCTTTAGAAACTAATGTACTTGATACATACTCTTGCCATCCACCCTCTTGAATATACTTGAGTCTGTTGATAATGATATCTCATAACTCAGCGGTATATTCTAGATGAAGGCTAACTTAGTGCAGAGTATGAGCAGAATATTATCTCCTTTGATCTGGATACTATATAATGTACCACTTGCAATGGTTTAATTTATCTTATTTTCTACTCACCTCTGCTTTGATTGCTGTATGGCAAATTAGCCTTCCCTCCCATATTTTTCTCTCAGCTTGAAATTGATAAGCATCTCACATTTGTTTTCATCCATTGGTTAAAAAATAAAAATGCAACCAAGGAACTACATGGAGAAGATGCTTCTAAGTGGAGAAGTCAATAAAAATCAACTGGCCAGTATCATTCTTGGCAAAGTAAACTGCAGTGCTATCTTATAGGGGTAAACCTAGTCCCAGGAGAAAGGTTTGGGCATGTCTTTTATGAATTCAAGATTTGTCTACATGTGAGAGGACATAAAGTGGTAGGAATTGGAGGAGGTTACCTCTGTGTTGGGAGTAGGAACAAGAAGAACCTTCCCAAACCATCCTTGTGGAAAGGGTGAGCCAGCTAGTGGAACAAT
This sequence comes from Pseudochirops cupreus, assembly GCA_028627135.1. Taxonomy (NCBI): domain Eukaryota; kingdom Metazoa; phylum Chordata; class Mammalia; order Diprotodontia; family Pseudocheiridae; genus Pseudochirops; species Pseudochirops cupreus. The sequence continues at coordinate 385,784,413 of CM053581.1, read as the reverse complement.
GTTCTCTGCTACCTGTTCAAGCCTTGCAAATCTCTGAAAATAGTCTGACCAAAGGTTTTTCACATATGAAGTCTCGTCAGGAGTCTCAGAAAATTGTGTTTTATATAAATATCTTAAGAAGAACTGCACCAAAAAAAAATTTAATTTCATTGTAAATTCTCCATAGAGAGCTCTCTCTTAAGGTCCCATAGACTTGAGGTGGAGTTTGTGCATTGTCAGTAGGGAGTAGTATTCCTCAGATAAGTAGGGTCCAAACCATGAAGGATCTTGTAGACTGACTTGATTTATACCTTGAATAGCACTCTTAGAAACAAATGACAAACCACTTGAGACTAAACTGCTCCTTTTTTTTTTTTCCATTTTTGTTTGTCATGTTACAAGTTAATTTTATTGGCTCTTTTTGGAATCTGGTAATTTTAATGATTAAGTTTAGCATTCCTGGATCTGGAAATGGTAATGGGGTGGGAGCTGGGCTTTATCTTTTGATTCAATTAAAACTTTTGTCTTCCAGTTTCCACTACTTGGCATAGTAGTAATGACGACGAGACGTACAGGGCACCTCCAATTGACCGTTCCATCCTGCCTACTGCTCCACGGGCTGCTCGGGAACCCAATATTGACCGGAGCCGTCTTCCCAAGTCACCACCCTACACTGCTTTTCTAGGGAACCTGCCCTATGATGTGACAGAGGATTCCATCAAGGAGTTCT
>CM053581.1:385706968-385783204 GCA_028627135.1 Pseudochirops cupreus | reverse complement strand
GTTTCCACTACTTGGCATAGTAGTAATGACGACGAGACGTACAGGGCACCTCCAATTGACCGTTCCATCCTGCCTACTGCTCCACGGGCTGCTCGGGAACCCAATATTGACCGGAGCCGTCTTCCCAAGTCACCACCCTACACTGCTTTTCTAGGGAACCTGCCCTATGATGTGACAGAGGATTCCATCAAGGAGTTCTTTAGAGGACTGAATGTATGTTATTTTTCTATTTAAAAAATTGGTTTGGTTAGAGTATATAATAATGATTTCTGTTTCAAACCCAGCATCCCTTGCATTGTGGCTCTTGTTAACTGCAGATTCTTTTCCTTCATTTGTGGGCATTAGTGGCTCAACAATAGCATCAGGGAGTGGGTCTCTCTTAGACAGCTGACTCTGACTTCACAAGAAGCTATCTTGACTTAAATAGTTCTCCATCAGTGGTCAGAAAAATCAGTGGGAGGGTGGTCCTCTAGTTGTAAATGGAATGGTGCATAGCACATAGAATTGTGAAACTTTAGGAATTGTTTAAAGAAGAAACTTCAGTTGCAATATTTCTTCATTTTGTCAGCCAGAATCTGATTTTACTGATTTGCACTTCTGCATCCTATTTAGCAAATATATGGTATAAATTGAATAGAATTGGTAAGAAACTTTGGTTTCTATAGCTACATAAGAAGTTTGACCCAAAATTCCTCTATTTACATATTGCCCTAAATCAGTGGTTCTCAACCTTCCTAATGCCGCAACCCTGTAGTACTCAAATATGGACATATATCTGCATGTGGGCGGACCCGCCTGGAGCCTTCCTAAGACCATCCAAAATACGTGTTTTCCAGTGGTCTTAGGCAACCCCTGTGAAAGGGTTATTCGACACCCCCCCCAGGGGTCGTGACCCACAGGTTGAGAACCGCTGCCTTAAATGTTGACTTTGATAGATAAACTACCAGTTTTTCCCCCATGGTTTAACCCTTTTTTGAGATTATAAAAGCCTTGATTAATGCCAGATAGTTTTCTTTTTATTTTACAGAGATACCCAGGGTCTTGTGGCAGTTGAGATAATGGAGCTAGGTATTTGTCCCTAAGTTTTTACTTAACTTTCTAAAGCTTTTGGAAATTTCCTTAGTTCTTCATTTGGAGGGGGAAACAGTAGACCTGAACATGGGATGTCAGCCAAGCATATCCTCAAAAAAAAAAGTCATTAGCCTGCTAATGAAAGTCAGTTCTTCCCTTGTTAAAGCAGGATGCTATTTAAATTCCTCTAGTGTCCATCATACTTAACAATGAGTTTTGTTTTATTGTGAGGAAGCTAGGTGGATAGGTAGATTTTGAAAATTACTTAGGCTTTAGACAGCATTATTTGGGAGCTATGCAGTCATCAAACGTCTTCAAGAGATGGGAACTAGGCTAAGACAACAGTGGATTCAGGGGACAGAAAACAGCAGATAATAAGATGTGCGGAGGAAGTAATATTTCTTAATGAGAAAGATCTGACACTCATTAAGAGCCATAAAGTTGTACTATGCCCTATATTTGTGGGCAAAAGGAAAAGGACTTCTGTGAAATTCACATTACAGTTTATTAAAGTAAATACCAAATTTTTGTAATCCCACATGAATACCCAGCACAGAGCAAACTGTCTTACATATAGTAGGTGCTGAGAAGTTCAAATAACAGGACTAATTTGCTGAGCTGGGTATATGTTGCTGTTCAAATTAAGGACTTGTGTGCTAGTTATTAATCAACAAGCATTTATTAAGTACCTGTTATGTCAAGAACCAAGGATACAGCCACAGATGTAATAATCCCTCCCCAAAGCTTAAATTCCAACAGGGAGGTTTGTGTGTGCACGAGTGTTCACCTGACTAATAGCAGGAGGAACCAGGAAGGACCTGGTGAAAAAAGAGGGGCTTGAGTTGAGACTTGAAGGAAAGCAGAGATGAAGAGGGGGACCATGGCAGGTAGGCTGAGAGTGAGTACAAAGGCACAGAAACAGGAGGTAGAGGTTGATGTCTTGAGTACCAGCAAGAAAGCAAGTATACCTGGACCAGAGTGCATGGAGGGAAGTCATTGGTAATAGGGCTAGAAAGGTCTGGTGAGACCAGGTTGTAAAAGGGCTCTGAATGTCAAACAGAAGGTGATCATATTGGATCTTAGAGATAAAGGGGAGTTAACTGAAGTTAGAGGGGGATGGGGCAGGAGTGGATAGGACTAGCTCCAAAATCAGTGGCATATACATTCTTATCAGCAAAGTCAGAAACATGAATTGTCCTTTGACTCTGTTCATAACATTTAACTCAAAAATGATAAAAAGATGCATGACTGGCAGAAATGGTCCTTATTCTGTTCCTTTGTTCTATATTCCTGTTCTTAAAATCATCAGCACCACCCTATTCCTTAGTAGGCTTTTGAGTGCTGAGAGTGTTTCATTTTTATCTTTGTATCCCCCAGAGCAATTGCTGATGGTTGGTGGGTGTTTTAAATACCTGTTGATGGTCAGTTCAAATGACCTTCCCATGGTGTCTCTTCTAAGAAATACTGTCGTGGTATAACAGAAAGAGGCATCACTCTTACTTTGGTAGGGTTAGCTAAGCTCATTGAGAGGAAAAAGAACCATAAGCCTCTAAATGAAGATACCGATTTTGTTTGTTCTACTAGATCAGTGCAGTACGTTTGCCACGGGAACCCAGCAATCCAGAGAGGTTGAAAGGTTTTGGTTATGCTGAGTTTGAGGACTTGGACTCACTGCTCAGTGCTTTGAGCCTGAATGAAGAGGTGAGTAGCTGAAGGAGGTGGTACTCACTCCCAAAGGGCTTGTTTGCTGGCAGCCTGACTGAGAAATGCCTGGGTGCTCTCTCCCTGAGACTGCTGATACTTATCAAACATGAAGAAAAGTTAGGCCCACTCAATCCCATGGGCTTAGTAGTGTGGGACTTGCCAGGGGAGTTGGGGAAATTTGTCTCACCCTAGCAAGAGTATTTTTTCTTAATAGAATTTCACACCAAGGAAGGTGTCAGAAAAGGATTTCAGAAACAGTTTTGTGCATACAGCCCCTTCCTTGTCCCAAGAAAGAAGGTTCTATTTTCACCAGACTGTAAGCCAAGCTAACAAGTCCAATTTGACTTGAACCTGTAGAGGAACAAAATCCTCAGTTGAATGTTTCAGTAGAGGTGGTTTCACTTTAAGAACAGGATTTTAGTAACACTTGTATAACTGCAGGATTCCTAACTAAGAAGTATAAAGCTTATTTTTTACACAATTTTATACAGTTATAGACCTGGACATTCTTAGCAGTATTGGGTGGGGGAGGGTTAACTGAATGATAATTGAAGCCATTTTCTTCCTGCCACTTGGGAGGGGAGTGGTGATTGCCATCTTCATATAATTGAAGAATTTTCCTGTGGAAGCAGAATTTGATTTGTTTTACTTGACTCTGAAGGTAGAGCTAGACCTAGTAAATGGACGGGTAGACAGGCAGATTTCAGTTAATCATGAGAACAGTTTCCAAGCAGTTAATTTTGTTTTTTAAAAAATGAATTGGACTACCTTGAGTAAGCTAGTGAGTTCACTGTCTGGGAGATGTTTAAACAGAAGCTGAAAGACCACCTCCATTAAACGAGAACGTAGAAGTCAGAAAAATTAAAGTGAGCCTCGTTAATAAGGTTGGAATGTGAATGAAGAGCACAGCAAGTTAGAATATTGATTAGATAAGGATGCCTTAGAACAACCTAGTAAATGCCAGTGGAATGATTTTTTTTTTTCCCCACTTAAATTTATCTTCTGGGTGAAGGTTCTTCCACGTGTACACTGCAATACAGGACTTTTTTATATGCATTTTTGCTATTACAAATAGAGTGGTGGAGCTTAGAAGTCTAAATTAAGCATGGGGCATGATATGTTGGGAGAAACAATAGATTTTCCCTTGTTGTCAACCAGCTATTTCCATTGAGTGGTATTCTCAAAACAAGGGCTTCGAATCAAAATTTACTATTGTCCTAAATGTGTCCCATTTTCATTTAAGTGAAAGCAAAACTTAAGGTACTATAAGAGGTCCAAGATATGGTGTGAGAAAGTACCTGAAAAGGCACTTTAAATATGCTTACAAGGGCTCTCTGTCTGGGGAAGGAAGCAAATTATGATTCCCTAATTATTTAATTGTCCATTATAATTTTAAAAGTGATGTCACTTGATGGTGTGCAGTTTTCTTTCGATTTTTCTGTGTCTGAGCATAGCTCAAGTAAATTGTAATTCTCAGTGAATGGTTCCCAGTCTTGTTGTTGTTTAGAGAATTCTATAGTTTCAGAAATCAGGGTAGGAGTTACCTGGACTTTCATATTCTGGCTAGCTCCAGCATTCAAGGAACTTTACCTATAGGCCTCTCTTGGGAGTTGTACATTCTGGTGTTTAACGTTGGTTAATATAGTTGTGTGCTCTTAGTCTATAGGCAACAGAAGAATACGAGTGGATGTTGCTGATCAAGCACAGGATAAAGGTAAGAGAACCAGTGAAGAAACTGAGGGTTTGTCAGGGACCTGGGATTAGAACTAAGGTGCTGGTAGTTCCCCAAAGGTTTTGAATAAAGGAATCCTGTCTTATCCAACTACAGTTAGTTGTAGGCATGCCTGCACTCGTTTCAAGTAACAGTAATCATTAAACTAAAATAAATAGTAAGTGTTATGAGGAGGCCTTGCTAATTAGGTTGAAGAATAGGTTGACAAGGCTTTGGAGAAGCAGGTACTAACATTGTACTGTACTGGAGAAAGATGTGGTAGAGCAGGCAAGGAGTGAGGATACTCTGTGCATCTAGAGCAGGTTGGGTAGTTATCTTTGGAGGAAAATACTCAGTAAAAACCATGGCATTACACTTACCATATCCAGCTACTCTTCATAGCCAAGTGCCTGGTATGAGAACAGAGAGGAAGCGGGAAGTGCTTTCTGTGTGCTAGGCATTTGATTCCCCACAAGAGTCCGGGGGGAAGGTGCTATTATTATCCCCATTTTACAGTTGATTAAACTGAGGCAGACAGATGAAGTGATTTCCCCAGTGTCACAGAGCTCTAATAAATGTCTGAAGTTGAATGTGAACTTGATATTTACGGATGCTAGGCCCAGTTCTATGCTACCATTATAGAGCTTCATGCTTGCTAGTATCTACCAACTCTGTTCTACTTAACATCCCAGAATTTAGTTCAGTTGTATATAGATAGGTGACTATAATAATGGGGGGGGGGGGGCGGCATCATTTGAGCCCTGAGAAGCAGACATGTATTCTTTGTGGCCCAGAATACTTAACAAAGTACTTCTTTGGTTGTTGACCTCTTTTAGACCGAGACGATCGTTCCTTTGGCCGTGATCGGGATCGAAATCGGGATTCTGACAAAACCGACACAGACTGGAGGGCTCGGCCTGCCACAGACAGCTTTGATGACTACCCTCCTCGAAGGGGTGATGATAGCTTTGGAGACAGTAAGTTCATATTCTAAAAAGTCATCTTTTACAAGTCAGAGACCTATTTAGAAATGTAGCCATATTCCATATCAGCATTTTCCAAATATTTAAAATTCTGTAATACATCCTGACCTCAACACAGCTTGGGCTGGCAGGAATAAAGAATTGTGATTGGACATTGAGAGGTATTCAGCTATGATAATGATTATAGAAGGGAGAGTGGAGCCTAGAAAAGATAAAAGAGAAGGAAGTATATATACTCTTAAATTACTTTATGAATACCAGTTTGGGGAAACATTGCTATAAAGTGAAGAAATTTTAGGTGTCTTTGAACTTGGTTTTTTTGGTTTTGGTTGGGTTTTTTTTTATATAATATTTTAATGTCATTGGTTTCATTTATAACCCTGCATATTTTATATATATTTAAAATCATTCTGAAAGAGGCTTCATAGGCTTCATCTGAACTGTTGCTATATCTTAACATCTATCATTAATATGGTTTATTTTAGGCACAAATGAAGAAATGAGAGTTGAAATTAATTATAAAATGCAAGTTTCAGGTGGCAGCAGCTACAAAAGATGATTGGGGGGTAATTGATTAGCATAAGGATAGATAAATTTTTCATTGAGGAACTGTTCTTTAACTGAAGGCTTGAAATTGGCCAGTGGGAAAAGAGAATGGTGTTTATCCGATTATGAACATTTTTAGGAAGGATGTGCCCTGGTGTGGTAAATATATCAGAGGCTATGTGTAGTTGAGATTAGTCTCCTCTATTATGTCTGGTCCATAGATGAGTAGATTTTGGAGATGTCAGGATGAAATAAGCAGTCATAACAATGGGATACTCAAGGAGTGATTCCAGAGCCAGGATTCAAACCCAAGTCCTGACTCCAAAGTCAGCCCTCTTTCTTCTGTACCAATTTGGTCTTTCATATCGTAAAATACCCCTCCCCCCCCCCAAAAAAAACCTTCACTTGACCCCAATACTCTTGAAATGATTCCCGATGCATTTCCCATTCAGTGCCATCAGCCCTCAGTCTGATGATTCAGCTTCAGTCCTCACCACTCTCAAACTCCTGTCTGTGGTTACCAGTGACCTCTTAAGTGCTAAATTCAATGTCTTTTTCCTTCACCTCCCAGAAATGCTTGGCACTGATTTTTTAAAAATTATTTTATTGCTAAAATTAGCATCAAAATATCAGTAGCAGAAATAAAGTCCTGTGTTCTTTCCTTTCTTAAAATTGCACGAACGTTTTTTACAAAAAAACGGTATTGCCGCTTTTTGTTTTTTACACAACATGTCTTATGAAATACGTTTCCCTAAAAAAGTTAAATTATCCGTGATTGACAGAAAGGGAGAGGTGTACGTCTTGACTTTAAACAGTAGGCTCTTAGCATCGGCAGTTATATTTATTTGGCCTATTTTGTTGATGATGTGATTTACATTATTGCAATTGTCATGTGTACTGTTCTTTTAGCTTTGCTTTCTTCATTCAGCATCACTTTGTGAAAGTCTTCCCATTATTTCACTGGATTCTTTTGTAGTAAAGGTTCCATTACAATCATATTTTATCCATCAACTTTACTTACTGGATGATTGTAAGGTTATATACTTTAGATTACACAACAATAATTGTGATCGTTAATGCTTAAAAGTTTGAATAACGATTCGCCTTTCTGTATTCAAGTTTCACTAAATGCTCATTTTATGGTCACTAAGGTCACTTCCAGCTCTGAGACTCTATGAAATGTAGGTAGGTGTTCTTCAGAGCTCCGTCCTTGCCTGCCGTCCCTTCCGACTGTGCCCTCAATACCAGTGACTTACAAGTATGTTTTCTGAGCTAAGGCTCCCAGACCCGTATTTCTGACTGTCTCCTGGACAGTTCTACCTGAAGTTTAGTAAGTCCAAAGCAGGATTCATGGACTTTCCATTCATCTACTTGGTTTCATTTTTTTAAAATGATATTTTATTTTGACGTTGCCTCGATGCATGTCAGTAGTCATCTTTCCTCCTAGAAAGCTCTACCTCATAATAAATAATTCTTAAAAGAAAAAGGTAAAAAGAGGAAGAGATCAGCAAAAACCAGTGAACACGTCGTTACGTCCCCCAGCTCTGCAGAGGTGATGACGTCCTCTGACATCTGTCTTCTGAGGGCAGGCTTTTTGTTTGTGTTTTAAAATACTCAGCTTGCTTTGTTTCCATTTACATTACAGGTGTGCTTGTGTGTACACACACACACACACACGCGCACACACACACACACACACACACACACACACACACAGTTGGTAGTGCACGTGTGTGTACTGTTCTCCCAGCTGCCTGTTTTCCTTTGCCCCGGTTTCTGTAATTTTCTCCCGTGCCTCGTGATCATTTCTTGTAAAGCATAACATTGACTACGCCTGAGTACATTTGTTGAGCTATCCCCCAGCTGACAGGCATCTGCTTTGTTTTCGTCCCTTTGCATGAAAAGTGCTGCTATAAACGTTCTGGGTGTGTGGAGCCTCCTTTTTGTGAGTGACCTATTTGGAGCGTAAGCCTGTCAGTGGACCGTCTAGCTCAGAGGGTTAACGTTTGCTTTTTGTTTTATTTTTTTTTTACTGGTGGTTCTTTTCTGTTTAAATTGACGTGATCTTCCTGTATATTGTTATCTTGGATTTGCTTACTTAATCCTGCATCAAGTTATATAGATTTTTCTCTGCTTCTTTGCGTTTATCACATTCATAGTAGTATTCCGTTATGTTTCTTTACTGCAGTTAACTCCCCAATCAGTGGGCATCTACTTTGTTTCTGATTCTCTGCTGTCATAAAAATTACTGCTGTACATATTTTGGTATAGGGGGGTCACTGACTTCAGGGGGTGGGGATGGGGGAGGGAATGATAGACCAAGGAGTGGAACCTCTAGATCAGAGGGTGACTTTTACGTCGCTTTGTTTTGCGTTCTTACAAAGTGCTTTCCGGAGTGGTTGCGCTGCTTCACAGCTTTCCCCGCGATACACTCACGTGCCTACCTTCCTACAAGGTTTTCCACCAGACTGGTTCCAGCTTCGTTATCTTTGCCGGTTTGTCTGTATGTGAGGTGAAACCTTAGAGTTATTTTGACTTGTATTTCTTTTATCATTAGCGATTTTGGAGTGTTCTGTATTGTGGTTGTTAATCGTTTGCACTTCTTTTGAAAACTGTTCGTATCCTTTGACCACCTGTTGATTGGGGAATGGTTTTTGGATACATGCTTGTGCTTATGTCTATCTGTCAATTGTTTATGTATCTTCAACATCAAAACCTTAGTAAAGGAATTTGAAGCAACCTTTTTTTTCCCTTTCCCACTTCTGTTTGTGCAGAAATTTTCAGTTTCGTGTAATGAGAGACATATATCTATTTTATCTTTAACATTGCCTCTCTTCTTTGTTTAAGAATATATGAAAGATATGATTTGCTTCTTATTTTTTATTGTATGAACTTTAATATTAAAGTCTCATATCTTTTTAGAATGTATTGTGGATTATGGCAAGCATCACATAAATTACTTAGGGAAATTTGCATTTCTCTTCTTAGTGATTTGGAACATTCTTTGATGTTGTCATTAAGTTTTTAATTCTTTCAAGAACACTGTTCGTATTCCTGACCACTTTTCATTTAATAGTATCTCAACTACCTGGGCACCCAGCTTAAAGCCTTTAAATCATTTTCAAGTCCCTCATTCTTCATATAACTCATTCCAACCAATTATCAAGTTCTATTACTCTTACCTCTCTAATTGTTATTTCCTCTTCCTAATATTTTTGTCCATGCCTCTCTAGTCTATCTGCCAACCACTCAGGTTTTAGGTCCTTATTGCTTCTTACCTAGATTGTTGAAATAGCTTCTTATCTCTCTTCACTTCATATCTCAAAATCTAAAGAGCATTCCCATTACATATCACCATAGTGAGTTATCTTCATATTTCAAGGATTATAATCTGGTCAAATCCACCTCTTTAATCCCATGTTTTGATCTTGGGTTGTTACTAACCACTATTCACATTGCTCAAAATAGACAGGACGACTCAGACCACTCCACAGATTTTTCCTGGGCTTTCCAGTGCTGTCCTTTTCCACTTCTTATCCTTCTGATCAAACCTACAGCATCCATCCTTTACCCCGATCTCTACCTATTGAGAGCCTTCCCATCCCTTAAGACCCAATTTAGATGCTATCTCTTTCACAATTAATCTAATTTATATTTAACACACACACAAAAGTTTTCATCATTTGAGCATAAACTTCTTGAAAGCAGGCCACCATAACTTATTTAGTTTCATATATTTTTCAGAGTTCAGTGCTTTGCATGCAGTAATTATTTAATATGTATTTGGGCTTTTTTTTAAATTTTATTTAACTCAGTATTAGGCCAAATTGTGTTCATGTTTTAGGATAGGACTCCAGAATTCCCACTTAGCAGTACTGTCTAAATGATCCAAAGGTGCTGAGTACTGTCATCAGTCTTGTTACCTGCATGTTTTTTCCTAGAGTATCGTGATCGTTATGATTCAGACCGGTACCGTGATGGTCCCCGGCGGGACATGGACCGATACGGAGGCCGGGATCGATATGATGACAGGGGCAGTAGAGACTATGATAGAGGTATGTAGTTCTTTTAGATTGGAAGGAAATAAAAAGGTTTTACCCTTTATTGGGGGGCAGGGGGGAGTATTCTTTTTAATCAGTCTAATTTTCTGGTGACTTTCTTAAACTTTATGCCAATCCAAGTAGGGTTTGTATACAACATAGCAAGCTTATTGAGGAGTCCATTGGCTTGTTTTTTTTCCAAGTATCCTTTTACCTTTTCCACTAACATAGTAGTTCTCATTTTAAGATAATTGTATCTTTTTGTCCCACAGGCTTTGATTCTAGGATAGGCAGTGGCAGAAGAGCATTTGGTAGTGGGTACCGTCGGGATGATGATTACAGAGGAGGAGGAGATCGCTATGAAGACAGATATGATAGACGAGATGATCGGTCATGGAACTCGAGAGATGATTACAGCCGAGATGATTTTAGGCGTGAAGACAGAGGTAACTTACTCTTTTTACTTTCTTCGGGGTAAGACAGCTAAGGAAACTTCAGTTAGAAAATTAATGATGTGAAAACTTTTTTTTTTGAGTCTATGTCCAATCAGAAGAAGCCTTTGGAAACAAAGCAAAAAACTTTGGGCCAACAGTTTCCCAGTTTTCCTCACGGTGCATTCTTGGGAAAAATATCATAAAGTAGATTATGTTTTCCCATAGGAAAAAACTTACTATGTCTTTTGTATGGAGAAAATGCTCTAAATACTGAATTGTGGTTGTGGGTTTCATTCTTACAATTAATTTTTTTTTAACTTCTAAGTTTTCATTTGTTCTCTGCTGTATACTTTTTTCCTCCCTTCCCCCACCCAAGACCACCATTAGACATAAACATGTATTCTTGCATTAATCTTAAACTTAATCATACCCATCAGGCTATGAAGGTTGCATTCCTGATCAAGGTTTATTTAGACACATACCTATGACCAGAAAGTCCTGTGAAATGGGCATGAATGTATTGTGCACATTGATCTGGAGAAGTCTGGGTTCTAGTCTCAAATATACCGCTGTATAACTAGGGAGGTCAGTTAACCTCTTTGGGTCTCAATTATACATCTGTAAAATGGGAAGGTTGTGTACTAGCTGATCAGTTAAGGGCATTTCTACAGTGATGTGCAAATTAACCAGAACTAAGTAAAATAAATTTATTGACAGTACAGTAAATCTTAAAACTTTTTGCATCTTTTGAAAAAAGCCTTTTGCTGCCATTACTTATTTTATATAATGTGACATTGAGTTTGTAAGGTTTTGGTACATTCTTTAGTTCATTATGAAACCAAACTTTTATCACTTTGGATAGTAGACATACTTTAGATAAATAGTTCATTTTTCTAAATCTAGCCTTGATTATAGCTCATAGGTTCTCAATGGAGTTTCATTCAGTTGAATTCTTAGGCCATATTTATTTCTATTTCTTAGGTAAACTTCTTTACCTTGCTGACACATAGCATAATGTTTCGGTATTCCATTGCCACTTGGAAATGTCTATAAATATAGAACAGTTCTGTTTTTCATTATCTTAGTATATTTGCAAGAATTCATCATTCCCTCTAGAACAAGACCTCCATTAAAAATTCCAAAATTATTTTGGGGTAAATATTTCTTTTGCAGTCTGATGCCCAGATTTTACAGACTTTGGAATTCTAGTCTTTGTATTTCTTTGTCTGTGATAAGTATTTTTAGTTTGTGACCATGGTTGGCAACAATAATAACGTGGGTGGGCTAGTTGCCAGGTCCTCTGAAAATCTTTTCTTGTTTTCCACAATTTCCTTTGTGCTTTCTATGCAACTGATTCTACTTCTGTTGTGGGCTTCAATGACTTTCACAGTTTTGGACTTCCCCACATCACTAACCGCTGCCATCTTTCAAGTCACAGAATTTAAAACTTTGCAAGAGAGAGCAATGTAGGGAAAGCCAGCTAAAAGTGGGGAAACCAGTTCAATCCAGTTTCATCTGGTCCAGGTCAAGAGTTACCCAGATGACACTAGAAGCACACTCTATTCACAAATATGAGGCTGCGTCAAAATGATTGCTTACCCCAAGTGATTCGCACCCTGTTATTCTAAAGGTCTGATTATACAGTATGCATACAGGTAGGTACTAAAATATCTCCTAAATTCCCTCTAAAGCTAATAATGTATAGTTATTGAACACAATTTTGCTTAACTTCTTAGAACAGAAAAGTCCTTTAGAAGGATGAGTTAGAGGAATGTCTCAGTTACATAGATTTTTACCTGACTCCTATTCCCTAAGACTACTAGAAGCATCCCTTCCCTCACCCAAAAATAAGACTTGTTTAAAAAAATAAGTGTTTGATGGCTCCATTAAAGACTTAAATTGTGTCAGTTTTGGAGAATTAGAAGTATCTCTTGAATCTATGAAAGAAAAGTTTCTGTTCTAGCAGTACAACATGTAAAGTGTTGGCTCAGATACTTTCTATGGTTGTGGAATTATCTTGTGATTTCTTTCCCCCCCAGTAGACGTTGGTATTGTTTCCAAGTGACTTAATGTTAAATGGGACCAAGCTGTCCACTGCCAACAATGTTGTCATACTGTTGTCCTGCACCACATTCAAGACTGGCCAACTTTACTTTTGAAGCCAGTCATATCATATACCTTGGCTAGAAAGAAGGGCCATCGGTGGTTGGCTTCACTAGCACTCCTAGAAGGTGGAAAGAGTCATGTCCCTTAGGAGTGTGATAGAAGATTTTTTTATTTAAGATTGAGTGATATTCAGTATCAGGACTTCTCTCCCCTCCACTGGGATTCCCCTGTTCCTCTGATACTAAAGCCATCAGAGACTACATCAGGCTCTCAGGTTGCTTTCTCCTTCCCCAAACCCAGGCTGATGGTTTTTTTTTTTTGGTCATTTTGGAGGGGGGAAAGGCTGGGCAATTGGGTTTAAATGACTTGCCAGAGGCCACACAGCTAGTAAGTGTTAAGTGTCTGAAGTTAGATTTGAACTCAGGTCCTCCTGACTCCAGGACTTTTTGCTATATTGCCTGCGCCACCTAGCTGCCCCCACCCCCTGCCCGGCTGCTTTTTAAAAATCTGTTGTAAAACCATTTAATATGCAAGGTACCGTTATGCATTGGTGATTAAAAATTACCCAAAAAGGAAGCATTCCTGCCTTCAGAAAGCTTAAATTCTACTGGGAGGATACAATAAATATGAGAGGGAGAGAAAGTATTGATAATTGGGAAGTAAAGAAAGTTCCATAGCACTTGAGCCGAACCTTGAAGGGGAAGATCAGAATTCTGAGAAGTGGAGAAAAGGATAAGCTTTGTGGCCCAGGGAACAGCTGGTCATAGTACAGGGAGGTAGAGGACAGAGCGTGAGGGACGTGCAACAGTTCGTGATCATTTTAACTAGAATAGACTGTACGAAAGGGAATGACATGACAGAACTTTGGGGAAAGCAAATTGGAGGCAGGTTATGATGATGTGCCAGTACTAGAGGTGTAGTGGGGAGAATGTTAAGAGTCAGGTCACTGCCTGCTCTTAAATTTTTGAGGAGAAAGTCAAGCGCTTATTTTATTTTGCTTCTAGTGCCTTATTTGTTAGAATTTGGAGCAGGAGCATTCAAGAAGTGAGTGTACATCAACAAAAAAAGCGTTAAAGTGGGCTAGGACCCTAGGGTATTGGCTAGGGGTGAGGAGGTGGCTGAGAGATCCCCGATTGAGTGGAAAGAAAGCAGAGTCTGAAATTACCCTAAGGTTCCCTTTAAAGCAGATGCCAAGCTCGTTGTCTGATGGTATCGGGACCGTCTCATTCTTCCAAAGTTCAGACAAATTTATCTCAGGCTGGTTCCAAGCCTGGTCCACAGCCCTGCCAGAAACAGGGTCCCCTCCCTGTGCAGTGCAGTGTTGTTAGGAACTTTACATTGGAGGAAATTCCACATTACTTCTCCTTGTGGGCTTTGGGTTTGTTTGCACAGAATTTTTTCCTTTTTATTGAATATTGCCCTTTTCTTTATTCCCCACTGCCGCACCTCCCCTTAGCCAGGCTCCTAATGAAGAAAAGCAGTTAAGTAGAGCCTACAGAAGGAACTATTTCTGACAGCCTGTGCTTCATCCCACCACATGACAACCCCCCACCCTCCTCCTGCCAAGAGGAGGGACAGAGTTACTGCTCATTGCACTAAGGGCTCCCTGCAGTTCTGACTTCACCATCTTCTCTTGGTTTTGTTTTCCTCAACTTTGCCACTTAATGCAAGTCTTCCGGTGTTTCTCTATATCCCTAACATTCATTGTCATTTTTGTAATGACATATACTGAAATTTATCCTTTGTGTCTTAATTTTTTGCTACCATAAAGAGTAATGGCCATGAATATTCTGGTACATGCAAAATCTTTCTGTTACTAACTTTACTACTTTACAGTTTCTGCAAAGTAAACTTCCCTGATGTTACAGTCATTCTAGAAGTTTCTTGGGATAGGTTATTCACTCTAGTATTCATTCATTCATACAGTGGGAGAAGTTATTACTCAATATCTATCATAAATATGGAAACAGTGTGTGGTTCAGGTGACATCAGCTTAGGACATCAACTCTAAAACGTTGTATGTTTAAATATTCAGAAACTAAATCCTGTTCGGTCTGTAAATAATCTTTTCAAAGAAGACATTGTAGCTATTTTTTGCTTTGGAAGTGTTTCAACTTTGATCTTTGCATAAAAGCAATAAAATTCTGGCCTGATATTCCGACATTTAAAGAAGACCAGTGAAATCAAGGGAATACAGAAAGGAGAATATTTAAGTACCTGCTGTGTGCTGAGCTCCTGGCTTACAAAACCAGGTGTGGGCTTTGCCATCTGTATTCAGCTAGGAGAACATGACATAATCACGTGTGTCTGTCATGATAATATTGGTGATGGTGGCTGTCTGTTATGTCATACCAGCCGTGTGCCAAGCACTATGCAGAGCACTTTAATAAATGTTACTTTATTTTATTCTTACAACAATCCTGAGAGAATGTTGCTCCTATAAACCCCATTTTACAGTTGAGCAGATAGGTTAAATGACTTAACCGTGATCACATAGCTGTAAATGTCTGAGAGTAGATAACCCCTAGCAATGTCTCTTAAGAAGAGAGCACTCTAAGGGGGTCAGCAACGGCTTTCTGCAGGGGATGGTGCATGGACTGGACCTGGAAGAAATCAGGGGGGCTCTGCAGGAGAGGTGAGGAGAACAATTTTTGTTCTCTTCCAGGAGGTAGAAGATGGCACACTGAGTTTGGGGAACAGAAAGTAAACCAGTTTGTCTAGATCTAGATCAATAGGATGTGTGGAGAAGAGTGACATGCAATAAGCTTGGAAAGGTGGGCCAACTCATTCTCTGAAACGGCAAGCCAGAAAGTTTGCATTTGTTCTAGAGGCCATAGGAAACTACTTCTGAGCAGGGAAATTATACGATCAGACATGCGTTAGGGAAATTATTTTATCAGCTATATAAAAGAAAGACTGGGGTGGGGGAGACTGGAAGCCAGGAAGTGGAGTTCAGAGACTATTTCACTATTCACAGAGACTATCTAGTCAAGAGGTAAAGAAGTCATGAGGACTGTACAGGTTCATGGCCAGAAGAGGAAAGATTCCCTACCCTCAAAAATATTACATTCTAATAGTGTAAGAGAACATAGGGAATAGTCAGAGATATTTTAGTGGAGGAATCAATGAGGCTTGCAAAGTGAATGAACATAGATAGGAAAGGGATGACCAGGAAGATGGCAATTTCCTTCACCAGCACTAGGGAAGTTTAGTAGGTTTAGAGGGGAATGTGAGAAGTCCTACTTTAGATAATGTTAGAGATATCCCAGGGGCATCTCTTTGGAGGGATCTCGCAGGCAGACAATCAGTGGGGCAGGACTGGAGCTATGTGGAGAGTCTAGGGCTAGGTATCTTCTTTGGGGAGCCATCTGCCTTGAGGTGGTGACTAAACCCAAACCCATGAGAACTGATAAGATCAAAAGGAAGGTGTCAAGCAAGAAAAGATGGGCCAGAGCAAAACTTTTGGGCCATCATGGGATGGGATCTGGATAAAGATCCAGCAAAGTAGTCTGGACATTAGCTGTTGGGTAAGTAGAAGAAATCAATCATTGGTGACTTTGGAAAAGGTAGTTTTAGTTGTGATGAGGGAAACCAGATTGCAGATGTTGGAGAAATGAGTGGGAACCAGTGAAAATGGAGACATTTGAGTATAAATGGCTTTTTCAATAGTGTTTAGCTATGAAAGGAAGGAGGAAGAGATTCTAATTCAGTAACGTTAAGGAACTAACAAGTAAGGTGAGCAGAAATAGGCAGATGTGATTGGAAGGGGGCTCCTGGAGAACAGCTCATACTGTCTGCAAAGTCCATTGGTGCCATTTTTAAAGATGGTACTGAATTGGGTGGACCATTCATTCTAACCTGGAGCAGATTCCTGTGTGTGAGAATCTAGTTTTAAACCTGTGGTAAACAGATTTGAAGAGACCTTACATAGGGCTTTCTTTAACTCAGGTCCCCCCCAGAGACCCAAGCTGAATCTGAAGCCCCGGAGTGCCCCCAAGGATGAAGATTCGTCAGCCAGCACCTCGCAGTCCAGCCGAGCTGCCTCCATCTTTGGGGGAGCAAGGCCAGTGGACACAGCTGCTAGGGAACGAGAAGTAGAGGAACGGCTACAGAAGGAACAAGAGAAGCTGCAGCGTCAGCTGGAGGAGCCAAAACTAGAAAGACGGCCCCGGGAGAGGTGAGGTGGGAAGTGCACACCAGGACTCCCTGCTCAGGTGGTGCATGTTCAACCGCCCTTTCACACAAGTGCTAGCTTTTGCTCCGATGTCCCTCGAGCCACCTGTGATTCAGCTGAAAGCAGTTGGTGGTACTAAATGGCCCCGGAGTCCCGGCTCCTGTCATTTGGGCAGTAAACATGTGTGTTTGATCCTCCTCTCTCTTACGTAGACACCCAAGTTGGAGAAGTGAGGAGACTCAGGAACGGTCAAGGACGGGAAGTGAATCTTCACAGACTGGGAATACAGCTCCGTCTGGCAGAAGTGAGTGAAGACTCGTGATGGGGAGGGAGGCCTGCTTTATGGCCAGCTCAGGTTTTTGTTCTCTTCTTCAAAGCCAGGGATAGGATGTAGAACTGAAATTTACACAAACTATCCAAAGAACTTATTTAGTTATTAATTTTGGCAGATGCTTGAGCCTTCTTATTTGAAATTTGAAATTATCTTTTTCATTCCATTTTTTTATTGAGAGTGCTGAATGTATTGACTAGCACTTTCTTTCCCAAGTCAAAGTGTTTTATGTTTGAGAATTTATAACACGTGCCTCAGAGCTGAAATTGTGTCTTTTTTTCCCACACATATTGTAGGAATTTGCTGTAAATACATACTGTTTTAAAATAGCTTCTACTTGGGATGCAAACTCTGTATGTTAATATTCATTATGAATTGTTTTGTAGGTACATATCCAGTTGTGCGCCTACTCGCATGGATTTGTACTTAAAAGGGAATTCCTATTGCCTTTTCAGATTGCATCTTTGTAGCTTGTGGAAAACGTGCTGTTTGTCTCCAAATATCAATATACTAATCAAATAATGTATCTCAAACAATTTATTTTTTATTTTAGATTGAATTTTTAAAATCCCTCTGAGAAACCTAGCAAGCCGTCCAAACTGTAGCTCCTGCTACAATTTGAGGAAATTATTTTCTCTCTGAAAGTGGCAGGGGAGGGGAGTAGAAAGAATAGAATAATTCTGAACAGGGACTACATGTGAGATGTCTTGAATTCCTGTACCTTCCAAAACTTTCTAAGAAGTTAAGTTTATTCATGTAGTGCTTATATTTGACCCTATAATGTCTCTTTCTGAAAGTGGCTATTGAATTACTATTTTAAGCATAAATTTAATCTTACACATGACATGGTAGTAATTAAATCAGGATGGAAATTATGACATTTATAATCCAGTTTAAGACACCTAAAAACAATGCCAGTGGTCACAGTAGCTAACCTTTGTGTGGACCCTTACTGTTGGCAGAGTACTTTCACATATCATTACATTTGACAATATTCATGGAACCAGTGATAAGAAAAAATTGAAATTGTCCGTGAAGTATTCATCTCCCTGGTGTGACATTAATAAAATATTAAGGAAACAAAGTCGCTATGAAGAGCTCCTGCCCTTTCTGTTGACGGGTTATTATCATACTGTCCCTACAGACACACGAAGGAGGGAGAGTGAGAAATCCCTAGAAAATGAAGCATTCAACAAGGAAGACGACTCTCAGTCTCCAACTGCCAAGCCTTCTAAATCAGATCAGCTTCCCTTGAAGGTGGTGCCTGCGCCCCCACCAAAGGAAAACGCCTGGGTGAAGCGGAGCTCCCACCCTCCTGCCCGATCGCAGAGCTCAGACTCGTCAGAGCAGCCGTCTCCCACCAGGCGAGTCCAGGCTGTGGGCACAGCCCTCTGCTAGCCCTTTGGGGCTTGGGGCCAGTGTGATGGTGGCTTTTTATTGATGCTGTAATGCCTTACATTTAAGATGACCAAGAAAGGGGTTAAGGGCAGAGAATAAGCATTTATAAGTGAATTTACCAGGGCTGGACAGACTAGTAGGTCAGGTTAGATTTGAGTGCAAGTCTTCCTGACTCCAGGCCTGGCGCTCTATCCGCTGGGTCACCCAGCTGCCCCTGATAAAATGTCAGCTGTAATATCTTCCATGCTGTTATCTGCCCTTTTCTTCTTTTAAATGTCATAATAATGTTAAATGTAACATTTACAGTGCTTTTCAGAGCTTTTGACAATATCCTAAATTTGCCAAATATACCTCCTTGGACTATTTGATAAATCTTATAAATGTCTGTTTTTCCCTAGTGGTGGAGGAAAGGTAACATCCCAGCAGTCTGAGGAGGGACCAGCTAATATTTCAAGGAAAGGTGAGGTATATTCCTTGGAAGTGGTTCTTTAACCATTAGCCTACATAGAAGGCAAAACTCACTTGGCCTGCCTTTTCCCTAAGGCATTAAACAGTCTGGCTGCCTGGTCAGTCCCTTTTTCTTGCCACTAGGGGGCAGGAGAGCTCTCTTGAGAGCCCAGGGCCCTGCCCTTTCCTGGTAGAACATTCATCTCCAAAGTGGGAAGAGAAAACAAAAGGAAGGAAATGAAGTTCTCCAAGCCCGCAAGGCCAAGGTCATTTCTGACATGTTATGAATCTTGTTGAGAGAGGTCAAGTATTGATTTAGCTAGGCCGCCTGCCTTCTGATCCATGGTCGCCACTTTTCCCCTTCACCCAAGGCTAAAAGAGTGGGCTGAGTGACTGCTCTTCTTCTGTAATTTTGTGTCCTTTTAAATTCCAGCAGATGAGAATAAGGTAGATGGGGTGAGTGTGCTGAAAGGCCAAAGCGGGAACTCCAGCCGTGGTCCAGTGGATGGAGGAAGTAAAGACCATTGGAAGGAGCCTGACAGGTATGGTGGTTGTGTGCCCTGACCCCCGAGTGTAGAGCTGGAGGAAAGAGACTGCTTTCTGGTGTGGGTGTGTGCGCACATGTGCGCAAGCACATAAAAAAACATGAATGGCATCATAGCAGAGAAACCATAATTCCCAAAACAAACCTCAAAAAGACCATTTATCACACTGTCTGATTTAGAGCCATTGAGAAGGTCGTTCTAGTTCAGTTCTCATCTTACAGATGAGAGAATTGAGGCGCCAGGAAGATACATAACGTGCCCACAGGTAGAGATTCTGAATCCTTGATATCATAGGTTCCAGGCTACTTCAGGCTTAAGAAATGAAAAATCTCAGAATATGTAGGTAACAGGTATCTGAGGGGGGTGTATATTTTTTTCCCCTCTCTTCCCTTTGCAGGAAAGATGGCAGAAGAGATCAAGATTCAAGACCTGCATCTGAGCCAAAGAAACCTGAAGAAAATCCGGCCTCTGTAAGTGTTAATGTGTTCATCTTTAGTTTTTGTTTGCTGTCATTTTTCTGAAATTCTGTTTCTCTGGAACCTTACAACTTTGCTTTGAATTGTGCCAGCTTGCCCATGACAAACGTAAATTTGAGGGATTTTTTTAAAGAATTTGTTTTTTAATTTGTTGGAATTAGTGGGGTCTTTATGACCCTTATGGGGGGGGTAGAATGAGGAACACTGTCAAAGTACTTAATCTGTTTGGTGTAAAAAGGTATTCCTTTTCCCACTTTCTAAGAGGGGAGAAGAGCTTTAAAAAGAAAAAAAAGACACAAATGGGAAAGTGTCCAAGGCAGAGAATTTCACCAATTTTGTCCGTTAAGAAGATGAACCCAGTGATAGTGAGAGGTGACTCAGAAAGCCCATAATCCCTCCATAAGAAACCGTCCTGTGTCTTACCCACACCATCGCTCTGGCTCTTACAGAAATTCAGTTCTGCAAGCAAGTACGCAGCTCTCTCTGTTGATGGTGAAGATGAAAACGAGGGCGACGACTACAACGAATAAACCTCCACATCTGTGCTTTCTCCCCGTCTCTCGCCAACCTGCAACATTTGAGAGCAAATCAAACCTCTATCCAGACAAGACAAAATAAAACTCACCATCTCCTGGAGACCTTTCTTAACTTTTTTTTTAAAGGAAAAAGGAAAACAATGAAATTCTTTTGCATGCTGCTGCAGCCTTTAAAGTATTAAACTAACTGGAGAATTTCCAACCAGTGTAGCCAGAGAGAGAGAAAGACGTACAGCTTTTTAAAAGAAAAGTTCTGGTGTGTTTTAGCAGCACCATCTAACTGCCTGTATGACTAGTGCCTAGGGTCCTCCTTTTAGCAGAAACGTTAATAATATTAATGAGTTGGTTTCTGAAAGTTGGTTGGATGATAGGAGAGATACAAGGAAGGAGGTGGGTTTTCTCCCTCTTAATTCTTGCTATCTTATTATGGCATATATGAATTCTGAAACATTATCTGAATAAAACTTCCATCCTTGAAGGTAGGATAACTAGTCTCTGAGGTTATTTTAGTCTCCAGGAGGCTGCCAGCCCCTCCTCTCATTTAATCCCAAACTGTTGGGGGCCAGTAATGGAGGGAAATGTCCAGTTTTACCCCCCAAGGGGGTGGTTGGGAGTTGGTGCCGAGAGGACAAGACATACTACTTGGTGACCAGATGCAGTGGGAAGGGAAATCTGGGTCTGAGGGTGATGTGAATCCTTTTAGACCAGATAGAGTGAAAGGTTAGAATCTCTGGGAAACATAAGCTGTTATTTCTTGGAACATAGGTGTGGGAACTTCTAGATTCATCCATAATCTGCTGCAATCCTGAATCCTAGAAATTTCGGGCCTTAAGTACAGTTAAAGTCTTAAGTACTTCCTTTACTACCCACTCCCCTTTTCTGCAGTCTCCCAGCTAACATCTTCTGTTCATGTCATGTGACGGGTCATTTCTTGGGCCTCAGATACCAGGGAGCTGTCGGGTGAGGAACTGAGTTGGCTATTCTAAAGCAAAAGAGCTTCCCATTGCTCCCTTTTGACCCCTCTTGCTACTCCTTGTTCCTCGCCCTGGTCTGTGCCAGCACCAGCTTCCTTGATCCCTTGTGAGCACCAGCAAACTGGAAGAGGTGATCTTAGGAGGTGAATGAGGAATGGAATGATAGAGGCTATTATGTTGGTAGCCTTTCCCCACCTATTTTCTCCATTCATTTTGATGGTTGATGTTTTTAGGAGTTGTCCTCTCCACTGGAATCCCACACTAATATTCAGATTTATTATGTGGCCTAGACCAGTGTGTGGCTTTTTATCTTCCCCTGAGAGAATAAATGATGATTGCAAGAGAACTACTCAGCAGGGCATTGGTTTCTGTTGCAACACAAAAGACCATTGTATTTGATTTTATGTGCAACTTTGTGAGGGTCAGCTTAAAGTAGACACGTTCTTCCCCCTTCACCAGACACTTAACTAGCACCTATGAGAGGAGGATGCCATCCCAGTCTCTATACTTGCACAGTTCTTCTCCAGGCAGTCCTAGGTTATGCCCAGCCAAGGCGGTGAGCTGGTATTTGTGCGGCTGCAGCAGTGGGTATATTGAATCATTTTATAAGGTGGAAATAAAAGATAAACAAATTGAATAAATTACTAAATACAAGTAATTGGCATGGATTGGCCATTAGCTAGGAAGTGGACATTTAGAAGGCATATCCAGACTTAAGCAGTTACAACCCATTTTCCATAGGTGTTGATAAGGTAGGGTTTGCCCTCTTTATTTCTACTCTCCTTCCAAATAGTTGTATCCAAGAAGCTGTTCTCTCCACTTCCCTTCTTGCTCCCTCTGTTAGACCAGGTACAAGGATTGATTTGCGTCCAGCACCTGAAGACATGTAAAATTTGTACAAAGATATCTTCTATGAAAATGATTTGTAATCTGTAGACTTACTACCTGGGAGATGTCTTATGATGTAAAATCCCCATCCTTTGGGCTGTGGGATTTGGTGATGTTTTTTTTTCCGGGTTTTTTGTTTTGTTTTGTTTTCTCCAAATAAACCTAATCTTTAAAGTTCCTTTTTAATGCTGAAATTCTTTTATTTGCACATTTAGTGCTTATAAATTTTTGGTACATGGACACTTCCCACCTCCAATTATTGAAAGTTCATATTCATATAGTTTACAAATGGATGCTATTCTTTGGGAAAGACCACTGTAGGCAGCATCTCATTTAATGCCCATTGAGGACTAGGAATTGAGAGCATTTAAAATGGCCTCTGCCCATTTCCCATGGTGTTGCCCTTGAATATCTTTTCCAAGGTTGTCCCAGCCCATTTCTTCTGTGCTATTTCCCTTGGTCATACATGAAGGACCAGGAGTTCTTGAGGGTGTGTGGTACAGGGTCAGTATAATTATGACTTCTGTTTCTCCATATTTTAATTTTTATCTTTATCTTCAAATCCTTGAGAAAAGGGTACCTTTTCCCATCTCCATTGCAACAGAAACCAGAGGTTGATCCTGTGGGTCATTATGTAAAAAGCTTAAGGTCCAGGGTCCCAGCTCGCAGCATCTTTTCCTAACAGAAAGTCAGTTAGGTTAGCAGTGGGTATAGATAAGCTGAAAATATTTCTAGGAAGGGCAGGAACCTGGGAAACATCAGCCACAGGGACCTGGAGCCATTGAGGTCACTTGGCTGACAGGGTATTTCTTGGCCTCCTCACACCTGGATTGTCAGCGTTTATGATTCCCTCCCAAATGGGGCAGTGGTGTAGCCAAGCTAAGGGAGTATGAAAGTGGGGGTGCACCTCCCTGGCTAGACCTGGCCGGAAGTATTGAGTAAGGAGGAGAGCACCTTCCCACCTGCTCTAGTACTGTATGTAAATCCTAAATGTCTTTCCGTGGTCCTAATTAAATTTGCCTCGTCTTTGGGGATTGGGTTGATGATAACTGGTAGAAATCAAGAATGGGCCAGTTTGGAGCCAGTATCCCTGGTCCTAGTCTCAGATCAACTACATAACTGCCTGTATGGCAGAGAAAATCAAAATATGGGTCTGTCTGCTTATCTTTGAAAGGATTAGATTAGCCCTCTAAGGCCCTAGAGCTCCAAATTTTGTCCTTTCACAATGACAGTGTTGTAGGGATAGGGTAATCTTAATAAAGGTGACATGTCTTTGGGCTGGTTGGCCGCCTTTCTTTCCCACTTGGATAGTCACCTTCCCTACAAAAAAAGCTCAGGACACCATGGTCCCCGGAGCATGAAGTCGGGGGCGTTGTCTTAGTTCCATCAGCCAACAGCATCTGGTTTCCCAAGGCACTGCTAGGGTTGCACATCTGCTCCTAGAAAATGTATTTGCCAAATAAATTTTGTCTCTCGGCAACATTATGGCCCATAGGACTGGGGGGGAGGGGAGGGGAACTCCACCTTCTTTACCCTAGATCCCAGCTCCAGGAGGCTAGAGAGGACCGGGTGTGGGGGGAGAAGGGATGGAGAGGGTGTAGCTGCGTTGGTCTCCACCCACCAGGCTGGACAACCTTCTGTGAGACAATGCAGCCTCTGTCTTCAGCTTGGAGATCCGCCCCTGGAGCCAGCTCAGCCCCTTCCCCTCCTCTCCCCAGTTTCCCTCTCTCAGCCCCTCTGCTTGAATTACCCCCATCCCAGCCAGTGGAACCCAAGACCCTCACCAATCTTTGGAGGAACAAGAAGTGCTGGTGGGGAGATCATGGAAGAGGGGGTTGTTCCTCCTGTGACAAAGTGGGCTGCCCTCTGTGGAATCAAGGTGAGAGGCCAGACGGGGCAGGGGGGTGGGGCGAGCGAGGGATAGCTTGTGAATGCCCCCCCTCATGGGCTGATTCACCGTCACCCACCAGCCTGCTTAGTTCTCTGCTCAATTCTTCATTGCTGAACTGAGATCCAGAATGCCAAGGTGCCTGCAGCTCCACTACCTATTTCCTTGCCTCTACCACTCCATGTGTGTCATCTCTGCCCCCCCATTTTCATACTCCCTGCAGCCTCTCCCCAGCTGAGGGTCTGCCTCTCTTGGCACCATCTTGGTCCCAGATTCCTTGTGACTTTAGGTGTCTCATCTCAAATAGAATCCCTTGGAAGGCCAGGGTATCTTTACATATCCCTATCTAAAGTTAGCCCCAGTAACTGACACAGAGCATGGCCCTTTAGTAGATGGTGAATGAATGAAGTTCCTGATGGGGTCTGGAATAGTATGCTAGGGAGAGATAAGAATGTGTCCTTGAAGAATGTGAGTCCAATTCTACAAACAAACATCCCTGCCTTATATTACTACTGCACGTTGTTTTACAGATGAGGAAATAAACTGCAAAAGGGGAAGTGACTTATCCAAGGCCACACAGCCAGCTAACTAGTGACAAACCCCAAAATAGGGCAAATAGCATCAGGGAACTTGCTCTAAGTCATAGGAAGAGCTAGAAGGAAACTTAGGGGCCCAGAGAGGCTGACTTTCCCAAGGGTCAGTCACACAGCTAGTAAACAAGGCAGAATTCGAAGAGGTTTTCATGAACTCCATGTCCAGGACTTTAGCCACTACAAACACCGGGCTACTAGATAGCTATTTCCAAGAGCAGAAAAGGAACAGCCCCAGCCGGTCACATCTGTCCTTTGTCCTTCCTGTTCAATTTTTTCTCTCCTATCTCCTCCCAGCCCTTCCCTCCTCTTCCCAAGGTCCCCCATCCTTATTTCTTGCCCCTCAGCCTTCCTCCCCCCTTTTACAGTAATGCCCAGACTGGCCAAAATTGATAAGCATTTTGTTGGGCCTCTCTCTTTTAGGAATAATGAGAACGAAGGGTCTCTAGATCCCAGCCACACCCACAAACATTCCTTCTACTAAGGCCCCATGGGTGACCTCTGCACCGTGTGCTTCTTCCCCCAATCCAGCTCTGAGTCAGGGACTCTTCCCGCCCAATTGGCTTTGGCCCTGTAGTCCCACCCCTTCATAATCAATACCAGATTTCTAGGTCCCTGCCAGAGACAAAATGAAGTAGGAAAGAGACAGGCAGGCAGGGATAGCCAGATAGGCAGAACTTGGACGTGGTAGCAGGGGATCTCTCCGGGGCAGACACTAGGCATTCATCCATGAGGGTTCATTTCTCCATACACACCTTCTCACTATTGCTTTCATCATGGAAGGTGGGGAGAACTATGACAGATAAGGGAGGCAAGAGGTCCTGGGGGCAGTGACAGGCATCGAACTTGGAATAACAGCCTTCATTTCTTACAGAGGTTGGCCTAGCCCAAATCACACACACTACACTGCTCCCCACACAGACACACTGTGTCTACTAACCTGCCTCCCTGAAGGCCGCGTCAGTTCTAGGAGAGAGCTGGGGTAGGTACCAGAAATGTTTGTCTCACATCTACCATGCTAGTAACAGACCCTCACCTCTTACTTGGATTACTGCAAGAATTTTCTAACTGGTCTCTGCCCAATGGCTCTCCCCTCTCCAATCCATCCTCAGCCCAGATGCCTAAAGCACTAGTCATCCTCATACTCAAGTAAATATGAAGTCCTGTGCTTGGCATTTAAAGCTCTTCACAACCTGGCACTTTCCAGCCCAGCCAGCCTTCTTCCACTTGACTCCCCACGCTCCAACCCAACTCACCTTCCCCTCCCTTCCCACCCAGGTCTAGCGTGATCTCCTCCATCCCTTGCACCTCCACGCACTCAAGGATCCAGTGGCACTGGCCTTGCTTGCACACCAACCTCCATTTATGGACCCTGTACCTTAGTGTTGTCTGCCCTTGCTTACAATGGCTCCCCCCTCCAGCTTCCCTGGTATCCTGCAATACTCAATTTAAATCCCATCTTATGCAGGAAACCTTCCTGGATCCCCACCCACAGCTGCTACAGCCTTCCTTCCCCCTGAGATTATCTTTCAGTTTTACACTGTTTATAATTCACATGTACCTAGTTACTTGTTTTTGTTTGGTTTTTTTGAGGCAATCAAGATAAGTGACTTGCCCCAGGTCACACAGCTTGTAAGTGTCTGAGACCAAATTTGAATTCAGGTCCCTACTCCAGGGCTGGTGCTCTATCCACTGCGCAACCCAATTGTCCCTGTACCTAGTTATTTACATATTGTCTCCCATTAGAATGTGAGCTACTGAAGGGCAGGGACTGTTCTTGTCTGTCTTTGTATCCCAAGTGCAGCACAGTGTCTGGTATAAGTAATTAATAATTGCTTGTTGACTGTCATTAGCAAACAGTTTATACATAGGAAGGATTGAAGTTAGATGGGAGGAAGAATGCGGGAGACTTGAGTCTCTTTGTGGAATAGCGGAAGGAAAAGGAAAAGGTTAAAAAGAGGATTCTCCAGTCATTGGGATAGGGTAGGATATGATCCTGCTCAGAGAGAGTTAGATGAAATGACCCCTCTGGGTTTCCTTCCTTAGCATGTCCCTTCCCTGAGCCCTTTCAATAAATTCTCCCTGATGAGAGAAGGAACTAAGGGAAGAGTGAGGAACATCCTGGCTAAGGAGAGGAAAAGATAGATGTCTTCCTAGGCACTTTTCTCTGTTTCAACAACTCAATTCAATTCAGCAACATGATTTGACTTGACCTAAAAGCAGTGGTATGCTGGTAAATGTTTTACTTGAGGATGGGGTGGAGGGGGGAGGAGAGTACATAAAACACACTATTAAATTTAATCTGCTTTATTATGATTTTCTCAATTACTTTCTTAAATCTAGACAGTCAACAAAACAATAAACCGATTTTTTAAAAAACCCAATTTATAGCCTTTGCTGATTTCTGAGGTATTAACGCTCACACTGAATATTGAGAAAAGTCAAGAGCTAATTAAAGCGGATACCAGCTCACCTCAGCCTGAAAGACACTTCAATGACGGGCATTCGAGGTTCTCCACAATCTGGCACCACCTTCCAACCTTCTCTCATGTACTCTCCTAAGCTAAGTTGAACTATTCCCTAGGCTAGATGCTTCCTCCTCCTTCTTTCCTCTAACCTAGAGTTTATTCTCTTGTCGAATCCCTACCCATCCTGTATTGGTATATGTGCAAATATGAATATATGTGCAAGTATGTGGGAAACATATACTTGTATATGTGTATGTATGTGTGTAAATAGATATATGTATATCTAAATATAAATTATTCATGCTTTTTGTCCTTTGTCTTTATATCAGTCTTTTCCCAACCACCAGATATATATCAGGCTCTCCCTTATGACCAAAACAAAACAGGAGAGAGGTCTGATAAAGAGGACTGATAACCTATGCAATATTCTGCTCTAATAGCGCCCAAATACCTTTCTACTATAAGAGAGGGAGGCATGTTTCATTATTCTTTATTAGTTTTTCCATTACTCCGAGTTCAATTTCTTTTTAAAATTTGTTTTTTTCAGTCACCAAAAAATTCCACCTTTTCTCCCTCCTACCCCAATACTTCCCCCTACCCTGCTTAATGAAAGAAAATCAAAACTCTTGTGACAAATATGTACAGTTAAGTAAATAAAATTTCTTAAACATATCCAGAAAATGTGTCTCATCTTGCACTCTGAGTCCTTCACCCTTCTATCAGGAAGTGGTTAAATGTTTCATCATTAATCCTCTAGAGTTATGACTGGCCATTAAACTGATGAGAGTTGCTAACCTAAGCCATTCAAAGTTGTCTGCCTTTGCCACATTGTTTCCATTGTATAAAATTTCTTCTGTTCACTTAGCTCTGCATCTGTTCATACAAGTCTTCCCAGGTTTCTCTAAGACTCCCCCTCATCGTTTCTTATAGCACAATAATATTCCATCATATTTATATACCATCACTTGTTCAACCATTCTCTAATTTTTGGGACCCCTTCAGATTTCCATTCTTTGCCACCTCAAAAAGAACCATAGGTTTTTGGTGCATCCTTAAGAGTTTGTTTTGCTTAGGACTAATCACTCCCAATAATTCCCCTCTTTTCCCTTCTCTTTCCCTCCTTTCTCTGTTACTCGAGATGTATTTCTATACTCAATTGTGTATTCTTCCCACCTTTGACCAGTTCAGATGAGTGTAAGGTTCAAGGGTTAGTCACTTCCTCCGCTCCTTCCTTCTTGTTTATATAGGTGATTATTTGCACAACCATAACTATGTTAATTATGTTTCCTTTCCTTTCTCCATCATCTCCCCCAATCCCATTTCTTTCCATTCTTGAGATCATCAAGAACCACTCTCAGGCTTGTCTAATTATACTCCCTCAATGGTCCCTGATGATAATAGGATTAAGAGGAGACACTTAGTACCACCTCCCTATAACAGAACGTAAGCAGTTCATCCCTGTTTAGTGCCTTATGCTTATTCATTCATGTAGAGTCCAGTGTATGAGGACTGGAAAGGTCAGAAAGAGCCAAGTTGTGAAGAGGCTTAAATGCCCAACTCAGGATCTGTCATCTGAAGGGGATAAATTGAAGCCACTGAAGTCAATGTCAGGGAGTCAGACCTATGCTTTAAGACCTCCATTTTATTGGTCATTTCTTACTGCATAATATTTTTTCATTACATTCATATGCACAAATTTAAAAAATATATATTATCTGCCCCTCCCAGTACTCCCCCCAGAGAAAAATGAATAATCAAGTCCTCTATACTTCGATGCCTTAATCCAGCAAAACAAGTGTCCACACTGAATGGTCATGTCCAAAAACATGTTTTTGAGTGCATCATCTGTCTTAGGAGATGCTATGTTTCCTCTTCATTCTTTTGGATTTACGGTTTATCATTGCACTGATCAGAGTTCTAAAGTCTTCAAAGTTTTTCTTTTTTTCTACATTGCTGTTATCATTGTACAAATTTCTCTGGTTTTGCTCACTTGACTCTGTGTGGGTTCATACAAGTCTTCCCAATTTCCTTTGAAACTGTTCCTTTTGTCAATTCTTATGGCACAATAACGTTCCATTACATTCATATGCCACAATTTGTCTAGCCAGTCCAGAACAGGATGACATTCTCCTAATTGCCAGTTTGGGGCTACCATTAAAAAAAAGACCCGCTATCTCTATTTTTGAATATATAAGTCCTCATCTCTCTTTGGGGATTGTAGGCCTAGTATTTAGTATCACTGTGAGATATGGGGTGTATGTGTGATTTAGTAACTTTTGGGACACAGTTCCATGTTGCTTTCCAGAACAGCTGAGCCACACCATCAACGGTAGGTCCACCAACAATGTACCAGCGTCTGCTTTCTCACAAGCCCTCCCCATTTGTCATT
The DNA here is from genome assembly GCA_028627135.1 of Pseudochirops cupreus. Classification (NCBI taxonomy): domain Eukaryota; kingdom Metazoa; phylum Chordata; class Mammalia; order Diprotodontia; family Pseudocheiridae; genus Pseudochirops; species Pseudochirops cupreus. The sequence continues at coordinate 385,753,505 of CM053581.1, read as the reverse complement.
TTCTTCTCTTGTCATCTTTGTCAAACCATCCTTTTAGCAAGCATTCCTCAGTCTGAGGGACCCTACATAAGTTTCCAGTTATTTGCTAAGCGTAACAGTACTGCTATGAAGATTTTGGTGTATTCTGTCTTTTCACTCCCTCGTGCCTACCCATCCTTTAAGGGCCAATTCACATGTAGGCCTGTCTTCCCTGCCTCCTACAAGATACCCTTTTCACCTCTTGTGCATATGCCTTATTTTCTATCACAGTTATGAGTTTGTATGGCATGCCACTACTGGACTGTGAGCTTCCCAAGGGCAGGGACCAGGTATTTAAAAACTTGGAGCCTCTCCTAGGGCCTAGCACAGACTGGGTGGGCACTTGATACTGTAAATGTGAATTGAATTCACGATCAGCGCCCCGGGTATGTAAAGCTAGACGGGGCACAGCCCCAGCCCTCGCCAAGCGCATTTCCTTGCGAAGAAACCATGGACGTCACTAACTAGGACAGGAGGGCTGCTGATCTGGGCTCTGCCTATCGGCTCTGGGTGTGTGCCAGCCCCGGCTGGGAAAGAGGGAGGAGAAGTGTGTGTCCAGCTGCTGGGAAACAGGAAGCCAGAGGCCGCCTAGGCCTGACCCCCAGCCCAAGTGCACGGACGCGGGGCCTGGGAGCGTCCCCGAAGGGGCGACTAGAAAGACCCCCCGAACCCGATGGCTGGGCTCCACCCCACGCCCCCAAGCTCTGCCTGGGAGTACGGAGGAGGGAGGGTGAGGTCAGCCCAGGGCGCCCCCACTCTCCCGCTCCCCAGAGGGGGACCGAGCAGGGTCTTGGGGTCCCCCCGTCCCTCTCCTCTTCAGTCTGGGTCTCGTTCAGTCTTCGGGAGAAGGTGGGGAGAAGAGAGGGCTAGGGGGCGGGGAGCGGGGCGGGAAGTGGGGATTGGAGCCGGAGCGAGGGAAGGAGGGAGCAAGGAAGGGAAGGAGGGAGCAAGGGAGGGAAGGAGGGAACGAAGGAGAGCAGCGAGCAGCCCAGCCGAGCCCAGCCCAGCCGGGCCGGGCAGCGAAGCGCGCGGAGCCCCGGGGGCGCGGGGCGGAGGCGGGAGGCGAGCGGGGCTGCGCTGCGGGGCGCTCTGCCGGGGGTGGCTGCTGCGGTGGCGGCGGCTACGGGTCCCTCCTCCCTCCATCCCTCGCTCTCCGCCCCGGCGGCGGGATGGGCTGGGCTGGGGGCTCCCCCTGCTGCTGTCCCCCGCGCTCCCGCCCCGCAGGACGGCCCCCCAAGGTGAGTGGGCGGCGGCTGCGTCACAGCTAGTCGCGGGGCCAAGGAGGAAGAGGAGGAGAAGAGGGGAGGAGGGCGGTGCCCTGGGCGAGGCCTGGGAGGCAGGGAACCCCGCGGAGTGGGGTGGTGGGGGAGGGGAACCCCGCTTTGTAGCCGGGCTTGGGGGGGCAACCGCCACCTGCCCATCCACAGCCGCCTCTATTAGTCCAGGACTCGGAAAGTTTGTTCTTCCGCAATGATGTGCAAACTACGGCCTTGGGGGGCAGGGCTTGCGGGGACTCGGACTCACGTACACAACACACCCCCTTCCACGCGTAGGTGCGCGCGTCCACAGTCACCCCACCGTCCCGGGACGCGCACCTTCCCGCTGCCAAGCCGCACCCTTTCAGTGCACTCACTCCAGTTAGCGGACCTCAGGAGACAGGCGGACCTCAGGAGACAGGCGGACCCCAAGTGCTACCTGGAGGCAGGCGTGCCCCGCAGACACACGCTGCCGCACCGGGAATCCCTCGGCGGGAGGAGAGTTACCCTGGGCCCAAGACTGAGAGATGCCTTGGAGGATGGAGAGGGCTTCCCCCTCCTTCCTCTCATCCGCATCCCCTTCATATTTGGGGAAGCTGAGGCAGGAAGAAAGTAAAGTGACTGAAATTATGCCCTCCCAGCCGTGCTTCTGGCACAGTCCCTTCCGCTGATTTGTTCCCCATTCCCAGTTATCTGGCCACTCTAGACACCCCCCATCCTAATTAAGACCTGGATCCTTCCCTCTTTCCTTGACCCTTTCACCCTTTCCCCCTCCCCTCTAGCCAGGCCTGGGCTTCCAGCCTCTGTATCCAACCACAGCTATTTCCAGGAGGGGGGAGTAAGGGGTGGAGGGGCTTCTCCAAACAAACCCAAGATTTCCTGGCCCAGCATCTGAGGGGGCCAAGTCAGGGGAGGGAGGAGGCAGGCAAAGCCTGGAATGTGCCCAGCAAGGCTGGTTAGGACAGGAGGGAGCAGTGGGAGAGCAGAAGGCCAGCTGAGAACTGAGCTCCATGCGGGCTGGGGGGCTTATATTCCGACTTTCTTCCCACCTTAACCCTTAGGTACCCACACCAGATAAGGTGAGATTTCTCACCATACAGTATGGCAGGGAAATTATATTGCTGTCCCTCCTGCCCTACCCATTGTCTCCTCTGCAGATGCCAATCAGGGGCACCCTGGTAATCTCCAATCGCTTCTGTAATGTACTGCCTTTTTTCATGCCCCTCCCAGCCCAGAACACAAGGAGGAAACTGAGGCCTGACCCAGAAGTATTTCCCCCCTCCATCTCTAATTACCAGCAAAGATGGTTAAGGTAGAAGAGTTAGTGTTGCCACATCTACAGAGGCTCAAGGGGAGGGATATTGGAAGGTTTTAGCTACAGGGGAGCCAGTGCCAGGGAGGTGAAAGTAAGACCCCTTAATAGGAGGATGGCAATCCAGAAGGGAGGAGTTAAAGACAAAGGAGATGGGGGCTACAGGTGCAGTCCAGAGTTTAGGGAAAAGGAGAGATCCAGCTTAGGGGAAATGAGAGGAGCTAGAATGAAAAAAATGTCACCTGCCACTCGATCTCCTTGTTGCCAGTCTCTCCCTGGGTATAGTGTCATGCCAGGGTCCTACAGCCCACATTGGCACAATATCTGCAATGTGCCAACACCTGGGCAGACTTTGTGGTGGAAGTGGGTGGCCCCCAAGATCCAGTGCCTACCCTTTCAAATTTCAGGGCTGAGAAACTATCCTCCTTGGATGTTTCAGTCCTTAGTCCTAAATTCCCTATTTCTGCACACCATCCTGTCTGGAAGGGGCACAGTTAATTGAGCAGATGCTCCCTGAAGCAAGAGGCATTAGGGGGCTCTGATTCAATTTCGAGGCACTCATTCCCTCAATCCGGTTAGGAAGTGGAGGAGACAAAAGTAGAAAGGAGCAAGATTTTTTGTGGAGGTTCCCCTAACCCCCTGAGATTAGTATCCTAGTGGTCTATTCGGGCACAGAGCCGGAGAGCTAGTCAGGAGTGGGGTGGACAGGAGAGAAATGGAGCTTAGGACCAGGACGGGCCAGTCCAACAGGGAAACAAGGGGCGGTGGGGTGAGCAAACCTTTTCCCCCTCCCTAGGCTTTCCTTTCCTTATCTGTTAAAACAAGGGAGCCAGAATAGGAGTGATACTTCAATAATTCAGTTTAATCCAACAAAGATTTATTAAGCATCTGCTGAGAGAAGAGCACTCAACTGCTGGGGGAGACACAGTTTAGATAAGTCAAGGTGTCTGCCTCCTCGGTGTTTACAGTTTAGTAAACTAAACAGACCCCTAAGGTCTTTTCTCGTCTGTAACATTCTGTATACAAATTTGGTGGCTCACCCACATAAAGCTCAGGGACAACTATGGTGGCGGGGATGGGGTGAGGAATTTCAGGGGAAAGGGGGCAGGGACAGGGGGAAGCAGAGGAGGACGGATGCAGTCAAAAAGGAGGCTTTGGGCCGACGGCCTGGGCAGAGGCTGACCTTCAGTAAATACCATGCAGACTAGATGCAAATGAGTGGGGGGGGGGGGGGAGGTGACACATTCTTTCTGAGTAATGATTGCTCAGGCCCCGGGAGTTCAAAGGTTTCAGGTTAGGGTTAGGACAACTAAATAGTTAATCCTGGAAATCCAGGCCTTGAACCCCATGTATTCAAGGACAGACTTAGGGTTTCCTCTGCTCCCCCCTTCTGCCCCCCACCTCCACCCCATTCCTGAGACAGGAAGCTGGCTGAATTCCCAGGAGGCCAGAGGCCTGTGGTGGGGAGGGGAGAGAAGGGGAGGGTGGGAAGGAGGGGAAGAGACTCCTGTCCTGTCCTCCGGGGCTCTGCAGCTGAGCGGGGTGAAGAGAGGGGAGCAATTCAGAGGGAAGCCATGAAGGTGACTAGAAGTGGGGTGCAACTGATGGGGAGCAATAGAAGAGGGCTGGAGGGCTCCAAGGAGTGGTGGGAAGGGGTTGAATGGGCCAGAGAGAAGGAGCTGTCTCCTTTGGCCATCTAACCGGCTCTTCTCTCCTGTCAGGGAGTGGGGAGGAGGGATGAAGCTGGGCTTCGGTGGGGAAAGGAGGCCAGGACTTGAGACTAGTCAGCCAGTGGGATGCTCGTCAGGATGGTTGAGATGGTTACAGAATAAGAAGTTATACCAGGAAGAACTCTGGGGCCAAAAGGATTGTCCCCAAAGGAGGTCTCCAGGGTGATCTGGGCTAAGGACTCGAGGCCTGAGCCCTTGGCACGGCCAGCTCAGAAGGATTCAGGTGGCTGGGGCTACTGCAGTCACCCCATCCTTCCATTCCTCCCGTCCAACTGCCAGACTACAGAGGACTGGAGAGGAGGGGGAGGCAGGGAGAAGGTGATAAAAGGGAAGGTGGTTCCCAGGGCCCTCCAGCCTACGAAGGGAGGGGCCAGGAAGTCCCCGGGGGCACAAAATGTTCTGAACAACTAGGCTAACCAGGACACTCTGTCCCCACTTCTTCCTTTGGCTCCACGTTATCCACTGATTCACGCACTCCCTGGGATCTGGATCCCTGTCAGGGAGACCAGGCTCAGGTCTGTTCAGATCCAAGAGATCCATTCTCCTGGACAGCAAGGATCTGATGTGGTCACACACCAACTCCGGGGATCTTGGGATTCCCCTTCTACCCGTTCCCCTACCCCCACGAGAGATCCCTAGACATGGCCACCCTCCGTCAGAGGGAGAGGATATGATCTGATTGGATCCTTTAACTGACCCAATGGGATAGACCTTGGGAATGTGATCTGACTTTGTTCCCACCCCCACTCCCCATCCTCTCTTGCCCTCCCCACTTCCTGAAGCCTAGCTGTGCCCCCTCCCGCCCTGCACTCCCCTCCATCCAGGCAGGGGTGGACTTCTAACATCTGACACAAGCCAGACCCACCCTCCCCCCTCTTCTTGTCCCAGCCCCCGCCCAAGGGAAGCAGCCGCCTCCATCCTGCGGCTTCCAGGAAGCCCCAGGCCCGGTCATTTCATTGTTCCTGGCTCCCCCGCCCAGCCGGACACCCCGTGTCCACCCAGCATTGCCCCAGATATCTCAGTCTGGGTGGCCTTTAGCCCCCGGGGAAACATGAAGTCCAGCAGCCCAGTGGAGAGGCTGCTCCGAGCCCTGGGGAGAAGGGACAGCGCCCGGGCTGTGTGCAGGGTAGGAGGGGACAGACACTGTGGGATGGGGTGGGGGCAGTGGTCTCAAGTGGGACAGAACCTGGAGGACAGTTTGGGGAGATGGGGAGGAGCCCATAGAGGCAGAATGAGGGAGTGGGGATTTCTCTTTAGGGCATGGCCCCTGGCAGAGGGGTAGAAATAGGGCAGAGGCCGGGATGGAGAGGAGAAATGGCTACCGAAGCCCATTGACCTGGTCCCTCCTCTTCTGCCTTTTAATTCCCTCGGTAACCTAGCCACTCTCTCAATCTCTCTGTGGGCAAAACAGGGGATGCTTAGATTCTCCAGAAATTTGGGGATGAGAGTGACTAACAAATCCCCGCAGCTAGGAGGAGGCATTGGCATAGTCCCTTTTCTCCTTCCCTCTGGCTGGGGGCAGTCACTTAGCTGATCCCCCACTTTTTGAGCCAGGGAACCCATAACCTCAGATTCCTTTGGGACTGTTTCCTGCATCCCTGGTGGGCCTCCACTCAGGTTGGGGCATTAGACAGGGATAACCCTTTCCTCCCAATGCCCTCCTAAAGGATTCTGTGAAAATGGGAATATTACTGGAGTTAGGATGTTTTCTGGCCCCAGGATGTGGGATAGAAGCCAGGGATCTATTAGAATTCTTCCTCTTGTCGAAGGACATAATCAGTCCTCACTTTTATATGTATTTGCATCTTGTGGGCAGGCATAGTTAATGTCAAAATGCACCAACATCTTCTATCCCTGCCTGGGTCTCTCAGAAACCAATAGGTCTGGTTGGGTTGACCCAGTGTGGAAAAATTCCTGCTTGGGTTCCATCCAGTCTCTTAGGGGATTGCAAAAGAGAGGGGTCAGAGGGGAGGATATTTGGGTAGGAGCTGGGGACAGGTTGGGTAATCCATGATGAGATTATGTGTGGTGGGACAGAGAATGGAAGGATACGACCCGCCTTCCCCCGAGCCTCTCATCCCAGACCACAGAAGGGTCAAGGGAGTATTGATTATAGAAGAAGCAATTTGCCTTTAATCTTGTCAGCCTGGATATGGGAGGATCCCCTCTCCTTGGGAGAACAGACTAAGGGGGCCATAGGGCTCAAATGACAGGAAAAATTGCGCTAACATTTCTCTAAAGCTGAATTGTTTAACAGGAAGTGATCTTTCTCAGTGTGGGTAGGCTAGGTTTATGACCTAGATGGAAATTTAGTTGTGGGAAAGGCAGTTCAGTGTAGTAAAAAGAACCAAATATTAAGTTAAAAGACTGAGTTATTTTTAAGTATCATATCAGAACAGGCTGAATTTGGGAGAAGAGAGTATTTTTTTGGTTGTTGGGGTTTGGGGGGGTGGGAGAGGGTTGAAGTTGTCGTTAGTTAAAGCACCAATGTCTGTGACCCTAAGTCCACACAGAGAGAAGAGGGATATGGTCTCCCCCCCCCCCACCAAAAAAAAGGCAAAATAATTGAGCCCTTGGAAACATAGAATGTTAGAGCTAGGAGAAATCTTGGGGACCGTTGAACCCAACCCCTACATTTTACAAATGAGGAGACCCAGGCTCTGGGATGGGGTATGACTTGGCCTAGGGCACAGAACAGATTTCCGAGTTTTTGTCATGGGGGAGGAGAATTCTGGAATCTGAGTGTAGTCTCTCAGACCAAGAGGCATCCACCCACCCTGTGAGGCTCCAGGCTTCTTCCTAGGCCTAGTTAATAATAATAATAATTGTGCTAAGGGTTTTACAAATATTACCTCATTTGATCCTTGCAACAACCCCAAGGTTGGTGCTGTATCATTCCCATTTTACAGATGAGGTTAAATGACTTGCCCAGGGTCACACGGTGAACTCAGGTCTTCCTGGATCTCTATCCAGTACACCACCCCCTCTTTCCTTCCTTCTCTCCTCACTGCAATCATACCTTACAACTGCCACCTCCACCCAGTCAATGAACAAATACGTTGCTCTGGCTATGCAAGCACCTGGTGGCCAACGAGGAGGGGAGAGAGAACAGGGAGAAGGGTGGTGTCGTTACAAGGGGGCGTGCCAGCTGCTCTGATGGGGGTAAAGGGGAGGGGAGAGAAGTGCCTGATTTAGGCCACCCCTGTTCCGAGTGGCAGATGAGATTCAGATGTCCCAAACTGGGAGATTCAGGAACATGCCGGGAGGTCCCATCTGCTGCATTCAGGTGACCTTCCCAGGACCTGGTGATGGCGGAAAGAAGAGACAAGAGCCACACAGGCCTCCCAGGGGCAAAGGAAATGGAGACAGGGTCACTGAACTGAAGGGACCTTCCTCAGTCCCGTAGAGAAAAGAGGGAGGGACTGGGGGCTGACTTGCTGGCGCTGGATTAGATCTAGGCAACCCAGCTCCCAGGTCCCTCCCTGGGCTTGGTGCCCATGTTCCAGCCTGGCAAGGTAGGCAGGGACCATGAGGGCAGTGTACCGTCGATGACCACGTGATGTACACAAGTGTGATCTTGGGAGGAGCCCAGGTTGTCAGACCCAGGTTATGAAAGGAAGCAGATTCCAGACACATTCCACCTCCCCCAGGAGCAGGGAGGGGTGAGACCAAAATCTCCCCAGGCCCAGGACTCCTCCCCAGAATTAGCGGCTTCGAAGGGGGTCTGTATATCTCCCAGGCGGGGGAGGTAGAGCCAGAGGTTTGGAGAGTGAGGGTACAGGGGGAAAAAGGAGAAAATGTGTATTGTAGCCCTTTATCATTTCCGGTTGACAAACCCAACCCTGATGGAGTGATAGGGGGAGGGGAGGGGCTCCAGACTGATGACTGGGGGAGGACGGGGCCACAGCATGAAGACTCTGGGGACAACATCCCATCCAGATTGTAATGAATATCTATCCATTCCTGTGTCCTCAGCCTGGGAAGGCTGAGCCACACAGTTTTAGGGAGAAGGTTTTCCGGAAGAAGCCACCAGCCTGTACTGCCTGTAAGGCGACGATTGATGGGAGCGGGCTGGTGTGCCGAGGTGAGAGCCCCTGGCATCCTCCCATACTCAGGAGGCTCCCCTGACTCCTAGACATTCCTCACTCCCATCCAGACTGGGCACTCCTCCTCCAGGCAGGCCCCTCCCCATGTCCCCAGCCTCTCCTCTTCCAGGACACCCCGACAAGCTCTTCCTCCCTTAGAAAGAGCCCTGCTCTCTCAAAACCGGCCTGTCTACAGAACCATGCACCAGAACTCACTGCTATCTCCTCATCACCCAGACAACACTTACGTCCCAGCCCCTCAGCCTCCGCCCCCCCCCCCATACCCAGCCTCACCCTCCCTTCTAAAATCTCCCAAGCCCAGCCCCTGGTCCTCAGGATAGTCCTCCTCCCCTCTCCCCTTACAACACCCACCACTGGCTTTTTCCTTTCTCATCCCTCTCCAAAATCCATGTTTCCTCCCCATGTTCCCAGTAGGCTCAATACTATTGGATCCCTAAGCCTTCTCTTCCAAAGTCAGGGAGAAAAGCCCTAGCCCAAGGCCGTCCAAAAGCATTTTTCTTCTCATTCCCCTCTTTTTCTCATATTCCCCCTCAGTCTGCAAAGCAGCAGCACATCGGAAATGTGAGTCCAAGGTAAGTCCCAGGAGGCCCCAGAGAGGTAACCTAGGGTCTGACCCCCAGGTGCCCCACTTTTTTCCCTCAGATATCCTGCATCGCTACCCTACATACACACCCAGAGGATGCTGTGCTTATCCCTTTAAGAGCCGCTGGGCTCCACCTCCGGGGGGTGTCACGAGCTGGGTGGAGGGGGGAATTGGGAGTTTGTCTTGGTGATGTGCCCAGGCTGCAGCTGGACCGAGGACGGGAGTAGAAGGAAGGGGGGAGGGTGGCGAGACCCAGCAGGGAGGGAGGGGAGCTGAGCATGGGGCTCCAGGTGTCAGGCTTAGCTTTCTCCCCTGCTTCTGAAGGAGGGCTCTGGGCACCCAGAAGGGCCCCCAGAGCTTGGAGCAGTGTTGGTCATCAGGACCTCCGATCCTACCACTCCCCACCATCCCCACCCACCCCCACCCTCAGCCTCCTGGAAAGTGTTTAAGATGAAACAAGAAAGGGAGGGCACAGAGAGCCATTCACCACCATCTAGCAATGTCACCTCTTTGGGGATCAAGGGTGTAGAGTGCTGGGGGCGGAGAAGGGGGAGGAACCAGCCTGGGGGAAGCTCTGTGCCCAGGGGCGGGTTCTCCCCCATGAAAGACACTAGTGTCCCTACTCGGCCACTGCCCGCCTGCGCTGTACTATATATAGCTTCTCGTCCCTTGGCTGGGATGAATGGGGGTCTGTGTGGGGAGGGGGCTGGGAGCCAAGAGCAACAAGCAAGGGGTCTGGGGAGGGTGGGGGGCCGAGAGGCCAGAGGGGAGACTGCAACAGCTCCGTTCTATTGAGTCAGTCTTCAGCTGGTGCCCACAACCCCCTCAGCTGTCTCACCTGAAACCAGGGGTACCCCCAACCACCACCCTTCCAGTGAGTGGGCATTGGTGGCATAGGTACCCCATTCACTGAGACCTCCTTCCAGGTGACCACAACGTGCCAGGCCCTGCCTCCTGTGGAGCTGGTGAGTATGTTCAGAGAACCCTGAGCTTGTCTCTTGTCTAACAGCTCCAGATATGGTGGGTGGGTTGGCTCCTCTGGGATACCCTTGGATGTTGGTTGTGGGCACCATTCAGGGAGCAGTTGGCATCCTCCTGGTATAGACACTTCCCCAACTGTCAGAAACCCCTTTTTACCCAACATTGCCCAGCTTGACCCTTGGGAAGTGACTTGCTCACTTGGGCTTTAGCAGTCTATGTGACATAGAAAGTTTGTTAGACATTCTCCAGATACTATCCAGAGCTCTCCTCTGCTGCCGCCACTAATTTACCCAATGTCTCTTTTCCCTCCTAGAGAAGAAACACCGCACCAGTCAGACGCATTGAGCACCTGGTAAGGTAGCGGTGAGGGAGGAATGGGGGAGGGAGTTAGCCGAGGGAGAGGATGGCTCTCGAGTGGACGAGACAGAAGGGGTGGGAGAGGAGGGAAGGGCAGGATGTCCCAGCCAAGGCTTCTCTCCTCCCCAGGGATCCACCAAGTCTTTGAATCATTCCAAGCAGCGGAGCACCTTGCCCAGGTATAGGGATGGGGTGGAGGGTGGCCTGGCCCTCTTCAGTCCCCAGTTTTAACCAGATGATACCTGCTTCCCCAGCTGTAGGTGACCAGTCCCCCACCCCTTAGTCATCTGTGTCCAAGCCCTGCACAATGCCCCAGTAGGATGTAGTGGAAAAGATGTCAGAGTATTAGACACTTAATAAATATTAATTGATTGTTCTAGATTCAAATGTCAGCTTACTAGGACTTACAGCCTGTGTGACCTTGGATAAGTCATTCACCTGGGCTAGAGATTTCTTCTCTATAAAATAAATAAGTTAGACTAGTTGACCTCTTTCTAGCTCCAAATCCTATTTCATCCCCTGCTTGCCCAATATTATTGGTATGGAGCCCTCTCCTCCCCTTCTTCCCTGTCCTCCCACACTGTGACATTTGCCCAAGTTGGGTGACACCCCTCCACACACCCATGCCCACATACACCTCACTCCCCAACATAAACTCCTCCATAATTTTGGAGTTGGAAGAGACTAAAACTCCTAAGGAGAGTAGATTCTCTCTGTAACATCCCTGACCAGCCCCTTCTATTTGGATACGTTTAGTGACAGAGAGCTCACTACATTCTGATTAGAGGAAAAATTCTTCCTAAAACTCCTTCCTGCTAATAGCAGAAAGTTCTTTTAGGTTGACCCCAAGTCTTTCTCCTTGCAACTTTCATTCCTATTTGCTTCTATATAACCACTAGGAGTTTCAGCCTGGACCCACTCATGGAGCGCCGCTGGGACCTGGATCTCACCTATGTGACTGAGCGAATCCTGGCAGCTGCCTTCCCAGGGAGGTTTGATGAACAGAGACACCGAGGCCACCTTCGGGAGCTGGCGCATGTGCTGCAGTCCAAGCACCGGGACAACTACCTGGTGAGAGACAGGGCCAGGACCAGGGAGAGTGGCTTGGAGGAGGGGCCACAAGGCTCACGGCATTGGGCTGCCCCGTGGCATAGGGGCCGCAAAGCTTGTTGGCTAGTTAGGAAATCTGGGTGCAAGCCCCATTTCTGCTGTAAAATGTGAGGTTTTTGAGGCTTCAAGGTGGGTGTGGAGTCAGGAAGACCCGAGTTCAGATCCAGCCTCAGACAAGTCCTCGCTGTGTGAGCTGGGGAGGAGAGGCCATGTAACCTCTGTTTGCCTCAGTTTCCTCAAATGCAAAATGAAATTACTGACAGCCCCTAATACTTCCAAGGGTTGTTATGGGAATCAAATGAGATCATATTTGTAATAGTGCAGACAGTGTATGGTATATAAAAAGTACTCTAAATAGAAATGCTTATTCTTTTCTCCATTTCATTTTTTTGGTATGTATTAGTATCCTCAGCGCAATGTCCAGTAGGTGCTTAATAGATACTTTGATTGATTGATCAATACTGGCTGTATGACCCTGGGAAAGTCACTTAGCCTCTAAGCAACTCTCCTTGAAGACTGGAAGTTGCAGAATAGAGATGTATTTTGTGGGTCCCAGGAGGCCCCTCAGCCAGTTAAATCACAAATCCTTCCCTGACTCGCCCTTGTCCTTGCAGCTCTTCAACCTGTCAGAAAAGCGGCATGACCTGAACCGCCTGAACCCCAAGGTAGGGGAGGGCTGCCCAGGCTCTCCAAGGGGGTATCTCTGCCTCCAGCTGGAGGAAACCTGGCCACCCTGCCCCCTTCCCTGTAAAGTGGAAAGGCCTGGCCTGCAGAAGCTATGCTCTCAGCGAGCCTGACTCCCTGAGAGCAGGGTTGCTGTGATCTGCCAGAGAGGACAGGTCCAGAGCGGGTGCGGGAGGAGACATGGCAGGGTGCTGTGCTCCAGACAGCCACAAGTGCTGAACGTTAGAATTCAGAGGAAAGGGTTCAAATACTACCTCTGCCATTCACTGCCAGTATGACTTTGGTCTCATCCCTTTGACATCCTCATCTGTAAAAGGTGCAGTTTGAACTAGGTGACCTTGCGGTCATCTGGGAATATCCTTCCAGCTCTAAATCTATGATTCTGTGGGATCTGAGCCTGGCACAGACCAGCATAGAAGATCACAGGATCTCCTCTCTCCCACCCGCAAGCATCAACCAGCTATGCACCCCTGGCCCCAGGCCCCTAGTCATTCTACCTTCCCAAAAACCAAAGAAAGGTTTTGGTCTTTCTTTGTATCCCTGGCCCTTGGCACAGTTCTCATTAAGTGCCTATGGACTGACTGACTCCTCCAGGTCCAGGACTTTGGCTGGCCTGACTTACACGCACCCCCCCTGGACAAGCTGTGCTCCATTTGCAAGGCTATGGAAAACTGGCTTAGCTCCAGCCCCCAGCATGTGGTGGTTCTCTACTGCAAGGTACGCCCCACATGTGGGGTGAGGGGCGAGAGGGAGTGAGGCCTGTGGGGACCAAGACTTCCAGCCCAGGTACCAGCCCTGTCTCTGTGTCTCTCTGCCTCAGGGAAACAAGGCCAAGCTGGGTGTCATTGTGGCAGCCTACATGCATTACAGCAAGATCTCGGCCAGGTGTGCCTCTATCCCTCCCGCCTGCCCCCCATCCTGCAAGGCTTCCTCTGGGGGGTCACTGGGAGTGGGTTGGGATGCTTATCCAAGCTCTTACCTCCATAACACCCCTGACACTCCCTCTCCTCCCAGTGAAGACCAGGCTTTGGCCACTCTCACCATGCGCAAGTTCTGTGAAGACAAAGTGGCCTCTGAGTTCCAGCCCTCCCAGCGAAGGTGAGCAGAGGACCCCCCAGGAAGGGAGTGGTGGACAAGGGTGGGGCATGGGCTGGTCTGGGGCAGTGGGCCTGCCTGCTAGGAAGTAAAGTTGAGAACCAAGGGCTCTAAGGGAAGCAGGACTCAGTGCAAGGAAATGAGCCCTTTGGGATGCCCTGTCCCAGATGGAAGATGAAGAAGTTTCCTAGAGATGAGAGATGAAGGGCAGAACTCCCTGGAGGCAGTAGGAGAGAGGAGATGATCCAGGACAGGCATTCTTCTTAACATGGGTTCAGTTCATAGACCCCAAAGGCATCTGTAGATGAATTTCAAAGGGTCCACTTGGATGGGAAAAAAATTACATCTTTATTTCACTAACCTCTAATTGAAATTTAGTATTTTCTTCGATTATGAATTTTTTTATTTTATTTTTTGGAGGGGGGAAGGCAAGGCAATTGGGGTTAAGTGACTTGTCCAAGGTCACACAACTAACAAGTGTGTCAAGTGTCTGAGGCCGGATTTGAACTCAGGTTCTCCTGACTCCAGGGCCAATCCTCTATTCATGGTGTCACTTAGGTGCCCCCCAATTATGAATTTAAAAACACCACCAATAACAATTCGTGATCCAGAGAAGGGGTCCATAGGCTCAAAGTCCCACTGCCAAAGGCATTTATGATACAAAAAAGATTAAGAACTTAAACCTGATATAGGATATGTAGAAAGACAGAGAACATAGTTCCCTTCTCTAAACTAGCCATCTCTGCCATGAAGCCTTCCCTGTTGACTCCAGATGTTCATTCCTTCCTCAGACCTCATGTGACTTTTTCTCCCCCCCTCTTGTGCACTTGTCCAGCCTCATGATTTGTGTGCTGAAACTACCTTCCCTACTAGTCTGTAAGCACTTTGTGGGCAGGGACACTGTCTGTCTGGCCCTCTCATTGCCTGGCTCAGTGCCTTTCACACAGTACATGATGAATTGACTCAACTCATCCAGGTACATCAGCTACTTCAGTGGTCTCCTGTCTGGCTCCATCAGAATGAACAGCAGCCCCCTGTTCCTGCACCACGTGCTCATGCCCATCCTGCCTGCCTTTGAGCCAGGAACAGGTAAGTCCCCTGATGGTGTGGGCTCAGGGAGAGGCAGAGCCTTTCCTGGCCTCTTCCTCCTCCTCCTCACCTTCCTCTTCTCTACATCAGGCTATCAACCATTCCTCAAGATCTATCAGTCCATGCAGCTTGTCTATACATCTGGAGTCTAGTGAGTTATCACCAACCTCCACTCTTCCCCATCTGCCATGCCCCAAGCTCAGCCCCTAGCCTGCTTAGGAGCCTCAGTCCCCAGCTGAGATATCTCATTCCCCATTCTCTTCTGATTCTTCAAAATTCCTCCTTGCTCCCAAAGGTCTCAGTCTCTAACTGCCTCCTCCTCCCTAGATGTTTCCAGTCCCTAGCTCACTGGGCATCTGGGTCCACACAGTCTGAGCCTTCGGTCCCTATGTCTGCTTCCTTACTCCCAACTCAGACATAAAGTGGATGAGCTTCCTCTTCAATCAGCCTTCTGTCTCATCCCTCCCTTTCCTCTCATTTCCCCCTAAGTCACATCTCAAACCCAGGGCCCCAACAGCTTTGCATCAGCCTGGAGCCTGCGCTTCTCCTCAAAGGTGATGTCCTGGTAAGAACAACAAAGCGGGGGGAAGAAAGGGAAGGTCTTGGGGGACATGGGGAAGAGAGTCATATTCTGATATTCTGTGGGTCCAGGTGTTGGAAGTGGGACTTTGAGGTGGGTAAGGGGGGTTCCCAGAAGAGATTCCCTGGGGTTGAGCTATGGTGGTAACCTGATGTGGTGGCTGGGTGCCTAAGGGCCCTTTCCCCTCTTTCCCCCAAATAGGTGACATGCTATCATAAGGGGGGCCGGGAGTCAGAGCGGACCCTTGTGTTCCGGGTTCAGTTCCACACATGTACCATTCATGGACCCCACCTCACCTTCTCTAAGGACCAGCTGGATGAGGCCTGGACCGGTGAGTGGGTGTGGGTGTGGGGAGGGTGGAAGTGGAGGGTAGGGGTGGTAAGGACATGGGGTGGGGAGGAGGGTGGTATACCGGGGAAAGGGATATCGTCCATGTTGAGAGCAGGGGAAGGGACTCACACAGAAGCAGAGGGAAGTGGCTGAGGGTCTCCTGGATGATCTCCAGGGCCCTTCTACTCAGGTTTCTTGTCCTTCTCCAGATGAAAGATTCCCCTTCCAAGCCTCTGTGGAATTTGTCTTCTCCTCTGGCCCTGAGAAAATAAAAGGTGAGACCCAAATTCTGTTCTGTGGTCAGTGTGCCCACCCTTCCATTTACCTCTTCTCTGGGTCTTCTGTCCACCCTTTGAACCTGGTACTCACTATTCCCCTATCTTAGGTCGGGAGCCCCCACGAAATGATGCGTCTGTTTCTGTTGACTACAATACCACAGATCCAGCTGTGCGCTGGGACTCCTATGAGAACTTTAACCAACACCATGAGGACAGTGGAGATGGTATGAGGGGCAGGAGGAGAGTGGGGAGGCTTTGAGGATCATTCCAGCTCTCTGATAACTCTCTGGCCCTCCTGATCCCTTTCCTGGGCTCTCGTTTTCTTCTGATCTTTTTGGTCTCTCCCAGCTCTTCCTTCCCATACTGACAGCTCCTCTTTCTTTCTGTGCTTTTCAAAAAATTCTGAATTTTACAAATGCCAGATAAAATGATTCATTTCCATATACGTAGTAGAAAAAAGAATTATACACAAACCTGGAGATCTCTGTAATGCACAGCTTACTTTTCTTTTTAAAGCATATAATGAATTAAACCTGTAGTTTTCAAAACTGGCCTGTTTGTGCTTTTTTCTGACCTTCCATTCTCATCTCATTTCTTAAAGAGATGCCTCTATAACCTTTCCTTCCTTCCCTCTTTCCTTCCTTCTTTCCTTCCTTCCTTCCTTCTTCCCTCCCTTTCTCTTCCTTCCCTCCTTCCCTCCTTCCTTCCTTCTTTCCTTCCTCCTTTCCTTTCTCTTTCTTTCTCTCTTTCCTTTCTTCCTTCTTTCCCTATCCCCTTACCCCTCATGATACCACCCCTCATTGGAAAAACAAACAAAGCCTGTATAACAGATGTGCATAGTGAAGCAAAGCTAATTCCCACTTCTGCTATAACTAATATATATGTATAAATAATTCTGCATTTTGTGAGTGTCCCCTCTTCTCCTCCAGCACTGCCCAGTTCTCTTTCCCCCTGCAGGTTCCCCACCCCACACCCGGGGACCTCTGGATGGCAGCCCTTATGCCCAGGTACGGCGGGCCCCCCGGCCCTCCCCACCAAGGCCCCCCCCAGAACACCCCCCACCTCCGCTGCTTTCCGTCAGCAGTGACTCGGGCCATTCTTCTACCTTGACCACAGAGCCCCCAGCTGACTCCCCCACTCGACCTCCCCCTACTCCTGCAGAGCGTCAGGAGCTGGAGCGACTCCTGGGAGGCTGTGGAATAGGCGGGGTGGGCCGGGGAGTGGGCAGGGAGACCGCCATTTTGGATGAAGAGGACCAGCTGCTGCCTGGGAGTGGTGCCGCACTTGGAGTCTACCAGAGCCAGAGGCCTGGCCTGAGCCGACACTGTTCCTGTCGCCATGGCTATAGAGAGCCCTGTGGGGCTCCCAATGGAGGTGGCTACTACAGGCCAGAGGGGACCTTGGAAAGACGGCGTCTGGCCTATGGGGGTTATGAGGCCCTCCCTCAGGGCTACGGGGAGGTCCCCCTGGAAAAAAGACAGCTCTGCCGATCCCTATCTGAGGGACCATATCCTTACCCACCAAAGCTGGGCAAACAGGCCAATGGGGAATTTGGCTACCGTCTTCCTGGCTACCGAGATATAGTGATCTTGGAGGATGGGGGTCTGCCCACTTTGTGCTCATGCCCAGCCTGTGAAGAGAAACTGGCACTGCCTACAGCTGCCCTGTATGGCCTACGACTGGAGAGGGAGGCAGGTGAGGGGTGGACAGGAGAGCCAGGGAAGCCCCTACTGCACCCTCTACGGACCAGGCACCCAGTACCACTGCTAATGCCTACTTATGGACACCACCATGCTGCAGTGCCTGACTACAGTTGTCTGAAGCAGCCTAAGGCCGGAGAGGATGGTCACGAGGGGTACCCCTTTGCTCTCTGCCCTGAAGGAAGGTACGGGCATCCAGGGTATCCTACCCTGGTGGCATACAGCAGTGGGGGAGCGATGCCCGGGTACTGCCCCACATATGGGCGGTCAGCCCGGGGTTATGTGTCACCCAGTGAGAGCAGAGGGTATCCCAGCCCTGGCGTCCACTCTCCCTGTCCTGGCTCCATCTTGCCAGGAAGCCCCTCCTACCCACCATCCAGCAAGCTGAGTTACGAGATACCTCCTGAGGAGGGAGGGGATGGGTACCCATTGCCGGGGCACCTGGCTCAGACAGGCAGCTTGGCACCTACAGGTGAGTAGCATTGTGACTGGAAGTGGGGGAAGGTGCTAGGGCAAAGAGATGGGTCCCGGGAGAGGCTTGGGAAGAGCATGGGGTCCTGTGATGAATGGGATGGAGAAGGGTCTGTAAGAAGAATGGGAAGCTAAACATGGATCCCACCTCCAGTGGGAGATGAATTTGTTTTTGTCCCAATCTTGACTTTCTTTTGCTTGTACCCTCCTTTCTACAGATTCACCGGAACCAGGCTTATGGCAGGAGGGCCCCAATGGGCACATTACTGTCCCCCGGCCAACCCAAAATGCCCAGGGTGTAGAGAATGTCCCATCTGATCTGTCTGGTTCCCCTACCCCTCTTCATACCAGCAGCCCAGTCCAGAGCAAGGAAAGGTACAGAGGCCATGGGAGGAAGCTGGCATTGGGTAGTACTGGGAGGGGCCAGGCCAAAAGGTTAGCATTTTCTGAGCTCCACCCCTCAAACAGGTTCTAGGAAAAGGGGATGAGAGCTAAGGTTCCCTATGTTGATTTTGCCCCTCCTTCCATTTCTTTACAGCCCTCAGAATCGAGAGAGTCGGTCCCCTAGTCTGGCACCTGCCTTGAGACTGAATCCAGAAGTAGCTCTCCCTGTCCCCCAAGGGAATACTGAAAAGACTCCAGATTTGCCTTCAACAAGTGGGCCTGATCCCTCAACCTCCAGCCCTTTCCATTCAGCCTCTCCTTCCAGCTCACCCAGGGACTGGCCTCAGGAGAGGAACCCAGGCATGTACCCTGGCAGTGCCAATCCCCGGACCCCAGTGCCTACCACGCTGCCTGGCCTCCGTCATACCACCTGGCAGGGTCCTCGTGGTCCCTCAGACAGTCCAGATGGATCACCCCTCACACCTGTGCCTGCCCAGATGCCTTGGCTTGTGCCTGCCCCTGAGCCCCCACAGAGTTCACCCACACCTGCCTTTCCAGTGGCTGCTGCTTATGAGTCCAATGGCGCTGCCCAGCCCCCATTACCTGAGAAACGGCACCCACCAGCAACTGGGCAGCAGGCAGGCCGACAGTGGAGTGGGGAGCGTGCCTCTCCACCAGGCAGAGGGACCACCCACCATGTCACTTTTGCTCCCCTGCTTCCGGATGATGCCCCCAGTTCTCCAGGTATCCACGTAGGACCTGAGATGGGGATGGGGGTGGGGAGACCTGGAACATGAACTCAAGAGGAGGGATTGTTTTGCCTAAGACGGTGCTTGGCGCATAATAGGCACTTATTGTTTATTGATTGGACCCTGGAAGATAATTTTGAGAGACTCTAACAACCCTTTCTCTCTCTCTGGAGGGTTGTAGAAGTGGTTGGAGCTAGGGGGTAGATTTCAAGTGGGGGGTGGGTCCCAGAGCCACTGTCCCACTGTGTTCCTAGAGCCCCCTCCCCAAGAAAGCCAGAGCAATGTCAAGTTTGTACAGGATACATCCAAGTTCTGGTATAAACCACACCTGTCAAGAGACCAAGGTAAGAAGACAGTCTCTCAAGTCCCAGAGTCCCTGCCTCAGTGTCCCTCTGGGTCCCATCTCCATACCTTTACCCTTCACCCTTCTACATCCACCTCTTGGCACTCTTTCTGATGTCCTTGGGTCGAGGGAGGAGAGATTGGGGTGCTTTTTTTGAGGGGGTTGGGAGATAGGCAGGAGTCTCAATTTATTTCTTATTCCTCCTACCTCCCAGCCATCTCCCTGTTGAAGGACAAGGAGCCTGGCGCATTCCTGATACGAGACAGTCATTCCTTCCAAGGGGCATATGGGCTGGCACTCAAAGTGGCTACACCTCCACCCAGCGCCCAGGCTTGGAAAGGTGAACCGAGGATTTGGGGAAAAAGTGTGCCATATGGTGGATACACCAGAGGCAAGAGAGCTGCAAAGGGCCAAGGAGAGGAGAAACTACCTTTCTCTCTACTGAAGGGCAAAGAGTAAGGAACTTGAGTAGAAAACCAGTCCCCAAATCAGCATCCCTTCCTACCCCTTTCTTAGGTGACCCCTTGGAACAGCTGGTTCGTCATTTCCTCATCGAGACAGGACCCAAAGGAGTGAAGATCAAAGGATGCCCCAGTGAACCCTACTTTGGTGAGAAGCCTAGAGAGATGGGTTTGAGATCATTGGGAAAGTGGGCAGAGGGCAAGAACTGGTTTAAGGATGGTACAGTGGGAAGTGTTGGGGAAATACGGCAGGTGAGCAGGGCAAGAGGAGAAACCAGGATCCTAACCACCTTCTCTCTATAGGCAGCCTGTCAGCTCTGGTCTCCCAACACTCTATTGCCCCCATCTCCCTTCCCTGCTGCCTCCGGATCCCTAGTAAAGGTGAGTGCCATGGCCTCCCCCCACCTTGCTCCCAAGTGAGCCTTCAGGCCACTAGCAAGCCTAAACCAACCTGGCTGGCTGGCTGGCTTGGGGCTCCTAGCCCCAAGAGGCCATGATTCTAGGGACGGCCTCTCTTCTCCTCTCCTCTGAGTACCTTATTTACTTCCACCCTCCCATCCCAGATCCCCTGGACAAGACCCCTGAGGTTTCAGCACACACCAACATGAGCACAGCATCAGACCTCCTGCGGCAGGGAGCAGGTACACAACTCCCCCTTTCCCCATACTTTGCAGGGAACTGGAGGAGAGGGTGGGGGGAGGGGCGGAGAGGTTGAAATAGAGAAAACGGGTCTCATTGATACTGACTCCAGCCTGGGAGTCTTCTTGTCCCTGGGTTGCAGAGGGCAGTGCCAACCCCTATAGGAAGAGGCTGGGGTTGGTTTGAGAGCCTCTGGCACTCTGCTGATCACCATTGTCTCCTCATACTCGCCCTGACGCCACCCCCAGCCTGCAGCGTATTGTATCTGACGTCCGTGGAGACCGAGTCCCTGACCGGCCCCCAGGCCGTGGCCCGGGCTAGTTCAGCTGCTTTGAACTGCAGCCCCACCCCGACTCCAGTCACTGTCCACTTCAAGGTCTCAGCCCAGGGCATTACTCTGACAGATAACCATCGGAAGTAAGTTCTTATGAGCCCAAACTCCTGCTTTCCCTCACTCTTACCCCCAAACCCTGATTCATTATGGCCACAAGGCCCCTCTCAAGTCTGATGTCATCCCAAATCCCATTTCTAGGCTCTTTTTCCGGCGACATTACCCAGTGAACAGCATCACCTTTTGCAGCATAGACCCTCAGGACAGAAGGTAAAGGCCTTCCTTCACTACTGCCCCTTGGTCCCTCCTGGAAGGAAGCTAGATCACTTCCTTACATCAGGGCCCTTACACCAGTTATTCTTCCTCTGCAGATGGACCAACACAGATGGAACCACCTCCAAGTAAGTCCACTACTCCCCTGGGGATCTGAGGCCCTTCCCCTTCTCCCCCCCAAGGCCCAGGCATTCCCAACCCTGCTCGAATGTATGCCAGATCTCTGACCCATCAGCTGGGAACCCTCCAGAGACAGCTTCAACCCCAGTCTAATGTATTTCCAGTCCTCTTTTTTCCCACCCTCACCCTCTGCCCTGCTGATTTTCTAGGATCTTTGGTTTTGTGGCCAGGAAGCCTGGCAGCCCCTGGGAAAATGTATGCCATCTCTTTTCGGAGCTCGATCCTGACCAGCCAGCTGTGGCCATTGTCACTTTCATCACCAAAGTCCTGCTGGGTCAGAGAAAGTGAAGAGGGGTTGACGGAGACTAAACCCATATTAACGTCCCCTTCCCCTCCCAGCCCCCCACTGACCTTTGCCCTTGCCCTCAATCACAAGCAAGGGGCTTCCTGTGACACCCCCCCACTCCCTACCCCCACCGCCACCCCTGCCTGCCACACAGACCAGATGAGCATAGGAGATGGTAACTGTAGGTGAGCAGAGGGGAAGGGGAATGGTTTGGGTGCAGAAAGGGGTGGTGTCAGAAGGTTAGCCACAGGGGTCCGGGACGGCCCTGCCTGAGAGGACCCAAGTCTGGAAGGGGCTGCAGCACTGCCAGCTCCCCACAGCTGCAGGCCAGAGCAGAGGCAAAGGGAGAAGGGGGAGGGGGGAGGACTGTGCCCCTCCTCCTGCTGACTCCCACCATATAGAGAGAGCAGGATGGGATTATATGAAGAAAAAAAAAGAGTCTATTTTTGTCTAATAAAGAATTTCTATGAGCTTTAGTCAGAGTTGGTGATGTGCTGGAGTTGTAGCAGCTCCCAGGGGGCCCGGTCACTCGCTTGTGTGTCTCCTCCGCCCTCACTCCCCCTGCCTGGCCATAGGATCATGCATGTCTCTCCTGTATGTATCTCCCTGTGCACACCTGTATTCCCCGTCTCCCCGATGCCACCCTCAGTTATCGAAAGCTGTTAGGTCCCTGTCCCATCCTCCACTGCAACATGAACTTCTCCTGCCAAGGATGCGGGCATCCCAGACATACTGATAAATATGGAAACTCCATCTTTATTGGCCGTATAAACATCTCTGGTCTGTACATACATTTCATACATCATAGTGCAGGGAAGGGAGGGTGGGGGGAGGCCAGAGGTCTAGGTCCCCCAGCAGCACAGCAGCTCAGCCCCTCCCTTCCCCTAGAGGCCCCATTCCTTCTGTGCCAACCAGGGCAAGGAGCTCCTCTCCCCTGTCATGGAGAGGGGAAGGGGGAATGTGAGAGCCCAGAGTGGGAGTAGGGGAGAGAGCTTAAGAGCCGGAACCAAACACTGACGCAAACCAGGCAACTTGAACAAGCAGCAAGCAGACACCCCACTCCCCCAGGAGAAGTGGGAGGGCAACACAGGGGAAGGAAGGGAGGGCCTAGGGCAGTCCCACCACAGGAAGTCCAGTCCTAGGGCTCTGGGGTCACTGCACTCCCCCACCCATTCTGGGGCAGACAAGGCAGGGGGAAGACTGGCCTGGGAAAGCCAAGCAGGGTGGCATCAGGGAAGTGAGGGAATCTCTGGAACAAGGTAAAGGAGCCGCATCTTCCCCACACACTTGGCACCGTGCTGTTTGGTGGGGCTGGAGAAATGCAGGAGTTTCTCCATGGGTCAATGGTACAACATGAGGGCGTCTTCCAGACCTCAGAAGAAGGAACAGAGACTGTTCCTTGGCTGCTTGGGGCAACGGTCAGTACAAGCAAAAAGCCTCACCCCAAGCCCTGCCAGCAGGGGCGGGAGGAGGGACAGACCAAAGCAGCAAATATCACAGATATTCAGTAGACAAAGAGATGGAAGGAAGCAGAGAGATCCCTGGGTAAGACCAACCGGGGTGGTCTTGTCCTTCAGTTCCACCTCTGAGAACTGCCCCAGGCTCAGGCAAAGCTGGCATTTCAAAGACTTCTAGATGCTCCGAGCAGTGTCCAGCCCTGGTCTCGGGCTTGGGGTCAAGGGAAGGACATCGTAGCCTTATACTGGGGCACATTCAGTCAGCAACCGAGACTCATCCTTCTCTGACCCAGGAGCAGAGGCCTGGGACAGGAGAGGGCCTTAGAGCCACCAGTAAAAAACCAAGGGCAGCATGGCCCAGTTGGTACATCCCTGTTGTATTGGGGCCTTAGCCCGAAGGAATGATGATGAAGGTGACACCAGGACCAGAGAGGCAGACACTGGAAAACTTCCTGGCCCAGCAGGCACTCAGCCTGGTGCTTAGCCAAGCCAGGGCAAGAGACAGAATGAAGCTCTCAAACCCTGGAAAAGGAGGGCAGGGGCCAGGGAAGGAAGAAGGCAGGAAGGAGAGACCAGGAACTGGGTGTATGGTCCTGGGAAGGAGGAAGAGGAGGGAGTGCCCTCAGGAGCTCTAGCCGCTCAGAGGGTGCAGGTCCACTTTGACCTTTTCCCCACTACTCAGCATCCCAATGGTGGGGAAGAAGCCTCCAGGGGGCACAAGAGCATCCTTCTTGCCAATGATCTTGCCATTTCGGGTGAAGAACACCTGTGGGAACATGAAGCAGGCGGCTGATGATGAAGTATTCTCTGCCCAGGCCAAAGGCACCAAGATGCCCAACTCTGAGGGAGCCTTCCCAACCCTGCAGGGCTGTTCTAACAAGCACGAGGGCTAGGACCACAGAGCAGCCACAAGAGGGCGTGCTGGGGCCGCTCTCCTGCTGCTCCCTCCAACCCCCAAACAAGGGCTGATGCCTTTGAACCTCTCACTTACCACCACCTTTTTGCCCTCATGCTCTTGCTCCATCTCTTCCCCATCTTCTTCTTCTTCTTCCTCTTCCTCCTCATCCTCCTCTTCCTCCCCCTCCTGATGGAGGTACATTACATTTCGGACGGCTCGAGGGGTGGGGGACAGGATCACCGTGTCACAACTGTCATCACTGTCTCCTAAAGAGAGCAAGGAGTGTGAGCTGTGCTTTTACCCTGAGGCTGCTAGGCAGTCTCCCCTCCCCCCAACTACTCACCTTCGCTATCCAGAATGTAATCTCGGGGAAACATGATCCCACAGCCCATGATGTCTCCTTTGTAACAGCGCGGCCCAAAAGGGTCCCCGACCCCACTGCCATGGAAGATCTTCCCATCATCTGGGCAGAAAGGATGGAGGGAGGGAGGGAGAGAAACAGAGGCATCGTGGGGACCAGGCCAAAGGCTTTAGCTGTTACCTTAAAGCGTTTGTGAAGAGGTTACAAATACGTTATTTCATTTAAACTTTATAAAGATCCTGTGAGGATCCTGTGAGGCATGCAAGCTTTATGGGTCTCATTTCATCTAGGAAGACATGGGTTTAGAGAAGTTAAAGTCATTTGCTCACAGCCACACAGCTTGTCAGTGGTCAAATGTGATTGGAAAATCAAGATCCCCAGAGAAACGGCAGAAGGACAGATGCCCCAAAGCCAGCAGTGACGAGGAGAGAGGCAAGGAGAAGGCAGCCACTCAAAGGGCCTCCAAGGGAAATATTCAAAAAGACAGAGCTGGGAGTGGGAGGCACAGCTGCAGACCCAGACAAGCCAGGCAGTGCTGGGACTACCATGTGAAAGAGAACGTGTACTTTAAGAAAAAACCAGGGATTCATGGGGTCATACAGATTCCTCATCTTCTGTTCTTTAGTATAAGGAAAAGCTGATGTTTGTCGGGTTTGTAATACCCAAAAAGAAAACTTTAAAAAGAAAAATTACGTTTTTTTAAAAAGTGCTTAAAGGAAACAAAACACAAGAAAAAAAGAGGAAAAAAAAGGAGGAATCTGCAGGGGCGGGGTGGGGAGAAAGCCAACTCAGAGCCCTGGAATGTCCCAGAGCTTGGCCCCAGGTCCCCCCGCCCCTGTCTTGCTCCCAGGGTTGGGAGGAAAAACATCGAAACAGAAATAAGGCCGAAAGCTTAGGGCCAGGGGAGGCAGAGAAGGCACGAAGGGGGGGGTGGGGGGGGTGAAACATACACAGACAGAAGGGTCTCCCTCCATATCGTGTCCCTACGTCATTCCCAACCACCCGGCTTTGTCCAAGGCAGACCAAGGGAGGGAGGAAGATGCCCTCACCCCCAACCCAAGGACCCAGGCCCCAGGCCCCTCCAATTACCTGCATGATATGCCACGGAGCCTCTACTCCAGCCAGGATGCCTATTCTTGGGATAATCCTGGCCAAGGCAGGAAGAGAGAGGTCTGGGGTACTGGGAAAGGGGAACGGCCCTCCCCAAGCTTTCCCACCCACTTCTGAACCTGGTAAAAATGCCAATGAACAATCATCCCCTCCCCCCAGGGCAAGAGTGAGTGTCAGGGGAAATGCCAAAGGACCAGAGTAGAAGAGCTGGTAAATCATGGGCGCCAAGTCCTCGTTTCTGTGACTCTGTACACACAGGCAGGCACAGGTGTATGTATGCATGGGCATGTGTGCAAATGCAAGCTCTTCCATCTTCTCTGCTAACTCCAGCCTACAGCTCTGGCTCCACACCCACCACATCCTCACCTCCCACAGCCACAGGGGCAACCAGACCCACCCTGACCCTCCCTCCCCACTGCAGGTCTCTCCCTCACCTTTCTTGCCAGCCCCAAGGCAATGTAGCACTTCTCCCCAGGGTCTACAATCTCCACCTCAAAGTAGTGACTTCTAGTGCTGAGCGGGTGCCGGGCTTGGGCCAGCCCCACATCAATGATGCTCTTGCCCTTCCCCACGTACTCCAGCAGCTGTGGACGGAAGCAGGTGATGGCAGGGTGGCTGATGCTAAAAGCTGCCCCAAACTTCCCAGAGTGCAGTACCAGGACAACTTAAGTACTCTGAGGGCAGGGTGGGCTCCTCAAGAGCCAATCTGCCTGGATGTCAGCCAGCAGGCTTGGGAGAAAGGACACCAGATGAGGCTACACAGGACTGAAAACACTTCCTCCTTGCTGCTCCCTGAGCTGGAGTCCCCTTGGGGCTGGTCAACATTTACGGGCTTACGGGTACCAGTGAGGAACAGCACAAAAAACCAGATTGGTGGCTGAGTTACCCAGAGGAATCTGCCTCAAGGGGTAGCCAGCCTGGAATGCCTGAGCATGGTCAGCCTGAGAAGCCTTAAAGTTTGGGGAAGAGATGTGCAGCCAAGTCATACAGGAAACCAGGCAATGCACTTGGGGCAATTTATGTATGATGCTGGTCTGGCCTGTGAGGGCCACAACAGGGAAAGGGACGGGGGAGGCCAGCAGGCAGCTCCAAATGCTGGTGGAAGAAGGTCAAGGGTCGACCCTGTCTAGGCTGGGACTGACACACTTTCTCAGGGTCTTGTTCTACTTGGCAGTGAATGGGGCTTTTTGCAGCTGGGTCAGGGAGAAGCCAAGGGAATCTAGGTCCTGGGACTCCCAGTCCCATTCAAATTTAAGGCAAGGCAGAAGAGAGGTCAAAGTCAAGATGTGAAGCTAGGGCTTCTGGCATCCTCATCTGGGTTCAGGGGTCCGTCCCTCCCTTCACCTCCAAGTTCAGAATCAAAATTCCCCTTCCTAGCCTCCATCTCACTTCAAGTTGTTAAGGAAAGCAGGAGAGGGGAGACCCTTGTGGATTCCTGGGGCTACTCAGCCCCACAATGGCACTCCTTGGGCATGACAGAACATCCCCCCCCCCACCTTGGGTGCGTTTATTTATCGGCTGCCATGGTAACAGGGGACTATGACTCACCCTCTTCTCCCAATATCACCTGGGATCCCTTAATCCCTTTTTAATTAGCCAGAACTGCCCCCTGAGAGCCACCTCCCCTCAAAAAAAAAAAGCTCCCAGGAAAATCACCAAACCTCCCAGCTCCTGTGGTCCCTAGAACCCCTTGGAACTGAGGCCTCTTACCCTCCCTGAGCTCTCCTGGCCTCAGCAAGTGAGGGATCTCCTGTCTAGTGTATCCCCTAAAGCAAAAGCCCTTTAACCCAATCTAAAGAGTTGTTATCCTTCAGCCTGTCTCCTAACCCCTCAGAGATGAAGGGAAAAGGGAGCACAGCTTTCCCTTAGCCTTCTCTTACCAAAACTTGATGACCTCAAATCTGCCTGCCCAGCCCCCCTTTAGAAGAAGAGGGGGATGAGAATGGGAGGACACAGTCAGAGCTTTGGACAAGCTCTCCTTTCACTTCCCACCTCACAGGACTTGCTGTTCCACAAGCTCTCCCATGCACAGACTCCCCGGTCAGCTCCTATTTCATTACAACAGATTTGCTCCTCACCCCAGACCTTCCCTACTCCTTCCTAACTCTCCTATACTCTGGGGGTCTTCCCCTGGCTCGAACCATTTCTTCATTCTGTCTGCTTAGGACGAACGACCTGTGTTGTATTCATCTGTCCTTGCTCCCTCTCTGTCTCACGTAGAGCCTCTCTCTCATCAGACTAGGCTCAGAGTCCCCTTCCTCTGGGCTCTATGGGGCCAGCAGGCAAAGGGCTCAGGAGAAGAGGAGGAAGGGCAGTACTGGGAGTGACTATCTATCTATCTATCTATCTATCTAGAATAGCCCCCAGCCTACCATTTCCTCCCAAGGCTACAGCACAGAGTGGGGGACCTCATAGCTGCCCTTAACCCACACCATCCAATTGGCCCTAATGTGAGAAACACAACGTTCCCCAGTCCCAGGGCCAAGAGACATCTAGTTCAGTCCCTGATCCCTGAGAAAAACACGCCTCAAAATTCCCTCTGCCCCAGCCCTAGGGAGGGCAGCTGTTGTAGCTTTGTCCAAGGAACATGAAGCTTTATGGACTAGAAGAGCTAAGGAAATCTCATAAGCCAGGAAATGGGGGAAATCCAAAGGTCTCTAGATATATCTGGAATGTAATAATATAGGAGAGAGGAGTATTCTGCAAATGCTGAACCACAAATCCCTCCCAAGTGCTGGAAAACCTCAATAGTCACCTCTCTGGCTATGTGATTCTGTCCTGTGCCTTCAGCTCGCCCCTCTCCCAGGAAGAACCCCCGACTTCTCCACAAGTTCTCATGGCACCCTAAAATCCATCTCCCTCCAACCAGAGAGATGAGGAAAAGTATGCATGTGTGTGTGGATAGGGGAAGGTGAGGAATGAAGAGGCCTAAGAAAGCCTAACCTCTGTGTCTTCTTAGGAAGGAGCACCACTGCAAGAGCAGGGATGGACAGGGTAGGTATGATTATCTCTTTGTTATGCCCTATCCCTTCCCTATGCGATACCTAGAAACCGAGTGAAGGCAGAAGCTATTTACACAGAGCACTGTGCTAGGCACAGAAAGAAATACTGCTCCTACCTTCCTGGAGGTTAGACAAACACAGATGACTGTAACATACTCTCTCTCTGTGCTCTTTCTTCTCTCTCCTCTCTTCTCTCTCTCATCAGATCCCTTCTGCCTTCATGGGTCCTGAGAGACAATGAAAGGCTTCAATTCACTTTGACACTTATGCTAGGCTACGTCACTGCTTTCACTGTGACCCCTGTGCCTTGTGTGATTTTTGTCCAAGCTGCTTCTCGGATAACATCCTCCACAGAAGAGTTACTGACCAGCCTGAGTCCTTCCTCCTTCTGGTTTACTATTGTGTGGTAAGGAGCATAGGATCTGAGCTGCCCATATGCTTCCCAGTCTCGGCTGTCACCTACCTGGCCACTACTGCTGACCTGGGTCAGGGTCACCCGTGAGGTGGTGCCATAAGTCTGCTCCAGGGGGACAGCCTCCTCCCCTGCCCTTTTCATCTCTTGCTCTAGTAGCTATAATCAAACCAGAATCACCATAGCTTCTGGAGAGGGTGTGTCAATTAATTTCCCCTACATCTTCACACAGCATCCCCTAGATATCCAGACCAAAATATCCTTCCCCCTGGCCACCACTCCCCTACATGTGTCATCTCCTTCTACTAAAGTGAGAAGTCCTGGAGGAGAGGGATCATCTTGATTTTGTATCTGTATCCCCAGAGCTTAGCGCAGCAGCACCTGGTAGGTAGTACTCACTTAATAAATGCTTTTGCATTCATTACTTATCCTTTTCTCTTGCTACAGAGCTGACCCACCTCCTCTTCCAGGTGTACAAAGTCCTAACGTTATACCCTTTCTGCCAAATGTGAACGTCCCCTCTGGTGACACGCATTGCCTTTTCTCCACTCCTAGTTCAGGCCCTTCTCACTTCTCTGATGGGCCCAACAGCCTCCCAAAGGTCTCTTCACCTTAAGTCTCTCCCCTCTCCAAAGACACACAGCTGCAAAAGCCATTTTCCTAATTCACTGGTTTTATCAAGTCATTTCCTTGCTCAATAAGCCCCATGACTCTGTCTTAACCTCGGGATGAAACACATGCTCATCTGTTGAACGCCCTGTGCAGTAGCACATTACACAGGCCTCCTCTTCACATATGCCAAGGTGCAGCCACACTGTCCAACATGGTTCTCATCCACAATTCTTGGGGGCTTTGCACAGATCATCCGCCAGGCCTGAGAAGCATGCCCTCCTCCTCGTGGCCTCGTGTCTAAGAACATGGAGCTTCCTTTGAGGCCCAGCTCACAGGACACCTCCTCCAGGGACCTTTCCTGATCTCCTTACTAAAGCCACACCTTGTATTTACTACATATGCACTTACACCTACGTGTACCAATGTTACATGTCCCCCAAACCTGAGAAGGATGCAGGCTCTCTGAGGGCAGGGACTCTTCCCTTTTGTTAGCTTTGCATTCCCAGCTGGTGCCTAGTCAATGTTTGTGGGTTGGTGCTGCAGCCTCCTCCTGCCCACCAGGAACGTCACCATTGCTTTGGGGTACACCTGGTCTGATTCTTCAAGGTCCACGGTGCTCTACTTTGTTGAACTGAACTGAATTCAGTCCAACAAACACTAATCAGACATTGTCTGTCTATAAGGTGTCAGGATGGGTGCTACACTTTATTTAGATTTCACTGATTTACTTTTGTTTTTATATCATCTCCACTTTCCAATATATCCTCCATTCTCCTCTTCCCAAAAACTATTCCCTTGTAACAAAGAATAAAAAAAGAGGAAAAAAACAATTCAGCAAAACCAGCCCACACAGCTGCGCTTTCCTTCAAGGGGGCTGTCTCAGCAGTCACGGCAATGTGCTGCCCAGAATTAGCAATGTCCACCCCCCAGGAGGGCTTTCCATCCCTACGCCTGAACAGCCACTAAAGCCGCTCAGAGTGGATCTCGCTCCTGCCCACCATCATCTTCACTCCCCTGGCTCTCCAACCACTGATCACTAGCTATTCCTATATAACCCCAAATATAATCCACTGTCGGGAAAGCTGTCTGCTCAGTCCCAGTAAGTCAAAAAGAAAATCTTCCCCTTTGGGCTCCATACCACTAAGGCCTCCACTGCAGGGGGCTTGGGGACCTGTTTAGCAATCTTTTTCTAAGGAAGCCCCTGAGGCCCAGAAAGGATAAGCCATAGGCCTGATGCTACAGAGCACAAGCATAGAAGAGCTGAGAAGAACCTTCTGAACCCTGCTTCCTTCCCTGCCCCACCCCCTCCTAATCCATCACCACCTGCCCGGCCTCCTTTCCCTTATTGGCACCCAGACCCTAATCCCTTATGACAGGAGCAAGTAAAGGCTCAGTGCCCTAGGGGCCCCGAAAACAGCTGCACAGAAACCATGAACACGCTTTCCGCTAGGCAGGTCAGGCTTCAACACGGTTTCCTCCTGGGCTGGGTCTCCAGGGAGGACCCCTCCCCACACCCCATAAGCCCAGGGTGGGGCCCGGGCTCACCCCACTTTGTATATGGAAGCTGTTGCCCCGTTGTTAAGGAGTTGCCAAAAAGAGCTTCAAACGGGAAGAAAGAATGAAATGAGCCCTAATCCCCCAGAGCTGCTCTCCCCTCCCCATGCATTACCTCATTGCACTGGGCCTGGAGGCGAGGAGAAGGCAGGTGTGTCTGCTTTCCCTACCACTTAAAACAGCAATTCTCAGACAAAGTTAGAGCTTAGGGCCATGGTTTTGTAGGAGAGAAAACTGAAACCCACCTCAGGGAACAAGAATCACTGACTAAGCAAGAGACATGAACAAACAGCTTTCAAAAGAAGAATTTACCCTATGCAGGACCAGATGAAGATAGGGGTCAAATCACAAACAGGGAGAGAAATACAATTTAAACCAACCCCAAGGTTTCAGCTCTCAGCACACAATTTGGTAAAGAGGACAAAAAAATGGAACAGTCAAATGTTGGAGGGCTTGAAGGACCAATATGTGCACTAATACTCCATTCATGGAACTCTTCCAGACCGCAATTTAGAACTGGGCAAGAAAAGAGGCTAAATTGTTCAACCATTCCCTTTGACCCAGCAGACTCACAACTTCTCCAAGACAGAAAGGAATGATCACCATATGCCAAAATATTCATAGCAACACTCACTGTGGGAGCAAAGAATTGGAAACAAAGCGGGTACCCATCAACTGAAGGGTTATTAAAAGAACACTGGGGAGGGGGAAAGAGAGGGAGGAACGTTTCAGATCTTTTTGGGGGGAGCCCCCAAAAATGAGCTGGAGGGAAGAGAGGACGCAGAGCACCAATTCAACTGCTGAAAAGAGCAGGGCAGGGGCTAGAAAAAAGGAGAGCCAAGCTGAAGGACTCCGCTTTATCTTATGAGGAAAAGACAAAAGCGGCCGAGCAGAAAACCAAGATCCCAGCAGCACTCTAGACATACAATGTCTGTGGAACAGAAATGTTAACACTGCAGGTACCAAAATCATGAGTTCCAAGTGTGACAGGAGAATCAGGGGCTGAATGCTCTTCCTGGCTCAGCTACTTCCCTGCTCTGTGAAGCTCGGGCCAAGGCCCACCTTCTCCCAAGTTCCAACATCCCTTCCCATTCCATGATTTCAATCATAGAGGTTTCTCTTCCATCGGCTGGACCCCCTCTCAAAATCATATTTCCAAAGGCATAGAATACATTAGATTACAAAGGAACCCAATTACATTGAAGTAATTTAAAAAATATTTTTAAAACAAGTTCAAGGACTCCCTGAACTCTCTCCATGTACCTGTTGGGGATCCATGGACCTCAGTTAAGAACCTCTGCTCTATAAGGATATGTGATAGAGGAAAGATGCTGCTTGTTCTCAATCTCTACCAAGAGCAAGCGGTAACGAAGTCTCAAAGAGCCTTTCTTCTAGAGCTAAGGTTATAAAGGACAGTGGCAGGCACACTAATGGGGGTGTTTTCTTCTTCTGAACGCCTTGGAAACAGGAGGAAATAATATGGCCAAAATGACTCCTCACAAGCTCTTATAGACCAACAACTCTTTAGAGTTAGGTGATAAAGCTATGGTAGAAGTTAAAAGGAAAGTTGGGGACTAGGGAAAAAATTAAAAAGGGCAGTGAAGTCCCCTCGATTCAAGAGACAAGACAATTGAGAAGACTATAGTGATCCAAGGCACTGGGGAGGGATGCCTTAGGCATCAGTGACTGCCAGAGAGAGAAAATTACTCAGGAATAGGATTCCTGCGCTGCTGTTCCCAAAGAAGGGGTGGGAATAGGAGAGAAGAGCCAAGCTCAACAGCCTGAAACAGAAGGAAAGCGTTCCTGAGCCCGCAGGGTGTTGGGGAGGGGAATGGGGTGGGGAAGGGGAGGAGGTGGAGGCAGGCTGGAGGGAAGGCTATTTATAAATGTGGACAGGATCTTCCATCAATTAAAAAGGATTGGTTGGGAGGAGCTGGAGTGCTTTGGGAGGGGAGCAAGGACAGGTCTAGGCAGGATAGGGCAGCAAGAGGATGCCAAGAAAAAACTCCCTGAGGAAAGGTCAGAGATGCAGACTTGGAAACTGGAATATCTCCCTGGCTTTGTACCAAGTTCAGTTTTGCAGATGTTGTCAAAATGATGGTGGGAGGGGGAGGAAAGAAAGGAAAAAGATGAGGGTAAAAGGAGTGGATACCTTAGAAGACAGTCCAGAGCCTCTAGTCCTCAAACCCCAACACTGGGTGGGCAGCAGCCCCTCTCCTCCTCTGGCCTAGGCCCAACTCACCCACAACTCCTTTCTTACACTAGACATCCCACCTTTCGACTATTGTGCTTTCAATCACAGAACATTATCCTGAGAATATCGTGGTTTCTGGTGGAAGATCACACCCAAAGACCTAGGGTCAGGCATTGGACAAGCCACCATGGGAGTTCTGAGCAACCACCCTAGGACCTGCAACCCTGGGCTCAATCTGTTTACTCTCATCACTCCAAGAAGGACTGCAGCTAGGTAGGAAGAAAAAATTTACTAATTTCCAAGAGTCCATGTGTTTAATACGGTGGTTAGAAGTCCAGAGAGTATTTGAAATAATTGTCTGCCTAGAAGAAGAAGAATGGTATACAAAACAGGCAAAATAATCTTAAAGTACTCTGAATGTCTGTGTCTTGAGGAAGGGTGATTAGAACAGTCTCACAGAACTAAATAGGGAGAGCCAAAATCAGCAGTATTAAAGCATTAAACAAAATGGGATCCAGGCATTCTGCCTCCAAATAAGACTCCTACCTCCCATGCAAAAAAAAAATGCTCCTCTAAGCACAGAGAGGATATGGAGGACTTGGGTAACCTGATGCTGAAGGCACCAAAGAAGACATACATAAAGAAATGGTGTTAATTTCAGGGACCAAAGAATTCAATCAAGTTACTACAATCATCCGGCTCCCAAATTAAGTAGCACATGTATTTGGAAGGAGGCAGAGAATTCAGCTTAGGGCATCACACCGTGAAACATGGAGTGATTTGACATTAATCCCCTTATCATCCAAAGATCCTAAGTTCTTTTGCCAATACTCCAAGTAGAGAAATCTTTCTTGATCTTTCAGGATAGGGACATTCGTTCACATCCACCTGACATACAAGGACGCCTAGGGCTGACACAAAGAAGGACTTAATGAGGGGTATAAAAGACATAACTGGGCAAGCAAACTGTGGCAGTCTCACTACCACCATAAGACTTGCATATCTTCCCAACTCCACTGCTCCACAGGCTATCCCCACAGGCAGTCCTCCACTCACCGTCCCACATACTTTGACATCATGCAACCGTCCCCACTCATCCTCATAGCTGTCCACCATCATCACACTGTCATCCTCCTCACTGCCCAGCTCAGCATTCAGGTGTAACCGCACTTCTTCACCCAGGGAATGCATGCCCACTGCAGGGAAGAGCCCATCCGGGGACACAGGCATAATGGTAGAGCCCACCTGTAAAAGACAAGATTGGGCCATGAGGTTTAAGAAACAGGAAATACTGCCTTGCTTTTGTAGGTCATATTAGTAAGTCACGTTTCTCTAGTGCCTAAAGGTTTACAAAACACTTTCCTCACAATAAGCACATGAAATAGGAAGGGTAATTTACTCATGAGGATGGAGGCTTGGAAGAGTCACATGGTAAGCATCACTGACCACTCAAGCCCAGATCTACTGACACTAAATCAAACATTACTCCCTTGGCATCACACACTACATCTCCACACCCATGTCAGCACCCCCACAACATGTGTCAGAAATGCATCATCTGCATTTTACAGAACAGGCAAAAAAATGCTGAATGTCTTGCCCAAAGTTAATGACAGAGATGGCCACCTATAAACTGGGACTAAAACTCAGTATCTGAGCCTGCATTGGGAAAAGGTCTGGGGGCCATGAAGCAATCCAAGACTTTGGGAAAGAAATCTCTAGGGACTGAGAGCTCAATCTGTCCCTATCTGCTCCCTTTCTCTGAAGATATGACAGAGGGGAGGAAAAATGTGAAGGGAGGTGATGGAAAATAAGACAAAATGTCACAGAAAGAGACAACGCATAGAAAGAGAGGATAGAAACCACGGAGGGATCTCAATTCTAAAAGTCCAAGAAGGGCTCGTATACCTTCTGTGGACACAGCACATCTTTTCACTGCGTGTTGGGCTCCCTCCCTCCTCCGACACACCCTCCCTGACCTCAGGAGCCTCTACTTCTCACCACCCCCAGACACAAACACTCTGTCCATGCTGCTCATCCAGTGCTCTGGGCACCATTCTGGCCATTCTCTCTCTGCGTCCCAGGCACGTCTTTCCCCTTTGATGGCTGAGGCCACACCTCCTCTTCTATCTTGATATCACCCCACAGCTCAGGACAGGATGTGGATGAGGGACTAATGAGGTAACTGGCTACAGAGCCAAACAATCCCCTCAAAGCTGTTCTGTGGGTCACTGGGAAAGGCTGACTCTTGGCTCTACCTAGGGTCCATACCACTTTGGGTAGCCTACAAGCCCTGGCCAGCTCCCCCCTCAGGGGTATCAATCCCCACTCACCCGCTTCCCATTCTTAGTAAAGAAGATCTGAGCTGTCTGTACATCAAAAGAGACGGGCTCGATGCCACAGCCAATCCGGTCCCCAGAGCTACATTTCGTCCCAAACTGGCGGCCTTTGGCTCGGCCACTATACAGCCTACAGACAGATAAATGAATGAAAAGGCATGAGCTGAGGTGTGGAATAAGAGGCCCTTTCCAGACTCGTCCTCTGTCTGTCACCCCTGACTCCTTCCCATGCCACAGCACGGCGCGATCTAGCAGCCACCAGTCTCCATGTTCACCTTTATAACCTTTAGTGTCCTGTCCTTCTCTTCAGGTTGGCAGCTCTCAGTGGGAAGAAGTCCCATCTCCTCTCCTCCCCCTTTTAGTGATCCCTCTCAGTATACAAGAGAAAGGAAGTCTCATGCTACAAGGTTCTAGGGATGGTGACACACCCACCTCAGCCCTGACTTTCCCACTACCCCCATTCAAAGCAGAGAAGTCTGAGGGCCCAAGCAAGCTACTCACTTGCCATCATCAGCATGGTAGGCAACTGAGTCAGGCAGCCAGCCAGGCTGGTGGTCCAGGCTGTAGTACTGAGGGACCAGCCCCACAGCGATGGTGCCCCGCACCCCACTGTCCACAATTGACACCTAAGGGGAAAAGGACTATGATCAGCAGGTGCTAAGGATATTCAAGGGTTAGAAGAGCTATGTGTGAGGTGAGTAAAAGCATTAGGGACTCAACAGGAGCTTAGATGAGGAGAAATGGAAGCCACAAGGGAAAAAGAAGAGATATGGTCCACTAAAAGGGGGGAACTGGGGAGAGATACTGAGATAAGATGCAGGGGAGCCAGGAGATGCATTGAAAATTAGATGGATGGAAAGGGAGGTCAAGATATGATATGCGTAGCTGAGGGACAGAGAAGCAGAGGGTCAAAAGAGAAAAAATGGCAAGAGCCCAGGTCACCTTCTTCTCAGACTTAGGGACCACAACAGCCTGTGACCTGAAACAACAGCCTACTAGGACCAGGCCTGGAACTTGGTAAAAGGAGTCCACTGAAGGTCAACCAACCCCTACCCACTGTCTCCTTCACCTCAAAGTAGTTGCTGTCCTTGGTCAGGGGCCGGGGAGCCACATAGCAGCCGACTTCACCAGAATTGCCATGGTAACTGGAGGGAAAACAAGAGGACAGCCGTTAGCTGCCTGACCCAGCTCTCTGCCCCCAAAGGGGAAGGCACAAAGAAAGGGGAATGAGCTGAACAATCAAGCCCACAGTCCTGGGTTACATATACCACATACAGGATACTTTACAGGTCATCCCGGCCCTCCCCTTTTCTCCATTCAGGATCCAGACCAGATCAGAGCAGGTCTGGTTTCTTCCATGTTTCCAGGGGAGCAGAATTCGAAGCCCATTTGGGATCTCACAACCCTGTGTAACCTCAATCCCTCATGCTGTAGTTTCAGCCCTTTTCCTCTGGCTCTGTCCTCAGTGGATCTGGAGAACTGCTGGTCTCTATCCTCTATACCAAAGCCCTTTGTTGATTTGAAGATGGTTATTTAGGCCCCTCTCCTCAGCCTTCTCCTCTCCAGGCTAAATAATCCTATTTCCTTCCCCCTTCAGCAACAACTTTAGGAGAGAACTTAGGGCTGGGAAAAGGGACACAGGGGGACTCAAGCAGGGAAAGAGAGAGAAAGCATACACAAACACAGGAGAGCAGAGGGTGAAGGGAAGACACGAGAGGGGGAAGAATACCTCTGAGTTCTACCCAACAATGTCTTCTGGGTACACACAGAATTGTCCAAATCAGGAAACCATTTGCCTCTAAAGTGTTACAACCTCAGGCACCCTAACCCCTGAGACACTGGCAGAGGGAGACTCAAAGATCGGGGGATTTGCCAGAGACAAAAATAAGGTCCCCTTTTCAACGCAGCATCCTGATTCTGGATTGATCCTTTCCTATGCTTTGAGACCAGTCAGGGACCCAGTCTCCAGAGTGACCATGAAACACAGGCAAAGAGGAAGATATCCTGGAGCCCCACCCAACAAGACTGATCCTTCAGGGAGCCCTCAGAAAGAAGACATTCCCTGTTTCTTTTTCATTCCCAAAACCCAGGCAAAAAGAAGGGTATGGAAACCCTTGCTCACACCCACCTCAATGTGTCTCCCTCTACCAAAATGTGTTTAAATCTCTCCTGGTAGCGGACGGCCCGAACCTCCCGGATCTCTCTGATTCGCCGCCGCCAATTCAAGAACCGGTAGTGCAGGTTGAGGTCATCCATCGTGTTCAAGTGAGCCAGCCTGTTGTGGGTAACAAAGAATCAAGGGGGAGTAGGAGACTTAGGAGAAGGCAGTGAAAGGAAAGGTAGACGTCTGCTTTCTCACGGAGTTTCTCTTGAGAAGGCTTGATCCAGTCATGACCCTCACTCTACCCAGTGCAGAGTGGACATAAGCTGGCAGACAGGAGCATCTCAATTCCACAGTCCCACTGCCTGGACACACAAGCTGTGCTCCCTGGGTCCCATGACACCCAAACCCTACTAACAGCAAACCACACAAACCATTCTCTGTTGGTGAGAGGAGAAAAGGGAAACCACCACATCCCAAACCACTAGAGCAGTGGTTCTCAACCTGTGGGTCATGACACTTTTGGGGGTCCAACGACCTTTTCACAGGGGTCACAGGGGTCACCTGAGACCATCAAAAAACACATATTTCCAATGGTCTCAGGAACCGAGAAACCATTCCTCTATCTGTCTCTAGGCAGGTCCGCCCACGTGCAGATATGCCCACATATGAGTATTAAAGAGTCATGGCATTAGGAAGGTTGAGAACCACTGCACTAGAGTGTGATCAGTGCTGATCAAAAAATCCCCAACACCTTCCTCTGTCAAATGAAGGGGCAGATTTCCCGAATGATCTCTAAGGTGCTTCCCAGCTTGAAATCCTGTGATCCTATACTAGGTCAGTCTCCGGTAATATTTAGCCACAGGTCTGACTGAGTACTACGAGGCATCCCTAATGCTTCATTTCCAAGGCACCTTGGCATGGGTTTGCAGGGTCTGACAGCATATACATCCACAAAATATGGATAACAGGGCCTACATACCGCATCCTGAACGAATGAGGGCCCCAAGCTTTCCCATTCCCAGCATGTGCACATCAAGCCTTTCTCAGTTCAGGCACTCTGGCCTGGAGAACAAAGTTCCCTAACTCATCCACTTGCCTGATATTGGGATACCCAGGACTCAATGGTTGAGACACCTTGGCCCTAATGAATGGAGCCTTTGACTTATCCACACTCCCCCACATCTGGGCAACAAGGAATCCAGACGCTCTGACCTTCGAAAGTGTTCATCCCCCTACTCTGATCACCCAGGACCTAAAGATGCAAGCACCTCAGCCCTAGAGAACAAAGATCTTTGACTGACCTACTCCCACACATCTGGACATCCAAAACTTCAAAGTCTCAATACCTTCGGCATCCTGACCCCTGTGGATGAAGGCTTCCCTACATCTGGCCCCAGGACTTCGGCAGCCTGACCCCTGTGGATGGAGGCTCCCCCACGTTGGCCCCCCCCACAATCTCAATTTTCAGGACCCTCCTCCCCCACATCTGGTAGGTCTCTAAGAATCCAAGCACCTTGGCCCAAGAGAACCTAACTCACCCATATTCCTTCATCTCTATAACACTGAACATTAGGTTTTAAACACTCCAGCCCTAGAGACTGAGGGTCCACTGGGCCCTCAGGACTTCAAGATTCAAACCCCTAGGCCCTGGAAAAGCTCCCTAAATCATCCCCTCTCCTATATCTGGCCCCAGGACTTCTGCACCCTGACCCCTGTGGATGAGGGTTCTCCCATATCTGGCCCCAGGACTTCTGTACCCTGAGCCCTGTGGATGAGGGCTCCCCTAAATCTGGCCCCAAGACTTCGGCACCCTGACCCCTGTGGATGAGGGTTCCCCCACATCTGGCCCCAGTACTTTGGCACCCTGACCTCTGCTGCGGATGGCACGCCCCCTCCCATTCGCGCCCACACACGCCGGCTCGGGGCTCCAGCGCCCCGGCCTCTGGCCCGGAGGCCCCGTCCCGCGGCCTGGGCAGCTGCCCGGCTCCCACCCTCTCTGAGCAGGGCCCCCAGCGCCAAGTGCAGCTTCATCCGGGCCCAGACCGCAGGGGCCCGGTCCAGCGCCGGGGGTGCCGAGTACCCGCCCACCAGCCCCGCAGGCAGCCCGCCCCCTGGTCCCCGCCTACCCCAGCAGCCCCGTCTTCCTCCTCCATGGGCCTGCCAGACCCTCGCCACCGCTCGGCTACAGGCCTCCACCACCGACATCCGGGTCCCCACCCTTCCTACCGGGCTGGGCACCCGCCCCGCCCCTAGGCTGCTCACCTCAGCCAATCGGCGAGGCCATGCTGACGGGCGCCAGAAGCGACCAATCTAAAAGTCAGAGTGCCAAGGACGGGGGGCGAAGGCGGAGTCTTGAGCCGGAGCTCCCGCCTCCGAGGCTGAGCCCTGGGGCTTTGTCACGTGACGTGGCGCTGGCGGGCCGCTGTGAGGTGACGTCACAGCTCGGGCCCTCGTGGTGGAGCGGGCGGAGGTGGCAGGGGCGGGGCCTAGCGAGGCAGGGCGAGGCCTGCTGCTCTGCAACCCCAGCGTCTGTGAGGCTCTTTATGAAGCGCCTCCTTCGCCCACCCCACTGACCCCGGGCCTGGCCTGTGGTGAGTCGCAGCCGCGAAGCGGGATGTGTAGGCGGAAGCCTCTGTCGACTTCAGCCCCGGGCCCCAGCCCTGGCGCGGCGAGTTTAAACAAGGCACCCCTTCCTTGGGCATCCCCGGCAAAATGAAGGACTGAAAATTTTTTCCCTCGTTTTTAGCCCTGTCCAACCCGCTATGACCCCATTTGGGGTTTTCTTGGCCAGAATACTGGAGGGGGTTTCCATTTCCTTCTCCAGATCATTTTACAGATGAGTAAACTGAGGCAGACAACGTTAGGTGACCTGCCCAGGGTCACACAGCTAGTAAGTTTCTGAGGTCAGATTTGAACTCAGGAAGATCAGGCTTCCTGATTCTATGTATGCCCAGTAATTATAATCTTATTAACCAATTTATCATTAATCACATGAATAATCAAGGTTAGGTGCATGGTTTAGTTTTATTATTAACAGTAGCCTGTGGCGGAGTAGCCAGGAAAAGCTGACTTCCGGTCAGCTGAGTGTCGCCACCTAGGGACCGAGCAGCGCTACTAAAGTTGTCCTAGGAGT
This sequence comes from Pseudochirops cupreus, assembly GCA_028627135.1. NCBI lineage: Eukaryota > Metazoa > Chordata > Mammalia > Diprotodontia > Pseudocheiridae > Pseudochirops > Pseudochirops cupreus. The sequence goes on along the minus strand of CM053581.1, from coordinate 385,713,003 downwards.
TCCTAGGGCTTCCCTCTACAAACAAAGCACGATCTACCCCCTAACCCAGAGCTGCCGGGAGAATAAAATGCAAAGAAGGCCTCAGTGCAGGGTGCCCACCGTTATCATTGGTTATTGCTTTCAGCATGGTCAGCATCCTCCCTTACACAGGCACAGCACCCAAAAAAATCTTAGTGCTTTAACTTAAACTTAGTATTATCTCAAACCACCTGGCCAGGTAGATGCTGTATGCATTATCTACATCTTATTTAGCATAAATGAGATTTCACAGGAAGACATGACTGACACATAGGAAATCTCATTAATTTTATTAAATTCATCTTATTATTATGGAAAATAGTCCCCAATAGCTAAGGAAAACTTTTATTGCATATGAAATTGTCTTGGCTAAAATTTATGCCAATTAAATAAAATGTTGAAAATGTTATTCATTTCATTTCTTGAAAATATGCATAGTTAATGAGATTTCCTACGTATCCAGACTTTAGGGACACCCTGTAGAGGGGGTAATTAAAGCCCAGGGAGGTTAAGCAATTGGCCAGTGTTCATGGTTAAAGACAGAAGGGGAAGGGAATAAGCACTTAAATAACAGCCTAGTCTGTGCCAGGTACTATGGAGTTAACAGACATCTTAAACTCACCTGTCTCCAGATCAAGCATTTTACATCACTCCTTCCACATGTCCTTTTAGCCCTTTTGGCTTTAACATCCTGTGATTGTCTTTATACCTACCCATATCCTACTGCCTTATCCCTAGAGTTAACTCTTCTTCTAATTTGTCCCCCTACTCTTTTTGGTGCTCAAAGAATGGCAGAATGGGAAGAGGAAAAAAAATCACTGTTGCTTTTTTATACCTACTGTATTAGACCTCTGTACTGTCCTTTTGGTCATTAGTATTTTTAATTCTTCAGTGATTGTGGTGTTCCATGATTCATAAGCAATCAATGAAAGACTGTTGGTGTTAAAAAAAAAAAAGATAGGTTTTCCTAATATTGATTCTGGAGAATATATTTCCCTCCTGTTAGTAGAGAGGTAGGAGGAGAATGGTGCAGGGATTTTTCTGATGCAGTTAGTTATTGATTGTGAGTTCAGTTCCAAGGTTGTATGGGGAAGTAATGAAGGCATAGAAGACAATGATCTGTAAAAACAATAGGCATCAATAAAACTATTTTAAAGGTAGATTTTGATGTTAAGGATATGCTGCAGTGTGTTGAAAGAGCTTTGCAATTTTTACTTATGGTGCCAATCTACTCTCTTCCTTCTACCCAATTCAGGAATGTGTCTATGTACTTACTAATGACTCAGTAGGATACTCATGTTACTGCATGTGACAATATGGGCAAGGTTTAGTCTCCATCCACTTGTTTTTTCCTGTGTGGATTATTAGGCCAATTAATCTCTCTTTCCCTCTCTCTCTCCATAGATATATGCATATCTATATAAATATACACACATACATATACATACACACACATACCCACATTATTTATTTTTAGTTTTCAACATTCACTTCCATAGGATTTTGAATTTTACATTTCTCTCCCTTCTCCCCCTTCCCCAAGATGGCATGCAATCTGATATAGGCTCTACTTATACATTCATACTAAACATTTTCACATTAATCATGATGTAAAGAAGAATTAGAATGAATGGGAGGAATCATGAGAAAAAAGAAACAAAAAAAAAGGAGAGCAAATAGTCTGCTTCCATTCTGCATTCAGACTCCACAGTTCTTTCTCTGGAGGTGGGTAGCGTTTTGCATGGAGTCTTTTGGAGTCACGCCAATATCTCTTAAGTAGCTGTGGATCTCATTGAGAAGAGTCTCTAGGATTCTGATTTGCATTTAGCACAGTATCATTAGCAAGTAGGAGTATGACATTGCATTGGACTTCTTTCGTGATAATAGTAAATATGTAGTGAGTATATGTCTCCTGCTTTACACCTTATTTGATTTTTAAAAATAAATTATATTACTGTCTTTTGTTACGTATATATAACTGGAATAATCACAGTTATTTCAGGATATGGCCCTCCCCTAATGAGCCATTGAGCTCTTCCTAGTTAAAAAAGAAAAACCGACTAAGCAAACCCTATTGACACAGTGTAAGCAACATTCCACTTCTATAGTTCTACCCCACCCACCCACCCCAAGAACTTAAAGGGCTTCTTAAAAGAAAATTTTTTTTTCATCTTGGGCATCTCTATGAAGAGGGGGAGGGGAGGCTCAGCCTTGCTCTCAAGAGTTTCAGCTGGGGATCACGAGCTCAGTAGCATCATCGCTGTTCCCTTAACTTTTCTGTTGGAAGTGTCTTAATAATCTCTTCTTGAGGCCATAATTATCATAATTACTCAGAATTCAGCTTTCTTTTTGTGTTCTTTTCATTTACATTATTTTAGTTATTGTATATCTTGTTTTACTGGCTCTGCTTCATTCTGCATCAGTTTATAAAAGTTTCTTCCATGTTTCTCTGAATTATTTACTTCATTTGTTCCTAACCAATAATATCCTAACATTTATATGTAACAATTGGAGTAGCTCCTCAATTACAAGACATAAAATCATAGATTTTAGACCTAGGAGGGATCTCAGAGGCCATCTGATCCGATCTCCTCATTTAAATGTAAGGATGAGGGTCACCCAGACTTCTCTATTGAATCACTCAATCAGAGATATGAACAAAGTGTGAACAAGGCCTAGTGATCTCTATTTATTCAATTACCCCAACCCACTTTAGTGCCTTTACCAGGTGAGAACATCCCCTACTGAATCAGTCAATCAAAGGCATTAGGCTAGGTTTTACAAATCCTTGAAAGCTACTGAAAGAGTGTTGGCCACATGGGAAGAGTTGTATTGGTTAAAAGAAACTCAGCTATATCCTGAGAATCATTTATAAAGTGGCAGGCCAGTTTAGAATACCTGAGCCTCTGGCAGGCTAGAAGTTAAAGCAATTCCAAGCAAGCTTCGGAATTTCTTGGGGGAAGAGGAAATGGAGCCTTTGTTTCCTCCTTTCTTATGGCCCTCTCCCTCCCCTCCTGACCCTTGACTATCTTGTGAACTTTGGAGGATTGAAGGATTTGTACAAACTAAGGAAAACAGCTTTAGTATTCTAAACAGAGACCAGCAGAAAGCCACATGATCCCAAAGGGAAGCTTTTTAAGGCCTCCAGCCAAATGACTTCCAGAGGTTATGAGTTACCCTTTTTAGAATGTTCTCTAAACTTGAACCAACTACTTTCCCCTGTTTTGTTTGGATTTGGATGTTTTGTACCAACTATTCTTACTCTATCACTTTAGTAAAAAGTCTTTTCTAAAAGTTTAGCCTGGCGGACTGACTGATGTGAATTAATAAACACCAGGGGAACACAACCCCTCAGGGTTACCCCTAGAATTCCAAGGGGATTCATAGCAGCCACCATGTGGGGATCCATGCTGCCATTTCAGGTGGGATTTGGGAGAGTGGGCCTAACTCATGTGCTATATCCAGATGATGAAACCAAGGTTTAAGCTTGCTCAGAGGCACGTGGCCAAGAAGTAAGGGTCTGAGACAGTCTTAAGCACCTAGGTCTTCCTAGCCCCCAACCCACCACACTGTGCTAACTGCCTAGCTGATAGATACTCGCATTGTTTCCAGCTTTTATGCTACCACATCCACTATGAATATTTTAGTATAAATCAAATATTTCTTTCCGTCTCTGACTTTCTTGGGCTAAATGGCAAGTAGTAGAATTATTGGGTCAAATGGTATGAACATTTGACATTTTAGTCACTTTCTTACATAATTTTGACATTCATTTTATATTTATGGAGTAATGATGAGACAATTATTGAACAATTATCTATCTATTGCAACTGTCAGATCACCAACATCATTTTAACATGTACACAGGAGAAACTTTGTTGAGGGAGAGCTTCTAAGAATGTAAGGCTATGCTCGACAGACACATTTTTGGTAATCAACAAACACAAAATCTTTTTTCTCTATTGGATCACTGTGAAGATGTGATCTGCTTCAGAAAAATTATCTATGTAATCTGCCTCATAGTTTCAGTAAAGATCTCCTTAATATGTGTGTAAAAATAACAAAGTAGGTGAGTGTTGGTAGTCACTAATGTTTTCTTTGTAACCTAATGCTTCAAGGCCCCACCAATGTTTTTCCTTCCAAGATTATCAGTTGACAATTAATCAGCCCAACCTTAACTAACTTTTATTATTATTTTTTTGCTTTAAAAATTTTTATTTCAACATTCTTTTAATAAGATTTTGAGTTTCAAATTTTTTTCTCCCACCCTCCTTCCTCTCCCCGCCCCAACAAAATAAGTAACTATATATGTACAATATATTAGACATTTCCACATCAGTCAAGTTGTGAAAGAAAAATCAAAACAAAAGGGAAAAAACACAAGAAAGAAAAAAGGAGAGAGAGAATAAATAGTCTGCTCTGATCATCGTTCAGACTCGATAGTTCTTTCTCTGGATGTGGATTGCATTTTCCATGAGTCTTTTGGAATTGTCTCAGATTATTATATTGCTGAAAAAAGCTAAGTCTATCAAAGTTGGTCATCGCACAGTGTTGCTGTTGCTCTGTACAATGTTCTCCTGGTTCTGCTCATTTCACTCAACATCACTTAACTAATTTTTAGAAAAGGCTGTTTACTAATGTGGGAAGTCAAGCAGTGAAATATATAGAGTGCCAGGCCTAAAGTCAGGAAGCCTCATCTCCCTGAGTTCAAATCTGGCCTTAAGACACTTACTAGCTGTGTGACCCTGGGCAAGTCACTTAACCCTGTTTGCCTCAGTTTCCTCATCTGTAAGATGAGCTGAAAAGGAAATGGAAAACCACTCAGGTACCTTTGCCAAGAAAACCCCAAATGGGGTCACAAAGAGTCAGACACAACTGAAAAGTGACTGAAGAACAGCAACATTTACTAAGGTAGTACACCAAGAACAGTGGGTACAAGACATCTTCCCCCAAAAATCTGTGACAACTGTGACAAATACAGTGACAAGAGGAGAGTGGGCCCAAGTTTAGAAAGCACCGGAGGTGAACGGTTATCTCTCAGCTGATTGCTGGAAGTCTTTTGTACAGTACTCACTTAAGCATGGTCTGCCCTTTACTCTCCATGCTGACACTGACACCAGCCTCTAGTCTCCATTGTCCCAGAGGGCCCAATACTAGGCTATGAAGGGGAAGGTGTTAAAATTAATTAGCCAAAAAAAAGGAAACTGAAGACAAAGTTATCCAGCATCTGTGATTTCATTTGCAAAGCTGCCATTTGATTATTAAATCAGGTACTCTGACTTCTCAGAAGTCAGAGGCCATGAGTGCTTTGTAGAGCTGATTTTTATAACACAAATGAGGAATAAAGTGACAGAAACTCGTTTTGAACATGATTCAGTTGGACAAGGCAGGTCACCTGACTAGTTAGCTTCTCCTAGGCTTTCTTAATCCTACCCCAGAAGGCCTTGCCTAATAGGTGGTACCTTTTGTAACCAGAAAGTATACTGAGAAAGAACTTGTGCTAACTAGTTAGCAGTTGTCACACACACACACCCGTCTTTCTTAGAAGATTCCATTAATCAACTTAGACTTTAGCTTCAGAAAAAAAGAGAGCATATATCCACTAAAACTGGAACTTAACCTCTGGCTATCTTTTCTCCAGCTGCCAAAAAGGGGAACTTAGCCTTAAAAACCCTTATACTCCTATAATTATTTTATTCCGCTAAATTATCTGTTACTAAACAATAAAGTCCTATCAATCTATTCACTAAACCTATAGGTAACATAGACTTAAGAGACTACGTTAGTCTGCCTTGGCTGTTAGGGCTAGTTTTTCCTAAAGAAGGAAGTTTAATTCCATAATCAAATTAAAAATAAATCAAAGAGGGGGGCGAAGCCAAGATGGCAGCGTAGCAGCAGCAACACATCGCAGCTCTCACATAGCAACCCCAAAATACCCATAAAATAGGACTCTAAACCAATCCTAGAACTCCAAAACGCACACAAAGATACTTCCCACTAAAGTCAGCTCGGCTACA
>CM053581.1:385696591-385706868 GCA_028627135.1 Pseudochirops cupreus | reverse complement strand
CTCTCGCGTTGAGCAGGCTGGACGGATCGCCGTCTTGGGCCTCGGTCTTGGAGTCCTCGCTATCCAGACAGCTGGAAGTATATAGGAAGAGTTCCCAGCCTCTCCCTAAGAGCTACGGCAGCCGGGAGGACCCCAGTGATTTGGGACAGAGCTTTCCCTCCTGGAAGCAGAGCCCCACAGAGATTTAAAAAAAAAAAATAAATAAATCAAAGAAATCACTACTAATTGATTTCCTTTTCAAAGATAAGAAGACCAAAATCCTTCAGATCCCTTAAAGTTCCCAAGATCTTCCTATGGCCAAAGTTGGGGGACAGGAGGGAATGGGAGTTGGGAAGGAAGGATGCTCAAGATAAAAGCTTAGGCCTCTCTTTCCCTCCCAGGAGATCCCTTCCCAAGAGACCCATGAGGTCTCCAGTTCTGGCTGAATGTCTTTATATTGAGCCCAAAGGTCTTGAAATCTCTTAGCTACTTAGACTTCCTGTCTACTCAATTCACTTTATGCAATAGCTTTCAAAGACTTTTCACCTTATGATCGATTGATTGAGATGTATTCTCACCTCCCCAGGTTTGTCAAGTTTTGACTAAAATGGGTTGAGGTAGTTTCAACTCCACCTTGACACATTTAAAAGTGAAATGAATTGATTTCCCAATTAGGAGGCTTAGGTTGCTCTGGTTTGTTGACCCAAACAGTTTACCCTTCTTGCCTCACCTGATACCTCAGGCATAAAGGCATCAGGTCGATGGTAGACTGAGGTCTTTCCAAAGTATGGAAAAATTGCCAACGTTGTTGTAAATTACAGAACAAACTCAAAAGTCTCGGCCTTATCACATTGGAGGACGTAGGTGATGCTAAAGGTGGTCATGACTGCAAAGTTTCTCAAATGGGCAGTAAGCAGATCAACAGTAAAGACCCGTAGGTGCCAACATGCTTCATCCACTGACGGAGGTTTGTTTGGTTTTTATCTGTGGAGGCAGAGACTGGGACTCTCTAGAGAAGGTGGATAGAAATTAAGATTATCGGGGAAAGGACAAATTTGAGTTTAGAAGTAGGAGATATAAAGATTTCAGAGATGATTACAGCAACAGCAGGAGGGAGTAACTACAAAGGCAGCTCTGGAAGTTATACCATACAGAAAAATCCTTTTCCAATCAAGCCCATTCTTCCAATGGCGGTATCTACAAGGATTTCTGGAATTTTGCTGAATAGTTATTATACAGGCTACTTGTATTCGTTTTTTTTTTCGGAGGGCAATTGGGGTTAATTGACTTGCCCAAAGTCACACAGCTAGTAAATGTTAAGTGTCTGAGGTCAAATTTGGACTCAGATCCTCCTGACTCTAGGGCCAGTGCTCTATTCACTTTTTTACTCTTATCAAGCTGTCAGACACAGGCTGGCAATTTTTGACGCGAGACAGCCAAATTATACTCTTAAGAAAGCTTTTATCTATTCAGATTTTATGTTTTCTTTTCTTCATGAGCCCAGGTGTGATTTGTTTTATTTTTTTTTTTAAACAAGAGCATTTATGAGATGGGGCCCCTGATTCAGTTTTCTTTGAGACAGAAAGAGACCTTTAATTAGATGTGCCCTGGGAGCTGTGGAGGCTTGACTTTTTAAGGTTATTACTTTCAACTTTTTGTATGATTATGTTAGTGTAACAAAGGGAGAATGCATCCTGAGGGTGTGAGAAGCAGACAGCATTGATATACCTAAAGGGAATGGTAAAATATCTGGACAGATACTTTTCTATACACTGAATATCACCATTGGCTCAATGGGTCTTTTGTGTAAGATGCTCCTCATTGGTGGAGACTAATTGCTCCATACTTTCCCACTTGCTGGAGAGTAGAGTTGTTAAGAGCTGGGAAGAAGAGAGATCCAGCTCTGCCCTCAAGCAAGTGAGGAACATTGAGAAATTAATATTAACCAATGAGGAGTGTCTGATGCAATTTGCCTTTTAAGGCAAGGGTTATATGTATTATTATCCAGAAATAGATTTGTGAACCTTCTATAAAAGATACTCTTGAAAAATACTTATTTACATTGTCCTTTAAAAAAAAAAGATATTGATAACATTTGAAATAGTTAAGGAATTCTTAAATAGTTTTCTTTGGTTTTCTGAAACCAATTAAAAGATTCTGAAAGGGAAGGAAAAGGACCCTAGTAGGGTGGGGGCTAAGCTAGCAGGAACAAGAAGTAGGACCAAGAATACCAGAAAGTCCAAGGAAAGGATCAAAAAGGGCCAGTCAGTCACCTTCCTAATAATACAATCCACATTTTTGCTTATTGTTTTGTTTGCTGACAAAGATCTCTTCATTCTGTTTTGCTCAAATTCCACAACCAAGCCAAGCATGGGCCATGTGGCACGGAAAGCGTCCCAGTTTGTTTCGTTTCTGGTATCTCTGTATGACTTGTACCATCTCTTCTTGCTCAACATGAGGAGGAACGCAGCTATCTTCCATGCTTCACCCAACCTATGAAACTCCCCTTCTCCCCACTGGAATACCATTTCTAGCTGGTGAATCAATCCTCTTTGGCCCTTGAAGCAAGGTCCATCAACCAATAGGATTCTGTATTTTGTGTAGCCCCTCCAGAGTGTTCAGGTGTCGAATCTGGTATCAAACCTCATAAAAACAAGGTCCTGGGAACCAGGGCATCTCAGACCATGAGGCAGGTCTGAAGTCCACTTCATCAGACAGGGTCAAGTCCTTTTAATAAAATGCTGTTGACCTGGAGCTCTGCCTCAGTTACTCTTTTTGTATTTTGGGTGTTGTTATCTCCACTTACTTGGCAACCATGAAGGTGCCAGTAGGACAGGACTCCCACCTCCTTTGACTCTCCTACCTAGTAGGGACCCAAAAGTTAGCATGTGCTGGAGGAATTTTCATTGTTGGTTCCCCCACAGCTTCAAGCCCTGGAAGTTTGGATTCCTCTTACTGTTCACACCTGAATTCTCCAAACCTGAGGTAAGCCTCTCCAAGCTGCAGATTGGCAAGTCGGCCTTGATTTATTTCCAAATTCTTTTCCTTTAAGTAAGATCCCTAATTAAGTTTAAAAGGGACAGTTCAAATTTATGATTGCTTTGAGTATATAAGTTCTAGAGTGCTTAAAACTATCTCATGGCCATAATCTTACTTTTTGAAACAGACTGTTTTTTTTCTTCCCAGTTTTTCTTTACTTTGTTCATTTTGCTGAAAGGAGCTCTGCGCAGTAAAGAAAGTCAGCAGGGAGAATGCTTCTTCCTTTTTTTTCTAGCCAGCTAGCTAAAAGCCTTTCTTTTTTGGCAGCGCTGAAATAGATTAATTACTTTTTCCTTTTAAGCCTCCACTGGTAAGTAAAACTGGATATTTAGAAGTTTTTCTTTGAGAAATTGACATCAATCTTGTTGAAGTATATTTGGCTCTAAACTAAAGGTAGTTTGTAAGCTTGGTCTCTGGATCTCTTCAGTACAGATAAGTACTACGTGAAGGGGAGAGGGTAACCTTGCTGGCAGCTGCACCTGTGACCGGAGGAGCACATGATTCCAGTTACAGAAAGTAAGGGCTAGTAGTGAAACCCTGTAACCCTTTAATAGGACAAAAGGCCCTTAGTAGCTTTCATGGTACCAACATTGATTACAGCAGCACCAAGCCTCTCTTGAGCAGTTCTCAGTGATGGTGGCTTTAAAAGCAAGGGTGATCAGTCTGAATACCATGAACAGCCATGCATGACCAGAAGGGTGCTGCCAGTTAGGACCCCCTTGGGGTCTCTTAGTTTTGTGAGCCTGGACACCAAGTCTGTGGCTACATCTCCAGAAGCCTCTCATAAAGGCTGGAGGGGATTGAATGCATGACTCTTCAGGACAGGGACTCCTATTTCCCAAACCCTAAGGATGTAGGGAACACTTTAGCTTTACATAAGAGTTTCCAGAGACCAACCACCTGATTCTAGTCACCTTTGGGCTCTAGCTAACCAATCTTAAAGCTTTAGAGGTTTGACCCTACCATTAAAAATTGAGAGCATTGGAGAAATTTGCCAGAACAGAGCCGTAAAACATTTGAGTATTAGCTATAGGAAAGAATTTCCACATAGGCAGAACTCAGATAGAAAATTGCCCCCTGGGGCGGGTAGGTGGCTCAGTGAATAGAGTACCAGCCCTGGAGTCAGGAGGACCTCAGTTCAAATGCAGCCTCCGACACTTAACACTTACTAGCTGTGTGACCTTGGGCAAGTCACTTAACCCCAATTGCCCTGCCTTCCCCCCTCCAAAAAAAAAAAGCAAAAAAAAAGAAATTAAAAAAAAAAAAGAAAAAAAGAAAATTGCCCCCTACAATCCGTAGTGGTGGGGGAGGCATCTCTAATGCCTCCAGTGGGGAACTTCACAAATGGAATAAGCCAAAAAAAAAAAATGGGTACATTAAGAAACTAGTTCAGTTCTCTCAGGAGAAGTTCCTCTGAGGAGTGCCACTCCTGTTTGGGGATGCCCATAGAAGAGATGGGGACAAGCATAAGCAGCAATTCTTCTTTAAAAAATTAATTAATTTTTCCCCAGTTACATGTAAAACCCATTTTTAACATTCATTTATAAAACTTTTGAGTTCCAAATTCTCTCCCTTGCTCCCCATCCACTCTCATTGAGAAGGCAAGCAGTTTAATGTAAGTTATACATGTGTAGTTATGCAAAACATACCCATAATAGTCATGTTGTGAAAGAAAACATAGACAAAAGAAACTCAAGAAAAAATAAAGTAAAAAAAGTAAAGCATAAATATTCCTACAGGCTCTCCATTAGACAGGCTTTGAACAGCCTAGGAGAAGAGTGGACTCCCTCTCCAATAGGGAGTGACTAGGGAAAGAGCTATTAAGCTGTCTAAGGTTTGGTATGAAACTACAAAGAGTTTAGGGGAATGGTTCTGGCCAAAGTTCGACTATCCTACTCTTAAAAGAGTTACAGAATCTTATTGAGCAATCTCCCAAAACAAGTATAGAGCAGATGAATTATCTGGAAGGCTCTGTCTTAAGATAGCCACTCCTCATCTGTCTATTGAGCTTTATGAGACCTTTATCTTCCCTTCTTTTTCCTCTGCCCCTCCTGCTTCTGCTCCTTCTGAAGCACCCCCTCCCTTAACAAAATCCATGGAACAGAAGAGCCTGCTGCTAATTTTCTTCTTATGAAACACACCAAGCAGCAGGAGGAAGGCTTGTCTGTATTAAAAAATTCATTGTTTTAGATCATCAGACCTCAGTAATTTGAGGAAAGGTACACCTAGATCTGACGAAGATCTCGTTATCAATCAACTTAAAGCTATCTGGCAGGGTTCTCTCTTAGAGTGCCCTAACTTACCAGCAGAGGCAGCCGGTTACACACACAACTCAATGACGCTAGCGTTCCTTTCAGGAACAGAAGAGTCACGGCTCTGAGGTCAAAGCAGAAAAGTTTATTAAGGTCTCTCCCTGGGGAAGCCTTAAAGCCATATACTAACGCAGGCTTCCAAAGATGCCTCCCAGCCCTAGGTCTTAAATAGACCCAAGATCCATCTACCACACATGATAGAGCCCAGCTGAACAGAATTGTGAGAGGGGGAGTGCAATTACAAGGGCATCAAGGCCCCAGGGTGTGGAGACGCCAATCAGGAACAGAGGGTAACCCCACACAAGAGAGTCCTGAGCAATGCAGTATCCCCTGGCGGGGGACAGTGCAATATGCCCTGACCTCCACGTGACCCAACTCATTCCCGGGCCTCAAACACTTCCCTGTGGCATGACACAACCACCTGCAATGTGAACCTCACAGCTATCTTTCATGGCTATAACCCAACATGGGGTGATGATCTCATAGAGACCCTGTTATCTCCAGGAGAAAGTATAGATGTTATTGAAGTTACAAACAGACAAATTGTGGGTCCAGGAGATTAAGGGACCAGGCCACTATAAGATCCTAATTGACATCCTAACCAGCCTATACAGTCTGGCCAGGTACCACAGGCTAAAGATGCCCAACGTAGGGGTATGGAACTTTTTGCAGAGAGACAAGATAATTTCAATAAATTTCAGAAATTCAATCAGAAGAAGGGTGAGAATTGCATGAGATTCTGCGATATATTATGTAAGAGCAGAAAGTGTGCTATACTAATTAATGCAGCCTTTGTCAATTAATCATTGCCTAAAATCAAGGACTACTTTCTCAAGTACTGTCCAGGTTGGCATGAGAAACCCATGGAGGCCCTCGGTTACTAGAACCCAAGGGCGAGACCTAAATTGGCCTCAGAGGCAAGTTTATGTTCCACCAAGGGAAAACAGACTCAGGAAGCCTTTAAGTAAAATTGAAGTGACCAACGGGCATGGAGAGGTTCAGGAACAAAATGACAGAGAGTATTAACAACCTCTGTGCATGAAGGTGTGGAGGAAAGGCAGCTAATAGTGTTATTTCCAATATCCTTGCCTCTGCTTATGCCCTAATTGGAGAACTAAGCATAACTCTGAAAATGACAGGCATCCCATTGCCTTATTGATACTGGAGCCACTCCCTCAATTTTGATTAAAAAAAAAAACCAAGCTCTGGCTGTACTATTGTTCAATCTGTAAAAATAGTGGGAACAGAGGGGAACCATGGAGGTTCCCCTCTTATCCTCACAAGAGGTGACAGGAGGCTCCCTGTCTGTTTTGAACTCCTTTTTATGAGTATCTAATCCACCTACTAACCTCTTGGGAAGAGATATCCTGCGTTAATTTAATACCCCTATTTCACATCTCCCAGATAATATTTTAATTCTATAATTGCCAAATAATCTGACCTCTTTGTTTCCATTATTGACTGATTTACTTAGTGATTTTCTCCCACCCCCACCCTGACTCTAAAACTGACCAGTCATGAGTTATAAGGTCTCCTTAGTAACCTCCCAGGGATTTTAAAAGGTCTGTGGGTGGGTAGAGCCAAGATGTCGCAGTAAAAGCAAGAATTTGGTTGAGCTCTTTTCCCAAAATTCTAAAAAGTCCATGATCTGACTACGCAAAGAAAGCTGATTCACAAAACATTTTCACATCAGTAACCATCAATTTTTCTATCAATTATTTCATTTTTAAGGATATTGTTCAGGATTCACCTCATCCAGCACCTTCTAATTCTTTTCTTGAAGAATGCATCTGAGAGAGAATTCTGGGGAGATGGTGGAATATGGCAAGAAATTACAGGGCTTTCCTAAATTCCCCCACAAACAATACAAAATAATGCCTCAGCATGAACTTTCAGCAGCAGAAATAATTTGAAGTTGGGGTAAAGCAATTGTCTGCTTAAGACAGCTTCAGAGGAGGTTAGGAAAGACCTGACCTCCTGGGGTGGTGGTGTGGCTTGCCTGTAGGTGCAAATACCTCCAGGCAGTACTGCTGAATCAACAAAACAAACCCTAGGGGCATTTGTGTAGGCTGCAGCCTTAGCATCGAGAACTTGTGCCTCACAGACAGTGGGGGGGGGAGTTGGGGGGGGGTGGATAGCTGATCAGGGAAGATTACAGGACCCTCAGCTGGCTGGGGCACTAGGCCCAGGGGCACTGACTAGATACACTGCCAGGTGATGAATGTGGATAAGCAGGAACAAGCACACACTGATAAATACAGTTGAAGAGGGTGGGGACCCCACTGGCTGTGACTTCTCATAGAGTCCCTGGTTTTCATTCTAGGGAAGAGGAGTGAACTAAAGCTTGCAACTGCAAAAGGGGCCAGAGCAAACAAGACGGTGTTACAGGGGACCCTGGTCATGGCTCAGGAGCATAGAAGAATACCTGAGGTCAGATCCCCAGATAGATTTCAGAAAACAACAGCACAAAAAACCTGAAGCCTGAGACATTATCCCCCACACCTCAGAACTAGAGCCCAACTTTTAACACAAAGTTAACAGGCGAGAAATAATTTGCTTTAAAAAAAAATGAGCAAGCAAAAGAGAAGGAACCCAACCATAGACAGCTACTATGGTGATAGAGGAGATTTGGGTTCAAATTCTGAAGAAAATAGTGAAGTTGAAACAGCTACCTCTAATTAAAAGAAAACAGCAAAATGGCTACAAGTCCAGAAAGAGTTTTTGGAAGAGCTTTAAAAGCACTTTTAAAATGAAATAGGATTGAGGGGAAATTAGCAAAAAAAAATGAGTGATATAAGAAAATTATGAAAAGAAAGTCAAACAATTGGGGAAAAATTATGGAAGAAAATAACTCCTTAAAAATTAGAATTGGGCAAGGAGAAGCTAATGACTCCATAAGACACTAAGAAATAATAAAACAAAAATGAAAAAACGAAAAAATAGAAGAGAATGTGAAACATCTCATTAGAAAAACAACTGACCTAGAGAACAGATCTGAAAGAGACAATACAAGTAGTGTTGGACTACGTCAAAGTTATCAACAAAAAGAGAAAAAGCATCTAGATAACAATACTTCAAGAGATTATTAAGGAAAACTGCCCTGAAGTTTTAGAATGAATTTCAATTTAGAATATAAAATTTCAATAGAAATTGAAAAAAATCCACCAATCACCACTGGAAAGAGATCCCAAGATGAAAACTCACAGGAACATCATAGCTAAGTTTCAGAGTTCCCAGGTCAAAGAGAAAATACTGCCGATGACTAGGAAAAAGTGTTTTGAATACTGTGGAGCCACAGTCAGGATAACACAAGATCTAGCAGCTTCTACATTCAAAGACCAGAGGTCATGGAACAATATATTCCAAAGAGCAAAGGAGCTGGGCTTGCAACCAAGAATAATTTACCCAGCAAAGTTGTGTGTTATCCTGAATGGAAAAAAATGAACATTTAATGAACTAAAGGACTCTCAGGTATTTGTAAAGAAAAGACCAGAACTAAATGGAAAATTTGACCTATTAGACTCAAGAGAAATGTAAGAGAGTAAACATTAAAACCAATTATAATCGACTTAATATGTGGACTAAATAATAATATTTATTTCTTATATGGGAAAAAGCTTATCTGTAGCACTTAAAAATGTTATCATTACTTGGAGTAGTTTCAAAGAGCACACATAGATAGAAGACTTGGGTTTGAGTTGAGCATGATGGGGTGATCCTAAACAAATAAAATTAGGTAAGAAGAGATAAAATGGAGCAATTATCACATAAATAAAACTACAGTGGAAGCAAGAGGGTCTGGAGGGCTGGTAGTTCTTATTCTTATCAGAATTGGGTAAAGAGAGTATAACAAATATACCTATAAGGGTATAAAAGTCTTCTTAACTTGAAAATAGGGTGAGGGGATAGGCTAAGGGAGGAAATATTAGAAGGGTGAGTAAATTAAGGAATGGGAGGAAAAGGGGAAAAGGTAAAGAAGAGATCCTTCAAGGGGAGAGGAAAGGGAGGGACTCTTAAAAAGGGAGATATATTAAGGAATAGGAGAGTGAAAGGAGAGGAAAAGGGAGGGATTCTTAGAATGGGTGCAGATTGGGGAGGCAGTGCTTAGCAGTCAATTAGATGTTTGAGGAAGTATAGTATAAAAAGAGAGGGAGATAAGAACAAATGGTGACAAAAATAGAATGGAGGGAAATGCATACCTAGTAATTATTACTTTGAATGTAAATGGAATGATATCACCCATAAAATAGAAATAGATAGCAGAAACTAGAATCCAACAGTATGTTGTTTACAGAAAACACATTTTAAAATGAAAGATACACATGGAGTAAAAATAATGGGCTGGAGTTGAATTTATTATGCTTCAGCTGATGCAAAATAAGCAGGGGTAGCAATCATGATCTCAGAGTTAAAGCTAAAGTAGATTTAATTAAAAGAGATAAACAGGGAAATTACATTATGATAAAAGTTACCACAGATAATGAAGTAATATCAATACTAAAGCTATATACACAAATGCTATAGCATCCAAATTTTTAAAGGAAAAGCTAAATGAAGTATAGATAGAAATAGATAGCAAACCTATAATACTGGGGGACTTCAATCTCCCCCTCTCAGAACTATATAAATTTAACCAAAAATAAGAAAGAAGTCAAGGAGATGAATAGAATCTTAGATAAGCTAGATATCTAGAGAGACCTGAATGGAAATAGAAAGGAATACACTTTTTTTTTTTAAGCATTACATGGTACCTTTACAAAAATTGAGCATACATTTGGGCATAAAAACTTTATAGTGAAATGCAGAAAATCATAAATATTAAATGCATCCTTTTCATATCATAATTCAATAAAAATTATATTCAATAAGAGACCATGGAAACACAGATTAAAAATTATTGGAAACTAAATAGTCTAATTTTAAAGAATGTATGGATTAAAGAACAAG
>CM053581.1:385658451-385696491 GCA_028627135.1 Pseudochirops cupreus | reverse complement strand
TAAATTGTCTAGCTTAACAGAAGAGGAAATAGACTATCTAAATAAACTCATTTTAGGAAAAAAAAAATTGAACAGGCCATAAATGAGCTTCCTAAGAAAAATGGATTTACTGAGTTCTTTCAAACATTTAAAAATCAACTAATTCCAGTATTAAATAAATTATTTGTAATAATAGGCAAAGGAGTCCTATGAAACTCCTTTTATGAAACAAATATGGTGCTGATATCTAAACCAGGAAGAATAAAAACAGAGAAAGAAAATTATAGACTAATTTCATTAGTGAAGATGGGTGGAAAAATTCTAAATAGAATACTAGCTAGATGACTACAACAATAATCACAAAGATTATACATAGTGACCCAGAGGAATTTATACCAGAAATGGTTTAACATAAGGAAAATTATTACCATAATTTATTATATCAATAACAAAAGTAACAAAAATCATATGATTATATCAAGAGATGCAGAAAAGACTTTTTGACAAAATACAGACTCATTCCTACTAAAAACACTGAAAAACATAGATATTTCTTTTTTTTCCCATTATTCACTCATTGGTCACAACTCTTCTATACAACCAGACTATTGTACAATGTGAAAGTATGTGCAGATCCTATACATGCTTGCACGCCACCACGGGGGGAGGAGGGGAAGAGAGGGGAGAAAATTTGAAACTCAAGGGATTGTGGAACTGAATCTTGTAAACTAAAATTAAATAAACAAGTCAATGAAAAAAAGACATAGATATAAATGAATTTTTCCTTTGAACGATAAGAAGCATCTACCTAAAACCATCAGTAAGCATTATTTGTAATGAGGATAAGCCAGAAGTCTTCCCAATAAGATCAGGGGTGAAACAAGGATGCCCATTGTCACCAATGTTATTCAATACTATACTGGGAATACTAGAAATAGCAATAAGAGAAGAAAAAGAAATTGAAGGAATCAGGATGGGAAATGAGATAATAAAACTATCTCTCTTTACGTGAGTATGCAGTTGAATATTATTTAGTATTGCATATATACGATGATATGATGATATAATTGGAAAATCCTAGAGATTCAGCAAAAAAGTTAGTCGAAACAATTAATAACTTTAGCAAAGTAGCAGGATATAATCAGCATTTCTATACATCACCAAGATCATAAGTTATACCCCATTTAAAATAACTGTAAACTGTATAAAATTCCTGGAAGTATACCTGCCAAGACAAACCCAGGAACTACATGAACATAACTGTAAAACACTTTTTATACAAATGAAGTCAGATTTAAATAATTAGAGAAATGTTAATTGTTCTTGGGTGGGCAGAGTCCATATAATAAAAATGACAATTCTACCTAATATAATCTACTTTTCCAATGTCATCACAGTTAAGCTACCAAAAATATTTTATTGAATTAGAAAAAATTATAATATAATTCATTTGGAGAAACAAAAGGTCAAGAATATCAAAGGAATTAATGGGGGGAAATGTAAGGATTTAGCAGTACCAGATCTTAAACTATATTATGAGGCAGTAATTATCGAAACTACCCTATACTGTCTAAGAAATAGAAAGGTGGATCAGTGGAACAGAGTAAACAAACAATACACAGTAGTAAATTATTTTAGTGACTTTGTATTTCATAAAAGTAGATTTAAATTTTGGGGGTAAGAATACACTATTTGGTTAAAAAAATTGTTGGGAAAACTGGAAATCAGTCTGGCAGAAATTGGGTATCTTACACTGTTTACCACATTCTGGAAAATCATTTGGAGCTATGGGAGAAAAGTTAATAAACTATTCTTATCTTTAGTTCATTTGAATAAAGCTGTCTGCGTGTTATGTCTCCCATTAGCTGGTGAGCTTTTGCCTTTTTCTATGCCAGTGAGCAGTGCCTGGCATATAGTAGGTATTAACCAATTAACCAATATAGTAGGTATTACTGTATAGTAGGTATTAACTATATAGTATTACTATATAGTAGGTATTAACCATATAGTAGGTATTAGCCAATTAACCAATATAGTAGGTATTAGCCAATTAACCCACATTAACCAAAATATTTATAGTAGCACTTGCTTGTTGGCAAAGAACTAGAATCAAATGGGCGCCTATTAAAGGGCTGAGCAAACTGTGGTATGTGAATGCAGTTGAATATTATTTAGTATTGCATATATACATATATATATATATATATTGAATATATCTAGTATGGTAATACAGGAAATACAATATAATAGAACTATAGAAATATATAGAAATATTGTAATATTAGAAATACAAATAATTTTAACAATACTAGGTTGAATATTATTGTTCTATAAGAAATGACAAAAATAAAGAATTCAGAGAAACTATGTTCTGGGCCAGTATTCTAGACTCAGGCTAGGTCACTTTTTCAGATTCAAATCTGGAACAAAATGAGACACTCCTAGACTCCCTAACATTTAACAAAAAACCATTCCTGTGAAAAGGACAGTCAGCAAGGATATAACATTGACTCAGCAGGGGCACAGATCCCTTACTGTGCAGTTTGCCATAGTAAAGCCTGACTTCTTGTGTGCTGAGCTTTCTATGTTTATGTGACCAAGAAACTATGTCAATGGTTCAAGGCTTAATTTCCCGGACCAACTGAATCTTGGGATCATTGCCTTAAAGGGACCTTAGTAAAGGTTCAGTTGTTCCTACCATACATGGGAAGACTTGAATAAACTGATACATAATAGACTAAGCAGAACCAGATGAAAAAATGTAAAACTAAAAGTACAAATTACAAAAATGTAAAAAAAATTTTTTTAAATAATAATTACAAAAATGTGAAAAGAAAAAACCCTATAAATTATAATAATTACAATGTAAATTGACACAACACTAAACAGAGTCAAATTCACAGTAATTGTAGTGATGTAATGAGAATGGGAATTTGAAGATCTTCCCTGCCCCTTAATAGAACTAGTGGGGAGTTTGAAGACCTCCCCTGCTGTGAAAGTAAGCTCTGCCCCCTAATAGGCTGAATGTAGTCACATGGAGGCTATGGTGGGAGGAGTTTGCTGAAGGGTGGAGCAGAGGCCACAGGAAGCTTCCTTGCTGTGAAGATAAACTCTGCCCCCTGATAGGCTGAATGTAGTCACATGGAGGCTGTGGTGGGAGGAGTTTGCTGAAGGGAAGCAGAGCCCACAGGAAGCTGATAGAGCTAGCCAGATGGTGGGGGAGAGAGAATGTTCATTAAGGAGTTAGAGAGATTCGTGAGTAGATATTGATCTTGTATTGGTTTGTGGGGAGGCTGAAGGATGCTGTGGCTCTCAGCATTATTATGGCTTCTGAATATCTTTGGTACTATGATGGAATCACCTTACTGGTTTTGGGATTGGGTTTTCTGGTGTCTAAATAAATGCTTCAGTTCTATCCTCTATCTGGAGAGTTTGGTATATTTTATGATTGAACATCATGTAATACTTATAGTCACAGTCTTTATTGTGACCGTGAGTGCTGTAAATATTGCATTGGTGCTACAAATGATCAATCTTGGCCCAAAAGAAACAGACAGTATCTCCTTCCCTGGAATATCATACATGCATATTGTAGCATATATGGTTAGACTTGGTCACTGTATTGTTGATCTTATTTACTGTTTTTCTTCATGCAAGGGAAAATTGAAAACAGGGTTTTTAGTGGAGGAAGCTATCTCCAAAAATGACTGTGACATAAAAATGTATCAACAAAGCTTTTTTTAAAAAAAAATCATTATTTATTTTTAACAATTTAAAAAATTTTGAGTTCTAAATTCTCTCCCTCTCACCCCCTTTCCTACCCTTCACTTCACCATTGTAAAGGCAAGAAATCGTACAAAACATTTCCATACTAAGCCATGTTACCAAAAAAGAAAAATAAAGAAAGGGAAAAAATTATGCTTTATATTTCACTCAGTTCTTTCTCTGGAGGTGAATAGCATTTTTCATCATAAGTCCTTCAGAATTGTCTTGGATCAGCAGTTCTCAACCTGTGGGTTGCAACCCCTTTGGGGGTCAAACGACCCTTTCAGAGGGGTTACCTAAGGCCATCGGAAAACATATATTTCCGATGGTCTTAGGAACCAAGATACCACTCCTCTATCCATCTCCAGGCAGGTCTGCCCACATGCAGATATGCCCACATACGAGTATTAAAGGGTCTCAGCATTAGGAAGGTTGAGAACCACTGTCTTGGATTATTGTATTGATCAGAATAGCTAAGTCATTCACAATTAATCATCCATCACACAGTATGGCTGTTACTGTATACAATGTTCTCCTGGTTCTGCTCACTTCACTTTGAATCAGTTCATAGAAGTCTTCCCAGATTTTTCTGAAACTGTGTTGCTCATCATTTCTTATAGCACAATAGTATTCCATCACAATCATGTATCACAGCTTGTTTAGCCATTCTTCAATTGATGGGCATCCCTTCAATTTCCAATTCTTTGCCACTACAAAAAGAACAACTATAAATATTTTTG
Source organism: Pseudochirops cupreus (assembly GCA_028627135.1). Lineage (NCBI taxonomy): Eukaryota > Metazoa > Chordata > Mammalia > Diprotodontia > Pseudocheiridae > Pseudochirops > Pseudochirops cupreus. The sequence continues at coordinate 385,692,007 of CM053581.1, read as the reverse complement.
TAATATAGGTCCTTTTCTTTTTTCTTTGATCTCTTTGGGATACAAACCTATTAGTGGTGTTGCTAGATTAAAGGGTATATGCACAGTTCTATAGCCCTTTGGACATAATGCCAAATTGCTCTCCAGAATGGTTGGATCATGGCGGCACAGTGAATAGAGCACCGGCCCTGGAGTCAGGAGTACCTGAGTTCAAATCTAGCCTCAGACCACTTCACACAAAAACTAGCTGTGTGACCTTGGGTAAGTCACTTAATTCCAATTGCCTTCCAAAAAGTAAAAAAAAAAAAACCAACACAGAATGGTTGGATCAGTTCACAACTCTACCAACAATACATTAGTGTTACAATTTTTCCACATCCCCTCCAATATTTGTCATTTTCCTTTTCTGTCATATTAGCCAATCTGATAGGTGTGAGGTGGTCCCTGAAAGTTCTTTTTGCATTGCTCTATCAATAGTAATTTAGAGCATTTTTTTCACGTGACTATAAATAGCTTTGATTTTTTTCATCTGCAAACTGCCTGTTAATATCCTTTGACCATTGATAAATTAGGGAATGACTCTTATTCTTGTAAATTTGACTAAGCTCTCTACATATTTGAGAAATGAGGCTTCTATTAGAGAAATTTGCTATAAAATTTTCCCCTAATTGTCTGCTTTCCTTGGGTGTTTCCTTGGGTTTTGTTTATGCAAAACCTTTTTAATTTAATGTAATCAAAATTATCCATTTTACATTCTATGATCCTTTCTATCTCTTGTTTGGTCTTAAATTCTTTCTTTAGCCACAGGTTTGGCAAGTAAAATTTTCTATACTCCCCTAATTTGCTTATGATATCTCCCTTTATGTCTAAATCATGTGCCCATTTTGACGTTAACCTTGGTATACTGTGTGAGATGTTGGTCTACACCTAGTTTCTGCCAACTGCTTTCCAGTTTTTTCAGCAATTTTTGTGAAATATTGAGTTCTTGTCCCAAAATCATAGATCTTTGGATTTATTAAACACTAAATTACTATGGCCATTTACTACCCTAAATGCTAGGTGGAGCAGTGGATAGAGTACTGGGCCTAGAGTCAGATGAGTCTTCCCAAGTTCATATCCAACCTCAGACACTCACTACTGTATGACCCTGGGCAAGTCGCTTTACCCTGTTTGCCTTAGTTTTCTCAACTGTAAAATGAGCTGGAGAAGGAAATGGTAATCCACTCCAGTATCTTTGCCAAGAAAACCCCAAATGGGGGTCATGAAGAGTCAGATACAACTGAAATGACTGAACAACAACAACAACAAATTGTGTATAAAGCTTTTTTTTTTTAAAGAAGTCCAGAGAAAGGTCAGAGAGCAGACACAGGAGATCATTGGTCCCTTGGAAAAAGACATCCATCCTGAGAGTCTCTCCAAGGAACCATGTACATCAAGGAACTGGCACCTGGTGGAGACACAAAATGATGAAGGATCAGAAGCACAGACTTTGTCGTACTAGGATCTGGAGGGAGATCTCTGCATCCAAGCAGATACTCTAGGAAGGGAGCTATCCCCAAGAAAGGGAAAACCTTGACATAAGGAAAGAGAGGAGATGAAGACCCTCTGCCTCACTTGGACCTGCATTGACTGTGCCATCTGCATGGCCCCAGAGGGGAAGAAGGATTTTCCCAGCAGGGCACCAGGATATACTGGTAGGAGCAACATAGACTTAACCCTTTGTTCCACCATTCAGTCATGTCTGAATCTTCAGGACACCATGGACCACAGCACCTCAGGCCCTTCCATCTTCTGCCAAATCTCAGAGTCTGTCTAAGCTCATGTGCATTGTTTCCATGACATTTTCTATCCATTTCATCTCTTCTGTCTCCTTTTCTTTTTGCCTTCAATCTTTCCTAAGATCAGGGTCTTTTCCAGTGAGTCCCATCTTCTCATTATATGATGAAAGTATTTAAGCTACAGCTTCAGTATTTGAACTTCCACTGAATAACCTGAATTTCTTTAAGTATTGACTTATTTTATTTCCTTACTGTCCAAGAGACTCTCAAAAGTTTCCTCCAGCACCATAATTCAAAAGCTTCGATTCTGTGGCAATCAGCTTTCCTTCATAGTCCAACTCTCACAGCCATACATTGCTACTGGAAAAAAAACAACAACGTAGTTTTGGCTATATAGATCTTTGTCAGCACAATGATGTCTCTGGTTTTTTAGTATGCTGTCCAACTTTGCCACAGCTTTCCTTCCACAGAGAAAGCATCTTTAATTTCATCTTTTAATTTTACCATTACTGCAGTCACCATCTGTAGTGATATTTGAGCCCAAGAATATAAAGTCTGACACCATTTGCCATTTCTCACTCTGTTTGCCGGGAAGCCATGGGACCAGTTGCCAAGATTTTAGTTTTGGGGAGTTTTTTTGTTTTGTTTTGTTTTTACGTTAAACTTCAATCCAGCTTTGACACTCTCCTCTTTCACCCTCATTGCGATGCCTCTTAATTCCTCTTTACTTTCTGCCACTAGAATGGTGTCATCTGCATGTCTGAGATTGTTGATATTTCTCCTGGCAACCTTAATTCCAGTTTTTGATTCATCTAGCCTGGTATTTTGCATGATGTACTCTGTATATAAGTTAAGTAAATAAGATGACAAGATATCTGTAATAATTTTTAAAATAAAGATTAGGTTCCAAATTTTAGGTGCCACTCAATCTTGGATTGGGTAGATACCTTTTAGATATACTTCCAATAATTTACTCTGTTGCATTATTTTTGAATTTCCCTATTTTCTAGGATGACCAGGGTTTGGAAGTGTTTGGTTTAGCACCACCACCAGCTTTTTTTTTTTTTTGGCCCTTACCCTCCCTCATGGAAGTGGAACCACTCTTTCCCAACTCCTCCCTGGAGGACTTTCTCCTGTTCCTTCCCTGATCTCCACCTTGCCAAGGGAAGGTTTCCTTGAACCTGCTTCAGATAATGGAGCTATAAGGAGGAATTATAAATACTAGAGGCACCAAAGCAGCTGTAAGGGAATTGACTCTGACTCCTTACTGAGCCTTTCTTCCTTGTTAGCTCATTCTTTGTCCAGGGGAATCCACAGATGATCCAGTTTCATTTTTTAATCTCTCTTGGGGGAGTTAAATAATATGCTATAAAAAACCAAATCTTTTTGTCTAAGCTTCCAGCTGAAGATCCTGGCAAATGGGAAAGAAGTTATTTTATATTACTTCTCTTTTTGTGTGTGCAGCTGGCTATGACCTCATGAAATACACAGATACCAATAATGCTTTGGATTAACCACAAATTGACATTAGTACTGCTCTTAGAGACTAAGTGGATGGTAATGAAAAAATAAGTTATTGGGTTTTGTTCTGTTTTTTAAACAGGGAAGTGGAGTGCAGAGCCAAGATGGTGGAAGAGAAAGAAACAGCATAGCTGAGCTCCCCGCCACAACTCCTCCAAACAGACCTATAAAATGTGTCAGACCATATCTTGATGGAGAAATCCAGAAAGTCTCAGCAATTCCCTTGTTTGGCCTAGGTTGGCATAGGGAGAAAGACAGTTCTGCAGACACTGGGGACAGAATTGGGACAAGAGCATCTGACAACAGATCAATCCAATGTCCAGGGAGAACCTTCACGTCAACACAAAAGGAGGTCCCAGGACCACACTGGTGCACTTTGAAAGGGGCAGCTTTGTTACCTCATCAGTCCCAGGTCATAACTCCAGGGAAGAGTGGGAAGGAGAGTTGCTGAGTAGAGAGGACCAGGGAGGGATATAGAGGAAGAAGGAAGTTCAGAAGCCTATAGCGGCAGCAGTAGTGCTGTGGTCAGACCCCATACCCAAGAGCAGAGTGTCTTTTTTACCATCTAGCCCAGGAATAACTAAGGCAGGAAACCGAGACCAAAGGGAAACCTATAAATCTGCCATGATGAACCAACAGAGCTTTCCAGGTGACTGATGGGAACTGAATCCAGCAGCAGTCTGTTCTTGCTTAGACCCAAACCCAGATCAAGAACTTGGAGAGCTCTAATCAATGGGGGAAGCAATCAGGCTTTACTCTGGATCAGACCACTCTGGGATCATTGAAAACTTGCAAGTTCTCAGCCTGTCTCTAAGATCTTGTAATAACTCAGCACCCAATACCCCAAAGAGAATAGCAACAAGACCAGTCCATAGCTTCCCTCTAGAAACATGGCAGCCCTAACATCAAGTCTGAAGCCAGAGGTAAGCAGAAAGAATGGGCAAACAGACAAAACTCACCAGAATGGAGGATGCTCAAGACACAAACCCAGAAGAAGAAAATGACTCCAAAACATCAAGCAATGCCTCAGTGGAAAACACAACTGGGCCCAAAGAAATAGTGATAAGCTCAGGGTGGGGGGAGTGTTGCCTCCTCTACTCTGGAAAGGAGAGGGGGAAAGGAGGGTCGATGTCACCATTGTCGTTTTTAGCAGACAAATCCACCTATGCTTTCTCCATCAGCCTTGGTGACTTAGGAACAGTTTAACCGTCCATGCTTATCCTCCCCCCCACCCCATTAACAGTAGCAACATTGGTGGTTCCCTAGAGATCTGCCCCTTGCCCTTGTTTGTTAGCCTATGATCTTTTTTGTAGTTGAAGCAACTGAGGTGTGTTGGGGGTGAGGAGGAGTAACCTCCCTTGCCACCTCTCTTGTCACCACTGTGATATCTTTTGGGCGCTCTATACTAGACTTCCAACAAACTTGCCTTTCTCTCTTTCTCTGATGTCAACCCCTCTTGTTCTTCTCCTCTGTCTTTGGGAGGGCAGAGGCTGAGCTTCCATTCTCAAGGTCTTAATCCCATACTTCTCCAAACAGACAAACATTGGTGAGCCCTTAGTTACACTTGGAAACAAACTGTAGAAAATGCATTCAGGGACTGAGCTAACCCAGGGCACTTGGGGCTTTGTGTTGAAGTTCATTTGTTAGGGAAGTTTAGAAAACATTGAAAGAAACATACATCCTGCATAGCAGAGAGGTGAAAGGCTACTAATGGGACATAGTAGTCCATGTTTGTAAGACAAGATCTTTGTATCAGATATCCTTGCTGAATTAATTTTCTTTGCCACAAGGGAAAGCTCAGTCTGGACAGTGGATAGGAAATGACTCTCTGATATAAAGACATTAAACATGGTTTTTAAAAAATTGTTTATTAAAAAAAGAAGAAAGAGATGAAAAAGTCCCAGTGTCAAAATCAAAGTCTTCAGGATCAGCTCAGAGAACAGGCAGTTACTGCTTTAGGAAGTTGCCCGTACATCACAAAGGTCAGAGACTGGATCCTTTACACATTTCAAGATGGAGGCAGTATATTTCAGTGACATACAACCCAAATAGAAATGGGGCCACTAAACCATACCTAAGGATCCCTGTGGGTCACTTATTGAATTAGATAATCACCTATTAATATCATCTATATTTTATTATATTTTTATTTATTGTTAAATTATTTCCCAATTACATTTTAATCTGGTTCAGGCCATTCTCAGGAGTGCCATTGACACCTTTGGTGTATATCCTCCTGGTCCTATGTTATAGATGAGGACATCATAGAACAAGGTTAAAAGTGACTTGACAGGGGTCACATACTTAGTAAGTGGCAGAGCTGAGACTCAACTAGATCTTCTCAGTACTTTTCCCACTTTACCAGACAAATGCAAATGTGTTCCAATTTCAAGGGAGCCCAGACTGTGAGAGGCACAAAAGTCCCTGATACCCACTGCTGAGGACTTTGTTGACACTGCTGATGTCTCCTTAACAAGGTGTGAAATTCCTTGACCAGGTGAACCCTGTGGCCAGAATTTTGCTTTGTTCAGGGAATCACCCAGTTAAAGATGCTGAAGTTCATGTGTGTTTACTTGAGTTTGATGGTGAAGTTCACTGAAACCTGTACCTCCCCCATTCCCTTGGCCTTTAAGAAGAGAACTAGAGAACACAGAAGAAGCAGCGTGATTGTAGAGAGGAGCCACGCCCAGGAATATCTATTTTTAAAAACAATTTATTTGTTTTAGTGAGCCAAGGTCTGTCCTTTCACCCTCCCACCCCATCCCAGCTCCACCCCCCACCCCCACCCCCACCTGAGGATACAGGAAAAAAGAAAGTAATCGCAAACACGTATAATCTTTGTATTTAAGCATTAAAAAAAATTACAAAAAAAAACCCAAACGTGTATTATCAATCAAAATAATTTTCCATATTTTCCACATCCAAATTTTTGTTTCATTCTGTATTTTGTATTCTGTAATGTTTGTCTCGTTGTGCATTTTGAGTCCATTACCGTTCTATCAGGAGGGTAGTATGGTCGTTTTATCATTGGTCCTCTGAAATCCTAATTAGGCATTACACTGATGTTCTAGCACAATAGTATTCCATCACATTTATATACCATCACTTGTTTACCCATGCCTCAATTTATGGGCATTCTTTGCTGCCTCAAAAAGAGGTATAGTTTTTGTACATCCTTAGAGTTTGTTTCACTTAGGACTAATCCCTTCTTTAATATGCCCTCCTTTAATTCCCCTATCCCTTCCTCCCATTTTCCTCCTATTTATCTCTGTTAAGGGAAATGTATTTCTGTACCCAACTCTGTGTCTCTGTGTGTTTCTTCCTTCTATTGACCAGTTGAGATGATAAGGAACTTTGTGTCAGCTACTCCCTCACACCCCTTCCTCCTTATGTGTGTGAGTGTATATGTGTATATGTATACACATATACACATACACATACTATATACACATGTGTATATACATATACCTATATCTATATTTACTTATGCACCTTGATTATGGGAGATAATTTTCCCTAACCTTACTTTCCCTCTTCCCTCACCCCAAACGTATTTCTTTCCCCCTCTTTCCATTCTCTTCTTTAGATCACCAAGCTATAACAGAACCATTCCCAAGCCTTGTCTAATTGGACTTCCTCTGTGCACCCTGGGAGTGTTCAGAGGGGACACATGTATCTTCCCTTATTTGAATGTAAGTGGTCATCCTTATTTAGTCTTTTATCATTGTTTGTTCATATTTATCTTTTTATTTGCTCTCAACTCTTGTGTTTATACTTCAGAGCTTCTCTGGTCTTTTCATTAGAAATGCTTGAAAGTCCTTTATATCATTAAAAATCCACTTTTCCCTTTATAGTACTATACTCAGTGTTGTTGCTTAACTTATTCTTGATTTTAAGCCCACATCCTTTGTCTTCTGGAATATTATAATTTAAGTTCTCTATAGAGGTGGCTTGTGTGATCCTGACTGTGGTTTCCTCAGTATTCAAATTCTTTCTTTCTGGCTGTTTGCAGTATTTTCCCTTTAAACTGGATGCTTCTGGATTTTGTCTATGATGTTCCTGGGAGTTTTCATTTTGGAGTTTCTTTTAGGATTCTTTCTATTTCCACTTTGGCCTCCAATTCTAAAAGATGTGAATAGTTTTCTTTTAAGATATCTTGAAATATGTCTAAGCTCTTTTTTCCGTCATGGCATTCAGATATTCTTAAATTTTTTTCTCCTTAATCTTTTTTTCAGGTCAGTTGTTTTTGCTATGAGATAATTTACATTTTCTTCTATTTTTTTTAGCCTCTCTTTGTTTTAATATTTCTTGCTGCCTCATGGAGTCATTGGCTTTTATTTGATCTATTATAATTTTGAGAGAGTTGGTTGCTTGGGTAAGGTTTTGTACTTCTTGAGCTAAGCTGTTAATTCCCTTTCCATTTGTTTCTTCCAGAATTCTCATTTCTTTTCCAAATTTTTCCTCAAGGACTCTCATTCCATTTTTTTTAAAAAAAACCATTTTTAAACTCTTCGACTCTCACAAGAATTCTAGTTAAACTTGTGCCCAAGTTGTGTTTTTCTCTGAGACATTGTTTGTAGATGTGGAGTCATTCTCTTCTGATTTTGTGTCTTAAGTATCCCCCCCACCATAATAATTCATTATAGTGGAGTTCTTTTGTTTGTTTATTTGTTTGCCCGTTCTTTCAATCTACTTTCTGACTTCAGACTTGATGTTAGGGCTGACACACTTCTGGAGGGAAGTTCTGGGCTATTTCTGTTGCTGCCTTCTTGAGTACTGGGTGTTGTGTTATTCTAAGATCTCAGAGACAGACTGGGGACCTGCAAGCTTGCAGTGCTCCTAAAGTGGTCTGATCCAGGACAAAGTCTGATTGCTGCTCCCCTTGATTAGAGCCCTGCAAATTAAGGATCTGGGTTTGGGTCTGCGCAAGAATAGGCTGATGCTGGATTCAGTTCCTATCAGCCACCCAGAAAGCTGTTAGTTCATTTTGGCAGAATTATAGGCTCCCCTTTGGTCTGGTTTTCTGCTTTGCTCCTTTCTCAGCAAGTTAAGCTTAGATGGTAGAAATCAGCTCCTACTCTGAGCGTGGGATCTGAGCCACACCACTGCTACTGCTGCCACTGGTTTCTGAACTTCTTCCTCCATACATCACCCTATTTATCTCTACTGTGCTCTCCACCACTGGACAGATCTCTTTCTCACTCTGCTCTGAAACTGGGACTGGATAATGGGAGATAAAGTTGCCCCAGTAGGGGTCTGAGACCTCCTCTTGCCACAGGGCATAATCTCTCTCTCTCAGCCCAGGAGGGAAGGTCCTAGGTCTAAGTGCTCCTGGCACAAACCCCATTCCCAATATCTACAGACCACCTTGTCTGTCTTCCCATGCCAAGCTAGGCTGGTTAAAGGACTCACTTATGACTTCTTCTAGATTTCACAATCAGAATTCAGTCTGGTGCATTGCCTAGATTTATGTAGAGGAATTTGTGAATGGGAGCCTACCTCATTATTTCCTATCACTCAACCATGTTGGGGTGTGTGTGTGTGTGTGTGTGTGTGTGTGTGTGTGTGTGTGTAAGTTCACTTCAATCTATTACATGACAATTGGTTTAGGTTAGAGGTAGTTTGTGCACAGGGAGCCTCTCAGCTCCTAAAGTGGCAACAGTGAAATGGCAGTGATCACTGCAGAATGTCCCCATTCTCCAACAATCTCTGACCCAAGTCTGGCCCTTCCAGGCATCTCCAGGTTTCTCTTCTCCTGCTGGTCTTCCCCTCGCCTTTTGTTTCCCCAGCTTTTGGAAGTTTTTCCCAGGTATTGTTGTTATCTCTGCTTCTGGCCCTGTGCTGTAGCTGTAGCAGAGTTACTGAACGGATTACTTGGAGTGATGATCCTGTATTCCTGAACCCTGATCCCCATCACTGGGATGATCCAGTATTCCTGAACCAATTCTGAGGCAAAGCCAAGGAGCCTCAAGAAGTAGGGCCATGATATAGAACAGAAAGCCCAGACCTTGACTTCACAGGTCCTGTGAGTTGAGTGGAATGAATTGGGAGAGTCAGCTCTTTATCAATTCTGGGTTCCTATTCCTTTCCAGAAGGCCACATCCAGCGCTGCACTGAAAATCTGGAGGACTGACTAGGACCCTGGGAAGGTAGGACTTGCCAGAAGAAAGGGGTGTTTGACTCTTTAGCAGCTCTTTGTGTTTTTTCTTTCTGTGGGGTGGGGTTCTGGGGCTCAATCCTAAGGTAACAGTGTAAGTCTGAAGGGCTGGATAGGTCCCCAGGAGAGGTGCTAGTCTATAGGAGAAAAAAGGACAGCTGTTTTAACCATTAGTGGATTTGGGTGTGAACCCTTGGAAAGGCTCAGGGGTACAATGTAAACAATGGATTTGGAATCTAGAGAGACCATGTTCAAATCCCACCTGTCTCTTATTACCTTGGATGAACCATTTAACTCCCTGGGCTTCATTTCTTCATCTGTACAATGAGGAGCTTGGACTAGTTCACTTCCTATAATCATTTGGGTTTCCAGATGGTAAAATAAAGCCTGTCCTATGTCCATGTCTTGGTAGGCTACCTGAGCCCTGAGGGCCGCTTTCCTCCTGTAACAGAAACCTACACAGGGCCCAAGTTCTGCTTATTCCAGGGTAGGGGCAAGATCCAAAGAGAAATTTCTATGACAAATCCCCAGAATTGAACCAGGTCTGTGGCTCTGGGCAAAGCCCACATCTAAAACAAACAAACAAACAAAAAACCTTAATTTTTAGTCAGCAGCTGGGATCCAGAAAGGGGACATGGCTATTTCTTCCCCAAACCCCACCTCTAATTTCCTTTCCCTTTCCCTTTCTCAGAGCCAGAGGGTGGAGCTGGAACCCCCGAGGGGAAAGGCCTGAGTCAAGAACATAGGAAAACAGAAACAAATAATGGAGAGTTTGGGGACAAGAACGCAACTCCTCCCTCTGCCAGTACTGACACCTGGAATAAGAGAATTGTTGGGAGAGCAGAAGGGGTAGATGAGAGGAGCTAATGTTTCAGCTAATGCCATTTGTTAAACTGGATTGAATTCCAAGTTGATGACGAGCTGTTTCTCTTTGGTCGATTGGTGGTGAGTGACAGCTGCCTCTTGAGCAGCTGATTTGGGCTCACTTGAAGATCAATAAAGGATTGCTGAGGCTTGGGTTAGAGTGGAAAGAAAAACTTCTGCAGTCAAAATATATACTGACATCCCACCCTAGTTCTGCTTTTGTATGACCTTGGGCAAGTGACAACCTCAGTTTCCTCCTTTGTAAGATGACAGGGCTGGACTAGTCTCTAGTTGGTTTCCAATGTCCTTTCCAACTCTTTCATCCTATGGACCACATCTTCTGGCTTCCTCTTCCTCAGGTCCTACCCTCTTCCCCAAACTTTGCAGCGGAAAACTCTAAGTAGCCCTATATCACAGGAAGGGTGGGAGCAGGATTCGTGCTTCTTTTGTGATTTAAGAATAGTATAAAGTCCCAGGCTGAAATTCTGGCTTGGGGGCCCAGAATTTAAACTTAGTCACAGCCTTGAGCCTTGTTTTAGGAAAGAATGAGGTGGCTATTGCATAACCAGGAGCTGGGAGGGTGTGGGCTGAAGAAGGAAACGATCCTGTCTTCCTGTGGCCTGGGCAGTGAGTGCTGAGGGTGTGTATGTGTGAGATCCGAGGTGAGGACGGAAGCCAGCCGAGGGTGGGGAGGGGGTCGAGAGGGAATATGAATTTCGGAGCTGAGGCAGAATATGTTTTTGACTAGTTCCTGCCCTGATCGCCCTAGCCCCAACCTAAAACAAAGCCCCTAGAAACAAATCTCCATCTCTAATGGATCTGATTCCAGAAATCCTCTGGGAAATGAAGCAGAAAGTTGAATGAGTGATATTGGGGAGCTAGTAATGAGCAGATGCAGGGGAAGACCAGTTTTACTGGACGGTACAGGATTCTCTTTTCTCTCTCCAGCCCCTAAGCACCCCACCCACCTACTTTGGGGTATTCCCTCGACCTCCATCCCCTTCTTTCCTCCTCGGTTCCCAGATCCTCCAGCCCGTTTACTCTGACTCACTGCCTTGTCCCAACCCCCACATGAGAAGACCCTTCCTAGTATTGCACCCTTGATCCCCCAAAGCTCTCCTCTGCCCTCTCAGAGATAATATGCCTCCTTCTCATGGCCACTCCTCCCATGCTCCTTCAGCTCCGCTAATCTCTTCCTTCCCTCACCTTTACCCCCCTTCCTGCTTAGATGGCTCACTTCTCCCCCTCATTCTCCATCCCCTCCAAGCTTTTCCCATTCCTGCCTTCCACTCTGCTGTCCCCTGCAGCCGGTTCCCTCTTTCCTCCGTATCTCCCTTTCAGAATTTCCACGGTCGTCCCATCCTTTCCCATCCCAGCCTCGGCTCTGCCCTTCCTCTTCTTCCTCTCCCTCAACATCCCCACCCACCTTAGGCTGCCCTCAGTCTCCCTCTACACGCGCACCCTCTCAGGTTCTCTCCCCTCCATCCCAATTCTCCGCCTCCCCTTCCCCCACGCCCTCTTCCCACTCCCACAACCAGCTGCCCTGTTCCCAAATTCCGGGCGAGATTCCCGGGAACAAAGCAAAAAAAAAAAAAAAAAAGACAATTTGGGAAGTAAACAGAGCATGGGAAGGGGGAGGAGGGAGTACCCAGGTGGGGGGGGCCTCTCGAGTCCCACCCAGTGTGGGGAATGCCCCTGCCCCCCCTCCTTCACCTGGCTCTTAAAGGGGCCGGCCCGGGGCTGGCCCGCTACTTAAGGCAGAGGGGCTGCGGGCGCCCGCAGATGAGCTCCGACTACTCGAGGAGGGTGGCAAGGGGCGGAAAACCAGGCCATGACCCCCCGCGGGCTCTTGTTGCTGCTGCTGTCTCTGCAGCTGGGTGCGCGTCTGGGTGCCTCGGCACGGTGTCCGGACTGTGGGCAGGGGGCGCCGGCGGGCTGCCCCGGGGGCTGCTTGGAGGAGGAGGAAGGGGTAGCACAGCCGCAGCCAGAAGGGTGTGCAGAGGCCGGAGGGTGCGTCAGGCGGGAGGGGGAGCTATGTGGGGTCTACACCCCTAACTGTGGCCCAGGGCTGCAATGCCACCCCCCCGAAGAAGATGAGACGCCACTCCGAGCATTGCTGCTTGGCCGGGGTCGCTGCCGAAGGTCCAGGGGGCCATCAGGTGAGTTCCAGAGCCCGGCCCCACCTCCTCCCAGGTGCCTGGGTAAGCCCAATCCCCAAAGGAGGGCTAGAGAGAGACTGGACCCTCCCCAACCTACTCCCTCGTTCTTAGCCTATTCATTGTCTTTGCACCCATCCTCCTGGCCTCCCTCCTCCCAGAGTGAGTGCTGGAGAGCTAAGAACAAAGAGGAGTGAGCTTCTAGGAAGATGTAGCTAAAGTGGGGGTAGGGGGGCGAGAAACATAGATTACCACTAGAGGAGGCAGGGTCGCACACCTTACTACCATTACCTACACTATTCTATTACTCCCTTGTCTCCATGAAGTGAGCCAGGAGAGTGGAAGAGTCTGAAGGTCTGAGTTCTGGGGGCCCAGAAGAGATTTTGGAATACACGCAGAATTTTGATTTCTTTACCATGAGGGAACACCTGGTGTCAGAATTCCCAGGTCCTAGGAAGTTGCTAGAGATACCCCCAACCCCCGAAAAAGTTGTGACTTGCCCAGTCAGATGGCAAGAGAAGGAATCTGAACCCAGGTCTCCCATGACTGAGCTCCACACTCTATCTAGCCACTATTTCACAATGCCTCTAGGTTCACAAGCCCTCCTATTCCTTTCCTCTTGTTTCACTGGGGAATTAGGGTGGTGGGTAGAGTTGGGAGTCTAACTACAACATCCCAGCCCAATATGTCCCTGTCTTGTTGCTCAAGACTCAAGAACCAAGGAAGGGACCAAAATTCCTGCCTCCCTCTTGCAGTTCTCTGGGATGGAGAGGAAGAGCTAGGAACGCAAAATATCCCCACTGTATTCATAAATATTCTTCTTCCCCTATTCCCTGTGCAGTCTGGAAGAAAAGGAGAGTCAGGATAGCAGTCCCTCTATTTCCAGCACCCAGGGAAAGACAATTAGGAATGGCTTGGAGAATTAACTCAGCCTGCAAGTTTTCTTGATCCTGCTAGCCCTACCTAATAGCATTGGACAGAGAAGGTCAGTCAGTCCACAAGCATTTTTTAAATGCTTACTAGATACCAGGCACTGTACTAGGTGTTGGAGATACAGAGAAAGGCAAAAACAGTCCCTGTTATCCGGAGTCTCACAGTCTAATGGGGGAGACATCATGAAAACAGCTGTGTACAAACAAGATAAACTGGAAATGATTAACACAGGGAAGGCACTGGGCATTAAGGGGGATCAAGAAAACCTTCTGGTAGAAGGGGAGATTTTAACCAAGATTCAAAGAAAGCTAGGGAAGTCAGCAGGCGGACATGAAGAGGGAGAGAATTCCAGGCCGGCGGAGAGTCAGTGGAAATGCCCAGTGTCAGAACATGGAGTATCTTGTTCCAGGGACAGTGAAGGAGGTCAGCGTTGGGATCAAAGTAGTGAGTGTGAGTGAAGGTTGAGAAGACTGGAAAGGCAGGGGCCACCAGGTTATGAAGAAGGCAGAGCTGAGTCAGAACTTAAAGGTCATTAAGGGGTAGGGGCTGGAAGAGAAAGGGAGAGAAGAAAACACCGGGAAAGAAGGATATGAGCAGCTCGTTGGGGGTGGGACAGAAGGATTTTGTCAACCCCAAGAAAGTTGGAGGGACAAGACAGTGGCGGAGAAGATAAGAAACCCTCAGCTCACCCCAAGTACATATGAGCTTATTGTGCGTGTAGGACAAAACTTGTGGTTACTTCATGGCAGAATCTGGTCTAGGATGTCCAGGATCAATCCAGAATCGGCTGCATGGCTTGGATTGAGGTTAGCTGTTTGGTATATTTGAATACCAAGGAGGTAGAAAGGTAGGCTGCTGTTCGCCAAACACCGAAGTTAGACAGTTTGACTCTGGGATTTACAAAGATTTCTAGATTAAAGCTGGTGGAAGTTAAAAAAAAACACACACAGAAAGATGATGTTACACAGGAGACTTTCTCATTGGCCACAGAGAGATGGAGGAAAGGTCAGAAACAAGAAATAGATTTTGTCTTTGGTACAAGAGGGACATAGACCTTTTAGAGCTAGTGAGGAGATATAGCTGATTATTATGCTTTTACCTGGGATAAGTTCCAAGAAGTACACAGTACCCTCTCTCTTTGTCCTCTCTTGCCCAGTGCTCCAGTGCTGCCCCCCACCATTTGAGATCCCTTTCCCCCATCCCCCAAATCCCTTTCCACCGAATCCCTTGCCTGGATCCTTCCTGATGGAGAGAAACAAGTCTACAGATCAAAAGGCACTCCCTGCACCCCTTCCTAAGGTTCCCCACTCTAGCCATCCTAGAAGTACCGCACCCTTCTTCTACCTCAGGACCGGCTAAGGGACCAGAAAGATCCAGCAGGGCCCCCTCCCCCACCCTGCAGGAGTAACCAAACCTCAGGCACCGGGAGGGGTAAGAGTGAGTCACAAGCAGGGTCAGGAAGGGGACACACATTCCTTTTCTGTCCCTGCTGACCCCCTCTTCTCTCCCCCGCTGCATCCCCATCTGTTCCTGGACTTGGCTCTCCCCCTTCTGGCCATCTGTGGAATGCCCAATAAGAAACTCTCGGGGATGTTTCTGAGAATGTCTTACATACAAATGGTAATGCCAGTCTCTCATATTTTTTTTTTTAGTACTTTACATCTTTCAGAATTGATTCACATCTATTTCCTCCTCACTACAGCCTAATAAGGTCGTTAAGGCCAATAGTATTAAGCACCATTGGACAAGTGAAGAAATTAAACCCCAGAGAGGTATTAGACCCAGCATTTCTGACTCCAAAACTTGGGCTCTCCCCAACTCAACCCAAAGCTTTTCTCTTCTTCCCACCTAGGAGGGAGCTGAGGAAGTCTGGGAGGAGGGATCTCCTCTCACCTCCCCATCCTGATCGGAGATCTGCCCTCCTCACTCTCCACCATGTCTGTCTACAGGGGAGAGTCCTAAGGGAACCAAGCCCAGCCCGGGGGGCCCCCAACAGCAGGATGTGAACCGTGGAGGTCGAGAGAAGAACTTGGGCACCCCCTCCACTCCTTCCCGACCCAGTCCTGGGGGTGGACAAGACAGTGAGATGGTAGGCCAGGGGGATGACAAGGGGTGGGGCGGGTTGATGACAACATTGTGGGGAAAGGGTGGGGGAAGTAATGGTGGAGAGAAAGATAGAAAGACCTTGGGAATAAGCACCCCTGAATCTGCCTCTTAGGGGAGGGCTTCATGGGCTCTCTTGGCTCTGAAGGGTCCAGCCCCTTAACCCATATTGGAATAAGCTTCAAGGGTGGAGGTGAGCCCCTCTCCAGAGGCTTACTTGGCTAATTCTCTCTTCATTGGCAAGAAATGAGTCCCTATCCACGCCAGAGTGGCGCATAACAGAAGAGATAGAAGGAAGCCAAGCCTGCAGCTGCCCCCTCCCCAGGGATGTCAGGGAGGAGAGAGTATATGACCTCTGGTTCTAAGAATCCTCTTCTCCCCCCATCACACTGGCCATGTTTCCCCAGGGGCCATGCCGCCGCCACCTAGACACCGTGTTACAGCAGCTGCAGGCTGAGGTCTACCGAGGGGCTCGGACTCTCTATGTACCCAACTGTGACCACAAAGGCTTCTACAGGAAGCGGCAGGTGAGGATACACTCTCATCCCCTTCTCTACATCCTTCAGTTAGCCCATAGACCAGCGGTTCTCAACCTGTGGGTTATATTCAATTTAAATACATCCTGCATATCAGATATTTACATTACAATTCATAACAGTAGCAAAATCTACAGTTATGTAGTAATGAAAATAATTTTATGGTTGGGGGTTCCCACAACATGAGGAACTGTATTAAAGGGTCACAGCATTAGGAAGGTTGAGAACCACTGCCCTAGACATTCATGCAAGGTATGGCATTAAGCACTTGGGGGGCATGTGACAAAGCTACAAGGCACAGTGACTGCTCCCAAGGATCTTATCAATTATTGGGGAGATAGGAGATTTTATACACACATATATGTGTGTGTATAAAGGGTGTGTGTATATATATATATATACATATATATATACATATGTATATACACACATATACACATGTATATACATACATGTGTGTGTGTGTGTGTGTGTGTGTAGGACATATGGACAAGAAAAGAGAACTAACCACCCAAGGCAGTATTGATTAATGACTGAGTAAGGAGGGAAGGTGTTAAGAAGTAGGATGGAGGGAACTGTCATTGGTGGGGATCAGAATTGTCTCAGGATTGGGATTTGAGCTAGGACCTGAAGAACAGACAGAATTTGGACAGCAAGAGTCAGAAGAACAGAGGTCATGGGTGGGTCAAGGCTAGAAAGCTAGGGGGCATCTCAGAGATATATACCCATTCACAGATCTGCCCTGTGCCCTATTTGGAAGCCTGAAATGGGAGCCAGGAGTCTAGCATCTCCATCCCCAAATTTGCTCCTCTCCCCACTGGCTTACTGACAATCAGCTCCCGCCACCCTCCCCTGTAGAGGTGAGACCCATTCACTTCCATCTCTGTGTCTCTACTCAGTGTCGGTCATCTCAAGGGCTGCGCAGGGGACCGTGTTGGTGTGTAACCAGAATGGGACAACCTCTGACTGGCCCCACTGAATCGGATGCAAACTCCCTCTGTCTTTCTGACCCCAGTGGTTGAGGCAGAGGCAGGGAAGAGTAGCTGGGGCCACTGATGGAGCTAGTCTGGGGGGTGCCATCGTGGGCTATTTATTGAGTGATGAAGAACTCAAGAAAGAAGAGCCCTGGCTTCCCCCTCGCCTCCCCCAGCATCTCCATCCCCCCTTGGTCCTTCCTCAAGCTGGGCTATGTGTGTCAGTGACTCAACTCCATGATAGTTGGGAAGGCTGTTGGTGTTGGGTCGGGTTGTTAATAAAGCTGAGTTGGAGTCTCGGTGTCTATGTGTGATTACCTCCTTTCCCCGCCCCTCTTTCTCTTCACACACACACTTGTAGCCCCCTGGCTTATTCTATTTTCATTCCAGTTTACTCTCCAATTTCTTACTACCCCGTCCCCAAACCCGTTATTAGACCTTTCCTGCTGCCTAATCTCCATCCTTCCTGAGATAGCTGGAAGTCTTTCGGTTGATGATGTTCCAGACCAACCACATCTCCCATCCACAGTGCAGGGAGATGAAGAATAATGGCTGCCTTCTGCCATGTTCTGTATCCTACTTTGCGGACTTTGTCCCTGACACTGATATCTGAACACCATGGGGAAAGAGAAAGGTTAATATTTAATCTCCAGAACTACCTCCCCCAATGCCTACTCAGATCCTCACAGAAGAAACATAATAAAAACAGAGTCTTATTCCTCCAGGTGTATCTCGGGGAAAGTGGGACCTGAACCCTCAGGGACCCACCCCAACAGGTGCTTAAAAAGAAGTTAGGTAGTTTCTTTTAGCTTGCTTGAGGGGGTGGGAATGGGGGGAAATAATCTCTTCCCTAGAGATTATCCAAATATTCATGTCATCTTCAGTGCTTCTAGTGCCACAGAACCAAGGAGGAGGACTTGGTACCTCTAGGGTGCCATGAGTCAGCATGTAAACAGGCATTGACCTGATGCCAATAACAAACATATTTCCCGTCTTTTCTTGACCTTCAGTTTTCTATGTGGGAGGCAGCTGAGATGACGCAGATTGATAAAAATTCTAGATGGGCAAAGCCCTGTGCAACTAGCCCAGCTGCCATTGTGAGCGGATGACCTATAGGAGTGGGATGAATTGGAGCTGGAGGTGAGAGGTGGCCTCCTAGATCCCTTTGACAGGTTCAAAGTTCATTCTTAGGAACCCTCATCCTCATAAGATAACCTTATCAGGGGCCTAGCAGGCCCCCTCTCCAGAGAGGACTTTAGTCCACAGTAGTCACACAGTGCACAGGCACTGACTGGGGCAGGTACTGTGAGGGGAGCCAGTTATCTGCTCACATATCATGGAGCCTAGTGGCACCCAGCTTCGGAGGAGAGAGGGCCTGGGAGACAAACAAGGAAACAACTTCCCCCTCAATGGTGAGTGTCAAGAGAGTACAGGGAGACCCATCGGGATGAGGGCAGGCAGAGGTGGGAGGAGGGGAGGACAGTGAAGGAGTGGCCAGTGTGTTGCTGAGAAGGCCTTGAGTCACCTCAGTCCTTTTCCCTACATTGGAAGACCAGGAAGTTCTAGATGGAGCCCATAATCTCAGACCTTGATTGCCTGAGAGAAGAGAATATCGAAATATCTGATATTGGAATATTAGTCCATTCCCATCTTTGTCACTGGCCTTCCCTCCTATGGAAGGAAAATTGAGAGAGGGGTGGAGTGAGAGAGAGGGGAAGGGACATAAGGATCAGTATTCTAAAAGGTGGCTGAGGCCTCCCTGGGGTCAAAGACAATACAGTCCAGATACTTCCTACCTCTTGGTTTTGGCCAATGGCCCCTCTCCTAGAAAACACCAAAGAACACGGAATTCCTGACCTGGTGCAATTGACAAGGCATATGGAGGTAAGTGGGCTGGAGGGGCACTGGGTTAGAGGTCATAGATAAAGTCCTAGAATCACAGGTCCAGTTGTACAGATCCTGAGGTGAGAGGGAAATAACGAAGACTGGGTTAGAAGTGAAAGTCTTGTCTTGAGGTTAAATATCAGTCATGGGTCAAGGGTCAGTAAGGAGAAGGGGTCAAGTAACCCTGTAGTTTGGGTCACAGTTCAAGAAGGGGGGGTGGTGCAAGGATGGAGGTCCAGACTTAGGCCTTAAGGAATCAGAAGTAAGTGAAGGTCCCAGGCTAGGAAATGAAGGAATCTGGGGTGGTCTGTTTTACTCTGGCTCTGAGTCCCTCAGGCTGTGAAAGCAGAGTTGCTGGAGCAAGCCCACCAGCATCTGACTAAGCTGTTTGATCGGGCCCTGTGGGAAGCTGTGCAATCCTACCCACCTCAGGGCTGGGGCCTAGCCTCAGCCTCCCAGGAATCCCCCAAAAGGTAAGGACCAGAAGGTGGGCAGCAGAAGCCCTCCCATTTGGGGACATTAAACATCTCTCCCCCAACTTAGCAATGAATGACACCTCAGTTTTCTTGCTTCTGCCCCCTGGCACTGCCCCTGCTCTCTGGAATTTCTCTGTTCCCCATCTCCATTCAGAGCCCGGGAAACAAATCTGGACAGACGGAAAATTTTCATCCACCGCAAGTCACTACTCGAGTGAGTCAGGGTGAAGGCAGTCATTAGGGGTAGGGGAAGGGATGAGGGCAGATGGAAACCAGAAATCCTGACCTCTAGACTTGGGTGGACCAGAGAAGATACTCTAAGTCTTAATTTTCCCAGGAGAGGAAGGGGAAGAAGGGATAGCAAGACAGTATATGATTGAGTTAGAAAGGGGTTTGGACAGGCCAATGACTGAACTCCTTAACCTCACCCAAACTCTGGTCCTTCCAGCGAGCTGATGGAAGTGAAGCATTTTCGAACCATTTATCACATGTTCATCGCGGGGCTATGTGTCTTCATCATCAGCACACTGGCCATAGACTTCATTGATGAAGGAAGGTATGGGTGCTCTGGGTGCCACAACCTATACCATGGTAACAGCCCCAATCCCACTCCCAACACCAACCATCTTAACTCTTCCTTAGGCAGCTCCGTCCCCCAGATGTGTTCAAGTTTTCCCTGGAGAGAGAGAGAAAGCAAGGGTTAATTAGATTGGGAAGATGGGTAGGTGAGAACCCAAAACCTTGGGGAAGATGGCTAAAATCAGGAGGCCTGGGTTGAAATTCCAATTCAAACACTTACTAGTTGTGTGATTTGTTGCTTTTCCAAATCTAATCCCAAAGGGGCAGAATAATACTTTTGCTAAAGGGTCAGTATAAGGAAGACAGTAACCCTAAAAGCCTTATATTTGGTATCATTAGGAACATATCTAGTCAGGGGGTGTCTGGGAGAGGTTAAAAATACTCATACCATCTGGATAGATCATTTCCAAAGTGTCCTTGGGGAAATTCCACCTCCCCCAAGAGACCCTAGGAATTTGCTAATTACTTGCTATGTGCTGGCCACTGTGCTAAGAAATGGAGATAAAAAAGTCAAAAGACAGTCCCTGCCCTCAAGGAGTTTACAGTCTAATGGGGGTGACAGCATACCAACAGCTGTGTATAAACAAGCTATATACAAGATAACTCAGAAATGATCAATGGCACGAAGGGGAAGGGTGAGCCCATGAAACACGATTTCATGTAGTCCAGCTTGGATCAGGATGATGGGGCAAGTTGAAGGGTGTCCCTGGGATCCAGGTCCTGTCAGGGCAACATGGAAAAGAGAGAATCAAAGACTGACCAGAGCGTATCCTCCCTGTATCTCCTCTTTCTACCTCAAGGCTAGTGCTGGAGTTTGACCTCCTGATCTTCAGCTTCGGACAGCTGCCCCTGGCCCTGGTGACCTGGCTGCCCATGTTCCTATGCACACTTGTAGCCCCATACCAGGCTCTTCGGCTATGGGCTAGGCCCAGAGGCCAGGGGACCTGGTACGCAGGAGCGGGGCTGGGGGCAGGGCTTCTAGCCATCCAAGTGGCCGTGTTGGGTGTCCTCCCAGTCCATGTGGCCCTGGAGTACCAGCTGTCTCCTGCCTCCCGCTGTATCCTAGTCTTTGAGCAGGTGGGGGCTGAACCTGTGCCATAAGGAGGTGGAGTGGGGGAAACTCAGATGGGTGGGTAAGGTTCCATATCTGTAAGGGATGGGGCCGACCTTGAGAAAGACGAGGAAGAATAATGAAAGTGGGGTCAGACTGAAGTCTAGGGTCAACTCAGTGGTGGCCCAAGCAGTCCAGAGACACTGGATGATCAGGACTAGGGAGAACTCAATTCTGACCCACTGTGCTCTGCCATCTTCAGTCCCTCCCCTCTCCCCAGGACCACTGAGTGTTTTAGGTACTGTGAGGCACAAAACAAGCCTAAAACAGTATGATGGAGAGTGCTTTGTACTTAGTGTCAGGGCACCTGGGTTTGAATCAATCTATAAATCAATCATTATTTACTGACTGCTATGTTCTAGGCACTGTCCTAGGTGCCAGAGCCAAACAATCCCTTTCTTCAAGGAGCTTACATGGGGTGAAGGGATGGGATGGAAATACGTATCTCAATGTGTACACACAAAATAAATCAAGACTGGTGTTTGGGGGGGAGAGGGCGGCAGTAGCCGTGAGGACCGGAAAAGATTTCATAAAGGAGTCTAGTCGAGGAGTCTCTGAGAGACCCAGGTGTGGTGGGAGTGCTGTCCAGTAAAGGGGGACTGCCAGTACAAAGAGCCAGAGATGGTGATGAAGAGTCCTGTATGAGGAACAGCAGAAAACCCAATCCGGCCCTGCTCTCAAGTGCAGGAACAGGAGTAACGTTTAAATAGTTAGAAAGGAAGATTGGGACCAGCTTGTGGAGGGCTATAAAAAAGCCAGAACGAAAGGCTCGGGTTAGATTCTGGAGACAATCTGGAGCTACTGGAGTACAGAGTAGGAAAGCACCACAGTCAGATTGAACCACAGGGGAAAATCACTTTGGCGACAACGAGGAGGAAGGACTAGAGACAGGACTTGAGGCAGGAAGATTGGTTTGGAGGCCATGGTCGGAGACTGGGAGATAGGGCATGAAAATAGTACCTGTCGGGTGGCTAGGTGGCGCAGCAAATAGAGCACCAGCCCTGGAGTCAGGAGGACCTGAGTTCAAATTCAACCTCAGACACTTAACACACAACTAGCTGTGTGACCTTGGGCAAGTCACTTAACCCCAATTGCCCTGCCTTCCCCCTCCAAAAAGGAAAAAAAATGGTACCTATGTGAGTAGGGAAGGGAACGAGAGTAAGAATTTATAAAGAGCACCTACTGTGTGCTAAGCACTTTTTTTTCCAAATATTATCTCATTTGATCCTCACAATATCCACATGAGGTAGATACTATTAATATCCTCACTTTTTATGGTTGAGAAAACAGAGGCAAACAAGTTAAGTGACTTGCCCAGGGTCACACAGCTAAGATGTGTTTGAGGCTAGATTTGAACTCAGATCTTCCTGACTCGGGGCTAGTGCACCAAAGGCTACCTCTAAAGAGAGCGGGACCCAGGGTGCAATGTATTGGGAAGACAGAAAGGATGAGATTTGAATCCTGTCTCCAACACTGACCCACCTGTATGACCTAGCATAGGGCAAGTCACTTTTCCCTGAATGGATTCCCTCCAATGTTCTTTCCAACCATGAAATCAAAGGGTTACTTCCATTTTAACATTTGCCCTCGAGGACATGCAATACCAGTGAGTGCTTCCTCACCTGCGAAATGGGGACGATGCTCCTACCGCTGCATCACAGCGTTGTTGTCGTGGCTAAGAGCAGTGAGGGGCTGTGTGAAGCTTGTCCTGATCCTTTCAGACTTGTACCCTCGCACCTGGCCCGGGCCTGGGACCCACTGGGCATAGAGAACATTTGTTGACTTCAAGCTTTCCAGTTTGACTCTAATATGATTTTCTCCCAACTCCTCCCCAGGTCCGGTTCGTAATGAAAAGTTACTCCTTCCTGAGGGAGGCCATCCCTGGAATCCTCCGTGCTAAAGGAGGTGAATCCTCTGATAGGGTATCGGCTCTTCAGTCTCCCCCCCCCATTTCCCTGGACTTTCTGCCCCCTCCTCATTCCTCACCCCAATCACCTCTGCACGGCCAAGGAGGCAGACATAGACCATGGTCTCTGCTGCGTGGGCTTAAACACAGTTCCCTCATTAGGCACTGGCTAGCCCTCCACCTTGCCTTAGAATTACTGCAGTCATTCTTTCCCCTGGGACAGACGATAAAGGTGGTGACTGCCTCCAGAAGGCCCCTGGGAAAAAATGACCCAATCAGAATTGTTAGGAAGGCCACTTTGGGCATGAGGTGATAGATGAGATGGCCTTCCTGTAAAAGGAAGAAGGATAGGAAGCCTGATGACAGAAGGGTGCCCTGGGTGGGGCCTCTGGGGGAGGGAAGGGGAAGGGGAAGGGAGGGAATTACAAAGAGGTCGTGAAAAGTCAGGTCACCTGCTATTAGACAATATTCCTTATGCTCTTGCCCTATGACCGTCATCCACTTGTGCCTCTAGGTCCATTCCATGTGTTCTCTGTCTTGCAGGCTTAATCCCTTTATTCAGGTCTTACTGGATCCCCAATCAGAGCCTCTCCCCCTATTAATCCATTAGTGCCCAGCACCTTCCTTCTCCTTCACTCTGTCTCTGTCACCACTGCAGGTGAGGGAGCCCAAGCTCCCAGTTTCTCCAGTTACCTGTACTTCCTCTTCTGCCCCACACTCATGTACAGAGAGAGTTACCCCAGGTGAGAGTTTTCTGCCCTACCCTGAGTGAGTGCCCAGTCCCACCTAAAGCCCTGTCTTATTGATTTCCCTTTCTCCCTTCACCCTACCCTGAAACCCTCCTTCTACCTGAAGGCAACAGACATCCCTGATCCCAATCCCTCAGGTACTCTCCCCCATAATGGAGCAACTGAGGGAGAGGGGACCCCAGGGGTTCAAAAGTAAGACCTCTTGGGGAGTCTGTGACACTCTTCCCAATTACTGCTCCAGGACAACCCGTATCAGGTGGAATTATGTGGCCAAGAACTTTGCCCAGGTCAGAGGATGGGAAGTGATGGAGGTGGGGGGGAGGAAAGGAACCTGTTGTTGGGGGGAAGGGGAGGTACTAGAGAATCGGGTGGGGAAAAGATCTGGTAGAATCTTTGGGCACAGAAGAGGCGGGGGTTCAGGAAGAAGGATTTAGAAGCTGGGGGTCCAAGTGAGATAAATATTCAGGATGGGTGGATGTTCAAGGCAGCTGCCAAGGATCTCCTCAGCCTCCATCCTCTCCCCAGGTCCTGGGGTGTCTGTTTTATGCCTGTTTCATCCTTGGCCGTCTCTGCGTGCCTGTCTTTGACAACATGAGCCGTGAGCCCTTCAGCACCCGAGCCTTGGTGCTTTCCTTCCTACACGCCACACTGCCTGGTGGGTCCATCCGAGAGACGGCGGAAGCAAAAATGGGAAGCAAGATGCAGGATGCTTCTCTTGGCCTAGTGGGAAGACCTTGGCTGGAGTGGAAGGGTGGGATGTGAGCAGTCAACAGCAGTTTTAGGGGTTTTTTGCTTTTTGGAGGGGAGAAGACAGGGCAATTGGGGTTAACTGACTTGCCCAAGGTCATATAGCTAGTAAGTGTCAAGTATCTGAGGTCGAATTTGAACTCAGGTCCTCCTGACTCCAGGGCACCACCTAGCTGCCCCTCAACAGCAGTTTTTAAAACTAAGAAGATGACTTTGGGCATGAGATACTGAAGGACAGAGCTTCCACCAAAAAAGGGAAGGAGCAGAAGCCTACAGGTAGAGGGAGCTTCTGGGTGGAGCATGGCCAGACCTCGGAAGATGGAATGGCCCAGGGAGAGGGGAGGAGTCTTACCTGAACCCCCCATCACCCCCAGGCATCTTCATGTTGCTGCTCATCTTCTTTGCCTTCCTTCACTGCTGGCTCAATGCCTTTGCAGAGATGCTACAGTTTGCAGACCGAATGTTCTACAGGGTAGGTAGGAAGAAGGGGAGAGGAAAGTAGAAGCGGAGGGAAAAGAGAAGCCTTCGCCAGTAAACGAAGTAGGTGGTAGCCCAGGGGTGTGATTTCAGGAATTGGGAATGTTCCTCTTTCCCAAAAAATACCTCCTGCCTTGGTAATGCTCTCTGCTCCTACGAGGAGGATTGTTGAGCTGTTTGGGCAAATTTCACGAGTCAGAAAGCCCAAAGTTCAAGGCTTGTCTCTGACACATCCCCTCTATGACCCTTAACCTCTTAGCTTTCCAGGTAGCCCTAGTCCATCTGGGAAGTTCTGACACATATACAAATCAATGCAAAAAAAAAAAAGATCCATTCTCTTACTATAATAAGACTTTCTCCCTAATCTTTGTCATTGTTCAGTTGTGTCTGAGTCTGCAACCCCAGTTGGGTTCTTCTTGGCAGAGATACTGAAGTAGTTTGTCATTTCCTTCTCCAGCTCATTTTACAGATGAAGAAACTGAGGCAAATAGGGTCCTTGTGTGACCTTGCCCAGGGTCACAGAGCTGGTCACTGTCCGAGGCTGGATTTAAACTCAGGAAGATGAGTCTTCCTGACTTCCAGGCCCCAAACTCCATACCCAGTGCACAGAGTGCCAGGCAATCAGAAAGACTGCCCTAAACAAAAGTACAAAATCCCATAGTGAGAAGTAAACTGTTATCAAACTTTATCAGTCATTGACACAAATTACTTTGTCAGATCTTTTTTTAAGATAATTTTTTATTTTTCCCCACTTATATGAAAAGACATTTTTAAAAATTTTGTGAAAATGTGTTTAATAGGAACATATGTGTAGAGCCCATATTGGATTGCAAGCTGTCTTGGGGAGGGAGGAGGAGAAATTTAAAATTTATGGAAGTGGGCTCAGATTCAATCTAGCTGAGATTCAGTCTGGCCCACTTAATATATTCCCATCACGAATGCCTAGGCTCCTTAAGAGTCTACCCAATATGGCAAATCTTTAATAAACTTTGTTTTTCTTTGGCTGAAAAAAATACTTATGGAAGTGAATGTTGAAAACTAAAAATAAATTAATTAATTTTTAAAATTAATAAATAAATTAATTTTTATTTTATATTTTATTCACTTTTATAAGATTTTAAGTTCTAAATTTTCCCCTCTTTCTTCTTCCCAAGATGGCCTGTAATCTGATATACGCTATATGTGTACAATTATATTACACATATTTCCACATTAGTCATGTTATGAAAGAAGAATCAGAACAAAAGGGGAAAACCAAGAGAAAGAAAAAAAGAGAAAATAGTCTGCTTCGATCTGCATTTAGACTCCATAGTTCTTTCTCTGGATGTGGACAGCATTTTCCATCATGAGTTAAAGACAACTTTTAATGTTCACTTTTTGAAAAATTTTAGATTCTAAATTTTCTCTCTCCTTCTTTCACCTCCCCCCTCCCTGACACTGTAAGCAATTTGTCATAGGTAAAATTATGCAAAATACATTGCCATATCAGTCATTTTGTGAATGAAGACACAGACCCAGCAAAGGAAAAAAACTCTTGAAAAAAAATACAAAAAGTGAAAAATAGTATGCTTTGATATCAAATCCTTTTCTAAGAGCAAATTTGGATAGGGACTAGGAATGCAGTGGGGTATTCAGTTCCTTCAGGTGGCATCTCCCAGAAGGAAGGGAGATTTTGCCCATTTCACAACTTTCTAGGGAGCACAGGGGTGGAGGAGGGCAAAGGGAGGGGAAGGTGGATTCTGGGAGCTGGAGAATCCATGCAGTCCTTGTTGGGGCTGGGGAGGGCTAGGGTACAGTGGATAAGGTGTACTGAGCTCCCTGCTCAGTACTAAGCAGCCCAGCCCCTGATGCCTGCCCTCCTGTCCTCAGGACTGGTGGAATTCAACATCGTTCTCTACCTACTTTCGTACCTGGAATGTGGTGGTCCATGACTGGCTCTACAGCTACATCTACCAGGATGGGCTTCGGGTAAGGGAGAGGCCCCAGACCACCTGTTCCTAGAACTCCCCAGAACTCTCAGACCTTCTGAGAGGTCTCTCCATGTCCCTAGCCAAGAAGGTTTCCCTGCGAGGATCGAGGAAATGAGATTGACCTTAACTTAAGTCATTTAACCTCCCTAGACCCCGTAGACTTCACCTGTAAAATGAGGGGGTCACACTGGATGGCTTCTGAGGTCCCTCCGGCTTTAAGGCTATGGCTAGGGTGCTAGAACCTCCTCCTAGCCTTTTTCCAACTTACTCCTCTGCTCCAACTCAATTGTGGGGAAGTCTTTGAAGTTTCTAACCTCCTTTGCCCTTTGCTATTATTTATCCAATATCTTATTTTCCAGCCCACCTCCGTCCCTGACCTACCATCCCTCGCTCAGTTTTAGAACAGATTCATTAAAGGTCAGAACTGGAAGAGACCTTAAAAGCCATCTAGTGCAATCCTTTCCTTTAAAAAAAAAAACCTTCATTTGCCAGATGAGGAAACTGAGGCAGAACTGGACCTTGTGTTCCCCTCTTCCAGTTCCCTACACAGGGGCTCTGGCTGTGTTCTTAGTCACCTGACCACCCATCCCCACCCCACATATACCTACTATCCTTTGCTTATACTATTCTTTCTCTTACAAGTCTCTGGAATTAGAAAGGACCTGATACTATAGAAAATTAGGACCATAGAGATTGTCTAGTGCAGAAGTTCTTAACCTTTTTTTTTGTTCTGTGGACCCCTTTGGAGGGCTGGGGAAGTCACTGGATCCCTTCTCATAGAATATTTTTTCAAATGTATTTTTTAAGTACAGGGGTTTTTTAATTCTTCTATTTTCCAGTTCCAAATTCTCTCCCTCACCCCATCCCATCTCCCATCTGAGAAGGCAAGAAAAACAAAACCTGTTATAAATATGTCATAGAATGTTTTTAAATGCATAAAAATCAAGTAGAATTACAGAATTAATCGATTATATTTAAATAGTTACCAAAAAACTTTTTTTGAAAGTTCATGGGCCCTAGTGCTAGTCCAGCCTCTTGATTTTTTAGTTGAGGAAACTGAGGCCTGAGAGAAAAATGAGTTAAGACCACATAGCTAATCAACATCAGAAAACCAGGTTCTTCTGATTAAGTTCAATGCCTGCCTCTCTCTTCTCCAGTCCTTCAGACCTCATCACTTTTGCCTCTTGACTTCCTCAAGAAGATCTCATGGGGAAAGGGCTCAGGGGAAAGGAAGAAGCTAGAATACAGCTTGAAGAACTCACTTCTCTTCCCTCTCTCCTTCCCCTAGCTTCTGGGTATTAGGGCACGAGGGGCAGCCATGCTCACTGTGTTCCTGGTTTCTGCTGTCGTCCACGAATACATTTTCTCCTTTGTTCTGGGATTCTTCTACCCGGTTATGTTGATTCTCTTCCTTGTTGGAGGTAGGCAGAGCCCCTGTCATCTACATCCAAGGCCAGTTAAGCACTCTGATCTCCCGTGAGGCATCCTTGCCCTTGGTGAATCCCTATGGAATGGGTGCAAGAGGGAAGGAACACCAAAGATCCAGAGGGAAGAGGAGTCTTCACAGAGCTCTCAACTTTTCACCCGAAGTTCCCCTTGTATTACTGTACACATGGGTCCCTTAAAAATGAACCATGATGGGCAGCTAGGTGGTACGGTGGATAGAGCACTGCCCCTGGAATCAGGAGGACCTGATTCCTCTGGCCCCAGACGCTTACTAGCTGTGTGACCCTGAGCAAGACACTTAACCCCAATTGTCCATAGAGGGGAAGGGGGAAAGAGAGAGTAAAAACTAGCTGTAGTCCGAGGCAGCAAAGTGTAGTAACAAGATGACAGAACTTGGAGTCAAAGGACTTGGATTTGAATTCTAGCTAGTTCTGCCAGTTACTATCTGTGGAGCCTCAGGCATGCTATTTCACCACCTCAGTTTCCTTATCTATAAAAATGATGGCGTGGGGGTGTGGGACTAGGGGACCTCTAATATCCCTTCTAAGCTTTAGCGCTGTGATTCTGTGACACATCCAAAAACCATAGCTCACCAGATCTCATCTCCATATTTCTTTTACCAAGCAATCAAAGGACACATTAGTTCAAAGGAGGGAAGGGGAAGAGAAAAGAACATGCATTGTATGTCGCCTACTTGTGTGCCAGGCCCTGTGCTAAGGGCTTTTGTAAATACCATCTCATTTGGTCCTCACAACAACCCTGAGAGTCAGGTGCTATTATTTATTCCCATGTTACAGATGAGGAAATTGAGGCAAGCCAAGGTTAACTGACTTGCTCAGGGCCACATAGTTAGGAAGTGTCTGAGGCTGGATGTGAACTCAGGTTTCCTTGACTCCAGGCCACGTGTTCTATCCACCACACCATCAGCTACCTAGTACAAGAGACACATTATAAACCATAGGGAGATTGGTGACAGCCTCCAGTCATGCTCCTAGGGGGCTGCCCTTCCACAAGCCATCGTACCCCAACATGAATGGGCAGAAACACATGAAGTAGCCTGTGTATAAGGAATGCACAGAAAGGCCCCCCAAAAGTCATTAATATTGAATTGATGCATGAGAGGGTGCTTGTCACTTACTCTGCTATGGTTGTTCATTTGTCCGTGTGGTCACTTGGCGTCCTTGGATGCTGGCTGTTGCCACTTGCTGGCTTTCCTCCTGGCTTATTGTCAGTTAGGCGGCCTCTTTTACGGGTCAGAGCTTCTTTTCCTTTTTTATTTACTGGGCGGGGAGTAGATAGGGGAAGGGGCAGGAGAGAGGGGGCTCCCAAGATCCTAGGGATCTTCTAAATCCTTTGAATCATGATCAGAAAATTCTATCTTTGACCATGCTTCAGGTCACCAGTCTGAGTCCTCACAAATCACTTTGGAAGTTCATTTTAGCAAAACTTCCCCCAAAATCCCACCCCAACCCACAACTGGATGGAGCTATGATGTGGAGCTTCCCATCATGCCACTGGTTCATGCAAATCACCTTGGAAAAAAGGCCAGAAAGGGACTGTGCAAAGTTGATGGAGCTGCCCTGCTTCTCCCCATCAGTCAAATCCATACACTAGTCTAATGCATAGCGCACACACGCGCGCACACACACACACACACACACACACAATCATGAACACAGACATAAGTTCTTGTTGTTGTTCCTCCTTTGTTCTCAAAGAGAATCAGTGACACTATGGGTGATGTCTTGACTTACAGATGAATTGGATTTAAGTGAGGCCAGGCTGTACAAAGTTACCAGCCTCACTGTCTCCTCTAGGGTCATAGAAGTCCAATAACAAAAGTCAATATGACTGGCCCAGCACAGACACAAGTATAGAGAAAGGGAGATAAGGATGGCATAGGGAATAACCAGGCAAATCCTGGCAGGGCATGGTAGCACGGATGGACAGCAAGACTGAGGATGAATCAGGCTATTCTTCTTGGAGGAGGAAATTGTGTTTGGAAGGCAGAGAGAGACAGGGCTGGGGGAAGATAGCTTCTGAGTGGTAGAGCATCAGATGCTCAGTTATTTTTCAGTTATGTCTGACTTTTTGTGACCACATTTAGGGTTTTCTTAACAAGGATACTGGAGTGATTTGCCATATCCTTCTCCAGCTCATTTTACACATGAGAAAACTGAAGCAAGCAAGGTTAAGTGACTCACCCAGGGTCACACAGCTAGTAAGTGTCTGAGGCCAGATTTGAACTCAGGAAGATGAGTCTCCCTGACTCCAGGCCCAACGGTCTATCCCCTGACTGCCCTAGATGTTCGGGTAGATTTGCCCAAATAGGTATGGACATCTGAGCTGGAGAGATCCCACTGACAAGGGCATGAAATAAGGTTGGGCTAAGTCTTCACAGGGTGGATGAGTGGAGGGCACGTTAATACCCAGACTAAAAACTTTAGATTTGACATGAACCATTTGATACCATTACTGGTTTCTAAACTAGTGGTGGGAGATGTCATTTATGAGAATCTAGAACTGAGGTAAGATAGATCCTTCACATCAAATACAATGTTGTTCAGTCATGTCTAATTCTTTGTGACTCCACTGGTGGTTTTCTTAGCAAAGATACTGGGGTGGTTTGCCATTTCCAGCTGAGGTAAACAGGGTTAAGCGACTTGCCCAGAGTCACACAGCTAGTAAATATCTAAGACTGGATTCAAACTCGGGAAGATGAGTCTTTCTGACTCCAGGCATTGTGGCAACTAGCTGCCCCAAGCTAAATGAGACACGTCTTGGCTAAGAATCCTGAGCCTTACTTCTTCTCAGCATTGGGAAGTGAGAAGGGAAATGAGATGAGTTCTCTCCCTTCGGGACCTCTCTTAGCGGGCTATCACCTCGATAAAGACTTAAGACAAGAAAAAGCTCATTGGGACATAGGGAAGCCCCAGCACTGTCTTTGAACAGCTTGGGAAGATGGCACCCAGGAATCATTGAGGGGTATCATAGAAATACCTCTGGGCAGGGGAGTTCTGGGGGTGCTTGGGGGCCAGAAAGAGATGTCTGGAAGATTTCTTGAGGAGTTAGAGATATGATTGGGTGGCAGTTTGGGAGGGGTAATTCCCAAGGCTAAGGGGGGATGCCTGGGAGAGACATTGAAGGCAAGGGGGAAGGACTGGTGAGGGGAATGGAATCCCAGACCCAACTGACCTCTTCTCTCTAGCAATGCTTAATTTCCTGATGCATGACAAGCACACTGGGTCCGCATGGAATGTCCTCATATGGACGATGCTTTTTGTGGGTCAGGGAATAATGGTCAGCCTGTACTGTCAGGAGTGGTATGCCCGGAAGCAATGCCCACTGTCCCAGGTAAGGGACCACTCCCTAGTTCCTTCCTTCCTTCCTACTTCTCATCCTAGACCAAGGCCCTCAGATTGTCCCAAATGCAGCCTATGTTTTAGGTTAATGACAAGGCATCTTTCTCACTAGCCAGTTTATTTTTCCTATCCCTACTCCTAGGTGCCTTGACCTACCCATTCCCCCTAGACTCTACCCTACCCACATACACTGGTTCTTTGACCAATAAAACTCCTTTCCCCCTAAACTCATATACTTAGGACTGGATTTCATATTGGAGAGGAGGTGTCTATCTCCCCCCTGCCAGCCTGAGTTCACTTCAGGGTGGAAGTTCTTTTGGGTCATTTATACCCATTCACCCCATACTTCATCCCTAACAAAAGGGGTCCTTGCTCACATTCTCCTTTCTCTGGTACAGATGACCTTCTGGGGACTGGTTACCCCACGATCCTGGTTCTGCCACATCTAGAGGTCAACGTGCTGCTATGTTCCTCCAGTCAAAGTCTAGACCTGGGATTTTTCTTCCCAGAGTCTCAGCCCCATCCCCTGGAACCAAGGCCGTACAATCCTTAGTACCACCCTGGTGGCAAAAAAACAGCTGGAGTACATGAAACCTGCCAGTGGGTGCCAGGGGAAGACACCAGGAAACATACAGACCACTGGACAGAAAGGAAGGTCCTCTCTCTTCCTCTATCTCAGGTTTCAGATACAGGGCTCTGCCTACCTATACCTCTCTAGGGTTTAAGAGATTTGGAGGAACCTTGAAAGGACTTGAGAGGATGAGGGAATTTGAATAAACTGGGGAGGGTGGGCGGTTGGGGTAGGGGAGCTGGGGTATTGTCTCCTCTTTCTCTTCCTACCAACAATAAACTTCCCTTTCTGAGTTCATTCATTGCAAAACTGTTTCTGCATATACAGGTTAACTCTGTGGCTGGGAGGGAATGAAGACGGGGCTGCCTTAATGAATGAAAACCTGTTATAGTCACCTTCTGTGCTCCCCAACTTCCCCTCTGACCTTTGTCCCATATATACACTTTCTCAGATTCTCCCTCTCCTGCTCCCACTATTCTGCTACCCCTGCATCCTTTTTGTGACTGTTCTACTCCCAGCCATGATCTACTCTTCCAGCTCCTGATACCTTTGCCTGACTGGAGAGAGAGACAGACAGACAGATAGATAGACAGAAAGACAGACAGGTAGAGACAGAGAGAGAGAGAGACAGAGACAGAGACAGAGACATAGAAATGTAGACATAGACATAGATATAGATAAAGATATAGAGATGGATGTAGATGTGTGTATATATATATGTGTAACAGCAAGCACCCTATTATACCCAGGGTGGCTGCTAGCACAGGTTCCTAGATCTGCTTTTCTAAAGGAAAGCAATTCAAAATGGGTTAACAATCTTACTTTAATCAATCAAACATATACCATTTACCTAGTTCAGGGGAAAAAGTCAGCACCCTGAACTTCAGAGAATACAAACAGAATACAAAACACAAGTTACAAGCAGACAAAGAAACAGATCAGCAGAGGGGCTTCCAACCATCCAACCATTACATCAGTTACCTATTCAGTTACCAGAGAGGGAAGCACTAACATCTGGGTTTTTCACAGCCGG
Organism: Pseudochirops cupreus; assembly: GCA_028627135.1. Lineage (NCBI taxonomy): Eukaryota > Metazoa > Chordata > Mammalia > Diprotodontia > Pseudocheiridae > Pseudochirops > Pseudochirops cupreus. Next base: position 385,658,695 of record CM053581.1, on the reverse strand, counting down.
GGGGCTCAACAGCTTCCCAGAGTCTCTTCTGGCCAAATCACACAACTCTTCTCAAAGTGAGCCCCAGAAAAACCTCACATCAGGGTATATGTAGCTTTCTCCTGGCTCGGAGAAGGTCACAGCCCTCTTGACCCACTGCCCAATCACAAAGCTACAAGGCACGGGCATTCCCAGAGAACAAGCCTGGTGCCACAGGCTCCGTGTGACCACATTCAGCCTATTAGGGGCAGAGTATACTTTCAAA
>CM053581.1:385645468-385658351 GCA_028627135.1 Pseudochirops cupreus | reverse complement strand
CCAGCACTAACTCTTATGTTTACCAGTCATGTAACTGTGAACAAGTTGACTACCCTCTTTGAGCCTTGGGTTCCTCATCTGTAAAATGGGAATAATACCCACCTCAGTGTTATTGTGGGGATGATGCTTTGTTACTCTTGAAGCACCATGGAAATTTGAGTTATTGTTATAGATATTATTATTAATAATCGGGATAAGAGATTGACCCATGATCTGTGGCACAGGGTTCCAGGAGAAGTTCTCCTATCTGTGAGAATAACCTCACAATACCACCGAAATTTGGTGATATTATTGGGAGTATACAATAATATCACCCAGTGGGTGGTATTCTTATACCCATTTTATTGATGAGCACACTGAAGCAGAGGTTACATGACTTGGCCAGGGTTATACCTCTCATAAGTGCCTTTATGCAGGAGTTGTGCTCAAATCTTCCAAGTTAAGGGCTCCCCATCTATTTTTCCACCTTGCTGCTCCCAGAAGGACACCTTTGTCCGTATTTCCTTACTTCCTGCGATCTCATTGTTAAGAGTCTTCCTTCCATTAGTGCAGATCATAGCCCATGCATGTGTCTTCATCCTGTGTCCTTTTTGCCCATGCGCTTAGTACAGCATCTGAAACAAGATGCAACAGGTTCTGGATCCCTTCTCTGCTACTTATGCTAATTTTGACTTAACAATTAACACCAACAAAACACAAGTCCTTCACCAGCCAGCACCATACCATCTGTATGTGGAACCACCAGTTACAGCAAGTGGAGAAATATTGAAGGCTGTGGATAAGTTCATTTACCTTGGCAGTATACTTTCCAGGGATGCACACATCGGTGATGAGGGTGACCATGCATTGCCAGTTAGTCGTTTGTGAAGCTTTAAAACAGTGGTTCTCAACCTTGCTAATGCCACAACCCTTTAATACTCATATGTAGACGTATCTGCATGTGGGCAGACCCGCCTGGAGACGGATAGAGGAGGGGTGTCTCGGTTCCTAAGACCATTGGAAATATGTGTTTTCCAGTGGTCTTAGGCGACCCCTGTGAAAGGGTCATTTCACCCCCAAAGGGGTCGCGACCCACAAGTTGAGAACCGCTGCTCTAAAGTTTCGAAAGTGTAGGAGAAAAGAGGTATTAGACTGCTTTCCATGAAGGGCTATGGAACTGTTGTGCTGATCTCATTGTAGTATGCCTGTAAAACCTGGACAGTACACCAATACCATGGCAGGAAACCGAATCACTTCCATTTGAATTGTCTTACAAGGAGTCTGAAGCTCACCAGGCAAGATAAGGTATGGCTCACTGAGGTCCTTTCTCAAACTGAACTGCCAAGCATTCAAACTCTACTGCAGAGAAAGCAGCTCCAGTGGGCTGGCCACATTGTTCTGATGCCAAATGTTTATTTACCTAAAAGACTATTTTACAGAGAAGTCACACAAGGCAAGTGCTCACATGGAGGTCAGAAAAAGAGATACAAAGACATTCTCAAGGTATCTCCTGAGGAACTTTGGAATTGGTCGAGTGAAATAGGAGAGACCGGCAAAGGACCACCCAGCACGGTGCATCAGAGAAGGCACCATGCTCTATGAACAAAGCAGAATTGCAGTAACTCAAAAGCAAATGTCGAGGTATTTCCACTCCAAATGTTCATGTGGACCATTTGTGCCCAGTGTGGCTATCCAACTCCAAGTCACAGTCTACCAGGGGTAGGGAACCTGTGGGCTCAAGGCCACATGTGGCCCTCTAAGTCTTCAGTCCCTTTGATTGAAACCAAATTTCAAAGAACAAATCCCTTTAATAAAAAAGCCTTGAGGCCACAGGTTACCCATCCCTGATTGGCAATAGGCTTTCTACTATATCTGTTTAATTTTTCTTTCATAGATTATAAGACCATTCTCTTTAACATCTTGTTAATGAAGTTCTTTAATATTCTCAAGGATGCTGCAATCTGCACAGTCATCATCTATGAACAAGAGCATCTGAAGAGTCTTAACTGAGCAACTGAGTATATCTAGAAACCATACAAAAATAGCTGTTAGCAGGCTTATAGGGCAGCAGTGAAGATGCAGAGATGGTTCAACTAAAAAGGAAATTATCCTGGGAAAGGTGATGTCCTGTTTCCCCAGAGAGCCCCCCCCACATACCCCTTCTAGAGTTTGAGAGGTAGGGGCTGGAAGACAGGAGATATGGTGTGGAAGGGTCATGATTGAATAAGGCAGCAGATGCATATCTGTGCCTTTTTACTTCCCGTTTTTATGCATTGATGGATTAGGTTTAAGCTCCTACAATTGTTCATAATACATTCTTTTTCACTTTGTGAAAAGCAAAGGATAAGAAAAATAATCATTTTAGATTTATTAAAGAAAATCAAGGCATCAAAGAAAAGATAGAGTGGCTGTTTGGGGATGTGTTTTGCTTCTTTTTTTCCACTGTGACATCATATTTGGCGAGGGTGATAGGTTTTGACTGAAGTGGCTATCACCTTAGTGAAAATCCAGGCAGGAGGTTTGAGGTAACTTTGAGTGCAATACCTAAATACACCACTAGGTGGCTTGTTCTCTCCTGTTGTGGATACGCGTATGGTATAAATTTGACTGAGCTATTCTCTCGCTAGGGGGCGCTCAAAGGCTACAAAAAGCTTGATGTCTTCTACAGTAGTGTTAATTTCATTCTTTAGTTTATTTCAAAAGTAGTCTCTCCTCCTGAGCAAGTTACCATGTTGGAATCTTAGTATACACAAGGAAATATAATATCAAAACTATGGAAATTACTACTATTATCTGTCTTGGGCCCCTAGAGTTTTTACTCCCTCATACAGGACAGCTAGGTGGTATAGGATAGAGCACTGGGCTTGGAATCAGAAAGACTCATCCTTATGCGTTCAAATCCAACCTCAGACATTTATTAACTGTCATCTATAACATGAGCTAGAGAAAGAAATGGCAAACCATTCTAGTATCTTTGCCAAGAAAACCCCAAAATGGAGTACGGAGAGTCAAACATGAGGGAAATGACTGAACAACAAAACTACTCACATTGATTCAGACATCCGCTATGAAAATGAAAAGGGAAATTTATAAATCCACCTTCCTTCTGTAGACCTAGGAATTGTGCCCTGTCTCTAGCCCTTTCATACCCTCTCTCTTTTCAGACCTATTTTGATTGGGGAAAGTCACTTAAGTATGTCCATCCAGGCTCATAAAGAACAGGAGAGGGGAAGGAGAAGGGCTTTTGCTTCCTTGTCTCAGGAGCAGTGAAATCCCAGAGAGCCATTGCTCTCCTCTGCTCACCAGCTTGGTTCTTGGAAGGATTGCTCAGAGTTCATAATCCTCATCAGACTCCATATTGTTGATTGTCTACTCCCCACATGGTTCCCACTCAGTCCTCATTGCTGTGCTGCCTTATTTGTCTTTCTCTCTTTTTTTTGGTCTTTTTTTTTTTTTGAAGGGGGCAAAGCAGGGCAATTGGGGGATAAGTGACTTGCCCAAGGTCACACAGCTAATAAGTGTTAAGTGTCTGAGGCCAGATTTGAATTCAGGTCCTCCTGATTCCAGGGCCAATGCTCTACTCACTGAGTCACCTAGCTGCCTCCTTGCTTGTCTCTTGATCCAAGAAATTATAAAGCTGAAGAGCCCATACAACCAACACAGTCAATGTCCCTTTACCCTATAGCATGATCAGCAGGAAGATAGCATGATTGGCACTCTTATTTCTGATACAAGGGCTATAGAATCTGCTCACTTGGAATCATCCATCACTAGTGCAAGGAATGCTTCCAACAGGCCATGAAAATGAAGAAAAAATCCTTCAAAATTCATACACCAGCAAAGAGAATGATCTTCAGCCTAAAAAGCGCAGAACAAAAATGGCTAAGGGAGTCCGTATCTAAAGATAAGTAGTGAGTTAATAAGACAGCAGGTCGATCCCCTGGTTAAGTTCAAGTCATCAAAGCCAGAGGGATCAAAAACTGGGATGCTGGAAGAACAGGAGCCTGTGATTACTGAGTCACTCTCATCATTGTAACACTAAGGAGAATAGCAAGTTGTATGTTAACTGTTAGCACCCATTGCTCACATTCCTTTATCCTTGACCTGTATTTCATAGAGTTGTAGAATTTACAGGGGATTTCAATGGCTCCTTTAAACTATGTCAGATGCACCTATTGTTCTTTCACATCTCAACTGAATATTTTCTGTCCACTGTCTATGCTGCTTGTCACTAGTCCTGGATTGCAATCCCTCACCAGGCAAGGACTATGTATCTACCTTCAGTCCAAAATTTAGAATAACTCCTGGGTAATCTTATACTTAAGAAATGCTTTTTGTGGTGGTAATGATAGTTATTTTATTTTACTTTATAGGACGGGAATGGCAAAGCAATTGGGGTTAAGTGACTTGCCCAAGGTCACACAGCTAGTGTGTCAAGTGTCTGAGGCCAGATTTGAACTCAGGTCCTCCTGACTGCAGGGCCGCTGCTCTATTCACTTCACCACCTAGCTGCCCCTGTGAGGGTTATTTAAAAGAAAAGTAACCTATAAAATGGACAGAAAAACACAAATACCCCTCTGAAAGCCTGGTAGGTTTATCATATTAACTTGAATATAGATTACTCCCAAATATTTAAGGCTATGACATTTGTTTTAAAGGAAGAATTACACTTGTAAAAATTTATTGTAATTTCTGTATATGCCTTTACATTCAAGTAAAGATGTTTTATTTATTTTTTTATTTTTATAAAAAACATTATGGAAAGTGGAAGACGAACTGTAGTGCTAGAGAAGAACAAATGTCTCAATTTTTTAAAAAATGGGGGTAGGGAATGGTTAAATAAACAGTTAAATAAGCTTTTCTTTAATTCCTGACAAATTCTTAAAAGTATTATTAAAGAGAATAGTCAAGTGAGAATAATCACATTTCCTTTTTTGATAGGATTCTATACCTTGCAGATCAGACAAGTGCTGTGGATATCATTTATCTAGATTTTTAAAAAACTTTAGGATGGTCATTATTAATTTCTTATTATGTCAATTATATATATATGTAGCACAGGTCAGCCAAGACCCAGGAAGAGTCAGGAAGTTAGTCATCAGAAACTTTCAAGGACCAAAGGTTGTAGAGATTTGATAGGATAGAAGGTGTACAATCCAAAGCCCCCTGGGGTTCTTTTGTCCTTGAAGAAATATCCATCTCCTCCATTTGTTTATGGATTCCTTGAATCTATCTTTTGCTTATTTTTGTATACCCAACACTTAGCACAGTCCCTGGCACATTTGTTGTTGTGGTGATGACAAACAACATTTTGCCATTTCCTTCTTCAGCACATTTTACAGATAAGGAAATTGAGGCAAATGGTGTTAAGTGACTTGTCTAGGGCACACAGCTAGTAAGTGTCTCAGGCTAGATCTGAACTCAAGAAGTCTTCCTGACTCTAGACCCAACACTCTAATCCACTGTGCCTCCTAGCTGCCCTATAATAACAATTACAGGGTACAATTTTTTGTAATACAGGACTATTGATGAGTAGAATGGAATTCTTTAGGAAGGGGAGCTAGAATAATATTTTGTTTAATTAGAGTTAAAAGTGTTCCTTTTCATCAAAATTGACTGCAAATGTTTATCAGTTAATGTTGCATGGGTTAGTGTTGCAGTTGGACACACTGTAACTTGACTCCAACATAGTGATATCATTTTGGTCCTCTTCAAGCAGGAAGGACAGCAGCCACCACCACTATTCCCTCTTGCTATGTAGCCTCCTTCTGACTACTCTAATAATGATAAAGTTCTTAGAAGTTACATGTATCATTTTCCCAGATATGAATGTAAACAAATTTTATCAAGTCTCTTATGATTACTTTTTCATGTTTACCTTTTTATGTTTCTCTTGAGTCTTCCATCTGAATATCAGCTCTGATCTTTTCTTCAGGAATGTTTGAAAATCTTCCATTTCATTAAATATCCATTTTTCCTCTGAGGGATGATACTCAGTTTTGCTGAGTATGTCATTCTTGGTTGTAATCCTAGCTCCTTTGTCTTCCAGAATATGATATTCCAGGCCCTCCACTCCTTTAACATAGAATCTGTTAAATCTTGTGCGATCCTGACTGACTTCATGATATTTGAATTGTTTCTTTCCAGCTGCTTGCAATATTTTATTCTTGACCTGGGAGCTCTGGAATTTGGCTATAATATTTCTGGGAATTTTTATTTTGGGATCTCTGTCAAGAGGTAATTGATGGATTCTTTCAATTTCTGTTTTGCCCTCTGGATCTAAGATATCAGGGCAGTTTTACCTTTTTGTTTCTTGAAATATGATGTTTTCTAGGCTTTTAAAAAATTACAAAGTTTTAATATTTTTAAAAGTTAATTTATTTTTAGTCTTCAACATTTACTTCCATAAGTTTTAAATTTTCTCCCTCTCCCTCCTTCCTCCATCCCCAAGATGGCACGCAATCCAGTATAGGCTCTACACATACATTCCCATTCAACATTTAGTCATGTTGCATCAAAGAACAAGAATGAATATGAAGAACCAGGAGAAAGAAAAAACAAAAAAGAAAAATAAAATAGTCTGCTTCACTCTGCATTCAGACTCCATAGTTTTCTCTGAATGTGGACAGCATTTTCCATCATTAGTCCTTTGGAATTGTTTTAGGTCTTTGCATTGCTGAGAAGGGCTAAGTCTATCAAAGTCAGTTATCACACAATGTGGCTGTTACTGTGTACAATGTTCTCCTAGTTCTGCGCCTTTCACTCAGCATTAGTTCATATAAGTCTTTCCAGGTTTTTCTGAAGTCCTAGGCTCTTTTTTTTTTAATCATGGCTTTGGGAAATCTAATAATTCTTAAATTATTTCTTCTAGAGCTATTTTCTAGGTCAGTTGTTTTTCCAATGAAAAACCTTTTCTTGTATTTTTTTCATACTTTTGACTTTGTTTTAGTGTTTCTTGAAGTCTCACGGAGTCATTAGCTTCCACTTACCCAAGTCTAATTTTTAGGGAATTATTTTCTTCAGTGAGTTTTTGTATTTCTTTTCTATTTGGCCAATTCTGCTCTTTAAGGAGTCATTTTCTTCAATGAATTTTTGTGCTTCTTTTACCATTAGGCCAGTTCTGTTTTTTAAGGTGTTATTTCCTGCAATTCTGTTTATGCCTCTTTTACCAACTTGCTAATTTTGTCACAAGCCTTGCTTCGTCTTTTCCCAATTTTTCCTCTACCACTCTTATCTCTTTCTTTAACTCTTCCAGGAATTCTTTTTGGCCTTGGATCCAATTAGTATTTTTCTTTGAGGCTTTGCTTGTAGCTGTTTTCACATTGTTATCATCTAAGTTTATGTCTTGGTCTTTCCTACTCCAATAGTAGCTTTTTATGGTCAGGTTCTTTTTTTGTTGTTTGCTCATTTTCCCCGCCTATATTTTTTTATTTTAGATTTTATGTTAAATCTGGGTTCTGCTCACCTGGGGTTGGGGAAGACAGTGTCCCAAGCTTCAGAAATTTTTGTGCTGCAATTTTCAGAGCTAGTTCTAGGGGCATGGGGTAAGTGTCTGAAAATTTTGGTGCTTCTAAGGTAGCCCTGATGGAAGGAGAGATGTGGTCACTGCTTTCATGGGCTGTGCTTTGTTCTTTACCCAGGAAAGGCCCCTGCTCTCCTGTAGCCACAAGCATTAGCACTCCTGCCTTGGAAGTGTAACAGGATCCTTGCTCCCTTAACAGACCACAAGTGCTCCTCTCAGCCCTGGAATTTATACCTAGAATTGCATATGGACAATAGGGTTGCTAGTCAATGCCAGCTCCTTCCAGTGCTAACAAAGAGTTGCCTGTAATCTCTTTCTGACCAATTGTCTGACCCCCTTAACATTTTTGGGCTGACAGCTGCCAAAGTTGTTGCTGCTACTCCTGCTGCCCCCACCACTGTGGCCAACACTGTTACTGACACCTCTAATAGGGCCAATAGCTTGTACTGCTCCTTTACTCTGGGCCAGTCCCAACCCTGGTATCACGGACCTCTCCTGCCAACCTCCTCAATTATCTTAAACTGTAAAAAAAAAAAAAAAGTCTCACTGACATCTTGTTGACTCTGTCCCTCCAAACTTTGATTTGAGAAGTTACTTTAAAGTTGTTTGGAGGGAAATATTGGAAGAGGTCAGCTGGGCTACTGCCTGTACTCTACCATCTTTAATTTCTCACTATTTTGTCTTTTAGGAGGTATTATAAGTGTTCTTGGGACTTAATTGGTTCAAAGGTCTAAAGCTCAGACCATTTTGACATAGCTTCCTTGTGACCCAAATACAAAAGTCATCCCATGAAGAGTCAGGAAGGAGCTATATAAGTGGCTCCCAAAGGGAGAAGAACATAAATATTGATGTTAATTTCAGTTCTTCCAAAAGGATGTCAAGTCACTGGCTGCTGGGCAAAAATCCATTCCAAGGATGGACAATTAAGTCAGTTTTTATAAATAGTCTAAAAACTGTATGATTCCACAGGAAAAGACTGGTCAGGACTTGAGAGACTTTTTGGTAGACCAAAAGATTTCAATTTTTCCCTCTGCCTTTTGGGTGACAGGCGAGTAAGGTAAAAAACATTGTGGGATAACATGGTACAATAGAAAGAATACTGGCTCTGGAATCAAAGGATCTGGGTTCAAATACTACCTTTGACAGTCACTTAACCTCCAAAGGTCTCAGTTTTCTCATCTTTAAAATGAGGGAGTCAGACTAGATGGTCCTACATCTATGATTCTATGGTCTTCTGATGTATCTTACCACTTTTTCAGATAAGCAAATCAAAAAGTGGTAGATTCAACATCATTGCTGCCAGGATCACAGAAAACAAAGTGGGATTTTCATCTTTCTATCATGAAAGGAACACTATGGAAGCATCCTCAAAGTGACTACACAAGAGGGAGAAAGTGAGACAAAGCTCACCTGAGGAGTTGTGTTTGGGACTGCAGAACACAGGCTTCTTTAAGACTTTCACTAGTGTGGAAGAAATAGTAGGGATGGAGAGGGGCAAGTCTCAGAAATAGTGAAACTGGGGAATGTAAGTTCAAAGGGAGATGACATGATGTGAAAGTGACAAATGAAAAAGGAAAAGGCAAAAAGTTAGATTACAAAACACTCCCTAATGCACCCCACTGCTTCAGTTTAGAATGAACATTCCTGGGAGTAGATTCTAGATTATTCTCACAGAGAAATAAAAGGAATTGAATTAAAATAACGCTTCTTTAAAAAGCATTGCAAATAGATATAATTGATTAGCATAATTAATGAATGTAATATATTGAGTTGACCTCATCAGTTCCCATGAGTCATCATCTCTAAGCAAATGAATCTAAGATCTATATATCCAGTCTCTTCTCTCCCCTGAGCTCCACTTCCATCTCCCTACCTGACTTCTGGACATTTTTAACTGGATGTCCCAAAGGAATCTCAAACTCAACATGTGAAAAATTGAACACATTATCTTTTACTAAACCTTACACTCTTTCAACCTTTCCCATTACTGTCTAGGACACCACCATCCTCTAGTCACCCAGGTTTACAACCTCACTGCCATCTTTGCATGCTCTCTTATCCCAAATAGTCAATCTGTTACCAAATCTCATCTTTTCTATCTCCACAGCTGATGTATATATCCATTCCTTTCTAATAGTTTTCAGGTACTCATCACTTTTCTTCCAGATTATTGAAAAACCTTCCAGTGAGAGTGCCATAGAATGACCTAACACAGATTTACTCTGTGTCAGATGATTCTGGCCTTCTGCCCAATGTAAGCATCACAGATACCAAGGCTCCTTAAAAGTCTACCCAAGATTTTAGGGAAAGAGGAGCCAAGATGGCCACATAGAAGCAGGAAAACTCCATGAGCTCCCCCCATAACCACCTCAAATGCCTATAAAATATGACTCTAAACAAACCTTAGAGATACAGAACCCACAAAGTGACAAAGAGAAACAAATCTCCTGCTGAAGGCAACCTGGCAGGCCAGCAGGAAGGGTCCATTGCAGCATGCTGGGAGCAGAACCCAGCCCCACATGAGCCCTTGGTTTTAGCCCCAGGGCAGCCTGATCAGCCATGGCTAGAGGGACTTCGAGAGAATGGATCACCAGCAGCTGTTTCTAGAATTATCAACCCATAACTGCCAAAGGCAAAGTAAAAGTTCAGTGTGCATTTTGGGAACAGGGGGACTGGGTGCAGTCTAACCTCTACCCCTGGAAGGGAGAAACAGCTGAGATGTGGTGGCTGTGCAGAGCTCCTGGCCTGCAGATTGTAGGGGGACCAAGTGACCTAACCTGCTTGGATCTGGATCACTGTCTTGGGTGCAGGTCCTGGGGTGTGTGACCAGGTGCCAGAGCCTGTGGAGGCTTCAGAGAGGGCACCCAACTAATAGCTCTGGCAGCTGTGAAAACTCCAGCAATTTGGGACAAAGCTCGCCTCTCTGGAAGCAGAGTTCTACTGTGGCAAAAAGCTCAAAAGTCAAGTAACTGAGTGGCAACATGAGCAAGCAAAGGAAGCAAAGCAAGCACAGCCATCAAACCTTAGATTCCTTTTTTGGGGACTAAAAGGATCAAAGCATGGAATGGGAGGAGGACAACACAGTCAGAAATCCTGCACCAAAAGCTTCCAAGAAAAATATGAACTGCTTACAAGCCATAGAAGAACTTAATGAACTTCAATGAAAGAGAGGACTTTCAAGCTTTCTTGATGAAAAAAAACAGAGTTGGATAGAAAATTTGACATTCAGAAACAAGAAGCAAGAGAAGCATGAGGAGGTAAACAGGGAAAAGAAATCATAAGGAGCTCACCAAAGTTGAACTATTTATTTTCCTACGTGGAAAAACAATAATTTTAACTTATGAAACTTTTCTCAGTATGAGGACAGGTGAAGGGAATATAAATGTGTGTGTGTGTATGTGTGTGTATGTATGTATGTATACATACATATATATGTTGATATAGGAAGATATATGGGCCTATGAATACATATGTGAGTGTGTGTATATATGTGTACAGGTATATATAGACAGAGGGCATAGGATCAATTGAATAGGAAGGAATGATACTTAAAAGGTTAAATTAAGCGATGAGAGAGCAATGTAATGAGAGGAGATGGGGAAAGACAGAATGGGGTAAAAACAAGAACTGAATGGTCTTTTTTTTAGTTTTTGGAGGGGGGATGGCAGGGCAATTGGGACTAAGTGACTTGCCCAAAGTCACAATGCTAGTAAGTGATAAGTATCTGAGGCCAGATTTGAACTCAGGTCCTCCTGACTCCAGGGCTGGTGCTCTATTTACTGGGCCACCTAGCCGCCCCATAGACTTATCTTTTCTCAACAATGCAATGATCTAAGACAATTCCAAAACACTCATGATGGAGTCACCCAGAGAAAGAACTATGGAGTCTGAATGCAGATCAAAGCAGGCTATTTTCTTTTTTGGTTTCTTTTTTCTTTTTCCTGGTTTTCCCCTTTTGTTCTGATTCTTCTTTCACAATGTGACTAATGTGTAAATATGTTTAATATGATTGTACTTGTTTAGCCTATACCAGACTGCATGCCGTTTTGGGGAGGGGGGAGGGGAGAGAGGAGGAAAAAATTTAGAATTCAAAATCTTATAAAAGTGAATATTGAAAATTAAGAATAAATAAATATTTTTAAAAGGAAAACAAGAAAGGTATTTGAGTATGGGATAGATATGGTACTGGGAAACTGGTAGAATTTACCACATGCCACATGCCACATGTTCTTTCTGAAGCTGCCAGTCAGGCTTAATTTACTCCTGTGCTGTTGAAGTCCGCTGACTCAGTCCAGGTTTCATCACCAGGGGCACATATCTTCATTTCTGGAGACAACTTAAGCAATATGTGACGCCCTCTGGTGTCATCAGAAATGTCAGAGTCCAGCGCTGTTGGGCTCAGGTAGTCCATGGGCAATGGCTGGATGAAAGCTGAAAAGTGTTTTCCCCCTATCTGTTTGCAAAGCTTTAGCGAAGTTAGATATGCAACAATCAGCTGTAGCAGTGAACCATCCTCTCCCAAATTCTGGTGGGTTGTAGCATGCTCAGCACTGGGTGACCTTCTGTAAGGAAGCAGCAGCTTTGGTCATTGCCACCTGAAAACTGCTTCTTGACTGGGAGCAGCTATAATAGGCCAGACAGATAGCGTCAGGTCTTTTCAGGACGTTGTTGTCAGATAGCCTCAGCAAGTTTTAAAAATCTGACACAATTCAAGGTTTCACACTTTCTGGCTAGCACTGTAGGGTGCTTGTGAATTTCTCCTGGGCATGTGAAAGTAGCCAAGATGTGGGGACAGGTGCCTGGGTCTGGACGGTCCACACATTGACCTAGATAGAGTGTTGAACTAAATGGATAAGGCAGGTCAGTTCACTTCAGTACCTCCACCACTCCCCCCAAAAAGGAAAAGGGCCTATATGTACCAAAATATTTATAGAAACTTATTTGTGGTGGCAAAGAATTATAAATTAAGGGGATGCCTATCAGTTGGGAAGTGGCTGAACAAGGTGTGGCATATGACTGTGATGGAATTCTATTGTGCTATAAGAAATGATGAGCAGAGGGCAGTTAATAAAACACCGGCCCTGGAGTCAGGAGGACCTGACTTCAAATTCAGCCTCAGCCACTTGACACACTTACCAGTTGTGTGACCTTGGGCAAGTCACTTAACCCTGATTACCTTGCCTTCCCCCTCCAAAAAGAAAGAAAAAGAATGGTAAGCAGGATGCTTTCATAAAAACCTGTTAAAATTTACATGAACTGATAGTAAGCAAAGTGAACAGAACCACAAGAACACTGTCCACAGTAACCAATTTGTATGATGATTAATTGTGAATGATTTAGCTATTCTGATCAATGCAAAGGACTTTTGATGAAAAATGCCAT
>CM053581.1:385615102-385644968 GCA_028627135.1 Pseudochirops cupreus | reverse complement strand
GTATATATATATATATATATATATATATATATATATATATATATATATATATATACACACACATACATATCCACGATCATCACCGATGTGGGGGAAGTACCCACACCTGAACACCCGTCAGGGTCCTGCTTGGGCCAGCAGGGCTCCAACTGCTTAGTGGAATATATCTATACATATTTACAATCATCACCAATTCGGGGAAGCACAAACACCTGACCACACAAGCTGGGGAATCCCAGGTACAGCCATCAGGGTTCCGCTCGGGAGGGTCCCAGGCAGGATGTCTCCTCTATGGGTGAGATTCCAATTTAGGGTCTGAATCTTACAGTTTAAGTAGTGCTGAGAACAAAGAAGACATATTGTCAGGTGTTTTTTTTAGCAAGCATCATCTTGTATGAGGCCGGGGAGGGAGGCCAATCCCTCCAAGGGCCCCCCCAAGAACAATGTTTCCTTGGAGTGGCTAGTTCCAGGAGTTGGGCAGTTAACCATATCTCTTCTCAAGGTCCTGGCCAGGGTCCCAAGAGAAGCGCAGCCCTCATGTTCCCAGGATTTTCTGTTCCAAAACAACTCAGGGTAATAGAAAGGTCTTATTGAATTAGGGCCTTGGTTTGTATAATCTTATTCCTTACAGAGGGGCTTACCTTGCCCCTTCAAGAGTTTGGTATATTTTGTCATCAAACATCATGCGATATTTATAGTCATGATCTTGATCATGGGCACTGTAAATATTGAATTGGTGCTATAGGTGTCTGAATAAATGTTTTGCTTCTGCCTTTTATATGGAGAGTCTGTTATATTTTGTGATTACAAACTATGCCAGCATATTTACAGTTGCCAGCCGTGCTGTGAATATTATATTGGTGCTACCAAAAATCTTTTGGGTAGAGTCAGGACCTGGGGAAACCCAAAGTAACTTGTAACCATCTCTAGCATTCCTAAGGAGTTACTGGGGTCAGGCATCATTCTGGGTGTAGACAACCTTAATCACATTGGGTTGGATTTAAAAAATAAAATTTTTTCCCAAACGATATAATAAATCATTTTTACTATAAGACCAACACTTCTATCTCAAGAGGTCGGTAGTGTGCTTTATAATCAGCCCTGGAAGTGTCTGGCATACCGTAAGCACTTAATAAATGTTTCATGCATCTATAGAGGATCCTACTTAGAAGCAAGTGGGTGGTATGATGGATAGAACACTGAATCTGGAGTCAGGAAGATGGGTTCAAATGCAGTCTCAGACATTTCTCAGCAGAGTGACCTTGGGCAAGTCACTTTAATCTGTCTACCTCAGTTTTCTCATCTGTAAAATGGGGATAATAATAGTACCTACAACCCAGAGTTGTGGTGAGGATAAAATGAGATATTTGCAAAGCATTTTGCAAAGCTTAAAGTTCTATATAAATGTGAGGTGTTATTATTGCATTGAACAGTGTACTCGGGTCTTTCAAAGTTATTTTTCTTTATAATATTACTATATGAGTTACATGTAATTTTGAGTTCCTTTTTTATAATGTTCTTGAATAAGATTTATTTCACAATCAAGATTGAGCAAGGTCCCAGAGTTTGCCTAAAATCTCCTTTAACAATGCTTCCTAAAAGAGATTAATAGCCACTTGATTTCCAATAAAGTGAAACCTAAAACTACCTAGTCCCTCTATAATTACTCTCCTCAAGGGCTCCCTGACCCCCACCCTGACTTCTTCATTCTATTCTGTGGATCCAGGGCTAGGGAACCTGTAGCTGCAAGGCCACATGTGGTCCTCTAGGTCCTCAAGTGCTGCCCTTTGATTGAATTCTCTTGGAGGCTGAAGGTTCAAGGGCTTGGGAAAAAGATTACAGTTGTTCGGTCGTTTCCTTCCCACCAGACCTTTTGTGACCCCATTTAGGGTTTTCTTGGCAAAGATACTGGAGTGGTTTGCCATTTCCTTCTCCAGTTCATTTTCAGGGGAGGAAAGTGAGGCAAATAGGGGTTAGTGACTTGCCCAAGGTCACCCAGCTAGTAAGTGCCTGAGGTTGGTTTTGATTTCAGGTCTTCCTGACTCCAGGCCAGCACCCTATCCATTGCACCACCTAGCTACACTACTCTTTGGAAGATTGGTCGAGAGCCCCCTTGCCTTTTTCTGTTGCCTGCCCTAAAATTCATTCAAGAGAAGAGTTCTCCTTGAGATGATCTGAGAACAGAGCTTGGGAATTAGTAGAGAAAGACCAATAAGGATAATTTTTTTAATTTTTTAAAATAAATTAATTTATTTTTTTTTTAGTTTTCAACATTCACTTCCATAAGTTTTAAATTTTCTCTGCCTCCCTCTCCAAGATGGCATGCAATCCAATATAGGCTCTACAAATATATTTTTATTAAACACATTTTCACATCAGTCATGTTGTATAGAAGAATTGGAATCAATGGGAGGAACCATGAGAAAGAAAAAGCAAGACTAGAATAATTTTTAAAATGCTTTTGTAATATTCCTAAAAGGAGCAGAGGGTGAGGTAGTTGTCATGCTTCTATGGGACCTTGGAGATATCCCTCATTTTATACATCAGGAAACAGGCCCAGAGTAACTTGTCCAAGACCACGGTTAAATTGCAGAGCTGGGACTAGAAACCAAATTCCCAGGCAGTCAGTCCACAAGTGCGTAGAATACCTCTGTTACCAGTCAAGCACTGTGTGCTTAGATACAAAAATAAAATAACCTCTGTCTATTAATAATAGATAATTAATAATAGAAGCTTACATTCCAGTAGGGGAGAAAACATGTAAAAAGTGTGTACACTAGGTCATTTTATTGGGAAAATGACAGGCAGCTAGCAGTAATCAGGATTGGCCATGGAAAGGGTGGTGTTTGAGCAGAGTTCTGAAGGAAACAGCGGATTCTAAGAGGAAGCTGTGAGGGAAAGTACATGCCAGGCTTGGAGGGCAGTCATTGCAATGACAGGGAAATGGGAGGAGCAGCAAAAAGGCCAGTTTGGTTGGACTACAGAATGTGGGTATTTTGGGGGAAGGGAGGCAATTAGAGTTAAGTGACTTGCCCAGGACCACACAGCTAGTGTCTGAGGCCAAATCTGAACTCAGGTCCTCCTGACTTCAGGCCTGGTACTCTTATCTACTGCATCACTTAGCTATGTAACTACAGAACATGGGAAGGGGAGTAATGTATAACAAGGATGAAAAGGTAGAACTTGGTAAGTCTATAAAAGGCAAATAGAGTTTACATTTTATCCTAAAGGCAACAGGGAACCCTTGGCAGAAGAATGATGTGATTAGATCTGTACTTAAGAAAAGCCTCTTCAGCAATTGTGTGGAAGATGGATTGGAGCGGTAAGAGTAGGGAAGTAAGGGAAGACCAAATGGAAGACTGTTGTAGTAGTCCAGGTGAGAGGCGATAAGAGCCTGAACTAGGCTAGTGACTGGTGTGGAAAGTGGAGAGAAGGGAATGAGAGATGGTGAGAAAGAAAGGGCAAGATGATTTGGTTTTTAGAAAAAAAAATGTAAATTTTATTTGTTTATTTGTAATATTCTTTTCCTTTTAAATTTTGAGTTCCAAATTCTCTTCCTCCTTCCCACCCCTCCCTTACCTACTGAGAAGGCAAGCAAAATTATATCAATCACATGTGAAATTATGCAAAACATATTTGCATATTAGCCATTAGGAAGGAAGAAAGGAAGGAAAGAAGGAAGGAAGGAAGAAAGGAGGAAGGGAGGGAGGAAGGAAGGAAGGAGGGAGGGAGGAAGAGAGGGAAGAAAGGAAAGGAGGGAGGGAGAGAGGGAAGGAAGGAAGGAAGGAAGGAAGGAAGGAAAGAAGGCAGGAAGGAAGGAAGGAAATTATATTTCAATTTGTACTCAGAGTTCATCAGTTCATCTCTCTGAAGGTAGATAGCATTTTTTTTTCATCATAAGTCCTTTGGAATTACTACAACATTGTTGTTACTGTGTACAGTAATCTGGATTTTCTCACTTCACTTTGCATCAGTTCATATAGGTCTTACCATGTTTCTTCTAAAATTCAATAGTACTCCATCACAATCATATGCCATAATTTATTCATCCATTTCCCTAATTGATGAGAATTTTTTCAGTTTCCAATTCTTTGCCACCACAAAAAGAGTTGCTATAAATATTTTTGTACATATAAGTCCTTTTCCTTTTTCTTTGATCTCTTTGTGGTACAAACCCAGTAGTGGTATTGCTAGCCTAATAAGTAGATCATGCTCAGAACTCTATGATGCAGTTTACCTTAATTTTTAACTGTTAGACTCTTTCATGTTTGCCTTTTTATGTTTTTCTTGAGACTTATGTTTGAATGTCAAATTTTCTATTCAGCTTTGGTCTTTTCATCAGGAATGCTTGAAAATCTTCTAATTAAATATCTATTTTCAGGGCAGCTAGGTAGCATAGTGAACAGAGAGCCAGCCCTGGAATCAGGAGGACCTGGGTTCAAATCCAACCTCAGATACTTAACACTTACTAGCCATGTGACCTTGGGCAAGTCACTTCACCCTAATTGCCCTCCAAAAAGCAAAAAAAAAAAAATCTATTTTCCCCCCAAAGGATTGTGTTCAGTTTTTCTGAATAGGTTACTCTTGGTTGTAATCCTAGTTCCTTTGCCTTCCAGAATATCATATCCCAAGCCCTCCACTCCTTTGATGTAAAAGCTGCTAAATATTATGTGGTCCTGACTATGGCTCCATAACATTTAAATTGTTTCTTTCTGGCTGCTTGCAATATTTTCTCCTTGACCTCTGAGCTCTGGAACTTGGCTATAATATTCCTGAGAGTTTTCATTTTGGGATCTCTTTCAAGAGGTAGTTGGTAGATTCTTTCAACTTCTATTTTACCCTCAATTTCTATTTACCCTCTAAGATATCAGAGCACTTTTACTTTGTGATTTCTTGAAATATGTTGTTTAGGTTGTTTGTCTCACCATAGCTTTCAGAGAGTCTAATAATATTTATATTATCTCTCCTCAGTCTATTTTCCAGGTCAGTTGTTTTTCCAATGAGTTATTTCACATTTTCTTCTATTTTTTTTTAAACTTTGCTTTACTGTTTCTTGACGTCTCATGAAGTCACTTGCCCAGTTCTAATTTTTAAGTTATTCCTTTCTTCTGAGCTTTTGTACCTCTTTCTCCATTTAGCCAATTCTATTTTTTAAGGAGTTCTTTTCTTCAATGAATTTTTGTACTTCTTTTACCATTAGGCTAATTTTTAAAAGATGTTATTTCCTTCATTTTTTTGAGCCTATTTTACCAGGCTGTGAATTCTCTTTTCATAATTGTCTTGTATCACTCTCATTTCTTTTCCCAGTTTTCCCTCTACTACTTTTATCTCCTTCTTTAACTCTTCCAGGAATTCTTCTTGAACTTTGGTTCAATTAGCATTTTTCTTTCAGGCTTTGCTTGTAGTTGTTTTCACATTGCCATCTTTTTTTGAGTTTATGTCTTGGTATTCCCTGCCACTGTAGTAGCTTTTTATGGTCAAGTTCTTTTTTTTGTTGTTATTGATTGCTCATTTTTCTAGTTTGTTTCTTGACTTTGAACTTTTAGGTTAAAATTGAGCTCTGCTCACCTGGATTTGGGGAAGCACTGTCCCAAGCTTCAGGCTTTTTTTGTGCTTGTTTTCAGAGCTATTTCTGGGGGCCTGCAAGTTTTCAGTGTTTAGAAGGTGATGTTATCCTGGGAGAGGTATAGTCATTGCTCCCCTTGTCTGGGTTCTGTTCTTCATCCAAGAAGGGCTGCTCCCTTACAGTTAAAAGCACTAGTCCTCCTCTGTGCCTTGATACTGGGACCAGGACCTCTGTTACCTTGTGACTGATCACAAGAGCTCCTCTCAGACCTGGAACTTCAGATCATAACTCCGTATGGGTAATAGAGTTGCCAATCAGTGCCAGCTGTACCCAGTGCCAGCAAAAGGTCCCCTGTAATCTCTTTCTGACTAGTATGATCCCCTTACTTTCTCTGAGCTGAACTCCCAAAGCTGCTGCTGCTGCCACCTCCAAGGCCATTGTGGGTGCTGCTACTAGGCTCCATGCTAGCTCCCACCCTGGTGAAAAATGTTTCCCTCTGACCTTTTGTTGTTCTGAAATTTGATTCAAGGGGTTATTTTTAAATTATTTGAAAATTTTTTTAAATTTAATTATTTGGAGGGGAATGTTGGGAGAGTTTAGCTGGATTATTGCCTGTACTCTGCCATCTTGGCTCCACCCCCTCAAGATTTAACAATGAAATAAATGGTGTGAGAAAGATTGAGGAATTTAGAACAATGCCACAGTTGTGAGCCTGAGTGACTGGAAGGATATGTGGTTTGTCCTTCATTCTCAAAGAGGACCATGACATCAGGAAGATGATAACATGACTTGCAGTTGACTTTGATTTGAGCGAGGGAGGGCTATGTAAAGTCACCAGCTTCACTTTCCCTTCCATAGCCACCTGAGTCAAGTGGCCAGATATCCATAAAGCTGATTGAAAATGGCCCAGGATGCAATGGGAGACCTTGGTCCTTTTAAGCTAAGGTCTTTTCAGGTTCTTACTTTGAGTGAGGCAACACCCATTCAGTGAATAGGTCTCTTTAAGAAGTGAGTCAAAGGAGGAAGGATAACAATGAGAAGAAAGATAGTTTATGGGAAAGATAATGAATTCTGTTTTGAACATATTGAGTTTGAGAAGACATCCAGTTTGAAATGTCCAGTTTGTAGCTAGAGATGTATGACTGGAATTTAGGAGAGAGATATGGGCTGGATACATAGATCTGGGAGTCATTTCCATGATGTCAAAACACTTGGGAATTGATTAATTCACCAAGGATAGAGAAAGAAGGAAAGAGGGCCCAGGCCAGAGCCTTGGGGTATACTCACAACTATGGGGCATGATAAAAACATGAAACAGTAAAGAAAACTAAGAAAGAGATGTCAGATAGGAAGAATAGGGAGAGAGGAGTGTTGTAAAGACCCAGAAAGGAGAAAATGTCCTGGAGAGAGCAGTTTCACTTGAATGGTGCACTTGGAAGCCAGACTGCTGAGGAAGAGGAAGCTGCAAGAGTAAATACCTTTTGCTAGGGGGGTTGGCCATGAAAATGAGAGAGAAAGGATGATTTCTGAAGGAAAAGAACCTAGCGAGATTTTTTTTTAAGATGGGGAGACTTGAAAAAAATTGTTTAAATTTAAAAAATTTTTAAAAAGCCAAAAGGGCAGCTAGGTGGCACAGTAAACAGAGCACTGGTCCTAGAGTCAGGAGGACCTGAGTTCAAATTTGGCCTCAGACACTTAACCTTTACTAGCAATGTGACCTTGGGCAAGTCATTTAACCCCAATTGTCCTGCTGTCCCCTCTCCAAAAAGCAAAAAAAAAAAAGGGGGAGACTTGAGAGCTTGAAGCATAGAAAAGGAATTTGTAGATAAAGAGGCATAGAAGATTAAAGAGGATGGGGCAATTTGCTAAAGAACCCTGAGAGTGGTATCTAGGATACTGGGCCTTAGTGAGAAAGGTGGCCTCTTCCATGGAGTAAGGAAAGAAAGAATGCTGTTATGGGGATTTTTGTTTGTTTGGGATTTGGGGGGAGACAATTGGGGTTAAGTGATTTGCCCAGGGTCACACAGCTAGTTAGTGTCTGAGACTGGATTTGAACTCAGGTCCTAGAGTCAGGACTCTAGGCTCAGTGCTCTATGTACTGCACTACCTAGCTGCCCCATCATGGGGTTTTAAGATGTAGAGGAGAGAAGAGAAAGCTCATAGCAAATAATTTTTATTTTTCTCAGTAAATTATAAGTCATGGAATGTGGAAGAGTGGGATAGAGAATCAATTGTGGGGAAAGAGGCAGAGTAAAGTGAACATTTTTGTCACACTCTCCCAGCATTCCCCACTAAACAACTTTAAAAAGTATGTTGATTCATATTCTAAGTGGAATAACCAACAAAAGTAATTTTTCTGACCATGGACAGCTTAGGAGGACAAAAGCGTTAGTAGATAACAGGTAATGGGATCTGAGATCAGAGGACAGTGTAACATTAAATTGGTTAAATTTAATTAATTAAGCTTTAATTTAAATTAATTAAAATTAATTTAACTAATTAAACTGGTTAAGATTGGGAAAGGAAGAAAGTGAAAATAGAGCAGTAATTATGGCCTAAGAACAAAAGGATGGAGAGCTGTGAATAGGCTTTAAAGAATAGGCTTTAAAAGGGGTAGTGCATAGGGAGAGATAGAATGAACAGGTTATTTATTTGATAAAAAAATTTCAGAGTTTTGGCCAAGGCAGGCAATCACTTGTGGGTGATGTTTAGTAGCTGAAGTAAAATAGAATTCATTGTTGGTGTTGTTCAGGTGTTTATGACCCCACTTGGGGTTTTCTTGGCAAGGATTTTGGGTTGGTTTGCCATTTCCTTCTCCAGCTCATTTGACAGATGAGGAAACTGAGTCAAACAGGGTTTAAGTGACTCGCTGAAGTTCACATTTGAACTCAGGTCTTCCTAACTATTCCAGGCTCAGCACTCTATCCACTGTGACACCTAGGTGTGAGGAGACTGAGGAATGGGGAGGTTAGAGTATCTGTGGCAGCAGCAATGCATAGATCAACAATGGGTTTGCATTCAGGAAAATTCAAAATCCAATCCAACCTCAGACTTTTTAGCTGTGTGAACCTGGGTACATCACTTTTCTTCCGTCTGTCTCAGTTTCTTCAATTGGAAAGTGGTGATAATGGTAATACCTACCTCCTCAGTTGTCTTGAGGAACAAATAAGGTAAAGCACTTAAATGCTTGTTCACATAACAATATGTCTGTTGGTGTCTACTAGTGACTGTGTTGAAGTGATGTTAGTACAAGAGCAGAAGTTGGGGTAGAGAGGAAAACTGTGAGCTGAGTATTGAAAGAGGGGAGGGGGCAGCTAGGTGGAGCAGTGGATAGAGCATGAGCCTTGGAGTCAGGAGGACCGGAGTTGAAATCCAGCCTCAGACACTTACTAGCTGTGTGACCCTGGGCAAGTCACTTCAACCTGATTGCCTTCCCCCAAAAAAATGTTTAAAAAAGAGAAAAAAGGAGAATAACCTGGAGCCGAGCAGATAACAACCATTAGGATCTGGATTGGGTGATTGCTAAGGGCTGCTCAGTGTCCAGCACTTAAGCATGATCGGAGATGTGAATAAGAAATGACCAGACCATATGGGTAGTTCAAGAAAGGGCTATGAACTCCATTTATTGATTCTTAGGACAAGGTTTTTATAGAGCAAATGAGACAAAGGAAAAGGACTCAAGTTTTCTTATTATCTTAGTTTGTTATATCCTGGAAGCAGCACAGGATAGATAATTTGATAAGGATTTGTTACCTTGGTGCCTAAAGTCTTGGGGTAGAACCTTTGATCTACTAACTCAAATACCATCCTTTTAAGTGTAGCCCATATCAAAAGACCCAAGGAGCAAGCTTAACAAAAAGACCATGTCTTGAATGACCTTCTATAGAGCACATTGTCCAGATTTTTATCTGAGTCCTGGATCAGGCCTCCTTGGCTCCCCACAGGTGACAAGTTTGAATGGACTGAACCTTAAAGGAAGAGAGGCTGCTCGGTAGAGGCAACAAAGGGAAATTCTGGAAGGGACCGGGATCAAGCAGGAACATTGACTCAAGGTGTGGCAAGAGAGAAAGTACAGCCAATGAAAGAAGAATGGCTGGAGATTCAGAGTCGTCTGGGAAAAAAAAGTCGAGTGGATTCCAGAAGATGGAAGGGCTAAGAGAAGAAGGAAAGTTTGTCAGTGAAGGAAAGGAAATTCTGAGAAGAACTGGAGGGGGATTCTGGAGGGTTGGTGGGTACTGACCATCCTTTCTCACTAGGTTCCAGTGGCAAGGACAGAAGACATCCCTAGCTCAGGTCACACAGAGAGAAAACATCACAAGGGCTAGGGAGCAGTAGAAATTTAACTGTAAAGTGACAAAACAATAAGAAGGAACAAGAAGAAATAGCAGCTAGGTGGTAGGTAGCATGCTGGGCCTGGAAATCAGGAAGATCTGAGTTCAAATTTGGTCTCAGATACTCACTAACTGGGTGACCCTGGGCAAGTCATTTAACCTTGTTTGGCTCAGTTTCCTCATCTGCAAAATGAGCTGGAGAAGGAAATGGCAAACTGCTTCAGTATCTTTGCCAAGAAACCCCAAATGGGTTCATGAAGAGTCTGATACTGAAGGAAATGACTGAACAACAATACCACCTACCTCCCAGGGTCACTGTGAAGATCAAATGAGATCACTGTAAAGCGCTTAGCACACAGTAAGGGGACTAGCACATGATAAATGTTAGCCATTATTATTTTTTTATTAAAATCATCATTAAAGTGTAACTCCTTGCAAAGCTAGAAGGAACCTTACCATACACAGCTCGATGCTTTCTTCTACAACCACGTTTGGACAACTGCCTGAGCACCTGCCTCTGTTGGACAGTTGTCCAAGTGGTACCTAGAACTTGAGAAGGGGGAAAAAAAGAAATCATAGGAAGGGAGCCAGGGCTCTTCTGACCTTTTGAGACCTCACCCTCACTGCCAAGAAGAATACAATAGCATTCTATCATATTCAAATATGATCATTTGTTCAGTCATTTCCCCAATCGATGGGCATCTCTTGGGTTCCCAGTTCTTTGCCACCAAAAACAGAGCTATTATAAAAGACCTTTTCCTCCTCTTTTGATTTCCTTGGGTATTAATGCAGTAGCAGTATGGCTGGATCAAATGGAATGCACACTTTGGGGGCATGGGTCCAAATGGCCTCACCATTTCACAGCTCTGCCAAAAGTGCATCAATGGGCCTGTTTATCCTCACCCCCCAACAATGGTCATTTTCCTTTTCTGTCAGTTTTGCCAATCTGATAGATGTGTGTGGAACCTAACACTGCATTTCATTTGCATTTCTCTAATGAGAGATTTGAAGCATTTTTGATACAGCAATCCATAGCCTGATTTTCTTCCTTTGAGAACACATCAGTTGACCATTTATCAGTTGGGGAATGGAGAAATAACAACTTATTATATGCCCTTCCTACGTTGCCAGCTGCTGTCTGTTCATCTAAAAGCATGTTGCAATCTGGGCAAGAGACTTTCTTCACTCACTTCCTCTTCCCTTAACTTTTATACTAGCTAACATTTCTATGTAGTACCTATTATGTGTGTAAGGTATGACTGAATTTTGTTTCTGCAGAAATTATATGAACATGATTTGAAGTTATACTGATTGCTAACGTCAGGGACAAAACTGCTTGTGCAGGGCTGTGGGGGATGAAGAATCAGCATATCTACCACTTTTCTTTGTTCTGAAAAGGCCTCTTCATGTATATTAAAGGAACTGCCAGGATGGGATGTGGGCCATATCCCCAGACCCGGCCTCAGATAAAAGGACTTTCATCGTCCATATCCTGGGTTTGAATCTTCAAACTCACTTTTGTCAATTCTCCTAGCCATTGAGGAAAATCCTTTCTCATGCTATCTGGTGCAGACAAAAGGGGAAGAGACCAGAAGCAGTTCTGGTCTTTCCTTTATTTAAGTATAAGGAAAAATGAAGATGAGAAGGGAAGGGAGGAACTGAAATGTGGAAATGAGAAGATTAATCGAGGGGTGTGTAAAGCCATGCACAAGTAGCTTTCCAGAGGACTGCTGCTGTGAGCAACTTTCAAGGTTCTGATTACATAGTATAGTGAGCTTTCTATTTATTCAGCAGTAAACGAAGCAAAACATTCATAGAAAATCAAAATACAGCATTCACAATGTCACAACTTGATAACTTATCACTAAAATGGCCACATAGTTTTCACCAAAGTAGTCACATGGTTTTAAACAAAGTACATTCATTTAGTCAATCACAAAGTCCTTAATTCAATCACGAAGTACAAAAGTCAAAGTTCTCCACCCCTAGGTCACAGTATATCATAATCTTCTCGTTATCCAAGTATCCAAGTAAAGTCTTCTTTCAGCTTGATTCCAGGCTGGCTCTCAGCTTCCATGGTTCCTCTTCTATGGTCCCAGCTCCGACTGTCACCTGGGTTCAGGCAGCTCCCAGTTCCTTGTCCAGTTCTTTGTCCAGTTCCCAGTCCATATTGAAGTTCACAGGGTCCAGTACACCTCAAGTCCTTCACAGTTCCTGTTTCTGGGAAGACAAAGCTTGACAGAGCCACAATAATATTCATACACATTGCCAACACCATCATCAATTCACTATCTGCCTGTGAAAACAACTCAGACCCACCAACAAGGTCCAGGAGGTCAGCACAAATCATCAGTAAAGTTCTAGGACCTCCAAAACCCTCCTCCAGGACTTCTGTAAATAGACAACCAGAAAGTCCTCTTTCAGGGCTTCCAGTAAGGCCCCAGGGCTTCTGTACAAAGTATCACAAACAAAGAACACAGAAAGAGCAGACAAACAAAGTGCCTGGATACCACAAGTTTTCTCCTTCTTGACTCTGCCACCACAGGAGTCCTTTTCTCAGTTCTGCTGTCTCTAGCCTGGGCCTCTTCTTATATATGGTCATTAGCTCCTTCCCTTCCTGTTACAGGAGTTCATAAGTTCTAGGGTTCACAAGCTGTAGGATTCACACACTCTGTTTCTTAACAGACTTGATCCAAGGCTCAAAAGAAACTTGAACTGAAACAAGGTGTTAATTCAGTAGCTAAAACAAGGTGTGAACTATTTCTGTGCTTGCCATTACAGGGTGGGATTTAGTGAACCCTAGAAGGTGGGCCAATGGGAGCAGGCTGGAAATTCAAATTGAAAGCAGGGCATTTAAGCCTGGCATTTGTCTAAAAAAAATGTACTCTCCATTCAGAAGGGACCCATTCACTGGGAATGTAGAATAATTGGCTAAAATAAAATGAGAGCTTTCCTGACTTCACAACTAGTATTGCTCTTTGTTTAAAGTGAGCACGTGTCTCACAAAATGGGTGTGTGTGTGGGGAGGTGGTGTCTGAGTTCTTTTCTGAGAATGGGTCTATAATGTGGCTCTTCCTGAGGGCTAGTACCTTGCCTGGGAAGTCCTGTGATCCCCACAAGTGTATTTCTAACATGTATCAGGCACTTTACAATTATTATCTCATTTGATCTTCACGACAATGGTGGGGGACGAGGAGTAGGTGTTTGTCCCCATCATACAGAAAAGGAAACCGAGGCAAACAGATGAAGGAGGAAGTGTAGATGAACAGGCCAAACTCCTTTGAGGAATTTGAGTCTGCAGCATTCTAGGGCTCGATAGAATCAATATCATGAAGGATGCCACTATCCACAGAGAATCCATCTTCAGCTTGTATTCTTTTTTTTTTTTTTGCGTTTTGGAGGAGGGAAGGCAGGACAATTGGGGTTAAGTGACTTGCCCAAGGTCACAGCTAGTAAGTGTTAAGGGTCTGAGGCCACATTTGAACTCAGGTCCTCCTGACTCCAGGGCCAGTGCTCTATTCACTGCACCACCTAGCTGCCCTGTTCAGATGGTATTCTTGGTTCTTTTCCATGACCCTGCCCCACCGGATGCTTGTGGTCCAGGAACAAGGAAAAGGCTTACTTCTGCTGTGGTCCCCACCTCTGCCACCACCCCTTTCCTACCTCATTTTGTATGTTGATTCTTCCCCATTAGACTGTAAACTTCTTGAGGGCAGGGACTGTTTATTTTTTTACTAATTGTATCCCCAGTAGGGACTCAATAAACTGGATTGAATTGATTCCATCATTCAAAAATTACCTTTTAAACTATATATTTAAATTTTTATGCTATTATTCTGATTCAACAAACACAATAAAAAGAGAAAAGTTTTCCCTATATAAAGTAAAATATAAAGAGGCATATATATGTGAAAGTACAAATATTTATCATGTACAGCCTGCTTTTAAAAAAAAAGGTAACAAATTCAACATGCTACTTCCTTTTTTCCCCAACTAAAAACATTTATTTTATCTTCTACCCACTTCCTCCCACAATTGAGCAACAACAACAAAGAAAATCCTCGTAACAAATAAGCATAATGAATCAAAAATAATTTCCTCATTGACCATGTATGTCCTAGAATATATGTGTCATTGTGCAATTGGGGGGCATCAACTCTCTATCAGAAGGTGGGAAGAATTAACTTCATTTTTGCCCCTCCAGATAGACCATTCATCACTGAATTTGTCTTTCAACATTGTCATTGTATCATTTTCCTTGTTCTGCTGGTTTTATTCTGCATCAGTTCATAAAGACCCTCCCAGGTTCCTACAAAGCTATTGATTCAATCATTTCAGAAGAAAGCTAAGTGACTTGCCCAGGGTCATACCCAGCTGGTAAGTGTCTGAAGCCAGATTTGAACTCAGTGTCTTTCTGACTTGAGCCCCAGCACTCTACCTACTAAGCCTTCAGCTGCAGTGGGGAAGCAAAAACAAACCAACCCCTGCCCTTGAGTGTGTCAAAAGGACATGGGGAGAAAAGTCATCACCGGAAAGGACAACAACAGATGAGGTATCTTCAAAAAAGGTCAGGTTTCTGTAAGCATCA
Organism: Pseudochirops cupreus; assembly: GCA_028627135.1. Lineage (NCBI taxonomy): Eukaryota > Metazoa > Chordata > Mammalia > Diprotodontia > Pseudocheiridae > Pseudochirops > Pseudochirops cupreus. The sequence goes on along the minus strand of CM053581.1, from coordinate 385,630,483 downwards.
GAATATGAATGTTTGAGAGGAAGAGATCTATGATACAGAGTAGTTTAATGATAAAGAAAGTTTACAGAAAGCACAAAGGAAAGGTTGGGTCAGATGGAGGGGGAGGGATGAGAACTAAGGTAGCAGGAGAAAGAGGTTTTTACCTCAGCAGAGGGTGGCTGAACCACAAGCGATTAAGAGAGTAGGAGATTGGACACATGGCTGCCTTTTCTTGTCCTGACGTCCCTTGATCCATGACAAGCAGATTCTTCTCTCTCCTACTCTCTTAATTTCTGTCTCTTGTACCTTCTCCTAGGCAACAAAAATGATGTCGCACCACTTTATAATCATTTTATGCATTATGCAATCATTTATGCATTTATGCAAAGTAAATTAATTGTCACAACAAGGAGACCAAAGGAGCTCAGAAAGTATCTTAGTCAGAAAACATCCGTCTTACTTGCCAAGAGATAAAAACCAGTAAAGGCAATACCAGATTAGAATAGAAAGTATTTGTAAAATATTACAAAGAAAGCTGATGGACAGCTATGAGTGGTATTGCCTCATAAAGCAAAGAGAATCACATTTTTAAAGTTTTTTTTTAAAATCAAGTTTTTAAAAAGTCCAGAAATATATTTAAGTCAAGGCCAAGGGTATAAAGTTATCCCAAGGGCACTAAAGGATAAAAATGGAAGGAAGATAACACAAGAAAAATAAAAAATTTGTTTTAAAAATTATGATAAACTATTTTCTCTCTCAAGGACGATGGAACCCCTACATTTGGACCTTACCATCATAGTCTCAGGCAGGCTTATAGGGAATGTAGAGACAACACTAAAGAGAATAAAGACAGTAAAATCAGGCAGAATGGACCAAACATCGAGAGATAAATCCATGCTAGAGGTGATAGAATTGTGACGGATGGAGGGATTGATATACGAGGTACCTAAAAGAGGGGTTGACACCAAAGACGTGGAAAAAATCTCAGATCTTATTAAAACTGAAAAAGGCAATAAAAAATGCCATAAACTAGTGCCACAAACCTGCTCTCTTATCTATAATCTTTATGAAAGTCATCTATATACAAATTGAGGACATCTTTGATGAAAGTAGGGAATTATCATCCTTTTGAAAGTGACAATCAGCAATGGACCATATCTTTAATATTTCACAACTGACTGAAAGGTGGAGGGAATATAAAATCACACTATGCTTTCTGTTTGCTGATTATGAAAAAGCATTTGATTCAGTAGGTCAAAATATTCCCTGAGAAAGTCTTTTTCAAAATTATCCAAATCATTAATAATTAAAGAGATACAAATTAAAGCAATTTTGAGAGTCTCCCTCACTCCCATCAGACTGGCAAGGATGACAAGAGGTGAGTAACAAATTTTGGAGGAGCTGTGGGTAAACAAGCCCAATAATCCATTCTTGGTGGAATGTGAATTGGTCTAGTCATTCTGGAAAGCAATTTGATATTGGACTTCAAAAGTCACTAATCTGCGCATGCAGGTAGTGGGAGTAGTACAGTAGAATGCTGGGCCTGGAGTCAGAAAGATGTTGAGTTTGAATTGGACCATAGACACTTATTAGCTTTGTGATTACTTAACTGCTGACTGCCTCAGTTTCCTCATCTGTAAAATTCGGATAATAATAGCACCTTCCTCCCAGGGTTGTTGTGAGGACTAAATGAGATATTTGTGTATAGTGCTTGGTACACAGTAAGTAGGAGCTTAATAAATGCTTGTTTCCTTCCTTCCATTCTTCTAGATCAGAGGTTCCCAAACATATTTGGCCTACTGCCCCTCTAAAAAAAAATTACTCAGCAGTCTCCTGGAAATCTACTTTCTTTAACCCTTTAATGTTTTTTTTAATTTCCATCATTTAAAAATATATAAAATATATATATATATAATATATTTTTAAATGATGCATCGTAAATTTAATAATTTATAATAAATTTATGGGTTTTTTCTGCATTGAAATTTTGATGATGCAATATTGCATCATGTAACTGTGTTAGTATCATATTGTAAACAAGTCATATTCATATTATAAACACACATATTTCTGCCAATGCATGCTGGACTTCCCGACAAAGGGCAACACAACATGTTCATCTGCCAACACTTGCTTGTTAAGACCTGTTGGCAAACTTGACCACTTATAGGTTATAACTTTCATTTTGTGTTTATTTGGAAAATAATATAATCACTACAACCTTAACTCTGTTACACAAGAGATGAAACCCGTGTGTGAACTGTTTTTCAAAATTTTTTTGTCTTTTCTTCCTTCCTTATGCTTCTACTGCCCCCTTATTTTTATTCAACCCCACCAATTGCACCTGAGACTCTCCCCCATTGCTCCAACACCCCCCTCCAGGGGTGGTATCACCCACTTTGGGAACCTGTGTATCTAGACCCTACCTCTCCTACCATCACTCAGCAATCTCCCCTCCTTTAAAATTCATTCCTCCCATTTAGCCCACTCTGGCCAGATTCTCTTTGGCCTTTAGGTCTTTCAGCCTCTAGGTCTCTCTCCTCCAGGATTTCAGGATCTGGCTCACAGTTTTCCTCTAAACCAGGCCTGCACACCATACAGTCCTCGGTCCACTTGTGGTCCACCAAAGGGTTTTGGGCAGCACATGAAAAATGTCAGGTTGTCGCTGCACACTCTCTTGGTTGTCACATGACCCATGGCAACCAACCATCATCAGTCTGTCTCCAGGTTAACCTATCTGCAGCCCGAGAAAGTTTAGCTTATTTTAGTTTTGGCCCCTACCGCTAAATTGTGTAGGTCTACTCTAAATCCTAAACCCTCCCCTCTTTCTTAGTGATTTTAAAATTTATATTGATATTCTTACAAACCTTCTGCCTATCATTCTCAACTCCAATGACTTCCATTTCTGCTCACCATTGCCCCACCAACACCCTAGACCTCATTCATATAACCCAGTGGTTCTCAACCTTCCTAATGCCACGACCGTTTAATACTCGTATGTGGGCGTATCTGCATGTGGGCGGACCTGCCTGGAGATGGATAGAGGAGGGGTGTCTCGGTTCCTAAGACCATTGGAAATACGTGTTTTCTGATGGTCTTAGGCGACCCCTGTGAAAGGGTCGTTTGACCTCCAAAGGGGTCACGACCCATAGATTGAGAACCACTGAAATAACCCAAAACTTTTACTGACCTCCATGACCTTGAATTCTGAAATTCCACTTTCTAATCCTAAAGTTCCTGTCCTTCTGTCTCTCTGTCTAGGTCACTTCTGAATGTATTTTTCTTTCTCATTGTGACCTCCAGCTCCTCCATCTCTCTCTGTTCACCTAATCCATCACCTCTCCTCTGTTCTCACTTTTTCTCTTTATAACCTTAACTCTGCAGTTGACCAGATCAACTGTGAACTTTCCACCCTTGAATTCCTCATTCCACTACTATTAAAGCTGGCAAAAACTCAGCTCTGGGTCTCTTCCCAAGCAGCCATCTTTTCTTAACTGAAAAACAATGATGGAGGAAATTACAGAAAAATCCCGACTTGGTTCACTATAAGTTCATTGTTGTAGTAAGACTTTAGCAAGTCTTGCATTAGTAAGCATTGAAATAGCATAAGCAAAACTAATTATAGCATTAAATTACTGCCTTAAAAAGAGGAAAGGGATTTTTCTATTATTTATGTTTACATTATTTTTTCTTTCTTAAAAATTTATTATTTTTGTTTTCAATTTTTGCTTTTATAAGATTTTGAGTTCTAAATTCCCCCCCTTAATTGAAATCAAAATTATCCATTTTGCATTTCATAATGTTCTCCCAGTCCCCCCTCCCAAGATGGCAAGCAATCTGATACAGGCTATACATATATGATCATATCAAGCATATTTCTACATTAGTCATATTGTGAAAGAAGAATCAGAATAAAAGGAAAAAACTATAAGAAAGAAAAAACAACAACAAAAACAGAAAATAATATGCTTTGATCTGCACTCAGCCCCTATAGTTCTTTCTCTGGATGTGGATATCCCTTTACATCATGAGTCTTCTGGAATTGTCTTAGACCATTGCATTGCTCAGAGGAGCTAAGTCTATCAAAGTTATCATTGCGCAGTGTTGCTGTTACTGTGTACAGTGCTTTCCTGGGTCTGCTCACTTCATTCAGCATCAGTTCATGCAAGTTTTTTCAGGTTTTTCTCAAGTCTGCCTGCTCACCATTTCTTATGGAACAATAGTATTCCATTACATTCATATACCACAACTTGTTCAGCTGTTCCCCAAATGATGCACATTCCCTCAATTTCCAATTCTTTTCCACTACAAAATGAGTTACCATAAATACTTTTGTACATATGGGTCCTTTTCCTTTTTTTATGATCTCTTTGGGATACAGACCTAGTAGGGATATTGCTGGATAAAAGGGTATGCACAGTTTCATAGCCTTTTGGGCATAGTTCCAAATTGTTTTCTGGGATGATCTGATCAGTTCACAACTCCACCAACAATGCATTAGAGTTCCAATTTTCCCACATCTCCAACATTTATCATTTTCCCGGTTAGTCATTTTAGCCAATATGACAGGTGTGATGCGGTAGCTCAGAGTTGTTTTAATTTGCATTTCTCTAATCAATGGTGATTTGGAGCATTTTTTCATATGATTATAGATAGCTGTAATTTTTTCATCTGAAAACTGCCTATTCATCTCCTTTGACTATTTATTAATTGGGGAATGACTTGTATTCTTTTTTTTTTCTTTTGCCTTTTTTTTGGAGGGCAATTGGGGTTAAGTGACTTGCCCAAAGTCACACAGCTAGTGTGTCAGATGTCTGAGGCTGGATTTGAACTCAGGTCCTCCTGACTCCAGGGCTAGTGCTCTATTCACTGTGCCACCTAGCCACCCCATGACTTGTATTCTTGTAGACTCAGTGTTGGTTTGTTCAATTTCTTTTTCTGAAATAGGGTTAAGTATTTTATAGAGTTTTTTTTTAAGGAATTTAAGATACATGAATGGAGGAAAATAAAAATCTAGCTATGATAACTTAAATGTAAATGGATTAAACAATCCTATAAAAGAAAAGAGTGACAATGGATAAGAAAATAACATCTGGGGTGGCTAGGTGATGCAGTGAATAGAGCATTGTCTCTGGAGTCAGGAGGACCTGAGTTCAAATCTGGCCTTAGACACCTGACACTCCAAAAAAACTAGCTGTGTGACCTTAGGCAAGTCATTTAACCCCAACTGCCCTGCCTTCCACCTCCAAAAAGCAAAAAAGAAAAGAAAAGAAAAGAATATCCAACAATCTCTTGCATACAAGAAACTTATTCAGGTAGGCAATTAAGTAATAAGCATTTATTAAATGATTACTATGTGCCAGATATTGTGATAAATGATAGGGATACAAATATAAGTGAAAACCAAGACAGTCCTTGCCTTTGAGGAGCTCACATTCTAATGGGGGAAGACAACACAAAATAAGGAGCTGAAAAGGGGGGATAAGGGGAGTAAGGTACCTGCTTAGGGACTTGAAGTCAGGAGAGTCGGAAGTACTGCAGGGAGGGAATGAAGAATGGCAGGCCTGGCCCCTCTCCAAAATAAAAACCCCAGAAGGAACTCACCAATGGAAGAAGGTGGCCAGAGTTAGGGATATTCCAGGATGAGAAGACCCCATGTACATACAAATGAAATACCAGACCAATAAAATTTACTATGTATTACGAAAAAATAATTATTTATGTCCAAAATCTGCCCTATTTTCTTTCCCATTTACTATGTATTGCTTTCTGTTCTAAATAACAACTATAAGATGGCACAGGGGATAGAGTGCTCAAACTCCAGTCCAGAAGACCTGAGTTCAAAACCAGCCTCAGACACTTCTTACTACTCGCCAATCCTGGACCTCACTAGGTCTCAGTTGTTTCACCTATAAAATGGGGATAATAATGGGCAGGGGCAAAGGGTCCCTCCTCCCCCAACAATTCTTGGAGTTGTTGTGAAAATAAAATGAGACAACATTTGTACAGCATTTTGCAAACCTTAAGACACAAGGTTTGTTTGGGGTTTTTTTCCCCTGTTAGAAATAAGAATAAGAGACCTATTGCTCTGTACAAACTTACAAAATTGGCAGAACTGGTTTTCTCAAATACCCAAGGCCACTGTGTGACTCTTCCTTGGGTTGGCTTAAATGTTGCCTTTTAAGAGTTTAGGCCAATGATTAACTGCTCCCCAACCCCACCCTCTCTCATCTCATCTGAGTAAGTGAATTGTGTGTATTTTGTCTCAAACCCTTCTGCTCTGTGCCAGTTCCTGGGATTGTGCTGCCCAGGGGAAGCACCCATGTGTCCTTTCCCTCTCCCTGCCCATGATCTCATTAGACCCTGCTCCTTGACTCATCTTCCTTTGTGTTTGTATCTGTAAATGTAACAAGAGGATGTTCTCAGAATAGGCTCTGCCTGCTGCCACCCACATGGAAGACTCCGTTTCTACAAAGGCATCATGTTGTATAATGGACAGGCCTTACTGGTCAGATTCAGAGCAAGTACAAGTATTTTGACTGTTTCTTAGAGGCCTTTTTAGCTGGCTACTGATCCTAAATTGGGGGGTAGGAGAGGGTGGGTATGCCGATAAACCAAAAATAGCATCTCCTTGCTGGTGGTGTTCAGTCACTCGGTTGCGTCCAACTCTCTGCGACTCCATTAACCACAGTACGCCAAGCCCTTCTAACCTCCATGATCTCTCGAAGCCGGTCCAAGTTCATGTTTGTTGCCTTCATGACACAATCTGTTCATCTCATCCTCTGCCATCCTGTTTTCTTTTTGCCTTCAATCTTTCCCAGCACCCTCAGGGTCTTTTCCAATGAATCCCTTCTTCTCATTATGTGGCCAAAAGTATTTAAGCTTCAGTAATTCACTTTCCAGTGAATAGTCTGAATCAATTTCTTTAAGTATTGACTAATCTTTACCTCCTTGTTAGCCAAGGGACTCTCAAAAATCTTTTTATGTACCACAACTCAAGAGCATCAATTCTACAATCCTCAGCTTTCCTTATAGTCCAACTCTCACAGCCACACCTTACTCTTGGAAAAACCATAGCTTTGACATGGACCTTTGTTGGCAAGGTGCTGCCTCCGACTTTTAGTCTATTGTCCAGATTTTCCACAGTTTTCCTTCCAAAGAGCAAGTGTTTTTCAGTTTCATGGCTGCATTCTCCATCTTCAGTGATCTTTTGGGCCCAAGAATATAAAATCCAACACTACTTCCATGTCATCTCTTTACCATGAAATAACCAGACCAGAAACTCTCATTCCAATTCCCAATCTCATTGATAAGTCAGATTCCCAGAAGGCTCGTGGTTAGCTACTTCTCTCCTTTATAGTTTTAGGTGCATCCTTGAGGAGCAGGGTTCTTCCCTAGTGCTATCAGCCCTAGTATCTGTTACCAACAACAGAATTTCCCTTATATCATCAATATTGGCTAGCAATTAGCATTCTAGTATCATTTATCCAATTAATGTCAATTAGCTTTTACAAAGGGGTATTGTGTGGGATGAAAAACCCCATTCAAAATTTAATCAAAAACTCAGAGGTTTCTCAGGATAAAAAACAGTAAATTTTTATTCTCTTCCCCTGCAGGAAGATGGCAGTCCTCTCCATGATGGATCAGGGAGAGGAGGCATGTTACAGAAGACAGAACAAGAATTTATACCCTAACCATGCAGTCAAACCCCCTACCCCCATCCCTTCTCTCATTGGCTGAAAGGTGGGCTCACAGTCTTGGTGAGAAATCTTCCCCAATGGCAAATAACAAAGAAGCCCACCACTATCACCTACTGGCTGGGAGGCGGGCAGGGAAATAGAGTATGTTCATGTCCTTATTTGGCAATCCTAAAAAAAAAAGGGAAGGGAAAAGGTTGCAAGCAAGGATGGAGGTCCAAAGACTCCTGAAAGGGGGCTTAATGCTGATGTGGCAGTAGCAAAGAAGGGGGAAGGGTGAAACCAAAACTCAAGCCTGCCACTAGATTCCAGGACATAGTCTGAGAAGTTTTTCACATCCCCCATTCAGTATTAAGTATTAGGTATTAAGGGATACTGAAAGATAAAACTAGAACTTAAGAATAAACCATCCATACAAAAAAAAAAAGAATAAACCATCCTGCCAGGTCCCTCCTCCCCCAATGCTAGAGGCACTTCTGTCCACCCACCCACAAACTTAACACCTCAGTCCTTGGGAAGAGTGGGCTCAGGCTTAAAGGCAACACTATAATGCAGTTATCAAACTCCCTTCCAAACGCAGCATGGCCAGTGGATGAGTTAATCTTGCTCCCTCTTGGTTGCCTTTGATACACGACTCTGCTGGGTCAAACAGGGACTTTGTGTCTCCTCAAGCTCAGCTGTCTGTAAAATCCTACATCAACTCCAGAACTTCAGAGCCACTCACTCTTCCAAACTTTTGAAGTTCATAGGCTGGAAGATTAAATCCTGAGGCCTCTCTCCTCTCCAGGAGGCTTACAGCATGTCTTCTTTTGATCACTGCCAGGGAGGAAAAAGGGCTCAAATTGCCCTTCTGGGAATCTTTTGTCTGCTTCTCATTTCAGGTTCAGAAGCCAACCAAAAGGACCTGTCTTCACCAAGACGTAAGGGGATTAAAAAAAGTTGGAATACCTGAACATTCTCTGAATCTGGGAGCAGGACATTTCCATTATATATTATCACGCCTTTCCAAGAGCAGGGTACCCAGTCTCTTCCCCATGGACTAGAATTAGGCAGATATCCTAGCCATGCCCTAGGGAAAGGGCTCCCACTGACCCTGTTACATTTACAGTTACATAAGGAAGCTAAATCAGAGTCCTGAAGTAAGAAGGCTCTAGTTGCATATAAACAAACCTTTATATTCACTGACACACTGGGATCCATTTCACTGAAAGGAAATGAATCCTGCAGCTGCAAAGATACGAAAAAAATGTCCAAACTTGGACAATCTACCTGCTAAACAAAAACGTGGTTCTATTTGTAATAGGACAGTTATGCGGTTCTGCTGAGAGCTCTGAAGTGCTGTGGTTCTGTGGACCACCAGGGACATCTCTTCAGCTCTCCAGGTGGGATTTGACTGGCAGTGGACCCCCGTAACAGGAAAATGCCCACATAAGCTATGAGATCATTTTTATAGGGACATGTTCTAGTTTTTATGGTACATAAGCATTCTTTAACCTTTTAAAGGTTCTAGTTTTGATCAAAGTGGATCCTGGTATTCTGACATGGGACCTGGATTATATAAGACTTCCTTAAATAAATTCTCACTGATAACTTCTATTTCTTACATCATCATAGCTATCCCCAGTATCCCTCCCTCTTCCACTCCGCCTCCCCTCTCAGCCACCTCTTATAAATTGTTCAGTCGTTTTTTGAGTTGTGTTCAACTCTTTGTTGGATGTCCATTTGGGGTTTTCTTGGAAGAGGGACTGGTGTGGTTTGCCATTTCCTTCTCCAGATCATTTTTACAGATGAGCAAACTGAGGCAAATGGGGGTAAGCGACTTGCCCACAGACACACAACTGACAGAGGCTAGATTTGAACTCAGGAAAATGAGTCTTCTTGACTCCAGGCCATGTACTCTATCCACTGAACCACCTAGCCACCCCTGCCTCCCCAATATAGTAAAAAATATTATTTAAAGAGAAAAATAAATCAGCACAATGGATCAATTCACAGAAAAAGTCGAAAGACATTATACAGTATAGTCTAAAAGTTTGTGTAGTTTTAAGCTAAGATCAAAGATGCAGCCCGTAGATCTTTACAACTCTGGTCAGATGAAAGTGCATACGTTAATGATGAGGTTGGATAAATTTGGCTTATTTTACCCCACTCACAGGTATAAAAAGAAGTGGCCTCTCAACTGGGGTCAGGGAGATCTTGATGAAAGGGACTATGGGCTGGCCCAGGATGGGGTAGGGAGAGGAAACTCTGAGGCTCTTTTTACCATTCTCAATCAGAACCATACCCCCTCTTATTTTGTAAATCTGCCCCACCAGGTTTGATTGAGTTTTAAGTGGAGAGTAAGGGACGTTAGGGGAATTTTCTAGCTGGGTGTGTAGGCTTTCCTTTTTCCCTTTATTGCTTTGACTGATGCTAGGGCTGTGATTTAAACTCCAGACTGCTCTGGCTGCCACCCTAGGCAGAGCCCCTTTCTTCCTGCCTGCTTATAAGGGCTCTTTTGTCCAAGGGAGACTAGTGGACCAGAGCACAACCTCTATATTTCTGACTTGGTCTGTTTAACTCAGCTTGAATTTTTGGTCCACCTGATTTCTGACCAGAGAGCTGAGATTCCAAAGTTATTTTGTTCCATAGGAATTTGTTCTATGGAATACTTGGACATGCAGTTTGAGAACTTACTGGAATATTGGGATTTGTAAATTCAGAGGGGCTAGCTAGTATTTCCATATATACAGCCCTAAAAGCAATTTATATTATCACCATCTTGAGACTAGAAGGTGGATTTGAGTCTCACCTGGGAGTTTTAAAACAGATACATGGCCTTCCAGAGAGCAATACAGCATCCACCAAGACTTAACACAGACTGAAATGCATCTGCAGGACAATTTTGACTACATAAAATGTTAAAGGTTTTGAGCAAACAAAACTAATACAGCTAAAAGTAGAAGGAAACGGTTAATGGAAAAAAAAATCTTTGGAGCAAGTTTCTCTGGTAAAAGTTTCATTTCCAAGATATGTAAGAAACTGATTCAGTTTTTAAGAGAATCTTTCCCCAACTGATAAATGGTCAAGGGATATGAACAGATAATTCTCAGAGAAAGAAATCCAAGCCTTATGAAATAAATTTCCAAATGTTGGGCATGATGGTTGTAGTTGTTTAGTCACGTCTAACTTTTTTTTCTTGGCAGAGACACTGGAGTGGTTTGCCATTTCCTTCTCCAGCTGTAGATCAGGAAACTGAAGCAAACAGGTATAAGTGACTTGTCCAGGGTCACACAGGTAGTGTCTGAGCTCAAATTTGAACTCAGGAAGTAGCAGGGATTAAAAGACTGTGCCACTGTATATAGGCACAGGTCAGAAATAGAGTACGCAGATCAGTACTGTGATCCTGTAAGTGACCACTACACTCCCAGACTGGGCTAGATAGGGAGACCTAGTTGTTGTTTTTTTTATGTTTCATATCACTAATAATTAGAAAAGTGCAAAATAAAGTAAGTCTGAGGCGCCACCTCACACCTATCAGATTGGCAAGGATGGCAAAAAGGGAAAATAAAAATGTTAGAGGGATTTCAGAGAAAACAGACAAATTAATACAAGTTTGTTTTTGTTGTTACATTTCAGACTCTGTGACCCCATACAGGGTTTTCTTAGCAAAGATACTGGAGTGTTTTACCATTTCCTTCTCCAGGAATGCTTTACCATTTCATTCACCAGGAATGTTTTATCTTTTCCTTCTCCAGGAATGCTTTACTATTTCCTTCTCCATCATATTTTACAAATGAGGACAGTTAAGTGACTTGCCCATGGTCACACAGTTCATAAGTGTCTGAGGTCAATTTGAACTCAGGTCCTCCTGACTCAAGGCTGGTGCTCTATCCACTGAGCTATCTAACTGCCTGTTTTGACCCAGTGACATCACTACTAGGCCTATTCCCCAAAGAGAGCAAAGAAAAATGAAAAGGACTCATACCAAGATATTTATAGAAGATTTCTGTAATGGTGTAGCACCAATGCAATATTTACAGCACCCACCATCATGATAAAGACCAGGACTATAAATATCACATGATGTTCAATTGCAAAATAGACCAGATTCTCCAGGCAGAGGACAGAACTGAAGCATTTATTTAGACACCAGAAAACCAAATCCCAAAACCAGCAAGCCTATTCCATCATAGTAACACATTCAGAAGCCATAATAACACGGAGAGCCACAGCATCCTTCAGCCTTCCCACAAACAAATACAAGGTCAATATCTACTCACAAAACTCTCTATCTCCTTGCCTGAGGTCCTCCTCTCTTCCCCACTGTTTCACTAGTTCTGACTACCAGCTTCCTGTGGGCTCTGCTTCCCTTCAGCAAATTCCCTCCATCACAGGCTTCATGTGACTGCATTCAGCCTATTGGGGGGCAGAGTTTACTTTCAAAGCAGGGAAGGTCTTCAAACTCTCCCCTAGGTCTATTAAGGGGCAGGGAAGATCTTCAAATTCCCATCAAATGTCAAAGAATTAGAAACTAAGGAGTACCTACTGAATGGTGAATGGCTCAGCAAATTATAGTATATGAAAGTCGCATATGAAGATGATTATGCTGTAAGAAATGACAACAAGTTTCAGAGCAACTGAGAAGACTTGTACGAACTGATTTAGAGAAAAATGAGCAGAACTAGGAGAACAATTTATACAATAACAACAACACTGTAAAGACAACTTTGATAATGATTAATCACGATTCTAGAAAATTGATGGCGAAGCATGCTACCCTTCTGGCAGAGAGAACAAGACATATTTTTTGAACAACCGATGCTGGAATATCTTTGCTTGACCATGCATATTTGTTTCAGATGTTTTATTTTGCTTTATTTTGTTTTTAATGGGGCGAAGGCAAGATGAGAGGGAGAAAAATGATTTTTGTTCATTAAAAAATGTTAATATTAAAAGAAAAAAAATAAAAAGCAAGTATTGATAACACAGGGGCAACAACCAACAGAAAACTGAAAGGAGAAACCAAAAGGAAGGAGAAAGAAACTTCTGTGGTGAAGGGAGAGATTTAGGGGAACCATTAGACCTCCTTTTTAGGTATCTTAGAACAAAGGACTCAGACTGAGGCCTCCAAGTGTACTCACTTCTTCCAAGACTGATGAAAGTTCCAGAGCTCTTTCCCTGACTTCCTCTACCTGGGTCTCTCTGGACTATGTCTCTCTCTGGATTCTCTTACCCGTCATATAGATTCTTCTTCTGTCTCCTTTGCTGGATCCTCATTCAGGTCATGTCCTCTAACCATTGGTGTCTCACAGGACTGTGTCCTGGGCCCTCTTCCTCTTCTCCCTATATAATAGTTCACTTGGTGATCTCATCAGCTCCCACGGATTTAATTGCCATCTCTACAATGAGGGTTTTCAGTTCTATCTACCTTGCTTAAAATTCGCTGCTGACTTCCCATCTCCCAATTGCCTTTCAGACATCTTGAATTGGATGTCCAGCAGACATCTTCAAACTCATACCTGTTCAAAACCGAACTAGTATCTTTCCTCCTAAATTCTCCCCACCACCTCCAAATTTCCTGATGACTCCCCCAGGTTCAAAATGTGGATGTCATCCTAAACACTTCACTATCCCCCCTCCCCACCCATACCAATCTGTTGCCAAGGCAACAGATATCACCATTACAACATCTCTTGAATACTACCCTTTCTCTCCTCTGACCCCACCCCCAGTCTAGTGCAGGCCCTCATTCCTGGACTATTACAAAAGCTGGCTGGTGGGTCTGCCAGCCCCAAGTCTCTCTCCCCACCCAGTCCATTCTCCATTTAGGAACTAGAGTCATTTTCCTAAAGTGCAGGGCTAACCTTGTCAGCACCTGCCCCTATTCAATAAACTCTAAAGGCCCCCTATTACCTCCAGGATCAAATTCTAAAATGCAAAGTCCTTCATAATCTAGCCCCCACCTACTTTTCTAGTTTTATACTTTATTCCCCAACATGTACTCTTCAATCCAGTGACATTGGCCTCCTGGCTGTTCCATGAACAAGATACTCCATTTCTGCTCCAGGCCTTTTCTCTGACTATTCCCCATGCCGGGAGTGCTCTCCTTTTTTATCTTGGCCTCCTGGCTTCCTTCAAGTCCTAACTAAAATCTCTTCCTCTATAGAAAGCCTTTCTCAAACCTTCTAAATTCTAATGCCTTCCCAGTTTTAATTATCTCTTATTTATCCTGGATATAGCTTGTTGGGCAGCTAGTGGTGATCGTATACGGTGCCAGGCCTGGAGTCAGAAAGACTCATCTTCCTGAGTTCAGATCTGGCCACAGACACTTCTTAGCCATGTGACCCTGGGCAAGTCACTTAACTCTGCTTCAGTTTCAAACCACTGCAGTGTCTTTGCTAACAAAACCCCACATGGGGTCATGAAGAGTCTGACGTGACTGAACAACAACAACATAGCTTGTTAGTACATACTTACTTGTTTCTTGTCTTCCCCATTAGATTGTAAGCTTCTTGAGGGCAAGGACAGTGTTTTGCTTCTTTTTGTATCTCCAGGGCTTAGCACAGTACTTGACACACACAGTAGGCATTAAATAAATGCTTATTGGCTTGACTGACTGGTAACAGACACTACAATATACTCAGAAAGACAAATCTCTGCTGGAAGGTCAGGAATTTTTGTAACTAGGAGTTTTACAGGAACTAAAGAGTATTGTACTACTGATAGAGTGATGGAACTGGGCTGCTTTCAAAGACATAGTCTCTTCCTTTTAGAGGTCCAGGTCCCATCACCCCATCATTACATAAAACAGCCTAGGAAGGGACCTCATAGACCTGAATCATATTGCCCCTGGACCAGTGGTTCTCAACCTTCCTAATGCCACAACCCTTTAATAGTCATATGTGGGCGTGTCTGCATGTGGGCGGACCCAACTGGAGAAGGATAGAGGAGGTTCCTAAAGACCATCAGAAATATGTGTTTTCTGATGGTCTTAGGCAAACCCTGTGACCCCTGTGAAAGGGTCGTTTGATCCCAAAGGGGTCGCAACCCACAGATTGAGAGCCACTGCCCTAGACTAAAAAGTGAACTTATTATTGTTAATAGGGGGTATCAGATCAAATTTCTGGCAGTCAGTAAACATGTATTAAGTGCCTTCTGTGTGCCTACCCCTATGCTAAGCTAGTAGATGTCAAATAAAAAACTTCTTCCCACCTACAACCCACCCCAAAAAATAGGGAAGGCTTGGGAAGGAAAGACCCAACTAAGCCTTATCTAATTGACAGGAAGGAGCAGAAAGAATTGACTTGTTCAGCTGTGTCTGACTCTTTGTGGACCATACTGTCCATGGGGTTTTCTTAGCAAAGATATTTAGAGTGGTTTGTCATTTCCTTCTCCAGTGGATTAAGGCAAACAGAGGTTAAGCGACTTGTCCAGGATCACACAGCCAATAAGTGTCTGAGGATGGATTTTAACTCAGGTCTTCCTGATTTCAGGCCTAGCACTCTATTATAATACTTTGCCACCTAGCTGACTACCAGAAACTAACTCCACAGTGACACCCAATGGTGGTATATTCGATAGGAATAAACATTAATTTCTTTTTTTTAAAAATTTTTTTTATTTACTCATTTACTTTTTTTTTTGATATGAGATTCTTTATTAAATTTTTTTGAGTTACATCTTTTCTCCCCGTCTTTCCCCCGCCCACCACCCCAAAACAGCC
>CM053581.1:385596280-385614602 GCA_028627135.1 Pseudochirops cupreus | reverse complement strand
CTTGTTCAGCCATTCCCCAATTGATGGGCATCCCCTATATTTCCAGTTTTTTGCAACCACAAAGAGAGCTGCAATAAATATTTTTGCACATATGGGACCTTTTCCCACTTTTGTAATCTCTTTGGGATATAATCCCAACAGTGTAAACACTAATTTCTTTGGCATAGAGAATTCCCTCCCACGGGAGATTTCTTCTACCAATGCAGACTGGCATGTTCTCTACAAATCGTAGTCTTAAAGAGATTACCAACTGCCTGGAGCACTAAGAAATCAAATGACTTTCCTGGGGTCACACAGCCATGATGTGTCCAAGGCAGGGCTTGAATCCCAATTCCTGGTTCCAACGCCAGTCCTACGTTAACTATACACACACTGTCTCATAGTCCTTAGGTAGTTGTAATTTTGTACTACAATGATTATTAAAGCTGTAGCTTCCTCTCACAGGGGATTTTTTATATAGTAAGACCCCTGTATCTTAGAGGCATCTTAAAATAGAAAGGTGACGAAATTCAGTTGTTTTGGTAAATTCTGGTGTCCTTGTATCTATGAATGACTAACTATTTCCCCAATTTAACCCTCAGAAATTTGGAGTAGCAATCTCTAGCTAGTTTAAAATGGAATCAGCTTTTCTGTGAGGAAAAAGGTCCGTCAACAAGCACTTATTAAGTATCTATTGTATGCCAGGCATGCTGGGGACCCAAATAAAGGCAAACACATACCCCTGCCCTCAAAGAGCTTACATTCTAACCGAAGGGAAGCCTTGAATGGATAGCAAGGGAAGGGACATTTCTGTATAAATGTTTGCTGGTGAAAACTGCCCAGCTTAATGTCTTTATTTATTTTTATTTTATTTTTTTTTGCAGAGGTGATCTGACAGTGGAATTTTATTTTCATCTGAACCAGTCAAAAGAGGGAAGAATAGTTAGGTACAGAAATACATTCAATTCAGCAGGGAAAGAAGAGGAAAAGGAAAAAAGGGAGAAGGGGGAATTAGAGAGAGGGATTAGACCTAAGCAAAACAAAAACAAAAACATGTGTAGCTCTTTTTCACAGCGACAAAGAATTAGAAGCTAGTGGGAAGCCCACAAATTGGACAACGGCTGAATAAGTTATAGTATATAAATGTGATGGAATGCTTATTGTGCCGTGGTTGGTTCTTGTACTTCATTTATGAAGAGGACGAAGGTTGGAACCAAGGTACAGTGTGTCTGACTCGCAGATCAGACCAGTATGAAATTGGAAGGCACAATACAGGTCAAGCACAAACAGTCTATATGAGTATCTGGAGTGGAGATGTCTCTAAATTTATAGATCTCATGTATTGTTGGCTTTTGTTTTTTGTTTGTTGTGTGACTACAATTCTGCTTCACTTGTAGAGCACAGCACCTTCTTTGATATGAGCATGCCCTGCTGCGTTGTATGCAGCAATACAATACAGTCCTTCAACAGTGTATCCCATATCACACAATCAATTCCAAGTTTTTCAGAGCAACTTTAAGAGTGTCCTTGCATTGCTTCCTCTGACCACCGTGTGAGTGCCTCCCTTGCATGTGTTCCCTGTAAAATAGTCTTTTAGTCAAACATACATTTGGCCTTTGAACAACATGACCAGCCCATTGGAGTTGTGTTCTCTGCAACAGAGTTTGAATGTGTGGCCATTCAGCTTAAGAAAAGGACTTCAATGTCTACTACCTTATCTTGCCAGTCGATCTTCAGAATCTTCCTAAGACAGTTCATACGGAAGTGGCTCAGTTTCCTGGCATGGTGCTGGTAGACTTGTCTAGGTTTCACAGGTATACAACAACGAAGTCAGCACAACGGCTCTGTAGATCCTTAGTTTGGTAGGCCATCTAATACTTCTCTCCCATAGTTTACTTCAAAATCTCACCAACACTGAGCCATGCATATGTCAACCTCATCATCGATGTGTACATCCCTGGAAAGTATACTGTCAAGATAAGTGAACTTATTTGCAGCATTCCAAATTTCTCCATTTGTTGTAACCAGTGATTGCATATATGGATAGTGTACAGCTTACTGGAGGCACACCTGTGTTTTCTTGGTGTTAATTGTTAGGCCCAAATTAGCACAAGCAGCAGAGAATTGATGCCCCACATTTTGTTGTATCTCAGCTTCAGAGGCTGCATTGAGTGCACAATCATCTCCAAGAAACCATGTCCCCAAGATGATTAATCTCCACCCTAGGAAGGAGGGCCCTCAGGTCCAGAAGTCTTTTGGATTTCTCCTCAGGAACAATCCTTCCTGAAATGTCCCTCCTGGTTACATCTTGGGCATGGTCCTTGGGGTGGCACCCTAAAGGGACACTCACTGGACCGGTGGCATCAAAAGCAGGTTTCCCCGTTGTCCAAGTCACCAGGAGCACCATTGGGTTTTTCCCCGGTCATCACAGTGGCCAGGAGTTGAACCTGTTCCCTAGTTCTGTGTTTTTTCTCCTCTGCTGCAGCTAGGCATCTGTTGTTAAAGACTCCAAAGGCCATCTCCATTAATTAGGCTTGAGGTGTCTGGGCTCCCATTGCCAATTTCTCCTGTTTCCTCCAAATATATAGGGGCAAACTGACTAAGGAAGTACATGCCAAGGATTGCAGCTCCACATGTAGAGACCGGGTCTAAATTGATGTACTTCCTGATAGCTTCTACCCTTAATGTCTTTAAAAGTACCTTTACATGTGGCATAATTAGGACAGTGAGAACGGTAAATTGGAGGTTTTTGATAATCTGTCCTGTGCACACTTCTTCCCTTATCCTACAAACATGCTCAAGTCTTTCCCATCTTTAAAAAAAAAAAGAAAGCTTTTCCTTAACACTGATTATTCCCTCAAGTTCATGTCCCCTTGTCTCAATATCCTTTAAAAAAGAGTCTACACTTGCTGCCTCTACTTCTCTTCCAAGAGGTCACCACCGAAATGGCTTTCTCCCAAGTCACTACTCCACCTCCCAATGACCTCCCTCCTGATCCTCCTGGATCTCTTGGTAACTTTAGGCAAATTGGAAAAACTCCTTCCTCCTTCTCCTCTCCTTTTTTTTTTTTTGCTTCCATAATAATAGCTAACATTTATATAGCTGTCCTATGTGCCAGGCATCTATCTAAGCCAGCGGTTCTCAACTTACAATCTAATGGGTCTCGACCCCTTTGGAGGTTGAATGACCCTTTCACAGGAGTCACAGGAGTCACCTAAGACCATCGGAAAACATATTTCCGATGGTCTTAGGAACTGAGACACCACTCCTCAAACCGTGTCCAGCCGGGTCTGCCCACATGCAGATACGCCCACATATGAGTATTAAAGGGTCTCAGCATTAGGAAGGTGGAGAACCACTGATCTAAGCCCAGATATTGTCTCATCTGATCATCACACCGCCCTGAGAGGTAGGTGCAATTGTTGTCCCCATTTCACAGATGAGAACACAAAACTCTCACAGTTCTCTCCTGGCCTCTCTGTTCATTTTCCCTATTCTTTGCTGGTTCCCCATTCTCCTGCTCCTTCAATGTGTGGGCCCCTCAGGGTTCTGTCGTTGGCTCTCTTCTTTCTTAGCTTTCTTTCCCACAGTAATCTCATCTGCCCTCGGATCCTACTGTCATCTCTGCACTAACGATCACAGAACTGTTCTGAGTCTATTGTTTGGGTGTTCCCCCCTGAGCCTGGACAGTTCCTTGTACTTATTCAAATACCTAAATGAATATGTGATCTCACAGATTTGGAAGTTCCCTTCAGTGACACAGATCCCAACCCATCTATACCTGCTCAACCTGTTCCACTCTTGTTTTTGTCCTTCTATAATTTTACCACAGGGGGTCCACCCAACCTGCTGGCAGCCTTTCTCATACAATGTACCACCCCCTTTGTTATGTGCACATTTTAGCTGCTGGAAGGAGAAGAAAAACATTTGTTATGTAGAACACTGATCAAATCAGCCTAAAAAGAAACAGCCTATCAGATAAAAATGCCCAAGGAGAGAGATACACGTTGTTCTGAGGGGAGAAAGAACCATATCTTTCAGAGACAAAAGCCATTACAGAAGGTGGGGATGGCTGTAAGACGCAGTCATCCATCAATTCATTTACATATTACTGTTTTCAGGATTGTAAAAGATACAGCTCCTGATGGCTGCTGGAAGCGAGCTAGAGGAGAGGAAAATCATTCTCCTGTATGTATTGGATTTACTGACCTTTAGTACCACATACAGCCTGAGACATGGGAAATCTCTCTGGTTCTTGTCTGTGTTGCCTCTTTATGGCTTATGAGGGAGAAACAGAGTAGGAAAGACAGACAGGCTTTTCCTCCACTTTTCTGTGAGCTGTGCTGATTAGAGAAGAAGCCTGGTTTTGCTGAGAATGTACTGGAGAAAACAGAATGCCATGTTATTTTGAAAAATTGGCTGGGGAAAAGTGAATGGCTCTATCAGTATCTACAGATTAAAAGGGGAAAACTGCCCGTGTGAAACTTTGGAGTTCTCTGGCTTAGAGGAACGTCTTATCCCCGTAATAGCTTAACACTTTGTCAGCACCTTGCCAAGGATGTCTGTGTGCTAAAAGAACATGACACTATTTCAGAATCCAGAAACCAATAGAAGCACCTTTGCCATGCAGGTGACAAGTGGTGGAGGTTGCCTGAAGACATAAACAGCATTGGTGAATTGCCGAAGTTACATGGGTTCCATTACTTAAATGCCTTACTATAAGATTTCTGTAGGTTATATGCCCATTCTTCCTGACACTGTGTATACTGGTGGGAGATTATGATCTGCGTTTATAGGTAGAGTATTACATTTTGATTACTCCTGCTTTTACTTTCTATTGAGAACATGTTATGATTATTCCTTCCTTTGCATTTTCATTAAGTAAATGTTTTTTTTTTAACAGTCTTGACTCTCAAGAGGAATTCCCAGTTTAATGAGGGAGACAACATGCAAACAGCCATGTATAAACAAGATATGTACTGGATAAACTGAAGATCACCAACAGAGGGAAGACACTAACATTAAGGGTGATTTGACCAAGGTCACGTAGGTGGTAAGGGGCAAAGTCAATATATGAACTCAGGTCATCTGACTCTAAATGCAATGCTCTTTTGTTCTGTTCCTAGACAAGACGGGCCTTATGGTCTCTTCCAACTCTGAAAGTCTTAATCTTTTTTAATGCAATTATAATCCATAACATTGAAGTATTATAGTATAATTATCTAAATTATCTCATACACAAATGTAAATGATTATTAAAATTCTATTATACCAAAGGGAAAGATAATTGAGCTTGATGGAAATACTCAGTGAAAAAGGTAAGCATATGTAAATGTTTCTTTTTAAAGAGTCAATGTTATCATTGTGACTGATTTTGTGTAAATGAGAAGTCTACCAGTGGGGATTCAGAGTTACAGTAACACAAGGTAGGACCCTGACAGAGATTAGTACCCATGTGGCCAGCCCACTAGGTAACCATTCCATCTTGTCCAAGTGGATGCAGGTGGGGTAATTGAACCAGCCAAAACCCCGGGAAAAGAGGAAGCCCGGCTTGATCACTCCACCTGCAAGGAGAGACAGATATAGGACAATAGCTTGTAAGGATGTTTGGACTGAGTGAGGATTTTTTTGTTTTGTTTTGTCTTGTTTTAAGAAGAGGGCAGTCAGGAAAACGTTTGAAGGCAAAAGGACAAAACATTGTATTGGAGTCAGAAGACCCAGATTTGAGTACCAGTTCTGACACTTACTATCTGTATTACTGTTTGTAAGATCACAGATTTAGAGAGAGAAGAGACCTTATTGATCATCTTGTCTAACACCTTCATTTTACAGGTGAGGAAACTGAGGCCCAGGAAGGGTGCCTTGCTCAAGGTCACAGGGATAGTAAGTGACAGAGTCAGAATTCAAACTGAGGTCATACCATTTTTTAAAAATGAGAAGAGAAGCACGTAATATATCCATCTCAGGTATGGAGAGGAGATGCATTTTTAACTAAACAAGGGATAGAAGCAATCACAAAATCCATGTAACAGATGCTGTGGCCTCCACTGCCTGCAGGACAGGTAGGTTGCATTTCACTCCCCCTTTCTAGGGTTCTCTGATACCTTTAAAGGGGTTTAGTGTATGTCTAGGCTCTCTGCCAATGGCTTCAGCCCCCACCAAAGGAATTCCCCCAAGTGTAGGGGGTGGTCCTCTGTACCCCAATTCCATTTAGCCACTAACAGTCACATTAGTTTGTTTTGGGGTTTTTTGCTTTTCTGAGGGGGGTATCAGGGCAGTTGGGGTAAAGTGACTTGCCCAAGGTCCCACGGCTAGTAAGTGGTAAGTGTCTAAGGCCGCATTTGAACTCAGGTCTTCCTGACTCCAGGGCTGGTACTCTATTCACTGCTTCACCTAACTGCCCTCACATTAGTTTTGATACGGAAAATAAAAACACAAATTTACTCCCCAACACAGGAGAGGCAGAATCCTTCTCCTTCCCTTTACACTGCCTCAATCTGTGGTGATAGAAAAGGTTTGTAGCTTAGCTCGGTACCTATAGAGCACAGTGTTAGTTTTAAGTCCAAAATTCCTCCAAAGCTTGAGTCCGAGACACTGTGGCTTCTTAGGGCTTCTATGTTGGGAGGGTTGCGAGTACCATTACACTTGCAATCCTGGATCCAAAGTCATCAGGGCTCAAATTCCTCATCCTGTGGGGATGCCCTGAAACTGAAGGAGGCCACATAACACAGAACAGAAACAAACACCCCAGGTTCATTTCTTGGGAGCTGGGATGAAAGAAAGAGAGGAAGGAGAGGAAAATCCTTCCCCCTTCACTGGTTCAGTTCATGGCATTCTTACTGTGAGTAAATTAGGATCTTCACTCTTGGGGTGAAGCTATTTTTAAAAATTAATTAATTTTTAGTTTTCAACATTCACTTTTATAAGATTTTTAGTTATAAATTTTTCACCCTCCCCAAGATGGCCTGCAATCTGATACAGGCTACATATGTACAATCATATTAAACATACTTCCACATTAGTCATGATGTAAAAGAAGAATCAGAACAAAAAGGAAAAACCACGAGGAAGGAAAAAAAGAGAGAGAGAGCAAATAGTCTGCTTCAATCTGCATTCGGACTCCAAAGTTCTTTCTCTAGACGTGGATAGCATTTTCCGTTGTGAGCCTTTTGGAATTTGGATGAAGTTACTAAGAGAGCAGCAGAGAGAGAGGGGAGCAAAACCAGGAGAACATCGAACACAGTTATAATCTCATTGTGTGATGACTGTGATAGACTTGGCTCTTCTCAGCAGTGAAAGGTTATAAGACAACTCCAACAGGCTCATGATGGAAAATGCT
This sequence comes from Pseudochirops cupreus, assembly GCA_028627135.1. Classification (NCBI taxonomy): domain Eukaryota; kingdom Metazoa; phylum Chordata; class Mammalia; order Diprotodontia; family Pseudocheiridae; genus Pseudochirops; species Pseudochirops cupreus. The sequence continues at coordinate 385,607,284 of CM053581.1, read as the reverse complement.
ATTCACATCCAGAGAACTATGGAGTCTGAATGCAGATCAAAGTATACTATCTGCTCTCTCTCTTTTTTGTTCTGTTTCTCCTTTCTCGTGGTTCATTCCATTGGTTATAATTCTTCTTTGCAACATGACTAATGGGAAAAATGTTTAATCTGAATGTATATGTAGAGCCTATATCAGAGCATGCTATTTTGGGGAAGGGAGAGGAGAAAATTTAAAATTCAAAAGCTCGTGGAACTGAATGTTGTAAACTAAAAATAAACAATTTTTTTAAAAAGAAAGAGAGCAGCAGAAAGAAAGTTAACGACTAAGTCACACCAGTTTCAAAGACATACGCAGGGTAGAGAAGGACGAGGTCTCTATTTTAGGCAATCTAGACATGTTCCAAAGGTCCCTAAAGGCCATCTCCAATGTTAGGGGAACTGGGCACCAAGGCCCCAGGATTGAATCTAATCTGTGTAAACCCAGAACAAGCTGGGTCATAGTTACACTTGGGACCATGTTGTTCCCTAAATTTCTCTATCTATAAAATGAGGGGATTATATACCAGATGACTTCTAAGGCTGTATTATATTATACTATGTTATGTTACATTGTATCATATCATATCATATTATATCTTATTATATCGTATTGTATCATATTATGTTATATTATGTTATGTTATGTTATGTTACTATCCTATTATCCCTCTCCTCTGATCCCAGCTCATCAAGCAGGTTTCTTCTATTTCAGTGGTTCTCAAATTTTCCCAGTGTTAGAACATTTCTGTTTAAATAAAACTTTGATAGAAACCTTGCAGTAAAATCCTCTAAAGTTATTATTTCTAATGTCCATTAACAAACAACATAAGGATAATTAAAAAATATGGGCTGGGGATCAGGAAGAATCATCTTCATGAGTTTTAATCTAGCCTCAGATACTTACCAGCTGTGTGACCCTGGGCAAGTCACTTAACCCTGTTTGCCTCAGTTCCTTATTTGTAAAATGAGCTGGAAAAGGACATGGCAAACCAGTCCAGTATCTTTGCCAAGAAAAACCCCAAGTAGGACCATGAAAAGTTGGACATGACTGAAAGGACGCAACAAAAAAAGCATATTGATAATGGGAAGGGAGAACCTTGGAGAGCCGACTGAGAAGACAGTTCCCCTCTATGAAGGAATACAGTTACAGTGTTGTTTATAAAAGTCTCATATGAGTCTGAATTATATGAGACAATTCTCAGCACCAAATAGTGCCCCTCAAGAAGTTAGATAAGTTATAGACCAGGAGAGCTGAGAAATCAACCCAACATCCATGATACCCACACAAAAGCTCAGACACATGGTAAAGCCCAGCCTGATACAATCAAGTGCATTTCCTTACCCACTGCATTTTTGCACTGCCACATCCCTAACTGTCTCAGTTCTTTCTACCAATCATTAACCTTTGGCCTAGAGCCTAGAGCTCTGGGTTTATACAGACAGGATTAGGTCTTAGGTACAGACTTCAAAAATAATTTCTCCTTTTCACTTGTTATGCTCCCACCCAGGTCTGCCTCTGGGAAAATGCCCAAATCCAGCTTGAATATTCCTCATGTCTAAGAACTACTGTTGTGGGTATAGATCTCTGCTTTTGGAAATAGCCTTGGAAATAACATTAATAGCTAATAATATTGTGCTTTGAAGTTGGCAAAGCACTTCACATATGTAATCTCACCTGAGCCTCACAACCTTGTAAGGCTGGTGTTACTGTTTAGTCCAGCGACTTGTCCAGAGTCACACAGCTAAGTGGTGGGGTCAGGATCTGAATTTCCTGACTCCAAGATTCAGTCCTCCACCTACTACACCACCTAGAAGGTGTACTAACATCTGTTTTGCTGCTGCACCCCAAGGACACCCCTTGTCATTTGACTTGAAGTAGAGATCTCTATGTATTGTCTACTCTTAATAGAGAGTTCTTTAAGAGACCAACTATCTGGTTTTTCCCTTTTGTTCTGATTCTTCTTTCACAACATGACTAATGTGGAAATGTTTAATATGATCATACATGTACAGCCCATATCAGATTGCATGCCATTGTGGGGAGGGAAAAGTAGAGGGAGTGGGGAAAAATTTAGAACTCAAAATCTTATAAAATTGAATGCTGAAAACAAAAAAATCAATTAATTATTTTTTTTTAAAAAAGACCATCTTGCTTTTCTATTTACATGCCTGGTGCCTAACATAGCTTAATTGCTTAATAAATCCTTTTTTGTTTCATTCATTGGGTCCAGGGTAGCTTTTATACCCAAATAAAAAGGATTCCCAGTAGCCCACAAACATTCAATACAATTCTTTCTCTCTGGTGAGTTCCACTTTCCACAGGGTCCTAAAGTCCTCCAGGCTTTTGAACCATCCTGCAAATCTCAGGAAGGAACAGAATGGGTTTTCTAGACAAGCAATACTCCCCAGCCTTTAGAATCTCACTTTCCATAGGGTTGCCTGCATTATTGCAGATTCACAAGACCCTCTGTGTTTTTAACTCCCCTCAGAAGAAAAATGAACTTAGAACAGGCAGTACCTTGACTATGAGGTGATTTCATTCAGCTGATAAACATGCATTAAGTACCTAATATGTGCTTAACACTGAGGATATAAATGCAAAAGACAGTTCCTCTTCTCAAAGAACTCATAAAGGAAGAAACGACATACAAACAACTATGTATAATCAAGCTATAAACAGGATAAATTGCAGATAATCAACAAAGGGAAGGTCCTGGAATTAAGAATTAAGAATTGCAGAAGCTTCTTGTAGAAGGTGGGATTTTAATTAGGGCTTGAAGAAAGCCAAGACAAGGGGGAGGGGAACCAGTGTCAATATCTAGAGTTGGGAGATGGAATGTGTCTTGCCAGACAAACAGCAAGCCCAGTGTCACTGGATCACAGAGCACATAGGATGATGTAGGGTGTGAGAAGACTGGAAAGGTAGGCGGGAGGGGAGGTCACGTAGGGCTTTGAAGGACAGAGGATTATATAGTTGATATAAGAAGTGATAGGGAGTCACTGGAATTTACTGAGTGGATAACATGGTCATAACTGTATTTTAGGAAGATCGATTTGACAGCTGAGTGGAGGAAGGACTAGAATGGGGAAAGACCTGTGGTTAGGAAACCAGTGAGCAGGCTATTAAAATAGTCTAGATAGGAAGTCATGAGGGTCTGTACCAAAGTGGTGGCAAGTGTCAAAGCAGAGAAGAAGACATATGCAAGAGATGTTATAAGTCTTGGCAACAGATTGGATATGGGGGTGAAAGAGTGAGGATGTTGTCAAGCCTGGGTTCCTGGGAGAATGGTGCCCTTGACCATAAAAAGGAAGTTTGGAAGGGGAGGTTTGGGAGGAAAAATAATTAGTTTTGTTGGGGTTTAGATGTCTATAAGGACATGCAGTTCAAGATGTCCCAACAGGCAGATGCAAGACTAAAGGTCAGCAGAGAAGATTTAAGAATCATCAACAGATAATTGAATCCATAGGAGCCAATGAAATCAGGGCCCTGGACATCCCTGTGAGGCACCCACAGTTAGCAGGATGAAGATCCAGCCAAGGAAACAGAAATGATCAGGTAAGTGAGAGGAAGGGTCAGGACAGAGTAACGTCTCACAAACCTGGAGAGAAGGGAGTAACAAGGAGCCTTAAGGAGGTGACCAATGATGTCAAAGCTTACGAAGAGGATGAGGATTGAGAAAAGGCCATTAGATTTGGCAACTAAGAAATCACTGGCAACTTTGGAGAGAATAGTTTTGGTTGAATGATAAGATTAAAAGCCAGACTGTAAAGACTATAGAAGAGGGTAAGAAGAAAGAATTGTTTTGTATATCTATTGTAGATGGCTTTCTCAAGAAGTTTAGACATAAAAAGGAGGAGAGATTGGGGGGGAAGGTCAGGATAGATGAATCAAGTGAGGGATTAGTTAGGGGAGATGGATGGATCAAATGTGAGTTTTTGGTGTTGGTTTTTTTGAGAGGCATGGGGGAGAGACAAGGGCGTGTTTGTAGGCTGTAGGGAAGCAGCCAAGGGAATGGAAGAGAGTGAAGATAAGTGAGAGAATGGGGGGAGGGGGGCCGGCAGTGAGGAGGTAATAAAATAGCCACCTGCTAGAGGAGATACATGGAAGAGGATCATTTGTGCATGTAGAGGTGTTTGTCTTGGCAAAGAGAAGTGTCATCTCATCATGGGAGGTGGCGATGAAGGAGGTCGTAGCAGAAGACATTTGGGTGACATGAAATGAGGAGGGACAGAGAAGGAGGAGCTCTTGGGGAATGGCCTTAATTTTTTTTACTAAATTTGAGGCAAGGTTCTCAGCTAAGAGGGTGGGAGGAAGGGCATGCAAGGGAGATTTCAGGAGGGTTCTCTATCAGCATTGGCCTCCTAAAACTCCTCAGGGAGCAGACCCCCTAGAAGGAAAATGATTTTGGACATTTCAGAAGAAAACATTTTCGGTTTTTTTTTTTGGCTTCCATTTTTTAAAAATAAATAGTATTTTATTTTTTCCAATTACATGTAGTTTTCCATATTCATTTTTTATAAGATTTTGAGTTCCAAATTTTTCTCCCTTTGCAAGACAGCAAGCACTCTGATATAGGTTACACACGCACAATCCTTTCTATGGATTCCACACTATCGGATCAACTCATGGTATTAACAGAAGACAAATTCCAACTCCCTTGACTTTAGTCTCTTACCAGGGCTTCTCCTAGCAATGGGCTTGAGCCTCTTGGCACCCTGTCCAGGAAATTCTCCTTCTTTCACTTGAAGACTTTATTCCAGGATTTTTCAGCCCAGGAAATCCCCTTTCTTCCATCAAGGAGGTTGGAGTTCAAGAACTCCTGAATTTAAAGTTGCTAGAGGCATCTCTCAGCAACTGCTCACCACTTAGCAATGTGGTTCCCATTATTGGCTCTCATGTGTTGGGCTGAGAGGTGACACCTTTGCTTCTCTGAGGCTGAAGCCAAGAACTTGGGTTCTACAAATTGTTGTTTTTGGTAGACTTCTGTCCCAAAGCAGCCATTAGCAGATTATGGGAGTGGGTGGAAGTAAACTCTCCCCAGAACCAACTTTTTTTTTTTTGGAGGGGGGAAGGCAAAGTAATTGGGATTAAGTGACTTGCCCAAGGTCACATAGCTAAGTGTGTCAAGTGCCTGAGGCCAGATTTGAACTCGGGTCCTCCTGACTCCAGGGCTGGTGCCCCTATTCACTGCATCACCTAGCTGCCCCACCAACTTCTGATATTAACTCTAATCTATGTTACTAAGATTTTTCTGGGAAAAAGGCAAAAGGAGGAAAAAAGTCCCCAGAAGACCTGTTGTTTTATAAGCCAGTATAACCAGAGACTCCTTCCATTAAAGTCCGCCCCACAATAGCAGCAGCAAACCAATTAGCATATGGGTGATGTGCCAAAGGGCATGCCCATACATTCCATACAAAGATATAATTAAAAACCCCAAAGGCTTAACCACCTTGTAGATCATAAAATGAGATAATATATGCCTAGAAAACTTTATGGGGCTATTATTATCAAGCTGATGAGGAACTCCCTTGATCAGTCACTGGCGTATGAAGGGGCAGCCTGGGAGAGGGGATGCAGCACTACATATGGAGTCATAAAGACCCGTGTTCCAATTTGCCTCAGACACAAGTGACCCCAAGCAAGTGGCTCATCCTTCTGTACTTCACTTGCCTCATCTATAATATGAGAACTGAACCTGATGGCTTCTCATGTCTCTTCCAGATCTAAGTCTACAACCCTGCTGATCTCATGAATCCCCTACATATCCACACCTGACATATCCTCCAAGGGCCAAAATAAGTTTCTGCCTTCATGATGGCTTCAGATTAACACTGATCTTTATCTTTTCATTCTATGACAGGTCATATTCTGTGACTGGGTGAATCACGTAATTTAGTACTTTCTATGCCATTATGCATATATAATACTGATAGAACATCTTACCTTTCTATGATGGCTGCTTCTGTGTTTTCTTTAATCGTATTGTGTTTCATGTTTCTTTTGTATTCTACAGCACCTAGCACAATGCTAAGTACGTAAATACCTACCGTTTGACCTTTGACTTCTTGGAAAACTAAAAGGAACAGCAGGAGAAAAACTAAATCCCATATACATATAGGTCATCGTAGGACCTAGGAAGAGGTGGATGCACATGGATATGACACTGTATGGGCAGAATTGGGGGTTGTGAGTAGGTGATTCTTCCATTTTAAATGTTCATTCAATCAATCCTGGAAAAGTGATAAGAAAATGCACCTTCTTCCCCTCAGCAGAGCTGGATTCTATGGATGTGGTACAGTATATATTGTCAGACACGACCAATGTGTTGGTTGGATTTGCTTAAATATCTTCCTTTGTTACAGAGGAGGATCCTATGGCAGGTGGGGGTGGGAAGTGGGAATGTTTAAAGAGAAATGCCGGGGGTACCAAAAAACAAGGGGCAACAACAAAGCATAAAGAATAAAACCTCCATCGAGAATTGTTGTAAGCTCAGTCCGAGTCTCAGGACCGCCTCAGTAAGAGCTCTCATCTGTGCGCCGCCCTGCGCGTGCGGCCGGGGGACTGCGGGTGAGCTTCTCCTCGAAGCCCTTTCTTCCATCCAGCCTTTCAAAGGCAGATTTAGGGTCCGCTTCCCCCATCCTGAGCTGCCCAGACTCTGCTAGGAAGAACACTCATTTAATGGGGACGCCCATCTGTTGGGATCCGCGCATGCTCTGTAAGACATCCACGGCCATCCGATGTCTGAACGTGCAGGCAGGATGCTCAAGGAGAGGCACGGGCGGATGTCTGAGGAATCCTGCCCACCCTTCTCCAAGGGAGACTTCTATTCTTATCCTCAGGACAGCAGGAGAAGGCACAATGAGGCTGACCATTCTGTCTTCCTGTAAGAGAAGAGCTACCCCATATGGGGTCATGACCCACAGTTTAAGAGTGTTAAAGGGGTCTCGAGTGGAAAATGTTTAAGAATCACTGCCAAGAATTAGACCTCCCCCAAAACTGCTGGTCTACGGGGATGCCTACTTTAAAATTTACAACCAGCCAGGAAACTGGATCCCAAGTTTATACCCAACCAGCTTGGCCCCTTTCCACCAAATGCTAGTTACACAAAAGACCACCACAATAGTGAAGAGTAAGTAAATACTTTTATGTAAACAGAAAACAGAGATTGGAGAAGTTCTACAGATTAGAATAAATCAAAAAATACGTTGAGTGAAAGAGTTCTTTAGACAGGCGATCTTGCTCTTTAGGAAGGGGTGAGGTAAGATTTTGCTTAACCAAGTGAATAGCCTCAAACTAACCCAAGGAGAAATTCCCCAAAAAATTCCCTCTAAGAAAGCAAGCTAGGAATTAGGCACTTGTTGGGAAGCCAGCTTCCCCTACATGTTTACGAGAAAGGCTTTCTATTTCTCCTGCCTGGAATTGGTCCCAAAAAGAGTATGGAAGCAGGATTGTCATCTCTCTAAAGAAGGAAGTGTAGAATGCCTCTCTTCAAAACTTTCTGCACCAACCCTAGCCCTCACACAGGCAGACATCATTCTTTCCATCACTTAGGATCGTCTCATGAAAAATGCTCCAGACCTGGCTGGAAACCCTGGTCCCACAGCCAAATTCGTGCCCCAAATAATTTTAATCCATACCTTACCACCTCCATCCCCTAATGTTCTCTACCAACCTTCCCTACCACTTAACAAAAAGCTGCTGAATAAAAGCTAGAGGAGGTCATGCAACCTTTCTGACTAGGTACATTATAAATTCATGCTATCCAACTTCAACTGGGTCCTCTCTGCAGCAAAACAATCCTTCTATTCCTCTCTAATTGAGTGTCTCATCTTACTCCCCACAGAAGCTATTCCAAGCCTTGAGCCTCTCATCCATCACCTTCTCTCCAACATTTCAGCTGAGAGCTTCTCACTTTCCCAAGGTCATTTTACCTGTGCTCTCACTTCCATTCTCTTCATTCAAAACCACTGGACAACCCTGCTCCCTCCCTAACAATTCGGTGGCCCTTCTCTTGGCCAAGGTCAACCCTTCTACATGTGCCTTTGATTCCATCCCCCCCTCCCATAATCTCCAACAGATGGCAATCCCCAATTTTAATCTCTAACCTTTCCATATCTACTGGTTCCATCCCTTCAAACATATCCAAGTCTCCCTCATCTTTAAAAAATCTTCTCTAGACCCTACCACACACTCAGGTCATCACTCTCTATCCACCTCCCTTCCTTAGCCAAACTCCTGCTTCCACTTACTGCCCCCATTTCCTCTCTTCTCACTCATTCCTCAACCCCAACCCCAACAGCTCTCTCCAAAGTTACTGATGGTCTTTTCTCAGCCTTCATCCTTTTCAACCCTATGAAGCATGTGACACTACTGGCCATCCTCTTCTCCTGGATGCTCTCTCCTCCTTAGCTTATTTGTGACAATTCTCTTTCCTGTTTCTCCTGTTACTTCTCAGTCTCCTTTACTGGCTCATCATCCATATGAGGTGGGTAGGCCTGCCCTCTTCTCTTCTTTCTCTTGCTGAGCTCCTCAGCTCCCTTGGTGTAATTATCTCTATGCAGATGACCCACACGTTTATGTACACTGCCAACCTCTGTCCTGAACTTCAGTCCTACATCACAACTGGACGTTTGAACCTGGATGTCCCAGAATCATCTCAATCTTACCATGTCCAAAAGAGAGCTCATCATCTTTCCCCCCAAATCCACACATCTACAAACTTTCCTATCTCTGTCTAAATCCTCCCAGTCTCCCAAGTTTGTAACCTGAGAGCTACCCAAGTCAGGAAGGCTCCTCTCTCTCCCACCACTCACAAATACATTCAGTTACCAAAACTTGACGCTCTGCATCACCCCTTGCATCCTGCCTCTTCCTTCTACTCACACATGTACCCTTGCCTAGATTAATGCAAAAGCCTAAGTGGACCCTCCGCTGCAGTCCCTCCTCCAAAAAGATGCAAAAGTGGTCTTTCTTAAGCATAGATCTGACTATCACTTTCCTACTAAATGAATCCCAAGTGGTTCCCTATGGCCTCTTGAATAAAACGGAAACTCATCTGTTTATTTTTCAAAGCCCCTCAGAGCCTGGACCCAAACTATGGATTGTACATCACTCCTGTCCCTACACTCCAAAATGGCTTTCTCTTTGTTCCTCCTGTCTCTATGCCTTTGCCCTGACCACCCCACGTTCCTGGAATGTACTTCCTCCTTCCCTCCAGCTCCCAGAAGCTCCCTCTTCCTTCAAGACTCATCTGCATCTACATGAAGCCTTTGCTGATGCCCCTAAACACCAATGCCCCCCCTCCCAAACTAACCTGTATTTACCTACTCTGCATTAGTTCTCATTATGTATTTATTCTGTATATACTTGTATATGTAGTTACTATCTTCTCAGGGCACATGAACGTGCCCTGCTCCAGAGTAGGAACTGTTTCACTTTTAATGTTTGTACAGTGCCTAGCACACACTAGACACTTAATAAATGCTTGTTGATTGCCTGATTGATCCCCTTCTCCTCCTCCACTGCCTCTCATCATCACCAATTAACTTCAGGGCAAACAAGTAGAAAGAGAATGTAAAGAAGACCTTACACTGATAAGAGCTGTAGCTTATGAGTCAGCCTGGGGGAGCTATAAGTCCTGCCCTAAGCGCTCTAGCTCATCCAAGAAGAAGTCTAGGTCAGCCGTGCGCAGAGCTGGGTTAGCCACAATCAGGCGGAAGAAGTTGGGCAGGCTTCTGTGGGGCTGGTAGCCCACCATCATGGAGCCCTCTTTGACCATCCGCTCTTTCAGCACTGGGGCCACCTGTGGGAGATATTGGCAGAGCTCAGAATTCAGGCTGTAGGGGAGAAGGGATGGCGGTGGCTGGCTGGCCTCTCCTCTAAACCATCCTCCTTCACAAACCAGAATGCTAATGAGACTCCAACTGCCATCTCCCGGGCCATTTATCTGGGCTCTGGAGTTCCTCTGTGGTCTGCCTTTTTCCCCCAGCCCTGCATGACCTTTTCACTGAGGAGGCAGCCCTGGTGCTCAAAGTTATTAATTCATCTCTGACTGAAATTCAGAAGGTTACATGACTTGTCTAGATCACATAAGGCAGTAAAAAGCACAGGCAAGGTTTGAACCCAGATCTTGTGACACTTATATCACAAGCCTTCACAAAATCCCACCCTCACCATCCTACCACTCCTGCATTCACCGCCACACTTTGCTGACTCTCACATCTTCCTCTCATTTCCCCTCTATATTCAATCAGTCAATACACAAGTTGTGATGATTCCTTCTCCCTCAAAGAGCTTGAAGCCTGTTGAAAATGACAGAATGTAACCTCCTTAAAGGCAGGGCCTGCTTCATTTTATCCTCATGTCCCTGACATCCAGCACTGTGTCCGTGCCACGGGAGGTCCCTAACAAACACTTGCTGTCTGACTTACTTATTAAGACACAAATATGGGGGGCGGAGCCAAGATGGCGGCGTAGAAGCAGCAACACATCGCAGCTCTCACATAGCCACCCCAAAATACCCATAAAATAGGACTCTAAACCAATCCTAGAACTCCAAAACGCACACAAAGATACTTCCCACTAAAGTCAGCTCAGACGAGGAACCATATCAGCACTGCGAACCAGCCTGGCCTGAAGTCGAGGCTGTGCCCCGGGGGCGGCTGGACGGGAAGAGCTGAGAAGCTTCAGGTGAGCGGATTAGCGGTAGCTGTGAATGGGATTTGTGAAAGGGGGAGATAAGCAGTCCGGCCAGAAGGCCTCCAGAGCGGAAAAGTGAAAGGCAGAGGTTTTGCACCCGCTTGCAGCTTCCCTCCGCGGCCTGCAGACAGCAGGGGGACTGAGCGACTGGGCTAGCCAGGGCTCTCGCGTTGAGTGGCTAGATCCGGATAGCCGTCTTGGGCCTCGGTCTTGGAGTCCTTATTATCCGGTCAGCCGGAAGTATATAGGAAGAGTTCCCAGCCTCTTTCTAAGAGCTACGGCAGC
>CM053581.1:385580527-385595780 GCA_028627135.1 Pseudochirops cupreus | reverse complement strand
AAAAAAAAAAGAAATGATGAGCAGAACTCTCTAAAAAACAAAAACAAAACCTGGAAAGGCTTACATGAACTGATGCTGAGTGAAGTGAGCAGAACCAGAGGAACACTGTACACAGTAACAGCAACACTGTGCGATGATATGATAGACTTAGACCAGGGGGAGGAACATGTGGCCTTCTAGATCCTCCAGTGAGGGCCCTTTGACTAAATACAAACCACACAGAGCAAATCCCATTAATAAAAGGATTTGTTCCATAAAACTTGGACTCGGTTAAAAAGTCCTCATTCAAGGACCTAGAAGGCCACATGTGGCCTCAAGGCCGCAGGTTCCCCACCCCAACTTAGACAATTTCAAGACTCATGATGGAAAATGCTATTCCACATCCAGAGAAAGAACTATAGAATCTGAATGCAGATCAAAGTATACTATTTTCACTTTTTTTATTTTTGTTTCTCATGGTTTTCCCCTTTTATTCTGACTCTTCTTTCACAACATGACTACTGTAGAAATATGTTTAACATGATTGTACATGTATAAGCTCTATCTGATTATTCATTGGAGAGGGAGAAAAATTTGAAACTCGAAATCTTATAAAACTATCTTTCCATGTAACTGAAAAAAAAAAATACTATTAAGTGGGGAAGGGGGGAAATGACGAGCAAGATGCTCTCAGAAAAACCTGAGAAGACTCACATGAACTAAGCAAAGTGAAATGAGCAGAACCAGGAGAACATCATATACGGTAACAGTATACAGCACAGTAACTGCATGATGATCCACTGTGAATGACTTAGCTATTCTCAGAAATACAATGGTCCAAGACAATTCTGAAAGACTTATAAGGAAAAATGCTATTGATGTCCAGAGAAAGAACTGATTGCATCTGAATACAGATCAAAGCATACTTTTTCTTTACTTTATTTTTCTTGGGGTGTGATTTCTTTCATAACATGACTAACATGGAAATATATGCTTTGCATGACTGCACATGTATAACCTATATCAAATTACTTGCTTTCTTGATGAGAGAGTAAGGAAAGGGAGAGAAGGAAGAGAATCTGGAACTCAAAAAAAAATTTTTTTAATGAATGTTAAAAATTGTTTTTACATGTAATTGGGGGAAAAATAAAATAAAATACTTTAAAAATGTTTACAGATGACAGGAAGCTCAAATGAATACCTAATAGGTGAGAAGATAAAGTTAGGCTCCCAAAAAATACATTGACAGGCTAGAACAGGCTGATTCTATTAAGATAGAATACAATAGGTATTAATGTAAAGTCCAACATTTGGTTTAAAAAAGTCACTTGCACAAATACAGGACAAGGGAGACAGGGCTACACAATATGAAACATGTGAAAAATATCTGGGGGTGGCTAGGTGGCGCAGTGAATAGAGCACCGGCCCTGGAGTCCGGAGGAACTGAGTTCAAATCCAACCTCATACACTTAACACAAAACCTAGCCATGTGATCTTGGGCAAGTCACTTAACCCCAATTGCCCTCCAAAAAGCAAAAATTAAAAAAAAGAAAAGAAAAAGATCTGAAGGTTTTAGTGGACAGCAAGCTCAATATGCATCAAGAGCATGATAAGGTCACCAAAAAGGCTAATACAACCTAGGCTGCATGAAAAAAAGCACAGAATGGGCTAAGTGTACTTTGTCCTGGTTGGACCACAACTGGCATATGGTGACAACTGATATTTACCTAGCCCTTAAAGCTTATTTGACATTATCCCCACTGGACACATGAGAAAACAGAGGCTCAAGGAAGTTAAGGGAGTTACCTTCGGTCACTGCTAGGCAGTCTTAGAGTTAAGACTCATACCCTGATTCCAAACTCAGTATCTCTACCCAACACCATACTGTGTTCAACATGGCTACCACCTTCTGGGAAGGACTTCCATAAACTGGAGAGCAACCAGACTGTTATGGGGACTGACGCCCACAGAAGAACTGGTTAAAGGAATTGGGCAAGATCAACACAAAGAGGAGAGGATTTAGGGGGCACGTGGTTAATACTTGACACCAGATGCCAGAGGTAGGAGCAATGGGTACCCAAAACAGAAAGCAAGAGTTTGGCTCAAATTAAAATTCAAGAGCTCTATGATAATTCAAGAGTACCCCCAAAAGAGTACAAACTGTCTTGGGGAGTAGTGAGTTCTCCAATATTGGTCAGGGACAGAATGGATGGATTCCTATTTGGGTACAGAGTGAACAAGGCAGTGTCTGAATTCTCTTCCAATTCTGAGATTCTTTGATTCTCATTGGTGCTCTCTTGCCCCTCCTCAGACTGAGCTCCTGCTTCCCAGCCCTCCACGTTTCTCTAGTTTCAATTCTTCTCCCCTGTGTTCCCTCAGGCCCAACCCCTTTGCTCTCAGTGCTCCCCAGTACTTTTCCCTCATTCTTTTATTCCCCAACCCCTACAAAAAGGGAATAATGATGAACTAAGACCCTGATGGTGATTTATGAAGGATATAGAACGGAGGTGCAGGGAATGCAGGAGGGGAATCCTGGAATGCTGAGAGTATGAAGGGATAGAATTTAGGGTAAGCCATAGGCTATTTGTGAGAAAGGGGCTCCTAATGAGTATGGGAAAAAAGTCCGGGGCAAGAGTAGTTCTAAGACAGCAGAGATGGCTTGCTGTAAGGGACCCTCACCTGCAGATGCCACACTGGAGGTCACCTTGGCCCTGGCTGCAGTAGAGGGCTCGCAATTGCACATCACTGCAGTTACAGTCACATAAGGTATGCAGCTCCACGCTCAGCTCCTCAGAAAATCCAAGAGCCCGGAGTTTCAGAAGATGGGGTCCACGGAGGCAGTTGGTAGCACGGATCTTTACCAAGAAATTCACCTGGTGGAAGGAGGCAGGGTCAGAACACACAAGATCTACATTCATAACCCAGAAAACTCAGTGGGAGGGGAGAGCATGGGGGACAGGGTATGTACCCCCTCACACACAAACACAAACACACAGCCCCCCTTCTCATTCTAGGGGTATAGGAATTCAATAATTCCCCCCATTGCAAGGTCTAGGGTCCCTCCCTGCTCCTCTTTTCCCTTCATTCCTGAGAGCGTTCCTTTATCCCTTTCTGCATCATCCTACTTCCCATCCCTGCTCCTATCTCACCGTTTGGTTAATTCGGACGTGGCTACACTGGCCTTTGCCTCCTGTGTCTTCCCTGATCTCAGAATCACCACACTGGGACTCGTAGGAAATGTGGATCCCAGCAGGAGGTTGTGAGTGTTCCAGAGTCACTGTGGAAGACAGGCTCTAAAAGAGGAGAGGTGGGTGGGAGGGGGAGTTGAAAAATCACAATGTGGTTATGAACCTCTCCTTCCTCCCCTAAACCAGTCCCCACAACCTTTTCCTGGTCTCTTTACCTATCCTATGGACCCCTTTTTATTCAACACAAGAAAATAGGAATGTACTAAGGTCCTATGTTGAGCCTTTTCAGTTCCACAAAACAAGAGAATTTTAAGACAATGTCCCAGCCCTCAAGGAACTGAGAAATAGGACAGTGTAAGTAAAAAATCAGTGGTCTAGGAGTCAGGAGATTGGCATTCCACTGGGACAAATCACTACCCCCAGACTATAGGCTCCCCATCTGCAGAATGAGGGGGTTGGGCTGGAAATCAGGGGTTTTCTACAACCCGCAGCCCGTCTGCTGCCTGTTTTTGTACCGCCCACAAGCTAAGAATAATTTTTATATTTTTAAATGTTTTTTTTTCTATTTAAACATGTCAAGACCATTCTTAGCTTGTGAAGCACCAAAACAGGCTGTGGCTTGGCCCTAAGGTGGTAGTTTGCTGACCCCTGGACTAGAAGATGATCTCAAAAAGGTTCCTTCCTGCTCTGACATCCTATGAGGTTAGTCAGGGACAGAAGCATCACATATTAGAAATACTAAAAGATATAAGCAAATTAAATTACACCTGCCCTATTGAACTGTAAGTTGTTAGAGATTAAGGGGCATATCTTATTCATCTATCTATATCCAAGCATCTTTTTTTTTCCTTTCTTTGGAGGGAGGGAAGGCAAGGCAATCAGGTTTAAGTGATTTGCCCAAGGTCACATGGCTAGTGTGTCAAGTGTCTGAGGTTGGATTTGAACTCAGGCCCTCCTGACTTCAGGGCCGGTGCTCTACTTACTGCAACACCTAGCTGCCCCAAATTGTCTTGTGTGTAATAGGAATGAGGAAATAAACGAAGGAACAGAAGTGAATGGTTATGGTTCAAATCAGAGATAATTATGAAGGTGTATGAATTTAAGAAAAGATGTCTTCCTCTGTTTTGGCTACCCCACCAAGCAACCCAGTCCTTCCTCAAAACCTTTGAATGGTCCCTTTCTCCACCCCATTCATCAACTTTGCCCATCTGGTCCCTGTGCTCTCCTCTCCTGTCCCACCTGGTTCCAACCTTACATTATATGCATCCATGATGAGCTGCACAACATTACTGGAGTCTTCACTCAGCTCCCCCACAGCTGACTTGGGGATCAGCTTACTCAGCTCCTAAGGAATCACAGGCATCATTAGACAGGTTCCAAGAAGGAAGAAAAAGGGATCAAGTTGGCAGAAGCTGACGAGAGCAGAAGGTTGGAGATGTAGGGGAAGTGAAGTGGACTGGGGAAACATAAAGGGCTGGGGTCCAGAAGAGGGTCACCTGGTAGATTGGCAATGCAGGACTAGTCACAGCAAAGATGGGCTGAATGTTGGCAGCAGATAAAACATGGGCTACCTGACCCACAGAAGGATAGTCCTGAGAAACAGAGAGGACAGAAAAATTATTTTACCTACATTTACCTCTTTGTGTCTAATGGTAGCCAAAGGGAGGAGAAGGGAAGAGGGAAGAAAAAAGAGAAAAAATTTACACAAAAACTTTAGTACATATTTAAAAGGGAAAGCAAGTTGTACATAATAGATTTACAGTTTTATGTGCAATCATCTTTTTTTATTATACTATGCTATGGAAATGCTTGTTTTATTCCATAAATGAAAAATAAGTAAATATGTATAATGTGCTTTGCAAAACTTAAAAAAAGAAAAAAAGATACAGAGAGGGACTAGGGCATTCCTATAAACCCCTGGGTAGAGCCACAGTCACCTCCTGGACTCTTTTGGCAGTGTCTGGTAAAACCTATGAATCCCTTCTCAGAAAAATGTTTTTAAATTTATAAAATAAAATACATAAAATTTTAAAGGAAACTAGTTCTATTGAAACACAAGTGATCAAAAAAAATTTTTTTTAAATTCAAAGACCCCAGATGAAGACCCTCTGTTCTAAAGAGTATCCTATGGGTAGGCAGCTCCAGAGGGCAAAGGGGCAGAGAATGGGACCTGGCTGAAAGAAAGGGAGATTCTGTAGCTGGTAAAGGAGGCAGGGCTCTCTCACAAAATCTCGGCTTCTGCTGTAGAAACCATTAGCATCTAGGTGGCAGTGTCCGTCACTGGGCATGAAGATTCCACCCAGCTTCCCATCCCCTGCTGTGTGGAACGTGTCATCTGACGTGAATACCAGCAGCCGGGATACATTTCTCCAGCCAATCTGCTCCTGGGGTACAAGAATGTGATAATGAGGTGAGGGGGAAACATATCAGTGACTCGAAACTCCCACCACCAGAGTCACCTGTGGGGCAGGCAGTGGCAACATTCAGACTCCTTCAGAGATCCATTCATCCATAGCTTTTGGGTTTTTCTTTTCCCTATAAACCCTCTCAATCCAGATCCACGAAATTCTCCTTTATCCATATTCCTTTGTTCCATTCTGGTCCTCCTGGCCTCCAGACGGTTTAGTGCCCCCTCCTTTGTCTTTCAGGCCCCACCCTCCCAAACTCTAGTTTCCAGCATTCCTCGCCCCATTCCTCTAATCCCAGCCTACCCTCTCTGCCCTCTCCCAACACACACACTCACACACTCACACACTCACACACACACACACTCACACCCCACATACCCACACACACACACCTACCTGGCAGAGGGCAGCCTGCACGATGGCATCAAAGCCCCCCTCAGGTGAGTCTAGATTGCCTGACACACTCTGTTGCTCCACCTTGTGCTCGAAGGCTGAGGCATTGTCAGTGAGGGGCAGCACATGTCTGAAACTGAAGGGTGGCTGGCATTTTTCTAGGCGCGTGGGGCATGGATGTTGAAGCTTAGAGGGCACCGTGTTCACAAAGGGCAGCACCGTCTTGTCCACAAAGGAACCAAAGCCTGGAACAGTAAGAAGAAAAGGATGTCTAGGAAAAGGACGGGAGAGAAGGAGCGAGAGACAGCGTGGGCAGCTGTACTCCTGGGAGGCTGCCACCCACAGCACTCAGACCTGGCATAAAGGTATATGAGGCAAGTTTTAGTTGATATACTCAGAACCACAAAATCTCAATACAAACACGACAGTTGATCTATACCTGAACAGGAATACTCAGGCAAGCTACTGTTTAACTCCCACTTTCTTGGGGGAGGGGGAGGGGAGAGGAAATCAGGATTAAGTGACTTGTCCCAGGTCACACAGCTGGTAAGTGTAAGGCTGGATTTGAACTCAGAGCCTCCCAACTCCAGGGCTGGTACTCTATCCACAGCACCACCTAGCTTCCAGAAAAAAGGACTCCACTTATCTCCTGAGGCAGGCCATTACACTTTTGGACAATTATAATTGTGAAGAACTTTTCCCCTTAAATCAGGCATAAAACTGTCTTTACAATATCCAGAACAAATCTTCTCCAGTTTCAACCCTTCACATACTTGAATATGGTGGATACATGCTGGGAGCATCAAACATTGGGAAATAGAATTAAGAGAAAAGTTTGTAGGCTAGGCTTTGGGATGGAAAGAATAAAATGATTAACTGGAGATTCCCAAAGGGGTGGGAAGTGATTTAGAAGGTTGTAAAGGCCAGAAATTCATGAAAGTTGAGGAATGAGCAGGGTTTAGGAAAGGGAGAAAATGACTGGGGATACAGGTCTAGGTAGAAGAAGGTGGATCAGGAAAAGGGGAGTTTGGGGGATGGAGGTTGTTTAAAGGCTAGGAAGGAGATTAGGGATCTGAATGTGGAGGTCAGGCTAGGGCTGAGGGGGAAGGTCAGGGTGTGTCTCGTACAAAGTTACCTACAAGTCCCGGCTCCCACCTTGGCGGTAAACTGGGACGTTTAGGGAGAGAGTTCAGAATTTTACAACTCTGGGGAGGGTCTTGGAAATACAAAGTAGCCTGAGGGGTTGGTGTATCTCTGGAGGCAGTCCTGGCTTAGGGCGTAGACTGGGGTGTGAAGAGATTGTGCAAGGGTGCACTGAACTCACCAATGCGCACCGAGCGGGTGACCCCCCGCAGCTGGACCAGGAGCGCGTGCCCCAGCTGGCGCACTCGCTCCAGGTCGTCTTTCATGGAGTAGCTCAGGTCCATGAGGTAGTACAGGTCCACCGGATAGCCCTCGACTCGACGGAAGCGGACCCGGAGCCTTTGTGTCTCGCCTGTGGGTGGGGTCCCAGCCGGACCGGGGGACCGTCATCATCCCTTCCAAGTGCCCGCGGGCCACGCTGCCCAACCCAGCTCTGGAGTGTTCAGGATCCTTTCTCCTGTCCTCCAGCCTCCCCGCGTCCCCAGCGCGTTCCATCCCTCCTTCGCCCCCAGGCTCACCAGGCCGCAGCTTAACGCGAACCCTCTGCGGAGCCAGCTGGGTGGCGCCGTCGCCCTGTGCACCCTGGCTGAGGGGCTCGTCTTGTAGAACCTCCTGCTGTCCGCGGGGTTCCTCCAGCTCCTCCAAGGGGCAGCCCCGGGCCAGCAGCTCCTCCCGCCGGGCGCATCGCCTCTCCTCCGATTCTCCCACGGCAGTGAAGTTCTGCGGGCCGGGAGGAGGCCTGTCAGGGTTCCACACGCTTCCCACCCTGCCTCGGCTCGGACCCGGCATCCCCGGCATCCCCGGCAATCCCGGCATCCCTCATACTCCGTGAATCCTTTAGCTGCGCTTTATCCCTGGCCTTACTTCGCAGCTTCTTCCCCCAGCTCCTCAATGCAAGCCCTGGCCTCCCCTCCCCATCCTATGGCGCCGTACCTGCCCAACAAAACTTCCCAACCACCGCCCAGGGTCCAGGTCCCTCAAACTTCCTGTAGAGAGCGTAGAGTGACACGCAAAAAGGAAAGAGGGGCCCCCACTGCCACCCACAGCACGCACCACACACACAGTCGGTTGCCCCATACACAGACCCAGACACATCCAATCACAACCCAAAACGCCGCTCACCAGTTGCTTGCACCAGGCACAGCTGTGGTGGGAACGGATGCATTCCGTACAGAAGGAGACTGATTGACAGGACCCAGGAGGTGACAGATCAGTATCTTCTTCCTCCAGGATCTCATCTGCAGATAGGACCCTGGCATCTGGCTCCTTCTGGCCACTGCCCAAAGCCAGCAGGAGCCCTAGGGATATTGCAAAAGCTCCAGCTCTCATAGCCTACGATGGGAAGCAGGTGGACTGAAGGTACTCAGTGGGTCAACTTTTTCCCATCAGTCTTTAAACTTAGCCTGTGGTCTCCAGTCCAAACCCACCCCATCTCCTTATCTCCACACCCAAGAGTTTCACTTCCCCCTATAGAGGCTGTAGTGCTTTAAGATTTGGAGGGGAAGGAGGTCAGAGGCACGCAGAGAGGTTCCAGAGGGAGAGAGGAACCAGGACCTCGAGTCAAGACTATTCAATAATGTCAGAACAGATTAATTTTCCACCTTCAGAAAAGTGAAAGAATTGAAAGTCAGATCCGCATTCAAGGAGGGAGTGTGGTATATAATGCAAAGGGCATTAGATCCAGAGTCCAAAGAGCCAACCAATGCTGTGAGAAATTGTGCAAATTATGGGCTTCTCTGGACCTCATTTGTCTCCTTGCAAATCTGTTGATAAGTCAAATACTTATTAAGCAGAAACCCAAGGAACTAAAAAGAAATCACCTATTTCCAAACCAGACTGCTTACTGTTTAGGATAAAATGAGAGGCTAGGGTCAGATCATCTGAAAGATCCCTTTCCAGCTGGGACATTCAGTGATTGGAGGGATAGTCAAAGATATGCAAGTACTAGGACTGGAGAAGAGAAGGCTAGTTGGAGAGTAAGGCCAGGCAGATAGGAAGGACTGGGAAGAAGGAGCTATATGGAAGAAACAAACGGAAGGGAACATTTCTGAGGACTGAATAGAACAGAGAATCAAGATCAGACTTGCTAAACATCGAGGGTGGGAGAAGGAAGGGGTTAGAGTTAGTAGGAAGATACTCTCTCCTACCCCTGAAGAGGGTTTAGATCTGACCTGAAGACAAGATTGTAGCCGATAGGACTTCTGGAGGAGCAGGCGGACCTTTCTCGCTGTACAGATGCAGACAAGGTATCTGCGCACACTTCTTCCAAGGGTGATTGCAGGCCCAGAGCTAAGTGAGCCCAGGAATATGGGGAAGGGGTGAAAGACAGGCAGGAGAACAGAGTTGTCCTCTCTTTCCTCTTCATTCCCTCCAACCTCTAGATTCAGGCAATGTACTGAATCTGTACCACCACCTCCTTTTACTATGTATATCCTTGGGGGGCCTAGTGCTTAGCTTCAGTCTAACCTCAATTCTATGTGGTTAATGTATATGTTTGTGGGGGGAGAAATGATAACATCTTTCCTGGCTCTGACTCATTTCCTACAAAGCTCAGGGCCTCCACCCTTCTAGAACCCCTAGGCCCTGAGGACAAACTGAAAAACACAGTCTGTAATCCTCACCCAGCCCCTTACTCTTATCCCATTTTGGGGGGTCATGGTCTTCCCACTTAGCTCCACCTCCCAATTCCTCTTCCACCCAACTCTGCCCTTCAGCTCTCTGTTTTTCCCTAACTCCCTCTTCCTTCTACTCCATCACTTTTTCCCATTTTTACTAGTTCTCTATCTGTAACGATGATCTCTCCCCCCACCAACCCTCCCTCTTCCTTTCCCTCTTCTACTGCTCCCTCCCTCCTCTTTGTCCTTCCTCATAATCCTAACCACCATCATCAGAGTCCAAGTTATGTCTTTTCCTCCATGATCCTAATTGGCTCCATCCATTTCTCTCTTTACTATTTCTTCTCTCTTCCCATTGGAATGTACCTCCCTTCCCATTTTTCTTATTTCCCTTGGTCCTAACCCCAGGGCTTTAAATCCTATTCATCCTAAAGTATACAATCCTCTTGTTATTTCCTTCTTTCCCACACTGGTAGGAAAACAAAGCCTAGAATACAGATGCCCTTGTCCCAAGTTACCTTCCTGCTTTGGTCCTGACCCCTCAGTTCACCATCATACAGGGTTAGTACCATTGACGGACACAAGGAGATGGGGTCAGTGTCTATTGGTAACCCAAGTCTGTTTACCCTCTTTTCCCTAGAGAACATTGGCTCATTTGAGTCTCAGGTGGGAGAGTGAAACAGATATTTGGAAGAAAAGAGGTGCTGAGTTGGGGCCCAGGGAGGGAAAAATTGCAATTAACTTTGGGATGCTAAATAAGTCTCTCCCTTCTTTATCTCTTTTCTCTCCCCCCCATCCCCCACCCCACCAGTCCCCTGCCTAGAAAAATGAAATCAGAAAGCAAGTGTGCATGGAGCTATGGCATCAGGGCTTAAGCATCCCCTCAGAACAGGGTAGGCATCTTAAAAGCTAGGCAAGACTCTGGAATCCAGAGTTCTCTTCCCTCACTCCTTCTTGGCCATGGGACTCAGAAGTCCTCATGCCTAGGGGTTCTAGCCTCACCGGTTCAGAAACTTTCCTTTTCCCTTAGGAGGTGTGGAGGACAAAGCCTGAACTTGTAGGGAGCTACAGGTAGGATTGGGTTCTCCAGTACTCACAGGTGCAGAGCTCTTTCTCTTGCTGTATCCGCCTTTGTGCTATATGCATCTGCCTAGGGGCGGACTGGGGAGGAAGTGACACACCCAGAGTTGGAGGGGGAACTTGGGGGGGATGTGTGCAGGGTGGGGGGAGGGGAGGGTGGCTGGAAGATAGCAGAGAGTGGGAGGACACCTCAAGGAGGGGCAGCAAAAAGATGGGAAGGCCTAGGAGAAGCTGGGGGTAATGTTGGTCAGACAGAGGGTAGGGAGGGATGGAGAAACCTTGGATAGCATTGGAAAAGACAGAATGGGAGAGGATGATGATGAGAGGTGGAAACTGGAGAGATCAGAAGAGTGAATGATGGAGGAACAAGAGAACAAGCAAAAGATGGGGAGAAAAGATCTCTACCTAGGGGGTAGAGATTGAATGAGAATGTTGAGTCTGGCCTTGGGGACAGTCAGGAAGGATCCAGGACCAAGAGAAACTGCAATGGATAGAGCGACAGGCCCTAGAGCAGTGGTTCTCAACCTTCCTAATACCACGACCCTTTAATACAGTTCCTCATGTTGTGGTGACCCCCAACCATAAAATTATTTTCGTTGCTACTTCATAACTGTAATTTTGCTACTGTTATGAATCTATCTGATATGCAAGATATGTTTTCATTGTTACAAATTGAACATAACCCACAGGTTGAGAACCACTGCCCTAGAGTCAGGAGGACCTGAGTTCAAATGTAACCACTTACTAGCCTGTGTGACCCTGGGCAAGTCACTTAACCCCAATTGCCTCCCCTGCCCCCCCCCAAATTTTTAAATAAAGCTTTAAAAAAAAAAAGAAACCTCACTATGTTTTGTCTGTGGTAGAAAGCAGTATCTAGGAACTGGAGAGTATGGGGTCAAATATTAGGGATGGGAAATGTGTTTGTGTGACTCCCTGCCTGAATCCTTCCCTTCCCCCATCCCACAGCTACTATGAAAACAAGGACTAGCCAGGGAAGCCTGGAGGGAATGGAGGGCAGGGTGGCCTGCTCAAGTCTGAGGAAGCTGTCTTGGGACCTACCGTAACATCCCTGCCCCCTAATCATCTACCCTCCCAAGGGAGAGGCAACTGATCCACCACGTCACCCAGCCCCGCCCTCACTCTCTTTGGTGGCTTCTCCAGCTCCCTACTTCCCACCTGTGGTTTCCTCTATCTCCTTTATCTCCTCACTCCCAGCACTGACCTTTCTGGAAAGGCAAAAAATAGAGGCTATCCAACCCTCTAACCCCAATTCCTTAGTTTCAGAAATAAAGCATGGACCCTGCCTAAGGTGTGTGGGGGTGAGGGGTGTCGAGGGGATGCATCCAGGTGGAGAGTATGCCTGGAAGCAGGAAGGTGTTGTCAGGAGACCTATGGTCCAGGCCAAGCTCTGCAACTTACTGGATGTATAACCTTGGGCAAAGCCATTTCCCCCCCAAGACCTGTTTTCTCTTCTGCTGAAGATCTCCAAGGTGTCTTCCAGACCAAAATCTAAGATCCTGAGCTTAAGAAAGTAGGTTGTCTGAGCAATGCCTATCAGGGAGACCAGGCTGTGAGCCACACCCTCTAGTGGCCACAGAAGATACAGACCCAGGTAGGGCTGGGGTGGATCTACCTGGGCCACACACCAGTTCCTCTACCTTCCCAGCTAGGAGCCCCAATCTGGCTTCCAGATCTCATTCCCTTTGGCTGTATTCTCACCCATCTGCCTGGGGAGTGGGTGGGCAAAGCCTAGGGGGAGGGGGAGTCGAGAGAAAAGAACACCTGCCAGACCACAAACCCTCTCCTTAGCCCTTCAGACACCTCCTCCTCCCTCCCTCTCTGTGCTCCACTTCCTCACCAGGATGAAGTCAGATCCCATGAGTTTCCATCACTTTATTTTGCAAAAATAGAAAACTCAGCAATATGCGATACAGCGGGAGGGAAGGGGGATGTAAACAAAGGGGGGGAGGGGACAGCACCCAGCCCCCCCAGAGAAAAAGGGGGGCCAGTGGGAATTTTATTTGGCAGCTAAATACAAACCAGGGGTTGGGAATCAGAAGGGGCCCCGGGCTCCACCCCCAGAACCCCCAGAGGGATGGGGGGTAATTCCAGGGTGTAAACAAAAGCTAATAAATAAATAAGAGGCTTCCTGTGGGTAGGGCAGGGGTCAGCTAAGCAGCCCTCCCCTCCCTGGGCTGAGCTGCTCTGGGGTACTGTGGGGGGAAGGCACTAGGGGTGGAGGGAGGGGCTCCCCAGCCCCTCTGTAGTGTAGAAGGGTTCCGCCCCGATGGCTGAGATGGGGGGCGGGGGATACCCAAGGCACATGGTAGGGCTGGGGGATTCTTAACGGAGGACGCTTCCCCTTTTTTGGAGGGAAGCATGGGGAAAGGGGGAGTACGTGCCGGAGCCATCAGCAAAGAGGTGCAGGACGGGCCTGCATCTGCCCCCCTTCACTGCCCCCAGAGGACTGAGGGGGACCAGCTACCCCCTACCCTGAGCCTGGCACACAGGGAGGCAGAGGGCAGTATGTGTCAGGCAGGGGGCATTGCACAGCGATCACAAGGGGGTGGAGGCAGCTGGCCCAGCCCCCCTGCTCCTCCCTTTGGTCTCTAGTGTTCCTAATTATTCCTGGAGGTCTCCCCTGACAGGGGCTGGGGTGGGGATGGGGGGTGGGGGTGGGAGACGAGGTCCTCACCTACTCAGCACCAACAAAGGTTCTCCCCCTTCTCCCTGCCAGAGAACTGAGGGATCCTGATGTCAAAGAGACAGCTCCTAGATTCATAGCTGAGAACCCATCTCCCCCCTCCCATTAGATCTCCCCTCCCTCAGGTAGGGAGGCAGGCACAGGAATCAGGTCCCAGCCAGAAAATTGTGAGGAGGAAGCCCAGTTAGGACTTGGTGAGGGTAAAGGATGGACACGTAGCCCAGGAAACTTTGGCAAAAACAAGGAGCTTGAACTGGTGCCGGTTTGGGGAATGGGAGTGAAGAGAGGTCACATAAGGTCCTCTCCCAGTCACGGGTGGGAATGGTCAGTCTGCTACCCGGGTATCTGATAATCCCTTACCACCACCACCACAGCAGGGGGCAATCAAGGGTCTGGGTCAGGGCGGGGGCTGAGGTCCCCATCGCCCCCACCCCCTATTCCCTCATCCTCGCTGGGGGGCTCTGGTCGGGGGCCAGGCTGCGAGGAGTCGTCCTCAAACATCTCAGGGTTCTCCAGCATTTCCCGGATCAGGGGGGGCATGGGGCCTGGGATCTCCATTTTCAAAGTGATAGCTCGCTCTGCTCCTGTGAAGGCAAGGACCCCATGGAGAATCAGACCTCACTGCTTCTCTTACCTACGACCCACTTCATCCCCATGTGTCTCTCAGGACGTGCCAGCAGACTCCCTAGTCTACCCAGCCTGACAGCAAGGGCCCCTATGATGCCAGGCACATTACTTAGGCTCTCCCATCTCGGAGAAATTCCCAGACTGGGATGCCTCTCCTCCACCCAACCCTCTCTCTCCCCTTAGTCCTTCCTAACTTTGCTCTAGAGAGGCAGCTGAACACTGAACCTAGAGTCAGGAAGACCAGAGGTCAAATCCACCCTCAAACACTTACTAGCAGTGTGACCTTGGGCAAGTCACCTGACCTCAGCTTCTCAACTGTAAAATGGGGGTGATAATAGCCCCTACCTCTCAGGACTGTTGTGAGGATCAAATAAGAGAGTATTTGTAAAGCACTCAACACAAGGCCTGGCAAACAGAAGGTGGTTAATCAGTGCCTATCTCCTTCCTCTTTCTTCCTGGAAGCCTTTCCTGAGAAACTATCCAGTCCTAACTTTGATCCTATGAGCCCCACTGCTGACGTGGAAAGTCAATCCAGCTGTGCTCAGGAAAGAATATGCTTTGGAACAAGATCTGGGTTCAAACGCAAGCATTAACACATATTAGCTATGGGATCCTGGGTACTGAAACTGGGTTCTACTGAGACTCAGTTTTCCCATCTGCAAAATGGGACACTTGTACCAGCTGCCTCACACGGTAACTAAGGAAAGATTGTTTTTTAAAGCTTGTTATTATGCGGTAGTAGTAGTAGTGGTGGTGGCGGTGGTAGCAGTGGTGGCAGTACTAGTATTAATAGTAGTAGTAGTAGCAGTACTAGTAGTAGTAGTAGTAGTAGTAGCAGTAACAGTAATAGTAGTAGTAGTAGCAGTAATAGTAGTAGTAGTAATAGTAGTAGTAGTAATAGTAGTAACAGTAATAGTAGTAGTAGTAGCAGTAATAGTAGTAGTAGCAGTAATAGTACTAATAGTAGTAGCAGTAATAGCAGTAGTAGTAGCAGTAATAGTACTAATAGTAGTAGCAGTAATAGCAGTAGTAGTAATAGTAGCAGCAGTACTAGTAATAGCAGTAATAGTACTAATAGTAGTAGCAGTAATAGCAGTAGTAGTAATAGTAGCAGCA
>CM053581.1:385517485-385580027 GCA_028627135.1 Pseudochirops cupreus | reverse complement strand
ACACACACACACACACACACACACACATACACATATATATATATACATACAAAGATAGATAGATAGATACACATTCATAACATTTGATTATGGAACTCCAGATTCTTTCTCCTCCTCCCCCACCACCCATCCCCACTGGAAGGACAAGCAATCAAATACAGGCTGAACATGTGAAACTATGCAGAACCTCCCCACAGTGAGCACACTGTGAGAGTCTGGGCCAATCCTTTTTTTATGGCATTTTTCTCTTCATTGGATTTTTGTGCCTCTTTTACCATTTGGCCTATTCTGGGTTTTGGTTTTTTTAAGGTGTTATTTTCTTCAATATTTTTCTGTGCCTCCTTTACCAAGCTGTTGACTTTTTTTTTTTAAATTTTTTTAAAAATTTGATTTGTTTATTTACTTTTAGTTTACAACATTCAGTTCCATAGTTCCTTGAGTTTCAAATTTTCTCCCCCTTCCTCTTCTCCCCACCTTCATGGTGGCATGTACTCAGATACAGGATCTACAAATATCTTCATTAGTCAGGTTGTAAAGAAGGATTATAACTGATGGAATGATCAGTGGGAAAGAGGAAACAAAACAAAACAAGGAAAAGAAACAGAGCAGGTAATTTGTTTCAGTCTGCACTCAGACTCCATATCTCTTTATCTGGATGTGGATATCTTTCAATCATGAGTCTTTTGGAGTTGTGTTGACTTTTTTCCCCATGATTTTCTTGTATCTCATTTCTTTCCCCAGTTTTTCCTCTACCTCTCTTGATTTTTAAAATCTTTTTCGAGTGCTTCCATGACCGGAGACCAATTCATATTTTTCTTTGAAGCTTTGGATGTAGCAGTTTTGACTTTGTTGTCTTCTGAGTTTGTGTTTTGATCTTCCCTGTCATCATAGTAACTTTCTTTAGTCAGGATCTTTTTCTGATGGTTGCTCATTTTTTCAGTTTATTCCTTGACTTTTAACTCTATGCTAAAGTGGGGCTCTGCTTCTGGAATGGAGGTGACAATATGCCAAGCTTCAGGGTTTTTGTGCCCCTGTCTTCAGAGATAATTCTGGGATGTAAGTTTTCAGTTTTTCCAAGGTAGAATGAGCTTGGTAGTATGAGTAGATTTACTATTCTCCTGGACTATGTAGTGATCCATGAGCAACCACAGGCAGTCTTTTTTGTCTTGGAGATGTGACCAAGGTCCCAGCTCCACTATGGTCACAACCTCTGATATGCTAGTGCTCCTACTCCCCTTAGGACTGATACCTATGACTGTGACTCAGATCTAAGTATGGGCAATGCAACAGAGTCTTGTTCCTGGTATCAACAAAGGGACCCCTGTAATCTCTTTCTGATCAGTTGTCTGACATCCCACCTCTACCCCTTAACATTTGTGGGGTGAATGGTCTGGAAACTGTCACTGGCTGCCACTGACTCAGTCCTTCCCAAAGCCTATTGCTGGGCCACAACCTGCACTGGACTGCGCTCCACTGTCATCCCAGTGCAACAGACCTTTCCTGTTGAAATTCTAAGCTGTCTTGAGCTGGAAAATGGTCTCTCCCCATCCTCTTGTGGGTTCTGCCACTCCAGTATTTGTTTTGAGGCATGATTTAAAGTTTTTTGGAGGGGTTTTGTGGGGAGGTCAGGTGAGTCCCTGCTTCTTCTCCTCCATCTTGGCTCTGTAAACATTTTTTGAAAGTTGTATTGAAACAGCTAGGTGCATAGTGGGTAGAGCACTGGGCTTTGAGTCAGAGAGACCTGAGTCCAAATCTGGCCTCAGACACTTACTAGCTGGGTGACCCTGGGCAAGTCACTTCACCTCTGCTTCAGTTTCTTTCTTTTGGCTTTTTGGAGGGGGGAGGGCAGGGCAATTGGGGTTAAGCGACTTGCTCAAGGTCATATGGCTAGTAAGTGTTAAGTGTCTGAGGCTGGATTTGAACTCAGGTCCTCCTGACACCAGGGCTGGTGCTCTATTTATTAGCTGCCCCTGCTTCAGTTTCTTCAACTGTAACATGGAAATAATAAGAGTACCTACCTTGAAGGGCAGTGAGGTGGTGCAGTGGATAGAGGGGTGGGTCTGGGGTCAGGAACACCTGAGTTCAAATTTGGTTTGGTTTTAAGCTGAGTCTTGAAAGAAGCCAGTGATTTTGTATATAACAGGAAGCAGTGGACAGAGAAGATTCTAGGCATGAGGGAGAGCCAAGACAAAGGCACCAACCTGGGAGATGGAGTACCATATGTAAGGAGCAGCAAATCGGCTGGATCATAGAGTGCCTGGGCTGAGGGGAGTAAAGTATAAGAAGCCTGGGAAAGGTAGGAAGGGGTTGGGTTGTGAAGAGCTTTAAATGTCAGAGGATTTTTATATTTGATTCTGGAGGTAACAAGGACTCACTAGAATTTATCGAATGAAGGGAGAGGTGATATGGTCAGACCTGTGCTGATTTAGGAAAATCACTTTGGCAGCTATAGAGAGGATAAAGTGGGAAGAAATCTGAGGGAGTGAGACCAATTAGAAGGCTATTTCCACAATCCAGATGAGATGTGATGTGGGTCTAAGATACAGTGACTGTGTGAATGGGAGAAAGGGGGATAAATGTAAGAGATGTTATAAAGGGAGAAATGACAAAATCTGATCTTTGCTTATTTAGTTCTGGGCCAGTTCATTGTCCATCTGAAATACCTTTAAAAGAAATTTGTACCAATGGAATAACTTAATGGGCTGCCAGTTATCCAGCTGTATTTCATAATCTTGGTAATAATATGCATCCACTTGGTTTTTCCTGTGTGTATTAATAGGTCAGTTTCTTTTGAGTGGTCATGTTTCTTATGCAATATACTGTAGTGTTCCTGGGCTTGATTCAGTCAGAGAAATGTCTTATGCAAAGAGCATCTGGAATCAAAGGTGCCTCCATTCTCCCAGTCACCTAGGCTTACAACCTCAGTGTCATTCTCAACTCCACACAAACTGTACTTCACATATCTAATCTGTCACAAATACATTCACAATATCTCTCCTGTTTGTCCACTTCTCTCCTCCAACAACACCTCATGTACCACCCTGGTGCAGGCCCTTATCACCTCAGAGCTGAGCTATTGCAGTGGGCTCTGGGTAATCTCTCTGCCTCAAACCCTTTCCCATTTCAATCCATCCTTCACTCAGCTGCCAGTGGACCATATCACTGCTCCACCTGAGACTCAGTAAACTCCAGTGGCTCCCTATTGCCTTCAGGATCAAATATGGAATCTTCTGTTTGGCTTCTAAAGACTCTCACAACCTAGCCCTTTCCTACCTCTCTTGGCTCCTTTCCTGTCACTTTTTCCCAAGTGCTTTATGATCCAATAACCCTGGCCTTCTTTCTGTTCCTGGAACACAACACTTTGTCTTCCAGTTCCTTTACCCAGGTGTCCCTCATGCCTGGAGTACTCTCCCTTCTCACCTCTATCTCTGGACTTCCCTGGATTCCTTCAGGACTTAGCTCTCACCTTTTGCAAATTTCCTGTTTTGTAAGAGGCCTTTCTTGGTCCCCTGTCCCACTACTAGTACCTTCCTTCTGAGGTTACTTCCCATTTACTCTGTATATCTGTATCTATATCTATATCTATCTATATATCTATATATATCTATATATCTCTCTCTCTATATATATCTTGTATGTGCATAATTATTTGCATGTTGTCTCTGCCCCAACAGACTCCCTTGAAGGCAGGGACTGTATTTTTTCTTTTCTTTGTACTCCAAGCACTTAGCATATAGTAGGTACTTATTAAATGTTCACTGATGTTGCTGATAGTGATAATGAGGAATCTCACCATCCATAAGGAACTGTAGTCACTCCTGAGCTCCAGTCATGCATGATCACATGAGATGGTATAAGTAAAGTGAATCACTAATCATAAATACTAGTTACTGTCATCCTTATCGGCTCCCTGAGATTTTCCTCCTGGATGTGCCAGAGGAATCTCAAAACTTTACACGTCCAAAACTGAATTCATAATCTTCCCTTTTCCAAACTTCCTTATTTCTGTGGAGGCCACCAAAAGCCTCCTACGTCAACCAGGTTTGTATCCTTGGAGTCCTGACTCTTAATTCTTTGGCAGTTAGATGGTAAAATGGATAGAGGGCTGGACCTGGAGTTAGGAACACTTGAATTCAAATCTGACCCTAGTTGTGTGTCCTGGACAAGCCACTTCACCTTTGCCCATCTCAGTTTCCCCAACTATTAAATCAGTGGTTCTCAACCTGTGGGTTATGTTCAGTTTGTAACAATGAATATACATCCTGCATATCAGATATTTACATTACGATTCATAACAGTAGCAAAATTACAGTTATGAAATAGCGATGAAAATAATTTTATGGTTGGGGGTCACCATACATGAGGAACTGTATTAAAGGGTCACAGCATTAGGAAGGCTGAGAACCACTGTATTAAATGGATTTAATAATAACACAACCCCCAGACTTGTTATGAGGATTAAATGTGATAATGCAATAAAATGCAAAAAAATTTAGCACCGTGCCTGACACATAGTAGATGCTATATATAAATGTTTATTCCCTTCTATTTTCCTTCCCCCTTC
Source organism: Pseudochirops cupreus (assembly GCA_028627135.1). NCBI lineage: Eukaryota > Metazoa > Chordata > Mammalia > Diprotodontia > Pseudocheiridae > Pseudochirops > Pseudochirops cupreus. Next base: position 385,575,463 of record CM053581.1, on the reverse strand, counting down.
TCCGTTTCACCCTCTGTATCCAGTCAGTTGCTAAATCTTGATTTTTGTATATTCTACTTTTACAAAATCTCTTGCATTTATGTACTCATATAATAACTGCCTTAGGCCTCTTCATCTCTCACCTGAACTACCTGAATAGTCACTTCATTGGTCTCCCAGACTCCAATATTCCAGATCTCTTCCACGTTCATCTTCCATACCACTGCTTGGAAATCTCAGGTCCCAGGTTAGAACGGGGCCACCTTGCTACTCAAAAACCTTGAGCAGCTCTTTTGTTGTTTCTAGGATAAAATAATCTCCTTAGTTTACCACTTAAGACCTTCCATAATCTGAATGCCACTTCTTTCCAGTCCTCCTGATGTTGTGCTCCCTTCAAACTGGATACTCAGCTCTTCCCTAGAACTCAGTACTCTGTACATTTGCATAAACTATTCCCAGTGCTTGGAATACACTGGCTCTTCTTCCCCTCTCAGAATATTTGTCTTTCTTTAAGGTTCAAATCAGGTGCTGTTTACTCTGTGAAACCTCCGTTGGTCCCTCTAATTCTCTCCTTTCCTCATAGATATTAGACATCTGGAAATAAGTGTGTGGGTCATAGTTGCTAATGTCTTTTTGGTTGCTTTTTGGGGGTAATAATACTATCGGTAACTTTTTTTTATTCTTTTGCAATCTTCCCCTTTTAGAAGTATTTTGAAAATTGATCACTGAACACTTTTATAATTGTGTTGTCTCCTGCACACAGAAGGGACGGCTTTTTCTGACATTTTCTTCCTTAGTGCTATCCCATTTCTTCTTATAGCACAGGTACTAAGGTGTTAAGAGTTCAAATGTGGTGGTTTTATTATGAGGACAGATAACTATAGAAAAGAGAGAAAATCTGCTCCATTTTGCTTCTGTTTGTGGTCCTACTTCCTATTTTACTTATAAATGCTCTTGGCTGATTTGGCATAGTTGGGTCTCACGCCAACCTTAATGGAGGTTTGCCTTTTTTTTGTTCTGTTTCATGAGTTAATAGGCTGCTCAGAATCTTCCATTATCTTCTACTATAAAGTTTTTGCAAATGTAGCCTAAAATACTGTTGCCTTTGGCAACACATTTCTTCACTTGATATGGAGATATGGTGTTGATTGAATGAGTTGACTTTCTAGCAGCCTGCTCATTGTAGTGACTGACTATTAAGCTTCTCTAATAGTTTGTTTTTAAATATATCAGGTTGGAGCTGCTGTACCTGCTTGGAATGATTTATCTTCATTCTGTCTTCTCATTTGGTAGTTTTTGGTATTTGTTTTCATCAAACAACTGACTTTGATATAACTGCATTTCTTGAAGAAGTGGTTCATGATACATAAGTCTGAGGTTTCTAAATCACCTACAAACCTTTGGTCTTTTTTATGACTAAATTCCAAACCACGTATTCTGCCATATTTTTTTTGCCATCCTTGCCGACTATCCACCTTTGCATTGAATCACCAACTATCAATGTTGTATTGAATTAATTTGGAGGCTGTCAGGGTTGTTTTTTTGTAGAATTTTTTTATTCTTCATCCATTACAGATGGTGGCATATAATTTGCAATTATCTTCTAGATAACGTTTGTTCGTACTCATCATAATTACTGAGAGGTAAGATGATTGAAAATCTCATGACATTCTTCTTCTTGAACACACTAAAAAATAATTCTAGTAATTCCTTTATTTGCCTTTTCAACAAGAACCTGTGAGATATTACTTTCATCAAGCTCAAATTCCCTTTGTCTTCTGGTTTCATTTATAAAAAGTGAGAATGTCAGTATGGATCAACACATTAGTTGGAGGATGGGGCAGTGGATGGTGTTGGGTCTGGAGTCAGGAAGACCTGAGTTCAAATCTCAGACACTTACTATCTCTGGGACCTTGGACAAAGCATTTTACTTCAGTTTCCTCAACTATGAAAATAGGAATAATGATAGCATTTACTTCCTAGGATTATTGTGAGGATCAAGTGAGATAATATTTGTAAAAAGCACTTACCACAGTGCCTGCTACACAGCAAGCATTTAATAAATGCTTATTTCATTCCAACTGCTGGTCATTGGACAAAATATCACTTTTAGAGTCCCAACAATTGAGGTAATGTTTATTGATGGTCTAAAAAATAATGTTTTTAAAGATCTTCTGGCCTGCTTAGCATAGCGCCTAGCATGTAGTAAAATATTAATAAATGTTTGATTTATTGATTGGTAAGAAATAGTCAAGTTCACTGTGGAAAGGGGCTGCACAGGAGTGAGGACCAGTCTACTTTTTTGTGTGTATTCTGTGGGTGACCATGGCCAAAGAATTCATGCAGTCCAACCTGTTGGTGACGAGTCTCTGAATTAGGTTAGTCTTCAGACAACAGTGTATTGTAGATACCATATTTGAAGCCTTTTGAGCTTGATGGAATCTGTAAAAATGTACACTCTTTTGAGGACCCACAGTCACTTTCACACCATAACAAATGATTATAGTAAGATTTTTGTCTGTATGTGTGTTTTAAAAACTCAAGTTGGCCCCTGAGTACCTTTCCATATCAATCTCTTTAAACAGTATCTCCTTTTCTTCTTTATAGGTATTTTTCATTTTTCTAATACTCAGAATTTTATTTTTGAGAGCTTCTCATTTAATTAGCCTTTAGAATTTTAAACCTTAAAATCCAACCTATCTTTGATCTTGACTTTTTGAAATGTTTTCCATGACTCAAAAGCAGACATCAGGCTTTGTCCAGCTTACTTCTTCATGTCTTTTGTAAATTTTAAGATGTAGTGGTTACTTCCTCCCAAGGCTTTTATCATGTCTAATTCAATAATGTTTTTCCTCATTGATAAAAATCAGGCCACAAGAATTTATTACCTACTCTTCTTTTCTGTGTGTGTGTGTGTGTGTGTGTGAGAGAGAGAGAGAGAGAGAGAGAGAGAGAGAGAGAGAGAGAGAGAGAGAGAGAGAGAGAGGGAGAGAGCAAGCAAGCACACTCCAGCAGATTCTGGATAGCCAGAAGGTTCCCATTAACTGTTTTCTCATGCCTTTGTGCCAGGCTTGTGACCTGTTTCCCAAACTACTCATCTATTTCCTCCTTCTGGCCAGTTGGTCTTTAGTTTACTTACACAACAATATTGCTGCTCTGTATCTTTCCATTGATCGTCACTCAAATCTCCCCTTTAGTTTGTAGATTTACTCACAAGAGTGTATCTTGTAAATGCTCTATTGCTCCTTTTAATATATTGTTTCAGTTGAGTAAAATATACTCCTTTAGAGCCACATTCCAGTTCTGAGTTCCATATCACTAAAGCTCAGTGATACCCATAAAACTGAATTTATCATGTTAATACCTAATTCATTTTGAATATTATCTATATCTTTTCTTGGATATTATTTCTGTGCAATACTGCTGATTATCATCTTACCATGTTATACCTCTGTATCTGGATTGGCAGATACATGTGGTCAGTTTCCTCCCTCTCCTACTTTCATTTTAAATCTTCCTTGATCAGAGAGGAACGAAGCATAGCAGGGGCTACAAGATGCTGAAGGAGGCTGTAGGTTAAGGTACAGGGAGGAGGAGGGGCAGGCATTTCATCAAATATTTTTCTCCCCACTTCTCTTCTGCTGTCCTCCCACCCCACAGTTGTGCTCCTGGTCGTGTTGGTCGACTCTGTGAATGTTCAGAGGCAGAGTTGTCATCGCCAGATTTGGAGTCTGGATGCCGGGCACCCAATGGGACGGGACCCCTTTGCAGTGGGAAGGGTCAGTGCCAATGTGGACGGTGCAGCTGCAGTGGGCAGAGCTCAGGGGATCTCTGCGAGTGTGATAATGCCAGCTGTGAGCGGCATGAAGGCATCCTCTGTGCAGGTACCTAGGAGGGATTTAAGGGGGCTAAATACTGTCTCTAGGAGGGTGCTCAGGATACAGCGGGTAAGCAGGACAGCTCAAATGAACACGCAGGGAGTCAGATAATGTTTGCCTATTGAGGAGAGAGGAGTCTCAGTTTCTGTGTTTCCTTTTTTTCTGTCTCACCATAGGCTTTGGCCAGTGCCGCTGTGGAGTCTGTCATTGTGATGCCAACCACACAGGCCAAGCCTGTGAATGTAGCAAGGACACGAGCAAGTGTACCACCCCAGGGGGGTTCTGTAATGGACATGGCTCTTGTCGCTGTAACCAATGCCAGTGCCTGGAGGGGTACTATGGTGCCCTGTGTGATCAGTGCCCAGGCTGCAAGACACCGTGTGAGAAGCACAGGTGAAGAGTATGGATACTAGGGTTTGGGGAAGCCAGGAAGGAGGAGCTCCAAGGAGTTGGGACCCAAACAATACAAGGCATTTCATTAGGTGCCTTTCAGAGAGTAGGCACTTAATAAAAGTGTAATGAATTGAATTGTGTGGGTTTTGGGAGGGGACTAATTGGGGAGTGTCAGTGAGTGATTCTTGGCATTGATGGGACAGGGACTGTGCTGAATGTGGAGCCTTCAAGACAGGGCCACTGGCCAGCAACTGTAGTCTTGCCTGTGCCCATGCCAATGTAACAGTGAGCCCGATGCCTCTGCTGGATGATGGCTGGTGCAAAGAGAGGACTGTGGACAACCAGCTTCTCTTCTTTCTGGTGGAGAATGAGGCTGAAGGCAGGGTTGTGCTGAGAGTGAGACCTCGGGAGAGTGAGTATGGGTGAAACTGCTGAGGGGGCACTTGGGGACATCGTGAAGGCAGCTGTGGTGGGGGGTGGAGGGACATTTTAGGGAGGGGTGGTGAATTTTGGATGTATACAACAGTCTTAGTCCTGTGGACAAAGTTAAGGGTCTGGTTCTGAGTACAGAGGGTACCCATGGGCACTGGTTGGGTAGGCAGTCCTCCTAGGAGGTTTTAGCCCTCCCCAAGCTCCTTTAGTAACTATCTTTCCACTTTTCAGGAGGATCAGACCACACCCAGGCCATTGTGCTGGGTTGCACAGGGGGAATTGTGTTAGTGGGGTTGGTGCTTATCTTGGCCTATCGACTTACAGTGGAAATCTACGACCGGAGAGAGTTCAAGCGCTTTGAAAGCGAAAGGAAGCAACTCAATTGGAACCAGGTGAGGAGCCATCCATGTTCTTCCTCACAGCCTTTTCATGTTTCCTGCCCCCAGACCGTTTCTTCTTCTCACCACTCTTTGGTAGCTCACAGGCCTCTGCCAGAGTGAGGACACCTGCACAGCCAACCATACCTGCTCCCTGCTTCCTATTCCTCAACTCTGGCTGCTTACCTAGAGCACCAACCTCTTGCTGGCTCCATGATTCTGTTCCCTATCCCATAGTTCCTTAATCTTGTGCCTTGTATCTTGTCCTGGTCCTGTCCCTCTCCATTCCAATTTGTCTTCTGATGGCTTCTAAGGAGAAGCTTGTTTCAAGGAAACCTAACGACTAGAGAAAAGACAGGGAAAGGTTGCATCAGCCTCCCTCACCAGTTTCCAACACGCTCCTCCCATTGCTGTCTTCTCATTTTCCCCTAGGATGACAACCCCCTCTATAGGAGTGCCATCACCACCACCATCAATCCTCGATTTCAGGAGAATGAGGAGAGCCCACAGTAAGCAGCTGCTCATGGGCTGGATTCTGCCCTTCCACACAACAGCAAAAGGGCCCTTTTAAAACCTGACTCACAAGTCTTCTCAGGCCTCAATTCTCACTCTTGTTCCCCTAACAGTGGCAAAGCTGAGAGGAGCACCTAGTCAAATGGCTCCTTACCATCTCATCCCTTTGGCAATTTTCCTACGCAACAAATGACTGCTTTAACAACAAAAAAAATGTAGGACATAAACCCTCTCAGCCCACAAGGGACAGAACTCTTCGTAACTCTGTAACAGAGCTGTACCCAAGACTAAAGCTACTATGTTGAAGCCACCAGAGGGTTAAAAGTCCAACTGGAGAGCAAGTTCTTTGTTTTTGCCTGGTTCTAAAAAGTGCAGATTTCTTCCGCCTGGTTGTTTATGTTCAGGGCCTTTGGAAAGCACTTCCTTAGACATTTTGTACTCCTACTCAGGTCTACCATCTCTACCCCATCCCCTGCTCTTCTCCACTGCTCTTCTATGGCAAAGGGCAGCATTGTGAACCAAATGCTACTGCCTTTAAATCCACAGGTAGGGGAGGTACAATGGGGTTTAAAAAAAGGTCACAAGTGGAGATGCCAACTTTTCCTTCTCCAACTTGTGATAAAGGCAACCTGAAATGGACCCCTCCCCAGGAAAGGCAGACACTGTAGAAAACCCCCATTTTATTTAAATATTCTAAATATGTCACAAAGGAACATACACTGCACTTTGAATGGTAAAAAGATACAAGTTTATAACATCTTATAAAAACTACCATTTAAAATTTCTTGTCCATCTGTTACTCCCTTCCCGCCCCCCAATAGCAAAATAAGTGTATTAAAAAAAAGGGGGGAGGTGAGAGTGAAGGGGATGATGAAAATAAAAGCTCCAAGGCCTGTGTAGGATGGTGGGAATAGGGAGTTGGGAACAGGGGCCAGGGAGACTACTTCCCCTCTGGCCACCAGGCCAAGGGGCATTATCAGTAGCTAAACAGCCACAGTGGGCTGGTAAAGGGGGTCTTTATGACCCTCAGACGCTGGGGTGGACAAAAAAGGAAGGATGGGGACTGGAGGAGATATAGGAATTTGGGTAAATGCTACATTGATGTAGCAACTCCCCTATAAACTGGCTCATCTCTCCTTCCTCCCAGCTGTGGTTATCTGCAGCACAGAGGAGGGTGGTAAGGATTCAATCTAGGAGTCCTTGCAATCTTCTGTGGTTTCTTCCATTAGGTGAGGCTCCTAGGCCTGGGTGGGTAGGTGTGCAGCACCCCTCCTTCTATCCACCCACCCCCTTCCTCTAAAGTCTTAGCACCCATTGCAACAGAATTAGCCACAGGCTTCCCCCTCCATGCCAGTGATGGCTATGAGCTGTCCTGGCCTGATCCCTTATTATATACTCATTAGCTCCCTCCCATTCCTTCGGCTGCTCTGGCAAAAGCTGAAGAAGCAGTCTGACTTACAACACATCAGCACAACCCATTCACATGATTTCCTACTCTTTTCCCTACCCCCATAAAAAACCCAACCTCCCCCCCCAAAAAAGTAGCCTTGCAAGGCAAGGGGGTTGGGTGGGAAGAAGCCTTCCCAGTTTTTAAGAGCTGTTTGTGGTTCATCTTTCCAAATCCATCCTTGCTTCTCATAAGACTCCTCATTGTTGACATGTAAGGACATCCTAGACCTGGCTCACCTCCCTGACACCCAGGAAGCTGGCTCACATTCATTAAGACTCCCCCTCCCAGAGACCATTCACTGCACAGGGGAGGGGGAATGCATAGAATTCAGACCAGGGAAAATGGGTGTGAAATTAAAATGGGAAGGCCTGAACAAAGTCTAAGATGCTGCCAGCACAGAATGTGAAAGCCAAGGATCCCTTTCTGACTTGGAGCTCTTCCCCTTCCAACAAGCAGGATTTCTTCCTTCTTTCTCTGGCCCCCCACAGCCCGTCTATAGGGAGTGGCCACAAGCCTGCTGCCATATGCCCTGCTCGCCAAGTTTAAGGACCAGAGGGAACACAAACTCTTCCAGCCCCGCTCTCATCTAGTCCCACCTCCTACTATCCTACCCTATTCACAAGACACAGGTAACTGACCCAACTTTCCCAGACTAAGAGGGGAGATAGGGATAGAGACACTGCCCTTACACCTTCTGCCTTGAGGGAAGGAGTGATTTCATTCCAAATGGCCATTGTTCAAGAATCCCCTAGCTCTCAGCTTAGGCCAGAAACACCAGAGCCCTCAGTTTGTTAAATAACAAAATCTTCAATATACAAATCTCCTGAAATCACCAAGATGCTACTCAGTTTCCCAAGAACCCTTTGGGTTTGGGAGAGAGGAGATGCTTGGCTCAATTTGCCATGACTGTATATTCCAAAACATCCACGCAGGTGCTGCACACACAAACACTTCTGATCAATAAAACTTTGGGGCATGGAACAAGTGGACATGGGGATTAGAGTACTGATTAAAATAAGGTCCACATTAGCTCCATTAGTCATTACAAGCAGCCCCCTGCCCGCCAACCCCCCACATTCAGGGCTGTGGAGGGCCATCTTCATCTCAATACAGTGATAGGACTTGGGTGGGTAGATACAGGGGAAAGACACTCCCCTCCCCACCTCAGAAATGAGATAAAAGGCAGACTCCAGTTTCATTTACTTCTTCAGCAGGCTGTGACCCAACTCAAGTCTAATCTTGACACAGAGCAGCTAGCTGGACTCCTAAGAGGGAACAGTGCTGATCCACTTTTTGGCACCCAGAACTTCCAACCCAGCCACTTTCATTTGAATTCCAATGGCAATGGGGGAAGGCAATCAGAAAATTAGGCTACATGGAAGCCACCCTCAAGATTCAGGATCCCTAAGAAGAGGGGGCAGTGATTCCCCAGGCCTCCTTCCATAGCTTCCTCCAAAAGGCACTTGAGCCAGCCCCATCAAATATTTGTGTTGCACACATTGCTTTAACACACATGGGCACAACTCTTGCTACTCCACTGGGGAAAGGAGGTACCTATCCACTCTTGCTTGAGTCCAACTGCCCCTGCCTCCCAGGGACCTCTTTCTACAGCCCATGGTAAGATCAGCTGCCGGCCATTTCTGCTCCCCACCTGCCTCTGAAAAAGTGGTGAGGTACAGGGCACAAACGCCAAAGGCAAAATGCAACCAGAATGCCATTTGTCGGGGTATGATCAGGACAATCACAGCCCCTGCTTTGCCCTAGGGCACCATGCCTTCACGTTACCTATATCCACAGTTCATCTGGTGAAATCGCTTTTGGATTAAATACATATGCATATATATACACGTATGCATATATATGCATACACACAAACACACGTATATATATGTACATATATACGCATATGTATACATATACATATACATATACACACATTCACACACACCCCTTCCCAGTTTCCACTCCCATGTGGAGTTCATGGCTGTGTGATCCGCTGTTCTGTCTTGGTCCTGTATCTTGAGTCCCTTTCCATGGCTTAATCAAGGGTTCAGAGATTGGTCAACCCTCCCAGGAATTGCTGGAAAAACCCCTCCAGCCACCAAAATCTCAGATTATTTACAGGGCTGTGGCTCTGGTGCCCCGTCCCCTGATGTAGGTTAGGTCTCTGACTCTCCTGGTCCCCTCCTCCATGAAGAGAAGAAAGAAGAGGCATGTGGAAGTGTGGGAGGTGGTGGCACCATCAGAACCAGAGGGGGCAGCATCTTCAGCAAGCTCTTCTGATCCTTCCCACCACCCTGGGCCCCATGCCTAGAGGGAAAATTGCCCATCAAGGGTTTTGGAGTGACACCCTTGGCACATCCGTTTGTGTCTGAGCAAACGATCTGTCCGGGAAAAGCTCTGAGAAGAGAAAAAGGAGAAGGTAAACTCATAAGAAGAAAACTGAAGAACCAGCCAGCTGGGCCCAAACTTTTCCAGACCTAGTCACCTTCCATTATTCCATCCTGACCTGACCCTACCCTAATATCTGTGTTACGATGACATCGCACTTGTTTCTATACTGTCTAAGTCTGGGGTTTTAAATCTTCCATCACACTGGGAAAGGCTTGATAGTCCCTCTGTATCTTCTTCTAATTCCACTTCAAGGCTCTCAACATGCAGACAGAGCAGTTACACTGACTTGTCCCCAGGAATGTCTCAGGTAAGATTAGGAAAAAAGACAATGGGTATGACTACAACACACACTGTTTCAGTGCTGACACTGGTCAGGACTAGGTATGAGTGGATAGCGCTAACATCCTCTTTTGTAAGATGACTAACTCTAAAAAGACCTAATTTAGATCACCCTGTGATGCTAATCCCACCATAGTTGAGGGAGACAGGGGGATGTCAGGGTTGGGAAGCCGAGCCTCTTATAGTGAGCAGGGAACTCTGTGCTGACCTCAGCCTGAGGAAGGGCATATAACCCATATAGTATAACCCATATAGGGTCAGGACCCACAGTTTAAGAAGTACTAAAAGGGTCTTGAGTGGAAAAAGTTTAAGAAGCCCTGGTGTATATGGATGGTACAGAGGAGTATGTGTTCATGGTGAGTGTGGAGATACTGGGGTGGTACCTGCTGACATCGTTCACACTGGTAAGGTTTCTCCCCACTGTGCACACGTTTGTGGCGCTCCAGATGGTACTTCTGAATGAATCGCATATCACATACATCACATTCAAATGGTTTCTCCCCTGGACACAGCAGAGAAAAGATGAACAAAGAAAAGTCAATACGATAGGGACCCTTATCCTAGGTACATTCCTGAGATCTATATCCCCCTCACTCTGACCCTTTTCAGTGAAACCTGAGAGGTGGAAGACCCCCCCTTCCCCCTTCAAAGCTCACTGGGCTCAGTGTTAACTACACTACTTCCCCATGTCTTTAGGTATTCTTCCTCCCACTTCCAACCTTTCTTTTATAAAGTAAGGTCCCTTGGGGCTGGAAGGAAAGGAGAGGCTCTGTGGCCTTGTTTTTACTTAACTATTACAGGGGATCTTTACTTACACAGACACAGACACACACTCACTCTCTCACCTGCCCCCCATGTGTTAGTGATTATTCTCTCTTCTGATATAGGCAGAAGGCTTACCTGTGTGAATGAGGATGTGTCTCTTGAGGTGATAACTACTTCTAAAGGCTCCAAAACACTGCTCACAAATAAAGTTTTTTTGGCTCTTCACTTGAAAAGAGCCATTCTGCTCCACAACCACCATCTGGGGGATGACAATCAGGCATGTTACCTTAGGGGAAGCCCCCAATGTCTGTCTATTCCTAGAAAACCCTATTCTCCTGTAGCATCTCCAGTAGCTGCTTGACTTAAACTTCTTTCTGCTTATACTAAAGAGGGTCCTTTTTCTCCCTTACTGGGGTCAGGTCAATCCAAGTTTGAAGATAAAAGTGAAATGGTTTGTTTATCTTGGCAAATCTATAACATGAGAGATAATCTGAGAGGAGTCAAGTCTGTGCCTTTTCTAAAGAACCCCACATGCTGCCACCTCTCCTCCTCCCTGTCTTACTAACCCAGGATGGAAACCAAAGAGCAATAACAGCAGCAATCCATACAGCTTAAGGAAAAATTTGAGCAAAGCCTTTTATATTCATTATCTGATTATATCATCCTAGGTAACCTTAATAATATTTATATTCTGCTTTAAGGTTCACAAAGCACTCATCCTCACAGCACCTTTTTGGAGAGGACCTTGATAAAGGGAACTCTCTGATATATAATCACCTTCTTCCTATGCAGATGAGCAACTCTTCTGTGATTAACAGTGAGCATCACTGGCTCCAGTTTACTGATTAGGAAAGAAGCCCAGAGAGCTTACATAACTTGCCCCTTCATGATGCTGAAGGAGTCAGGCCTCTAATTCAGGCTTTCTGACCACAAGTCTGGTGTTCTCTCCACTCTGCTATGCTCCCTGTACTCAGTTATCCCCATTTTACATAAGAGGAAATTAGGGCTCAGAGGGGTGGCATGTGTTGGTCCACAAAGCCCAGCAATATAGAGCAGTGGGGGACTTGGAAGCAGGCCTTACAAGGATCACCTCACCTGCCACTGGTTTTGAGGTGATCTAGACTTCAGGGCAATGATCCCAGCAAAGCTGAAGGAGATCCCTCAACCCCAAGCATGCCTGCCCCATTACCTGCCTTTTTAACTTTTTTTGGTGGCGGAGCTTCAGCTGTGGTGCTGTCATCTTTTCGGTTTCGTGACTTTTCTCCGTCTTTGCGGTGTCCCTTTTAAACACAAGATCGTATTTAAAGCTTTGGTCTACTCCCGAGATAAAAACAGGCAAAGAGACAGGATAAGAAAAGAGGTTCTCACTATTTTCAGACACACGATTAGCCCCCACATGAGTCATAGGCGATGGACTCCTCCCTCTTCCCTGTCCCAATGATCAGAGAGTGGGGCCTCAGTGGGAACCTCTGTTCTTATCTTCTCACAGCTCCTCAGGCTGTGGCATCCGAGGTTAGAGGTAGGGAAAAGACCCTCCCTCAGATGTAAAAAAAACCCCCATTCACCCCACCCCAGCATGATCAATGGGAACTGGTGGCGCCGAGAAAAGGAAGGGACATCTCCCTATCTGGCTGAACAAAAGCCCAGAGTTTTCTATGGAAAACCAGGTTGCTCAACTCGCAGTGCTGTACCTGGCCTGAGCACCTCAGCACCTCTGGGTTGCCCGTTCGCTCCCCGTTCTCTGCCTGTTTGCTGGCAATCTGGCTCAGCATCATCTTCTTGCTGGCTGCCGTGGGGACCAAACTCACACCTGCAAGGCCCTCACAGGCTAGGAGACTCGCCTAGATTGGGAGAAGAGAGGTCAGATGACTTGAGAGGTTCAACTAATCTTGGTGATGCTCCCTCACCCGCAAAGCTGGTCCCTTGCTCTGCACAAGCCACGCTCTACTCCAGAATGGCCTTGCTCTTTCCCAACATCGCCAAACACTCTCTGTGCTTCCCTCTAGGCACAGCTATAACGCTTACCATTCTTTCTGCCTGACATGGCCTCTGTTTTTCTTCAAGACATAACTCCTCAGCTTCTTCTAATCCTTACTTGACATTCCCCTTCTCCAGGAAGTCCTTTTTGACTATCCTGGCACATGAGCAACTCTTATTAAGTTGCTTATTGATTGATCCTGACTGATCCTACCAGGAACCAGTCATTCTTTTACTCTGATATGCTTGTTTCATGTTGTCTGCTCTGAAAACTGGCCTTTTCTTTGACTTGAAAGGGACAGCTAGGTGGCAATGTGAATGGAGCTCTGGCCCTAGAGTCAGAAAGAGTCCAAATCTGATCTCAGACTCTTACTGGCTATGTTGATTCTGGGAAAGTCACTTAACCTCTGTTTGCCTCAGTCTGCTCATCTGTGAAATGGGCATGACAATAATACGACCCAGCTCCCAGGGTTGTTGTGAGGATCAAATGAGATAACCGTAAAGTGCAACATGACTTACCCAGGAGTTACACAGCTAATAAGTGTCTGAGGCTGGATCTGAACTCGGGTCTTCCTGACTCCATCCACTGCACCACCTCTGCTGACAGGTCTGTCCTGCCTCTAATGCTGAACTGTGCAGAAGGAATCATCATCTTCTGCTATTTAATATTGTCTCACGGCACCCACGGCACTTCCTTGCTCTGTCCTGCCCATATCACTCCTTTCTTAGACTAGAAGGATTAATTGATTCCAACTGATCTTTTCCCATTTCTTCAGGTTCTGTTCACATTGAGGATCTGGGTAACCTCAGTGGGATGAATATTCTTTCTACTGATGCATCTCAATTCCTAATTTAAGATGATTTTTCAGAGTTGCTACGGCCAAAAAAATCTATTACCTTGAGCTTGGTGACGAGCTCCTCTTAACTGATACAACAGATATACAATCTAAAATCCATCACCAGACTTGTACTTGAAGCCTTTTCCATTTAGTAAAACCCACTAGAGTTTGTACCTAGCTCAGCCTTCAAGAACAGAGGGTGATACAGTATGTAAACCAAAATGAGATTCTGGAGGGGACTTTACTGGAGCTATGGATTCTGTCCGTATGTAGATATCTAAATCTCTATGTATGTACGTGAATGCATACATGTGCACATGTGCTTTTTCTGGACAACCATATCATTTTCCCCAAGGCTAGGATAATTACAAAGTGGGGATTTGAAGGATGCCTATATGATAACTGTACTTGAATGCGTATCATTCATAAAGGTAGACATTCTGGTATAATTTTTCATAACATATTACCTTTATCACTCCCCAAATTAGGGGACTAAAAGTCATATGGTCTCTCAGCTATAAAGTGGTGCTGAAGCAACTTCCTAGCCCTTGTCTTCCACTCTAACTCCCAAAATGGATCAGTTAAGTCCACCTAGCCAATAATAACAACTAGTATTCACACAGCACTTTAAAGTCTGCAAAGTGCTTTACAAATATTATCTCATTTTATCCTCACAACCATCCTGAGAAGTAGATGTTATCATCACTGTCCCAATCTTACAGAAAAAGAAATCACATCGGGCAGAAGTCAAGTGATTTGCCCTGGATCACACAGCTCGCTTCTCTGACTGGATCTGAACTCAGGGTCTTCTGGACTCCATCTAAGTATCCTTGTTTTGAGGACTGATAGCTGCGTGAACCTCAAAGTCACCCTAATAGGGGACACAATAAACAGGACATGTAGAAATGGAAGGGGAACTAAGGGTGCTCTAAGGCAGCATGGAAAGAGGAAGGCACCCGGGCTGAGGGAGTTAAGGACAATACTCAGACACGTTGCAGGAGTACTCGTTAAGCCTGGGCAAGGAGTCCCCCCCAAAAGAGGGAAGGGTGTTGTAAGCCTTCCTACTTATGAGTATATATGCATATGCTATTTTCCTCTTGTAAAGAGACCAAGGGCATAATAGAAAGGTAGCAACAAGAACTAACCTGGGACCAACAGAATCACAAGCTCCTTGTGACTCCCAGGCTTTCAAAGTTCCTCAGAGGGCTGGCTAAAGAGCCTCCACCCGGAGCACAAAGACAATGCGGATCTTCTTCTACTTCCTACCAACAAATCACTAAGCATGTATCAGGTGCCTATTCTATGGGCACAGGGCGTAATTGGGATAAAACAGCTCCAAGGAGTTTGTATTCTATTGGAGCAGCACATCATATGGGGTGTGTCTGTGTGTGTAAGTACATATTCAGTATACATGGAGTTAATACATAGACTATGCATATATTACATTGTCATATATGTGCACACTACACATTGTGTATTAACAATAAATACAAGATCGTTTAAGAAGACGGAATGAGCAACTGGGGAACCAAGTGAAGTTTCCTGCAGAATGGGTGTAAGCAGATAACTAGGGAGTCAGAGAGATATGGGAGGAGGGTCATTCTAAAGGGGCAGAGATGAGAAATGGTGCACAGCATGGAGGGGTGGCAAGGTCAATCTGGCTGGAACACTGAATGTGTGAAAGGGAGTAATTGTCTAATGACTCTGCAAAGGATCAAGCTGTGAAGTGTTTCCAAAGGTCAACAGAGGAGTGAACACTTTATTCTAGAGACAGCAGAGAGACTCTGGAGTTTACTTATCAATGGAGTGACATGGTCAGACCTCCGCTTAAGCAGAGGCTATTCCTTAAGGAAAATAACTTGGCAGCTGTGTGAAGGAAGAGATGGAGTGGAGGATTCCTGGGGCAGCAAGATCAACCAGAAGGATGCTGCTAGAGTCCAGGGGAGAGGTCCCGAGGACCTAACTAAGCATGCGATAGTGTGAATAGTGAGAAAGAGACGAAGGAGAAAGGGAGTGGGGTTAGCAAAGGCCTGAAATGCCTCCTGCAGGTGAGACATGAGCGGAGTCTGGAAGAACAACAGAAAGCAGAGTTATAGAGGAGGAGCATTCCAGGCATGGAGGAGAGCCAGTGAAAAGGCATGGATTCAGGACATGGAATGTTGTGTTCAAAGAACATCAAGCAGGTCGGCACACCCAGACTGTCCTCAGTCTGTGCAATAAGGGAAGCAAAGTCAATCAACAGCCAGTCAACAGACGTTTAATAAGCACACAGTACACACAAGCACAGCATTGTGCTGGGGATTCTCCTCACAAAAAGACAAAAATGACCCCTCCCTTAAAGGAGGAAAGGTAGAAGGGGCCGGACAGTTAAAACAGAGGTAAGAGGGAGCCCCGAGATGAGGCTACACCCACACTCTGGGAAGACCCTTTGGTGGTCTGTGAGAATGGCCTGGAGAGAGAGCGGGGGGTGGGGGGAGGGATGGGGGTCCCCAGGCTATAAGGCAGGTGAGTGACAGGACAGTGGGCACGAAACAGTGATCAATGGCATTCATTACTATCAGAGAGGAGTAACAGTAACAAGGAGGATGGGAAGGGCTGGGGGGCAGACAGCGGGCTCCGCTCTGGAAGTGTCAGTCTGAGGCGTCTATGGGACGTCCAACCCAAGAGGCCCAGCAGGCAGCTATCACTGGTGAGACTGGGGCTCAGGAGACAGGTGAGGGCTGGATAAATGGAGATGACAATGGAATCTGTGGGAACTAGTGAGATCAACACATGAGTTAATGTAGAGCAATGTTTCTCTAGCTGTGCAGCAAAGAACCCTGGAATAGACCAAATTTTAAAAAATGAAACTTACGTGGTTTGTTAACAGGCATTAAAATGATAATTTTAGAGGATTTTACTACGGGGATTCTGTCAAGTTGTTTTTACCACTGTGAAAAAGTCTGAGAATCATGTATAGAAGAAAAAGAGAAAAGGGCTTAGGAAAGTACCCAGGAAAACAAACATTGTTAGTGGACGTGATCTGGAAGATCCAACAAAAGGAATTCAGAAGCACACACCAGATTGATAGGAGAAGACTCAACAAGAGGGACGGACGATGTCAGAAGTTTCAGGGAAGATCAAGAAGGATGAGGATCCACAAGAAGCCATTGCACCTGGCACTTAAGAGCTCCCGGGGCCTTTGGAGGGAGCCGTTTCAGCTGAACAGGGAGGTCAAAAGCCAGGCTGCAGAGCATTTACAGGTTTACAAGAGAGTGAGAGGCATGGATTGTGGACAGTTTTTTTTAAAGGTGTTCAGCCAAGAAAAGGAGGAGAGATGTAGGATGATGGCTGGTTGGGAAGGATTCGAGTGAAGGTTTTCGGTTTTGTTTTTAAAGAATGGGGAAGTCAAGAGAATGTTTATAGGCCACAGATGTAGTTAGCAGACAGGGAAAGACTGAAGAGTACTGGGAGAGTGGGGATGATAGAAGGGTCACTCTACTGGAGAGGATGGGATGGAATGGGATCTCTCTTGCATGTAAATAAGTGGGGGAAGACATCTGAGGATGTGAAATGAGGCTCTTCTGAATGGCCTCCATTTTTCCTGTGAAGAATGAGGCAGGATTGGGGGCAGCTAAGTGGTGCACTGAATAGAGCACAGCCCTGGAGTCAGTAGGACCCGAGCTCAAATCTGGCCTCAGACACTTAACCTTCGGCAAGTCACGTAATCCCAATTGTCCTGCCTTCCCCCCCTCCAAAAGGAAAAAAAAAAAAAGAATGAGGTAGGGTCCTCAGTTGAGCAGGTAGTGAAAGGGATGCCACAAGTGGTTTGAAGAGAGATGAAAAGATTTTTAAAACCACACAAAGAAAATCATTAGTGACACAGTGCCCTAGGTCACCCTAGAAGACATGCAATCAACTGAATCACACGATCTTATCCCTAAGAGGCTGAAAAACGCCAGCCCTCTTTGAAGCTGTACAGAAGCCCCACTTTAGGTCTGATCTGTGTAAAGCCGCAGTCGTCACCATGTCTTGCCAGCAAGGATGGCATATGACTAAGGGTCCACTTTGTGGGTTCAGAGGCTAGAGAGAGCTAGCTAGGTGCAGGGTGGTCAGGAGGAAAGACGGCAACACACTGTCTTCACAGTATATGGTTTATACCTGTACACTCCTTGAGAAGGACTGGCTTAACCTTCCTTTGTGTTTTCCCAATGCTTAGCCAAGAGTCTGAACAAAAGTTTGTTGCTTGATTAGAAAGGAGACATAATTAGAATAATGATTAGGCTCTGGGGGGGAAAATTATGAAAACTGGTTCCCCTATAAACTACCTGGAAGTTTCAATGGAAATTGGAACTTTATATGAGTCCCTCAGAAGGGCTTTCCTAATGCTATGACTTCTATTTCACATGTAGTACTGGGAAAATTAAGAGGATTTTAAAAAGTTGGCTAAACTCATCCTGTTGGGGCATCAATTATTTATATTTTTCTAATGGACTTAGTACCCCCCTCAGGCAAATTTTCCCTCCCTCCCATTCCCATTTTTACTCATTTACTATTCCTCCCTCCACCATTAAAAAAATATTGGTTTTTGGTATTTCAATCATAAGAGGCAGCACGGTGCAATGGAGAGTTGGGTTTGAAACCAGAACAGGGGTTCAAGCCTGGCCTCTGTGACCCTGGCCAAGTGGATTAACCTCTCTCAGTACTCCAGGTAACTCTCTAAGATGGCAAGCTGCAGGGAAGGAGCTAGCCTGTATTGGCAGGTAGAGTTTTCTCATCAGAGAGCTCCTTATATCAATGAAATCACAGGTATCCAATCCCTAACCCTAATCCTACTTCAATCACATAATTTAAAAATTACTGCTATTTTTAGTTTTTGCATTGCCTTTATTACCAAATAATAAATTCCCTCCCATAGCCAGAATGCCATCTCTTGTTAATAAAAGGGGTGGTGGTGGTGGTAATTGGGGGAAGAAAATGTAATTCATCAAAATTAACCAATGCAGATTTTATCTGACAGTCCACAGGATTGCCCAGCCCTGCATTTCTCTACATCAGCAGAGACAAGATAGGAAGGAAGGTGCACTGACTCATTTACTTTGAAAGCTTTTATTGTTCAATGTTAAATCTGCTTGTGTGTCTATGTATACAAGTATATGTGTGTACGAGTTTACCATTTAAACTTGTGTATGCTGGTATATCAGGTATTAATTTGTTCTAGCAGAGTATTAACCTTAAAAAACAAAACAGGGGAGGGAGTGAATTTAAGGAGTTAGAAATTGTTTCAGACTCTTCTAACTCTTTTTAGGAGGAAAAGAAAGGGGTGGAGGGGAGGAAGAAGCCCTTCAAGAAATTCTAGCAGTCTAGAACTAGAATTAAAAAGAAGACCGGCCATATCTTGGAATTAGGAATGGCATCTTTGACTTCGGCTAGTGGTGAACTGATTTTTGGATTATAAAATTTGAACTAATAATTTATGGACAGAGGACAATGTTTCATTGCCTGAGTCTACTGTGGTGAAAGCTATATGAATATGACCTGTTTTTGTAATGATGACAAGCGTTTGTTTGTATGGAGGATTTCTCTTTACAGAAGTTCCTGAGGCATCTGAACTATCAGAATATGGTTTAGCAAATGCCATTATGTGTTCCATCTTTAACTAAATTTTACATTTTGGTTTAACTGCAATTCTATACAGATTCAATTCCGTGATGTATGAACTTGGACAACTTTAAAGCATAAATGGACATAAAGTTGGGTACTTATAAGATTTTAATTAAACTATTTTATTATTTAGGACTATGTCTGGTTTTTCTGTTTTAGAATGAAAATACCTACACTGAAGCAGAGTGTCTTGGACAGTTAAGGTAAGACCTGAATTCAAGTCCTGCTAACCTGGATTAACTATAACCTTGGAGAATCAGTGAGCCTGTTTTCTCATTTATAAAAGGAGGCTAGGATTTCCTACACTACCTAGCTGACCAAGTATCATTAGGAAGTGCTCCATAAATCCTCATGTGCCACATAAACGTGAATTTGTATTCTCATTATCAGTGGCATATAAAATTGTTGTTACCGTGGAAGGTGTCTGGTGGGAAATGGGACCTCATTCATGTAGGTGCTGAAAAAAGAATCTAATGCTGTGTGCCAGGGTAGGTTTAAGAAAGCCACGGTGTGGCCCTGTTATGTGAATAAGTATGCTGTATCCATCTGTGTGAATAATGCAGACACACACAGAGAATGCAATTGTGCTTATGGACAACCAGGTGATCAACAAGTATTTATTAAGCACCTACTGTAAGTTTAATTATATCATTAGAGCTGAAAATTATTGGGCTGTGGCCACAGTGGATGGGCACGAAGACTGACAGTGCTTAGAGTACTTATGATAGGTTTATCTAGAATTTTTAACTTTTTTTGTAGCATGAATCCCTCTGGTAGTCTGGTGAAATCTACAGGTCACTTCTCAGAATAATGTTTTTAAATGCATGAAATAAAATATATAGGATTACAAAGAAAACAATGATATTAAAATACAGTTATCTAAATTTAAAAAAACCCACCACACACTTGAGTTCTCAGATCCCAAGTTAAGAACCCCTGATCTAGAGAATTATCCATAGGTGGGGAAAGAGCAAGCTGTTTCTCAGAGATTCAGGAATCATTACGAAGAACACATCAGCTTCTGAAGAGTAAGGAAATATCTGTTACCATTCTATTATCTTTTTCATTTCCCATCTTCTGCTGCTGGGTTATGATTTTGATTTCTGCACTTGGTGTTTGTGACTGTTGAAACTGTTAATACCCAATATCTAGCTTGACGTGAGATTTGGTTTGCCACCGTACGTAAATAAGAGGTGTCTGATAGGTAATAAGCATGAAAGGCAGGAGTGGGGGAACAGGAGAGGAAGAAAAGGAAGGATGACATCTCCATTTCTGCCTACATGCTGCCTTGTCCTGATTACTGTTTATATTTTTATGCAATTTTGACATTGTTATGTTACTATTGTGAGATTCTTCACATATACTTGCTAACCTGTGACTAAGATTCTCTTGGTCCGTTGTTTTTTATTTGTTAATGATAAAAAAAAATAGATATTTTCAGTTAGCACTGCAGAGTTTGGCATCGAGCAACTTGCTGGATCCTCACAATAACCCTAGGTGGCATCATCACCCCCCTTTTATGGCTAAGCACACTAAGGTTTAGAAAGGGGTCGTGACTCACATGTGACCACCTTGTCTATGTCAGAGGTGTGTTCTTTTTTTTTGGAGGGAGTAAGATAGGGCAATTGGGGTTAAGTGACTTGCCAAGGTCACGCAGCTAGTTTTTTGTGTTAAGTGTCTGAGGCTGGATTTGAACTCAGGTTCTCCTGACTCCAGGGCCGGTGCTCTATTCACTTCACCACCTAGCTGCCCCTTAGAGGTATGTTCTGAACCTAGGTCCTGCTGACTCCAAGTTCAGTCCAAGATCAAGCCAGCTCTGACCAAAGTTTGTAGAGGGAAACCTGTCTAAGAATGGCTTCACTCAAAGTGGACAATACACAAACACAAATCTTCACAGAGAACACACTGAGTTTTAGGGATAGAGAAGTCATAAAAGGATAATTATATATTGTGCCCCTACTTGGATTTGGTAATTGGTTTAGGTTTTTGTTGTTCAGTCACTTCAGCCAGGTCCGACTCTTCTTGACTCCATCTGGGGTTTCCTTGGAAAAGATACTGGAGAGGTCTGTCATTTCTTTCTCCAACTCAATTTTCAGATGAGGAAACTGAGGCAAACAGGATTAAGTGATTGCCCAGGGACACACAGCTAGTAAGTGTATGAGGCTGGATTTGAACTCACAAAAATGAGTCTCCCTGATTCCAAGCTCAGTGCTCTGTCCACTGCACCAGCTAGCTGCCCAAATCAGTTTAGGAGCAAGGGACAATTAGAAGAGAGGTCGCTGAAAGCAGACAAGACTGCTTTGAGACTTGCCCCTAATAACCAACAACAGCCACAATAAAGTCTGCAGTTGGGTGACTGAGAAAGCAGCCTTGTGGGGCAGTTGGGTGTTGCAGTGGACAGAACACCAGCCCTGGAATCAGGAGCACCTGAATTTGGGCCTCAGCCACTTACTAGCTGTGTGTGATCCTGGGAAAGTCACTTAACCCAATTCCCCACCCTACCCCGAGAGAGAGAGAGAGAGAGAGAGAGAGAGAGAGAGAGAGAGAGAGAGAAAAGGAGAGAGAGGGAGGGAGAGAGAGAGAAGAAGAGAAGAAGAGAGAGGGAGGGAGGGAGAGAGAGAGAGAGAAGGAGAGAGAAGGAGAGAGAGGAGAGAGAAGGAGAGAGAGAAAGAAAGAAAAAGAGAGAGAGAGAGAGAGAGAGGAAGAGGGAAAGAGGAAGGGAAAGGAAGGGAGAGAGAGGGAGAGACAAAGAGAGAGAGAGACCGACCGACCGACCTTGAAAACACCAAGTTAGGTCTAGCCCAAGAGGGAAAGGAAGCATTAAATTCAACTGTGGCTTCTACATGCCAGTGGTCATATTAAGGACCCAAGTCCAAAGCAGAGAATTAAGGCCAGCTGAGAATTAAGTTGCTGTTTTCCTAGAAACTACATAAGCAATAATAGTAGTGAAGCAAATGCTAGAACGATTAAGCACTGTAAACAATTTTCTTCTCCCAAGATGTGCACTTTTAGCAACTTTATCAGCAAATCATCCTGTCCCACAGATCATATGCCTTTCAGGGCAAACTGTGGCTGCAAGGATTTGAAGGCCTAAGAGAGCTTCAGAAAGAGAACCCTGCTGGTTCTGGCCCTGACGGTGAGTGGCTAAATGACTATTCAGAAATAATCTCCCAGGCTAGCAGGGGTACTTACTAGTGACTAAGTAAGGTCCATGATTAGTAAAGGCTTAAGAAAGAAAGCACACAACTACAGCTGTCTGGACAATCTCAAGGATTCTTCTGCTCCATCAAAGGGGATGAGCTAAAGAGATACGAAAATTGCCAGGGTCCTTCTTCTTGTAGTAAGTGGAAATCCACACTGCTTGAAAGTAAAGACAATTTTTACCTAGTACAGGCAGGGATAGGTGGCTTAAGCAGGCTGTTCTCTGAGGGCTGAAGTACAAACCTCCCTGTACCTGTTGCACACAGTCTGGCCACTAGAGTATGCTGTATGGAAAAGTCAGAGTTAGCTGAGAGTATATCCTTTCCTAAGGTCATCTTCCCCTTCAAAAAACTCTCTCCCTTCCAGGAATTATCCCCTTATTAAGGCTATTAGACTATTACCAACAATAATGATGGCTGACAATTACATAAGTCTTTTACATGTTCTCTCAGTTCATCTTCACAATAGTCCTATGAAACAGATATTACAGATACTAGTTACGATTATGTCCATTTTACAGATGAAGAAACTGAGGCTTAGAGAGTTTACCAAAGGTTCCATGGTGAGTTAGTGTCTGAGGAAGTATACAAAATTCTCTTGCGTATTATTTCCACTCACCCACCATAATTCCCTGACCATGCTTAAGGAGAGTTCCTTAGCAGGCGAGTACTCAATTTACACCTTATCTGCACTTACCAATGTGTTGCTTTTTAAGCATGACATCTGTGCCTGGGGCATAAGCCTTATCTGCTTTGTTTCACTAGGAGCTCAGTGAAGGTAAAGACTATAGATTGCCTCTCTTCCTTTCTCTAGGCCAGCATTTCCCAACTTCTAGCCACAAGTCCATGGCAAATTTTTGCTTGTATGGCAGAAAAAACTTTGCAAAGTCCTCTGTTTAAAAAAATGTTTAACTTTAAAAATGGACCCCTTCCTCACCCGTCCCTTCCCCATCCTCTCAGGTACCTACAACCTCACTGTTGAGGTTGCAGTGAGCAGGGCAGTCTTCAGGAAAAAACTGAGGTATTTTACCAGTCCAAAGTATAGTTCTGGTAGGAAATACTTCTCTCTTGCTGTGCCCTGCACAGCGCAGAGCCTACATCTGATGTGGCACAGATTTAAGAGCACTCCAGACTGTCTTACCTGAGCCATGTCGCCCACTTCACTTAACTCGATCCAGCAGCTCAAGAGTGTCTTACTCCTTTGGTTAGTGTGTATTCAGAGGGAACTATCAACATTTCACTGTGGCCTCCTCATTCCATGTCCTCTGCATGCCCTTGCTGCCATATTTAGAGGCCCTGGGCTGCTGTTGGAAGTCAGCGCCCTCCAAAGGGAAGATGATGGCCCAACAATGGGGCTCTTTACCCCCAGTCGCTGTTTTCTGATGGTCTCCTGCCCGTTCTCAGAATAGAATGAAAACCTGTCGTCTTCAGTGTCCAGCTCAAGTCTCTGGAGGAAGCTTTGAATCTGTCTCAGAAACCTGAAACTAGAAAGTGAGACGAGGGTTACTGAGATCCAGCTGCTGAAAAATGGACCATGGTAGTATGAGGTGGAGTCATGTTAAGTTGGGCATACACAAATCATGAGAGCTGAGAGGGATGTTAGAAATCATCTAATCCAACTTCCTCATTTTACAGGTCAGGAAACTGAGGCCCAGAGAGGTTACCTGTCCAAGAAACAATTAAATGTTATAACTAGGAATCAAAATTTAACTCCCAGCAAATCAGTTAACAAACATTTACTAAAGCCCCTAACATGTGTCAGGCATTGCTATGGGTGCTAGGAATATAAAGATAAAGATTCTTCCCTCAAAGAGTAGTGACAATCATAAGAAATAACCTAAGTAGAAAGTAATTTTTGGGGGGAATCGAGCGCAGCTGATGGAGGCATTTATGAAAGGCTTCCTATAGGAGGCAACATGTGAGCTGAGTTTTCAAGGACGCTAAAACGTTTTACAAAGAAGCAGAGATGAGGAGGGAGAGAACTCCAGGTCTGAGAGACAGTCCACGAAAGGGCAAAGACAGGAGATGTATGTTATGTGTGAGGAATAGATAACAGGTCAGTCTGGCATGCCTGGAGAGTGCAGAAAGTAAGATATAGACAAGTCTAGAGAAGTAGTCTGGAGCCAGACAGGGAAGGGCTTGGAATCAATATTTTATCCCAGAAGCAACAGGGAGCCAGCGGAGTAAAATTTCTTGACTTGGGACATATGTAAAGGGGTCAGGGGGTCTGTGAACTTGGACGGAATAGAATTACATCTTTATTTCAATAGAGTTGGTTTCTTTTGTAATACTCCATTCTATGTATGCATCCAACATTATTCTGAGTAGTCAATGGGCATAACACAAAAAAGCTCAACTCTCGTAGTAGAGCTTTCTGAACAAGGATGTGTTACGGTCAGACCTGTGCTTAGGACCTCATTGTGACAGCAATCTGAAGATGGGGGGGACCAGAGCCCACTCAGGAGCTGGCCAGGGCAGTATGGGGTCTGCACTAGGGTGGGAGAGACAGGGTCAGACGTAAGATGCAGTGGAGACAGAATCCACAAGACTTGGCAGCTGACTGGAGATGTTTCTCAAGTCATTTAACCTGGAAGACTGAAACAGGCAGTTAAGAGGGTCTGTCAGGGACAGGGGGCATGGATGAAAAGGACCTCAAAGGCTATCCTGCCCAGCTCTTCACTTCACAAACAGGTCTAGGAAGATGAAGTGATCTTCCCAATCTCATGAGAGTCTGAGAAATCTATGGGCTCCGCAATTAGAAACGTCCCAAGGGCAGGCGGGCACTCAAGATGGAATAGGCATGTAGATTTGGGAGCCTGGGCACAGATGAATGGACTCCAGGAAGCTTCTGAGGTCAGCTAAGACTACAGAAATGCGTGGAGGGGCGGCCAAGCAGGCAGGAAGCACCCCCCACACCTGGATGGCTGGACCCCCACAGCTGGTGCACCGAGGGAGAGGCCTGAACGAGGTTGGAGGGTTCCGGGATGTGGTGGGGGTGCCGCGCCTCTGGGGAAGGACTTTGTCCAGGGAGGAGGCCGAGACAGGAGGAAGTAGACAGACCGTCCTTGCTTTTCCTCTACGAGTTTGGTGGTGACACAGGAGGAAGACTAGCACAGAGTTCTGGGGGCTAGGGGGCTGCAATCCTTTAATTTTAAGGGGCGGGGGCACTCGTGCTCCCTTCTCTACTCTACACTTCAGGCCGCGACACAACGAATCCAATCATTCCCATCTGACAGATGCCGGGGGTCAGGGGCTGGCCAGAGGTCCCCGGTGTGCACGACTCCCCCTGGCTCCCAAGGGACGAAGTTAACCCCTTCCTCTCGGTCACGAACAATGCCCTAGAGGCAGGGGAGGTCGACCCCCTGGGGAGGAGCTGCTCGGGGGCCGGCGCCTCACACACAAAGCAGCGGGGGAAGGTGGGGGAGGGGAGCGAACAGACCCGGGGGGCTTTGGAGGGACCGCTGGCAGCGGCCGCTGTGCCCAAGAAAAGTTTCTGGGAAGGCGGAAGTGGCACACTGCCCGCGGCTGGGCCCACGTGGGTGCAGGCTCCGGGCCGCGCCGCGCGGGGTACGGAGTCGCAGCGAGCCGCCCGAGCTCCTCGGGACGGGCAGGCGGACGGCGCGCGGAGGACGGGCGCGGGGCCGAGAGAGCGCCGGGCGCCGAGAGAGGAGGGTGGCCGGGCTGCGTGCTCGCGCCCGAGGCTCCCCGGTCCCCCGCCCCCTCGGGCCCGGAGACGCGGCCGAGCGCGCGCGCGCTCGGGCAGGATTGGCCGGGCCCCGGGCCGGGGGTGTGGGGTGTAGGGTGTCGGGAGGGGGTGGGGAGAGAGAGAAGTGCGCGCGCGCGCTGCCGTCCGCCGCGGTTCCTGCTGCTCCTCCTCCTCCTCCTCCCCCGCCTGCTCCGCACGCGCCCGCGCTTCTCCCCCGCGGCCTGCGAAGGGGCCTGAGGCGCAGTCGTCTGCCAGAGCCGCGGTTTGCTCCCCGGGACAAGCTCTTACCTGCCGGGCGCAGCCTCCAGCAGCGTTCTCGTATTGGAGAACCCCTCCCCCAGTGCTCACTCTCCAGTGCCAGCCCCGCCGCTGCCGTTGCCCCCGCAGGGACCGAGGCAAGTTTACAAACACCAGCCCGGGGCCCGTTTCCCCGGAAGCACTTTCCCCCTCCCCCTCGTCCTCTCCGCCGAGCGGCGGCATCCACTTCCGGGCGCAGCCGACTCGGGTAGGAGAGAGAAAGCGGGAGGAAAAGAAAGCTGTAGGGCCGGAGGTGCAGCCTGGGAGGCGGTACTAATGGAGTCATGGCGGGAGCGCACATGCGCAAAGAAAGAGAGGGCCTATCCCGGCAGCCATCTTGGTTGAGGGCATCTGAGTGGGTCACGTGGGCATCAGAGGGGGCGGGGCCAGGAAATTGGCAACAAAAGTGGGTACCCCAGAGGGATTATAAAGGTGTTGGAAGCAGTTCTGGAGTCTGCCTGTCGTTCTCTTTGATTCCAGGATTCTGTTCTGCTACTTCGTCCTGATCATCCCTCTCCCAGAATCCTTCATTGTTCAGTATGATAGCGTTTACACATAGCAGGGAAAATAGCGAGCTGCCTTTTCTTTCCCCTTCCCCTCCTCCAAGGCTCAGCGTTGAGGCTGGGGGGCCACTGGTCAGGAAGGTTGTACGTAGAGGCAATGTCTGGTCATACCGTCCTTAGGCTGGACGACCTGCAGTGTGCCTCTGGGCTTTCAGATCCCATGACCAGCTCTGGTTCCCCCTCTTCTCTTGGAGTCCAAGACCTAGGGTCTGTGAACTTGTATGAGTATTTTGATAACTGTTTTAATATAATTGGTATCCTTTGTAATATTTTATTCTGTGGCTTTGAAAACATTTTTTCTCAGAAAATGGCTTTGCCACCAGACTGCTAAAGGGGCAGGGGGATTTCTTCATTCAGTTCTTAAATGTTACTTCTGTCACCTATTGCATTTGATTTCCCCACCAGGTTAGCCTCTATGCTTCGACTGCTCTCCCTCCTCTTTGAACCCCGGTTCCCTGAAAGTTCTAGCCCAAGCATGGTCTTCTGCATGAGTTTTCTTTGGTTATCTTTCCCCACCCTCCCCCACCCCAAGCTGATAGTTCTTTTCTCTCTCTTTTTTCTTTAAGTCTGCCAGAAACAATTTTATTGAATTTAAGTGTATAGAGTTCTTGTCCTAAAGTCAGGAAGACTCATCTTTGTGAGTTCAAATCTGTCCTCAGATACTTACTAGCAGTTTGACCCTAGGTAAGTCACTTAACCCTGTTTGCCTCAGTTTCCTCATCTGGAAAAATGAGCTAGAGAAGGAAATGGCACAGGATTTCAGTATCTTTGCCAAGAGTACTCCAGATGGGGTTCAGAAGAGTCAGACACAACTGAAACACCTGGACAGCAACAACATATCCAAGCAGTCTTCCCTGTCCCCTGATGAAACTCTCTGGCCTAAGATGATTTGACATAACATTTATAGGAATCTAGAAAAAGAAAAGGTCATAATTACATTAACATACAGTTCTGGAACTACTCAATTCCTTCCTGCACCACTCCCCTTAAGTACTTCAAAATTAAAAAAAAGAAGACAATGTCCTTACCTGGGTCATGGCACCAGGCACCTACACTGGGAGAGAAGGCAGTGATCCCAAACCTGACTAGAGTCAGGTTTGATCATGATGCTTGCTCCATTTCACAGGAAAGCCCTAGCCTTTGTACTTTCAACTTTCCTAAAAGGAAGAGTCTAGAAAGAGTTTTCATCTGGAGAAATTTCTCACTATTTCTGGAGAAATTGAAAAGGTTTCACATAATGCTTTCACAAATTTTCCCTTTTTTACTTTTGCACAATTTGAAACATAGCCTGTACTTACTAATTTTAATTTTGTACTTGCTCACCAGTAGCAAGACACATTACTATAGTTCAGGGGTTCTTAACCTGTGGGTTGCGACCCCTTTGGGGGTTGAACAACCCTTTCACAGGGGTTGCCTAAGACCATCAGAAAACACATGTTTCCGATGGTCTTAGGAACTGAGACACCGCTCCTCTATCCGTCTCCAGGCGGGTCCACCCACATGCAGATACGCCCACATACCAGTATTAAAGGGGCACGGCATTAGGAAGGTTGAGAACCACTGCTCTAGTTGGTCCAGAATATGGGCTGATATCTCTCTGTTTTGCTTTTCCAAATGGCAGCAAAGCATAGGAGGACAAGGGCCATTCTCAATTCTGTGACTATATACCGAGTGGTATATTAGGGTTGAGACATCACCAGGAATTGGATACAGAAAACATTTTGTCCAGTGCTGTTCCTGAATCCATCATTGTATTCTCCCTGCATAATTATTGTTCTCATTGTAAGAGTGTACTTGCTATTATCTCATCAAGTACTCCAGCTACATCCTCATCTTGGAATTTTGTGAGCACTGCAACTGGCTGGTTACAAAGGTCAGAAAGTCCACAAATCCCCATTCCATGCCAGATATCTTGAGTTATTCCAGGAGCACTCACTACTAGGTACCCCAGGTGGGTGGGAGGGAGGTTGAGCCCCTCACCCCCGAATTAGTCTGCCATATACAGCCTTCCCAGCATCTAAAAGTAAATGCCCAGACTCCCTTCTTGCGGCCATAGGTGTAGCTTCTGCTTTGCATGTGTTTTATACTGTACAGGGGCTTGTTACCTTACTATTAAAATGTAGGCTCTTGGAGGGCAGGGATGTTTGCCTTTTGTCTTTGTACCCATCTCAGTGCCTAATTGTTAGCAAGTCCTTATGTGCTTGTCTGAAGAAAAACACACCCAAAGTTCTCCCTTACATATCTTTCTGGAGGATGCGGCTCATTGTCCATTGTTCTCTCTGTAGAGCTCCTTTTAAAAATACAGCTCTTGAAGGCTTATAAAGTACTTTGCATATGTTATCTCATTTGATCCTTACCATAACATGGTGAGGTAGTTGTTGGGTTAAATGACTACTCTTGGGTCACTGGGAGTCCAAGGCAGGATCAGATTGCTGGCCTTATCTCTTAAGTCTAACCCTCTAACTAACGCTGTACCACCTACCGCTTTGTATTGATATAATTTTTTTTTCAGCTCTTACATTTTCCAGTGCAGTCTCTCTCTCTCCCAAAAAACCAACTCCTATAACAAAGAATAAAAAATAAAAAGAGAGAAAAAATTGAGCAAAACCAATGCATACATTAAAAAAGTCTGAAAATACATGTAATGTTCCATAGCAGGGGCCATGCTTTTCTCTTTGCAATTATACAGCACTCACTTTTGGTTGTTTTGTGGTGGTGGTGCTTTCCATTTATATTGTTTTGTCGTTATTATGTATATTTTCTTGTTTCTTCTTTCTTCACTCAGCTTCAGTTTTTACGTAAGGCTTTCTGTGCTTCTGTGTATTCATCATATTCATAATTTCTTACAGAACAGTAATGTTCCATTACATTCATGTAACCAGACTTATTCACCTGTTTGAGCATCTACCGTGTTTTCAGTTTTTTGCTCCTAATATGGGGCCTTTATCTCCTTGAGTTACATGACTAGCAGCGGAGCCTTTTAGTCATGATTTTTTTTTGCAGGATTCCAAATTGCTTTCTGGGATAGTTGGATCAAGTTCTACTGTGGCTCTCATGGGCATGTCTGTTTTCTCATAATCCCTCAAACATTGACTTTTCCAATCTTTTGATTTCTTTGTCAGATGTGAGGTGAACCTTAGAGCTGTTTTGGTTTCCTCTCTTTTAGTGATTTGGAATACTCTTTCATTTGGTAATAGTTTTCAGTTCTTTTAAGAACTCTTTGTTCAAATCCTTTGACTGCTTAATAGTATCAGTTGGGGAGCAGCTTTTGGTCAGAGACACCCTTTCTAAAGATACTGTGGCTAGTTATGGAATTTTGGGAGCCTCAGGCAGAAAGAAAACCAAGATCTCTTTTCTTTGCCTTGGAAGTCTTTTCTAACACTACAGATCCCTGGCAGAGGAAGAAAATACTTTTCTTATGTGGAAGAGTAAAGGATTGGTATTCATAACTCATTGGGCTTCTTCATGTGGATAGGAAGGACATTTATAGATATTTTGCCCAAAGCTATGTGGTGTTCTTCTCCATCCCTTCCATCTCTAGTGCAGTAAGACTGCAAAATAGGTAGATGAAAGCTCATCTCCTTATTGATTCTTGGTCTGGTGTTGGTGCTGATGAATTGGGAAAGGACCAAAAGGAAGGGGAAGACAAGATGGAAGTCTAATTTAAGGGAATAAATTGGGTGCTAATGCAAGTAGCTTAGGAATTTTAAGCTTGCTCTTGTTTGGTGGCGTTATGAATCAAATCAACGAATATTTGTAAATGCTAACAACCGTGATCCCTATGTATAAAATTCCTTGGACTTTCTCCCACTTAACTACTTGCTCTACTTTTCTGTCTTAGAAGACCAAATGCCTTCTGTGCTCTTAGAGTGGAAACAAAAACAGAGAAGACTCAGAAAGAGAACATTTCAGCAATATCACTCCAGTTCATCTGCACCTCTTTTTTTCCTCAGCTGTTCTACTCCATGTCCTCATTACAGCACATCTGGATATAGCTGTACTTTCCTAACCAGTGTTCCAATTTCCTTTTGTCTTCCCTCCTTCATCTTCTGTGTTGATTCCAGGTAAACCAGGTGAATTAGGCCATGGTTTGGTCGCAGCATTTTTTTGCTCAAAATCCCTCCAGGGGATCCCCATTTTCTAGCAAAAGCATTTAAGGTAATATATAGTCTGGCTCTAAGGGCTTTCCTTGTTCTCCTATCAGCTAATCAGCAAACATTTATTGGGTACCTCCTGTTGTGCTGGGCACTGTGCTAGGCCCTGCGGACATGGATAGATAGAAAGAATGAAATGATCTACCCCCAAGTAGTTCTCATTCTTATTATGGAAACAAAATATATATAAGAATATACAGAATAAATAGAAGTAAACAGAAAATAGCTAAATGCAAGGTTATCAGGAAAAACAGGTAGAAGGTGGTGCTTGAGTTTCTTCTTGAAGGAAGAGAGAATTCTCTGAAGCAGAGGCAGAAGAGAGAGTATTCCAGCCATGCAGGACAGTCTTTGCAAAGACACACTTGTTTGTGAGGAGCAGAGAGGAGACTAGTTTTGCAAGGACCACTGAGTGCGAGAAGGGGAAGTGTCCAATAAGATTAGAAAGGTAAGTTGGGGCCAGGTTGTATGTAACTGTAAAGCTGAACAGAGAAAACGGATCCCCACATTGACCTCACACAAAAATGACTCGTTTTATGCCTTGAGCCTGTCAGCTCTCTATTGGAAGTTGGAGGCCATGTTTTGTCTTGGTCTTCTGGAATTATAGTTGGTCATTGAATCAGTCAGTTCTTAAATCTTTCAGAGTTGTTTTCTTTATATTTTTGTTGTTGTATAAATTGTCTTGGTTCTTCTCATTTCACTTTGTAGTCAGTTCATATAGATCTTCTAGTTTTTGCAGAAAGATCCATTTTGTCTTTTCTTTTGGCATAATAATATTGCGTTACATTCATTGGCCGCTAGGTGGCGCAGTGGATGAACACTGGATATGGAGTCAGGAAGACCAGCCTTCAGATGTGGCCTCATACATTCACCTGCTGGGCAGGTCACTTCATCTATATCTTTCTCAGTTTCCTCACCTGTGAAGTGGGGATAATAATAGCACCTGCCTCCCAGAGTTGCCCAGAGGCTAATGTAAAATAATATTTGCATAGCTTTTTACAAACCTCAAAGTGCTGTATAAATGCTATTATTATTGTCATATACCATCAATTTTTTGGCCATTCCCCAATAGATGAACATCCCCATAGGGTCTACTTTTTTTTCTGCTATTAAAAAAAAGTTGTTAAAACTATTTTTGTACTTTTGGGGTTAGTAGTGATATTGTTTACTTAAAGGGTATGCACAGTTTATTGGCTTTTTGAGCATAGTTCCAAATTGCTGGATCAATTCAATTGACAATATATCAGTGTGTCTTTTCCTGAAGAGCCTCCAACAACTGTAATTTTCTTTTTTTGTTATCTTAGGCAGTCTGATGGGTCTCAGGTGGAACCTGAGAATTGCTTTCATTTGAATTTCTGTCACTAGGGATTTGGAGCATTTTTTTCATATAGCTATTATTAGTTTGGATTTCTTCCTTTGAAAACTACCTCTCCATATCCTTTGACTATTTATCGGTTAAGGAATGGCTCTTGTAGAAATGCCAGCCTAGGGGCAGCTAGGTGGCACAGTGAATAGAGCACCGTCCTTGTAGTCAGGAGGGCCTGAGTTCAAATCCAGCCTCAGACACTTAACTCTTACTAGCTGTGTTACCTTGGGCAAATCACTTAACCCCAATTCTCCTGCCTTCCTCCCTCCAAAAAAGACAAAGAAAAAAAAAGAAACGCCAACCTTAACAGGAAATAATGTTATAGTAGAAAGAATATTATGGAGGCACCCAAATGGCTTAGTAGATAGAGTGCTGGGCCTGGAGTCAGGAAGACCTGAGTTCAAATCTGTCTTCAGACACTCACTAGCTGTATGACCCTGGGCAAGAACTCAACCTCTATTTGTCTTAATCCACTAGAGAAGGAAATAGCAAACCATTCCAGTATCTTTGCCAAGAAAATCCCATGTGAAGTCACAGTGAGTCAGACGACTGAACTGCTGAGCAGTAACAACTGAAAGAATGTTAAGGATTGGGTGACTTGGATTTCAAGCCCAGTTTCCATCACTGTCTGGCATTTTGACCCTGTGATGTCATTTCTCCTTTTATAGCTCAGGTTCCCCTCCCTAAAGTGAATGTACTAACTTCTGTCTTACTCTAGTTATGAAAGAAGCTTTGAAAAGTATAATCCCCCATACAGATGCAGAGCATTCCTGGCTTGCCTAACTTTCACTGCTTCTTGGTTTATGCAACCTCCATACAAATGAATACATTATCATTTGGAGTGATGATTGATTCATTCCATGCACGTTGAATGGAACACGTCCATTGTATTTTGTGGAAGATTCTGGTTCTTGGGTGAGCCCCTAAAGGTGAACAAGGATATCTGCTCTCCAAGGGCTCATGGTCTAGTGGGGAGACAGATCCTCCCAGGAGTGGCTGGGATAAGAGTCATTTTGCTCTGGTTCATCTTTTACTACATTATCAATTACAGTAAACCGTGGGGTTTGGGTCTTTGTCTGAGAAGGGCAAAACTTTAGTTTTTTAAAGTTAGACTTAAATCTTAGACTCTCAACAGAAGAGTTCCTTGTAGGGTGTCTCTGTTGATTCCTTAAGCTGGTCCTTACTGATATCACCTTAGTTAGAAGTATTTGCTACCTTTTATCACTTCTAGTTGGAAAATATGGATTCTTTAAACCTCTCTCCACTTCTCCTTATGTCTCTCAGCCTTCTTGATGGGAAAAGTTATTGGATGGGTCTAGCCTAAGTCGCTCCAGTCTGTAAGTCAGCAAGCAATCATTAAACACATCCTGTGTGCCAGACGTTCTGCTAATTCCTGGATGTATGAAGTTGAAGAAGGAAATGGTCTGTGTGTGAGAAACCCTCAAGCCCCAGTGGGGAAGTCAGCAAGGGTATATAGGAGTCTGTGCAGTGTGAACATAGAGTGAATAAATACAAAATAAAGACAAGGTGTTTGGCAGATCAGAGAAGGCTTCATGTAGAAGACGGTTCTTGAGCTTCATCTCAAAGTAAAGGTGGGACCCTGAGGCACAAGGGAGGAGGGAGTTCATCTGGGCCTGTGGGATGGCCAGTGTAAAGGAAGGGTGACTGGGGGAGGCCCCTTGCCTAGCCCAGGGTGCTGAGATTGGGGAGGGAGGTTGGGTCCAGGTCAGGAAGGGATTAAAAGTTAGACAAATGTTCAGCTGTTTGCTTTTATGTTATTCACAATAGAAATGGAAAGCACCAGGTTCAGTTCCATTTTACTCAATTCCCCTTCACTTAAGTTCAGCAAACATTTTTTGTGCTTGGAGAATACGGTGATGAAAAGATGAAAAACAATAGAATTTATTCTCTCTCAAAGAAAGCAATCAACTCTTATCCTCTGTAGAGTAACTTTTTGAGTTTCCCCCAAGTTTTCTTCTTTCAGTGAGCATTTGGTAAGTATCGCCCGTGTGCCAGCTGTAATCTCTGCTCTCCAGGGGCTCAGAGTCTACTGAAGGAGAGGGGAAAAAGTAGGTAAGGATTCGAGGGGCAGCACAGCACACATTTTGTGTAGGGAGCGGGTGTTGCAATCAAGGGCAGGGGCAGGGTAAGGAGAAGCACATGGAATAATAGCGTTGAGAGCCGAGAGGGACTCTAGAGGTCATCTGATTAAAACTGCTTAGCTTACAGATTGGGACACCGAGGAAGCACAATTATGCACGCACACTTCCTCTGATGTCACATCCCCGGCTGCTGCGTGTACGCCATGCGGGGTACTTGTTGGTGTCCCTTTGCTAGATTGTAATCTCTATGAAAGCAGGAGCCTTGTCGTTTCCCCACAGGGTGGAGAAATGGAAAAGAACTATAGGGATTTGATCCAACAAACAGTCATTAAGCAAGGTGCTTTGCTAGGCTCTAGGGGTACAAAGAGCAAAAAGAGGAATGCCCCAGCCTCCAAGCATGTTGGAAAACTCAGGCTCCTTATGTGACCCAGTGGAGAAAGAGTTGACCTAAAAGTCAGGGAGACCTGACTTTAAATGGCACTTTAGATGCTTACTAGCTGTGTGCCTGAGTCTCAGATTCCTCATCTGTAAAGTGGGGGTACTAATAACTCAGATGACATATAACATTCATCTTATCCCGTAAAAGTGAATTGTCATTATTTCCTTTTCCATGTCTGAATCATTTCCACAATTTTTATTTTTTCCTTAGATTTTGTTTCCTTTATATTTCTGCAATTTTTTCTTTTCCTTAGATTTTTCCCACAGTTATTCTAGATTATGAGGAATCTCATTTGTCCCAATGGGATTTTTCTGATGCACTATATAAAAATCTTCCCAAGGCTTAGGTCCAACCATGTCATTTCATTACCATAAAGCCTTCAGTAGCTCCCTATTTCCTCCCAGATAAAATATAATCTTCTCAAGGATCATTTAATTCCTTCCTTAGCCTAGCTTCCTTCTAGCTGTAACATTACTCCTTGTTACATACTTCACGTTTCAGCCAAACCTGAGCACCATGTGCTCAGTGTGCTCTGCCCTGGCATCTGTCCCCTGAGCTTGGAATGGATTGGCTTTTAACCCCTGCTTCTCTGCAGCCCAGGGGCTGCCTTCTCTTGGAAGCCTTCCCTGATTTCTTCAGGGGTTCCTCTTCTCTCTGTGCTATACCTTCCTCAGGTGCTCCTGCTGAACTCCAGCTCCCTTCATTCAGTACCATGTTCTAGCTGCCTGAGGGCATGAACGCCCTCCTCCCCTTCATCCTGCCATGGTCCGTGAGCTGTGTAAGAGCAGTATCCCTAGAATCTAGCAATGATTAAACCTTGCTTAATAAATGCTGATTGGATTGGATTCTCCAGGGTCCACCTGGGGGGAGAGGGGTGTGTGGTTGTTTTTTCCCCTCTTTTTGACATCTCTGTCCTGTGGAAAACCACAGTGGAGCTCCTGGTTTGTTTTTTCTCCTTGGAGCTTACAATCGAGTAATGGGGCTTTAGCATGGTGCTGACATCTAAGGCAGTGGATTTAAGTCCCACTCTTGGGGCAGGCCACTTCACCTCTCAGAAGCCTCCGTTTCCTCCTTCATCTCTTGACCTCTAGGGTTCCCTCTATTTAAATCCTAGGCCTAAACCCCTTGCCCAACTCCCATTCCTATTCCTGTTCACTATTGTACTTTCTCTTGTTAAGAGACCACATTGGTTGGGTAATGGAAATTGTTATCTCTGCACACAACTGAGCTTTTTGGTCAGGAATCACTGCAATGGACTAGAGACATTCCCTGACTTTAACCACTTTCTTTTTTTGGTAAAGAAAATATTGCAACATAGTCTAGAGGAGAGAGGAAAAGCTTATCCATTTTTTTGTGTAATGAGTTGATGTTTGTGATGAGAGATAACAGCTTTCTGACCCTTTGAAGAATAACTTTAAAAAAATCCCATCAAAGGGGACAATCTACCTACTGCTCAAATTTATCTAACCCTTTGGCATTTTATCAAAACTGAAGCAGTTCTCCTATTAGTGATGATAAGCACTTAGTGAGGGAGGGAATTGTACCCTGTAAATTGGGAAAATTGAGAAAACTAAGGTATTTAACTATTCATTCCTGAGTTTTCATCCCAGATTATCTCTCCATGACTAGTATGACTATAAATCTTGGAAATCTAGCCAGAAATCAAGTTGCTTGTAGCCTCATGATCTAGCCTGAAGTTTCCTTGGCAGATCCAGGCTTCCCTTCCCTTCCATCTAGGACTCAGTTTCTCAGTCAGCTTCCAAGGATAGGAATAGGAATTGGACTTTTGATTTCATTGAGGTAGGTAACTCCCAGTTCAGGTTGGCGCATTCTCTGCAATTTGTAATTGACCACAGTAGTAGTTGCCAAACTTTTTTGATCATAAACCCTTCTCAGCAAAAAAAAAAAAAAGAAATTTGAGCATGCATTTTTAGGTGTGTATGTGTGTGTGTATATTAACTTATAACTTGCATACCAACAATTGAATACATTATAAATCATATAAGTAAAAAAAATCAAGTATTTTATCCTGGAGTCAGTAGGAAGCCATGAAATTTATTGAGTAGGAGAGTAAATAACAGGATCAGGCTTGTGTTTTAGGAAAGTCAGTTTAGCAGTTAGCTGTGTGGAGAATGAATTGGAATGGGGAGAGACTGAGGTAGTCCAGGTGGGAAGTGATGAGGGCCTGAACTAGGGTGGTGGCTTCGTGGCTGATGTGAGAGTATTATGGGAATAGAAAAGACATTTGGTAAGTGAGTGTATCCTGGGATGAGGACAAGCGAGGTGTTAGGACATCACCAACATGGATGACTGCAAAGATAGTGGTACCTCTGCAGAAATAGGGAAATTCAGAAAAGGAGTGGGTTTGGAGGGAAAGTTGATGTAAGAAGATCTGTGATGCATTTTGCAAACTGTCTGTGCCTGCTTATCCTGTTTGACTTGCTCTGTCCCACTGAAAAAGGACAAGGCAGGGCTCTCACTCACAGATCACTGGAGTATAGAGGAGCAAAGGATGGGACATTGTGGGGCATGGTATGCACAGAAGGCACAACAGCCACTGGGGGATGTGTGTATCGTCCTACCCTATGGTTGATCACCCAGTCCTTTGGGGTCAGAGCATCACCCCCTTGCATCCCCACTCTGGAAATCACTGACGCAGAGCACTGAGAGGGTCAGTGATTTGCCTAGGGCTGCAGCCTTTATGGGTCCTTTCTGAATGTAAAGCTGCTCCTCATCTTCTCTAGAAACACTTCCCTAAGAACACCTACCCAGCTTCACCATTATCTCCAGCACTGGTGTCTGGCCTAATTCTCACAAAATGTTCTGACAGAAGTGATCTCCAGAATCAGTCTAGGACAATTTCTTCATTCTCCATTTTTGGTTCTTTTTCTTTGTTACAATTTCTTAGATAACGTTCCTATTTGTTCCCCATAAATGAGGAACTCTGAAAAGATTCCACATCTCCTTTTTCTAACTTCCCTTTTTTTCCTGAAGTGTTCAGAAAGGACAAAGTCTTATATTAGAGAAAAAAAAAACCTAAAGATAAATTTCACTGACCTCCTGCTTGCAATTGAATGTAATCCATACCTGAGAACCCTACGCTCTCCAGGCCTGGTTACATGTGTTTGGGCTAGTTTGGGATATCAGTGGACTTCATGTGCAGGAGGACTTTCCTTTTGGGGAAGGGGAAGCTCTTTTTTTTCTTTTGATTTGATTTTTTAAATGTAAATTTTATTTTAGTGGTATTTGGTAGTATTTTTTCATTTTTACTTTTTTTGTTTTGTTTGTTTGGGACATATCCCTGTAAGCACCAAGGAAGACAGTAGCTGTGTGTTGGGTAAGTATGGGTGTCAGGCTCACATGTGAGGTCTGGACCTTCATAAAGGATTATGATATTTATTTTCCTGACCCCTGAATTCCATTCCTTGTCTTTGAGTCTTTTCTCAGATTGTCCCCTCTGCCTTTTGTCCTCTCTCTTACTCTCAGAAACCTCCTCTAGATTTAGGGAACAATTCAGATGTCATCTCCAGGTAGCCTTTCTTGTCCCCTGGGGTGCCAAGCTAGGCTAAGCTAGTTTTTTTCCTGTAACAGTTATTGAGTAGGTTTGACATGCTCAAATTTGTGATTTATGAAAATCACTTCTGGGTGAATGGAGATTGGACTGGAGTGGGGAGAGGCTTTAAGCAGGTGGTTGCAGTAATTGAGGTGTGAGGTGATGAGGGTCTGCACCAGAGTGGTAGCAGTGTCAGGAGAGAAGAGCACATACTCAAGAGATATTCCAAGGTGAAATCAGCAGGCCTTGGCAATAGCTTAGATGGGAGGGTGAGAGATCGTCATAGGAGTCCAGGATGACTCCTGGGTTGCGGATGGTGGTGCTGAGGATGGTTTTAAGGGACATAATTGAGTTTAAGATGTCTACTGGACATCCATTTCAAGACATATGAAAGGCAGTTGGAGATGCAAGATTAGAGTTCAGCAGAGAGTTTGGGGCAGCATAGCTAGATTTGAGGATCATCAGCCCAGAGAAAGCAATTATATCCATGGGAGGTACTGAGATCTCCAAGTGAGTAGCATAGAGGAAGAGGAGAAGAGGACCCAGGACCAAACCCTGTGGGACACCCAGAGTTAGTGGGCATGGTCTGGAAGAGAAGACTGAGGAGGGATCGGATAGTAGCGGGAGAACCAGGGCAGAGCGGTACCCCGAAAACCCAGAGAAAAGAGAATATCAAGGAGGAGAGAGTGATCAACAATGTCAAAGGCTGCAGAGAGGTGGAAGAAAATGAGGACTGAGAAAATACCATTGGACTTAGCAACTGAGAGGTCGTCAGTAACTGGAGAGAGAGAGCAGTTTCAGTGGAATGATGAAGCTGGAAGCCAGACTTTAAGGGGGTGGGAGGAGAGGGCAGACGCACCTAAAAGTAGGAGATTTTAAGGATTTCAAGGATTTTAGCTACAAATGGCATGGGGAAGGGAAGGATAAAGTGAAGGGTTTTTTTCATGTTAGAAGTGACATGGGCATGTTAGTAGGCAGTAGAGAACGAGTCAGTAGGGAGGAAGAGATTGAAAATAAGTGAAAGGTGTATATAATTGGCATCTTATTGCTTGCCTTCTCAGTGGGTGGGGGAGGGACCAAAAGGGGGGAGAGAATTCAGAACTCAAAATTTAAAAACAATGAATGTTAAAAATCAATAAATCTTAAATTTATTTTTTAAAAAAGTGAAAGAAAGAGTGGAGATGAGAGAGGAGGCAGCCTGTTGGAGGAGATGGCCTGAAATGGGATCACTTGAACAAGATAGGTAATAATTGAAGCTCTTCCCCTGATTTTGGACAACGATGGGCTTAGTGTGGAACTGACTCCGCAGTGGCCTGGTCCTTGCCTGGCTGCTGCAGCATCCTGAATTGTACTTTTCTCTTGACAGCTGGGATGGCCGTCTTCTCTGCAGAAGTATGAATAGAGATACAGAGGAAGAGAGGGCACAAAGTTCAGAAAGCAACCTTTTGTCTTGTGATGGGAATCATGCTCCTTCTGCAAAAGGACCATTTTGACCTCAGAGGGGTGAGGGAGCAATCCTTTTCCTGTGCCAGAATCTCAGAAACTGCTCCATCAGCCTCTCTCTGTAAATCATTTCCTTGGGACCCAAGTATATTCAGAGGCTAAACCATGAGCCAGCTCCTCCCAGGAAGCATATTTATCTGGGTTTTCCTCTGTAGCAGAATGTAAGCTTCCTGAGGGTAGGGACTTTCATGTTGTATACCTAGTTGCACATAGTAGGTGTTTAATAAATGTTTATTTATAAGAGAAGAAGAAACAAAGTTCTATACAAAGTCTTCAGAAGGAAAGATATTTTCCAGCTGCAAAGATCAAGGAAGGTTTCATGGAGAAAACCATCTTTGAACTAGAAATGGAGAGAGCCTAGGAAAAAATGTGAACAAAGGCTGGAAAGTGAGATAACCTAGAATGTGTAAAGGAATGGGTAAATAGTCCAGTTTGGCTGGAGTATAAAATATTTGGTGGGGGACAGGCATGGAAGAAAAAGTGGTGCCCATTGTGGGGCTTCTCACATCATATGCTAAGGAATTGGGACTTTCTTTAGTAAACAACAGGGAGCCACTGAATGATTTTAAGTAGAGGAGTAACATGATTACAGCTGTGCCTAAAGAAGATTAATTTGTCATTGGAATGGACTGGGAAAAGTCATAACGCAGGATGGTGACTTACTTCCCTTTGGAAAGAATGCTGGCAGATTCACAGACCCCAGCCCTAAATCTTCGTTATTTCTCTGGGAATTTGGTTCTGTGCTTAATGCAGAATGCAGTAAGTCATGCTAACAGCGTCAGCCATCTAAGCACATGCAGATATAGGTCCCGTCTTGATCCTGTATCATAGTTTCACTCTAGTAGTTGTAACCATCAAATCCCTATCTTGAGTTTCATTATCTCAGTAGATACACAAAAGTTCATGCTCCTACTCTGTGGCTCTTGTCTTCTACCTACAGGACATCTCCACTTGGATGACCTTCCAAACTGATTTTCCCATCTTTTCCAAACAAGCCACTGATGTTGCCACCATTTTCCCAGTCATTCAAGTTTAAAATTTGCTCACGACCAGGGTTTGGATGCCATATTTGCTTTTGAAAACTGTAATCTCTCTGAAGTCTTTGCATGCATTGATATGCTTTTAGCAAGCCATTTTACAAAGGAAGACTGAAATCTAGATGGGGTGGGGGTGAGGAGTGAGACAGGAGAGCCGCTGCCAAAGAATGTGGGCAGAGAGTGAAAGTAGTTGGAGGCCAGAGAGATTGCCCGGTTTGAACTGGGGAACAGGACACCTAGAAAGCAGGATGTGGAGTCTGATGGATATGTCATATCCCCCCCCTCCCTCTGTGCTGGGGATAGTGAGAGATTAATTGGGAGTTAGACTAGATCTCCCCTCAGAGACACGTTTTAAGGGAATGTTCTGTAGCTATTTAAGAAAAGTACCTGGATAATTAAGGACTGCTTGTTATTCTGTTCTATTAAATGACCTTATTTTGAACTTGCAGTCATTCGATTGGGTTTAGTAAACAAAGAATCAGTGGTGATTTGGGAATAGTGGGTTCAAATAGATGACCACCTCAAAGATACCAGGTAGTTGGGGAATGGCTGAGAAGGGACTCTGATAGCTACATAGCTTTGATCCTTCCTTCGTCTTTATCTTCTCTATCTTCTCTACAATCCAGTTTCATTGTTTCTTCCTTTGAAATGTCTCCAAAATCGTCTCTTCTTTTTCATTTGTCTTACAACTCACAACACTGCTTCTGGACTGCTTTAACAGCTTCTTATTTGCTCCACATCATTGACTTAATCTTCTTCTTCCTTCCACTCACATCTCTAATTTCTCCGGTCAGACTTACCTTTTTGTGGCACCAATTCTGTCACAAACCTTCAGTGACCCTCAAAATTCATTCGTTCTTTCAACAAACATTAAGTGTCTGCTAGAAGCACTATATGTTTTGTATTCATTTGCATCCCTTTCCTAAAGGCACATTTACTGATAGGATATAGCCAGGAGAGTTGTTACAGAATCTTAATCCAAAACTGGGATGTGTGGTAGGTGGGTGGGAAATACATTCTCCCCTTAACGACACACAAGCCCTCTGGGGAGAGTGGGTTCAGACTTAGAGAGATCAAGTGGCTCTAGAGTAAATTTATGACTTTGCCAGTCCTTTTTTTCCCTTTTTGGAGTCTTTGTGGAGAAGTCCCTTTGAGTTGTATGTCACTTTCCTCTGAGATACCAAGGGTATCTCCCTTTTAGAGTAGTAAAACTGCCTCTCCTTGGTATGCTTTTCTGGGGATACTGCTACCAAATCCAATGGGAAATACACATCAGACGACCTTTGGAAGGATATAAGGTTTTCTTCTGGTCAGAGGTAGGAAAGAAGACAGAGAAACCCCAGCCCACCTGAAGCTTCAGATGATAGTGCTAGGCCCTCTTCCTTCCCGCTCTTTTTTTCATTATTTTCCTTGAGTTTCTCAATTTTTGTTCCTCCAGATGAATTTTGTTATAGTTTTTTCTACAGTTCTATAAAGTAGCCCTTTAGTATTTTAATTAATATGGTATTGAATTGATAAGTTAATTTAGGTAGTATTATCACTTTTCATATTAACATAGTCCAACCACAATCAATCTCTCTCCAATTATTTGTTTGTCTTTAGTTCTGTGCACTCAACCTCTCAGGACTCTAGAAAACTCTCTGAGATATAAATTGTAGAATAGTTGCTAATCTACTTTGGTAGAGGTTACTTCTCCCTGTTTGTTCCCTGTACGTGGAAATCATAGGTCAGGTCCCTATTCCTGTAAAGAATGTTATGTAATTGTATTAATAATTGTCTATGCTGCTTTCTGTTTTGTAAATTTTAAAGAATGTTTTAGGGATTCCCCCTTTTTTGTCATCATTATTGATTACCTCCCTTCATCTTGATTCTCACTCTTGCCCCTAATTAACCAAGAAAAAGAATTGGGGGTCGCTGTAGATGACTAGCCTCCTATTTCCCTGGGAACAATAGTAATAGATAACATTTATATATCACTTTAAGGTTTACAGAGCCCTTCACATATTCATATGAATTCATTTTCATATATATGTGAGGGTCGTTTGAGAAGTAGGGGCTATTATTTTACCAGGAGGAAGCTGAGGCTAGAGAGGGTCAGTGATTTGCCTATAGGGTCTCATAGTTAATAAGAAACGTGAGGCAGGATTTGGATTCAGCTTCTTCTGATTCCAAAGGCAGAGCTCTATCCATTGTGCCACCAGACTGTTCACTTATCATCTGAAATGAGCTCACTCAAAACTTCTCAACAACATTTCCCACTTTCCCTCTACTTGTACTCTTTGTTACATTCCTCCTAGAGAACAGGTGACAGAGTGGATAGGGTCCTGGGCATGGAGGCAGAAAGACCCGAATTCAAATTTGACCTCAGACACTTAATAGCTATGTGATCCTGGGCAAGTAAGTCACTTGGCCTCTGTCTGCCAACCGTCTGAGACAGTTTCCTCGGCTGTCAAATGGGGATGAGCATAGCACCTACCTCCCAGGGCTGTTGTGAGGATCAAACGAGGTCATATTTGTAAAAAGTGCCTGGCGAATAGTAGGTGCTTTATGAGTACCTATTCCCATCTCTTCCTTCCAGCCTCCCAGAGCCCATCTCGATACTCTCCTGTATGATTGACACATCCTCCGTCCCTACTCTGTCATTGACCTTCCCTCTGGCCTTCACTCACACTGCTCTTTCAAAGCTTCCCTTCTCTTTCTGCACTCTGCTTTGACAGTTTCAGTTACTTCTACAGCTTGAACCATTATCTCTCTGCAAATGATTCTCTGATCTATATTTATATTCCTGAACTCTGAGACACTTTGCAGCACTTCTCTATCAGGATATATTCTTGTTATCTCAAATTCAGTATGTCCCAAACTAAGCTGTCCCCTGTCACTTGTCCTGTCTCCCAAACTTGGTGGTGTCTTTGAGTCTTCCCTCATACTCACCTCTCATATTAAGTCACTTATCAAAGACTTCCATGAGACATCTCTTATTGGTCCTTTTTTCTCCATCCTCCCAACTACTGCTCTAGAAGAGGCCTTTATCACTGCCCAATAGTTCAATTCAGTATGTATTTATTGAGACTTTGTTATGTGAAAAATAGTGTACTAGGTGTTGGAGATAGAAAGACAAAGATAGAGAAAACAGGTCCTGTCCTCAAGGGGCTTGTTTGGACCATCCCTACATGGATTATTAAAATAGCCTCTTCACACCTATCAGATTGGCTAACATGACAAAACAGGAAAATGACAAATGTTGGAGAAGATGTGGGAAGGTTGGAACACTGATTCATTGTTGGGGGAGCTGTGAGCTGATCTAGCCATTCTGGAGAGCAATTTGGAACTATGCCCAAAGGGCTGTAAAAATGTGCTTACTCTTTGACCCAGCAATACCACTCCTAGGTCTGTATCCCAAAGAGATCAGAAAA
This sequence comes from Pseudochirops cupreus, assembly GCA_028627135.1. Taxonomy (NCBI): domain Eukaryota; kingdom Metazoa; phylum Chordata; class Mammalia; order Diprotodontia; family Pseudocheiridae; genus Pseudochirops; species Pseudochirops cupreus. Next base: position 385,531,154 of record CM053581.1, on the reverse strand, counting down.
ATAGGAAAAAGATCCTCATGTACAAAAATATTTCTAGCAGCTCATTTTGTGGTGACCAAGAACTGGGAATTGAGGGGATGCCCGTCAATTGGGGAATGATTGAACAAGTTGTGGTATATGAATGTAACGGAATACTATTGTGCTATAAGAAATGTTGAACAGGCAGACTTCAGAAAATCCTAGAAAGACTTATATGAACTGATGCTGAATGAAAGTGAGCAGAACCAGGAGAACATTGTACATAGTAACAGCCACACTGTGATGACTGATTTTGATAGACTTACCCCTTCTTAGCAATGCAAGGACCTAAAACAATTCCAAAGGACTCATGATGGAAAATGCCATCCACATCTAGAGAAAGAACTATGGAATTAGAATGCAGAGTGAAGCAGACTGTTTTTTTCTTTCTCATGGTGAGAATGTATGAGTAGAGCCCATATCAGATTGCATGCCATCTTGGGGAGGGAGGGGGGCAAAATTTAAAATTTATGGAAGTGAATGTTGAAAACTAAAAATAAATAAGTTGAAAACTATAAAAAAAAAAGAATTAAAAAAGATATAATAGCCTCTTAACTGATCTTCTCAATTCTTTTTTCTCCTCTGAACCTTCCTTCCTACCTCTGTCAAATTTACTCTTTTTCCTCTACTCTTTTCCATTTTTTTGTTTTGAATTTAATAAACACCAAATAAAATGAGCATTTCCATATATATTGTAGAACAGGAGAGGATTGCATATGAAACATTGAACTTTTATTTTGTACAGTTTGCTTTTTCTGTTTAAGTATATAATAAAGTTAACATGTAACTTTGTCTGTGATTGCTTCTGGACTTCCTTTTGTTCATTTCTCACTTTGTTTGGGGTTTTTGTTCTTGTTACTTTTTAAACCCTGTCTCTTTCCCTTTGTAGCCTACCCCCCAATGGAAAAATAGGAAAACAAAATCCTTGTTAACAAATATATATTGTCAAGCAAAATAAACCACACTATTGGCCATGTCCAAAATTGTATATCTCATTTTGCATCTTGAGTCTTTTACCTCCCTGTCAGGATGAGGATAGCATGCATAATCATTAATACCCTGAAGTCATGGTTGGTCATTTAATTGATTGGAGTTCTTACATTACATTCCATATTCATTTAATTAATCTTATCATCCCTATGCTCGGAACCCTGCCTATTGTCTGCTGGGTAATGATTAAACTCTTGGTCTGGAATTCAAATCCTTCTGTAGTCACTGAAATCTTCCTCATTCAACTGTTCCAGCTTTTTCTCAGACTGTTCCCCTCAACACATTCCCTTCTAGTCATACAGTGTTTACAAGCATACAATATTTTCCCACCTCTCCTTTTTGTTTGCATTATTCACTATGCCTTAAATGATCATCCTTCACCTGTAGAATTTCTACCTGTTCTTTAACGAACAACTTAAAATGGCATCTTCTTCATGACACTTTTTGGTTCCCCTAACCTGCATAACCCTTCCCTCAAGTTCTCAGGTAGCACTTTGCACATTTCTTACATATTAATACTAATGTTTGGTATTATAGTAATTTATGTGCAGGGCATATATCCCTATTGGACTGTCTGGGCAGGGAGCCATTCTTGTCTAAACTTTGTATCTCTTCTAGTGCCTATGGTAGTATCCTACACACAGGAGTAAAAATGCTTGTTGAATTGAATGAACTCACTTGTTTGTGTTATAGGAGATATAAATATAGCATCCTTCTGGGGTGGTTAGTCTAACTTTCATGGACCTGAGTGCTCTGGAAGCTATTCCTAGAGGTTCAAGGCATACTGTGGGCCTGTACTTGTTTTGGGCCAGGACTATCTCAGACTAGTCTAGTGGTTCAGGTTTGGGATTGGAACAAAATGAGACAGTTATTGACAAGTTAACATTTTACAAAAGAAGGTTTGCTTAACGATAGCATGGAAAGGGTATTCAGCAAAGATACAGCATTAATTCAGTTGAATGAAGCTTTCATCACCTTGTATAGGGAAGTGTACCAGGTAGGGAGGATGTGTTGATTCACTTGAAACCAGAGAGTCTCTCTCTCTCTTTCTTTCTTTTTTTTCTTCCTTCCTTCCTTCCTTCCTTCCTTCCTTCCTTCCTTCCTTCCTTCGCCTTAGGCAACTGGCAAAGTATCAGTGAATTTATTGGACCACATAAGTATTGATGACAATTTAATTGTTTTTATGGAGACAAACTAGCTTTACCTTGTGTGGCTTGGCTGGTAAATGTAGTAGATCTAGCTAAGCCTAGATATTGCTCTGAAAAATTTTAGCTCATGAGCCTCCACTGGAATGTCTACCTTTAATAGACTGAATTTTTTTTTTAAGGAAATAATGATTTTTCCTTGTCATCTTTCCCTCTATTCCACCATTTCAGAAAAGAACCTGAAAAGCACACTTAGTCCAACCCATACCTGATAAGGAATTCCCTTGGCAAGTAATTTCCAGTTTCCAGCCTTATTATACAGTATTCACCTTCTTGCACTCTGGTCCAGCGAAGCAGGTCTTTTTGCTATTCCCCATGTATAACAAACACTTCATTTCCCATTTCTCTTTCTTTAAACTAAATTGCTGCACCCCGTTTCTCCGCAATTCCTGTAATGGTTTCCTTTCTTACCTATATCTGTTTCCTTTAAGACTTAGCTCAAATACCCTCTTTTACTTGAAGCCTTTCCCCATCTACCCAACTCCTAGTTTCCTCCATACAAAAATTACTTGATATTTATTCTGTATATACATGTCTATGTATATGTTGTTCCTCTTTATAGAATGTAAGCTTCTTGGGAGAAGTATCATTTTGTTTTTCTGTTTGTATCCCCGGTGCTTAGCATGATGTCTGGCCAGCGTTACAGACCTGAGAAAGGCTGGTTAATCGAATTATTAAGTAGTTAGCCAGAGGACACAGTGTTCTCAAGGCAAAGGCACTTACAGAAATAGTAAAGACTGTAGCAACAAAACATCTCTTACATAAACTTGGGATGGAATTGACAAAAACACAGCATTAGTGGGAAGAATGGTCATACATCTACACACAGAGTAACTAGTAGAGAGGTGCATGTGTCGGAAGCACCCATGACCTGGGAGACTAACGCTCCAGCACTACCACCTTTGCTTTTCCCATGGTGTCTTCATACCGCTTCTGCTGGGCACCATGCACAAGTGGGGCAGCTTTGATTCAACGTGTGACTCTCCCTCTCCCTGTCCTTCCACCCCCATAGCAAACAGAGCTCATACATAAGCCTTTAACTTGGACCCTGCTCTTCTCCTTTTCACAGCATAGCTTTTGGGCTAATGTTTATTCTAAGAGACTTATCTCTCACCCTGCCATCATTCTCCAGCCTCTTCCACCTCCCCCATGTCAGACTACTAAATTCTATTTGGCCCAGTGGTCATCAGATGTGATGTCACAACCACATGATTTGCTTATTCTTCCGGTGTCCCTCCATCTAACTTCTGCCCAGTGTCTCAACCCAGTCACTCCAAATAAATATTGGAGACGTGCAGATTTCTTCTCATTCTCCAGCACTGGTGAATGTTGAACCAACAGCTGACTGGAAGGATAGGGTTATCTTTCCCCTAAATCTGATTGGAATTTAGAGTGGAAGATCGCTGCTATTCCTCCCTATGTCTCTCTCTCTCTTTTTTTTTTAAGCCTAGCTATTTCCAGATGCTCATTGGAACTCTCTTTTCCTGCCTCTTTTGGGTTTTCCATCACTGACTCAGGGGTTGCTTGAAGCAGAGGGAGGCTCAGCTAGCTGGGGTCCACTGAGGCTCCCAGTCCAGGTGAACTGTCGTCTCTTACTTGCAGATCTCAGCAGATTTTCAGATGGCTGAATCAAACCACCTTTCTCCTGACTGGGATCAACTGGCTGGTGAAGCCCTGCTTCAAGATGTCTTTGGCATTGTTATGGATGAAGCAGTACGAAAAGGAACTGATGCCTCTGAGAAAGTAGGTTCTCTTCTTCCTCTCTTTCATAAAGTATATTGCTTGTAAATATGTTTTGTGTCTGACTTCGCATGTAGAGTCTTGTGCTTGCCTTTTCGAGGAGGGGGAAGGGAAGAGAAAAGGGGAATTTGGAACTCAAAAATTACAAAAAATGAATGTTAATTGTTTTAATTTAATAATTATTAATAATAAATTAATGTGATTGAGAAAAAAGTAAAATGAAAACATTTTTAAAAGGGGTAAAAAAACAAAGTATAGTGCTCCTTTTTCTACTCTGTCAAATTGTACATTTTCTTGCTCCTGAAGGACCTTAAGTCTCCCTTCTGATAGCGTTCTTGCTCTGCAACCCCATACTGGTTAAATTTTTACTATGTTCATCTACGTTGTTTTTGTAAGTGTGTGTGACTTTTTCCTTTATATGTGAATATATCCTGTCCGCTAGGGTTGTGTAGTTCTTTGGAATTCCTCTGTGGTAATTATTTCTGAGTTCTCTACAAAGCGAATACTTGGCGTTTTGGATTAACTGTTCTCATAGCCACCACCAACTTTCCTTGCCTAGGTCTGTGAGTGGAAGGAGCCAGAGGAGCTGAAGAAGCTGCTTGATTTGGAGTTACGGAGCCATGGAGAGAAGCAGGAACAGATCCTTGATCGGTGCCGGACCATCATCCAGTATAGCGTGAAGACCTGTGGGTCTGGGACTTAGGGTGTGGGAGGATGGGATGAGGGCTAGGTTTGTGAGCCCAGCTTAGTCCTGGCCTCCCTGCTCTCCTCTTCTGCTCCAGGTCATCCTCGGTTCTTCAATCAGCTCTTCTCAGGGCTGGACCCTCATTCTCTGGCTGGTCGGATTATCACGGAGACCCTCAACACTAGTCAGTAAGTGTCCCTCTCCCTGCACTTAGAAAGGAGTGGGGATAATCCTCAACAACGCACAGCTAAAGACAACTCTACAAGCCTCAGGATGGAAGGAGATACCTAAACTCAGAGAAAGATATAGAAAGACTATAGTTTAAATGGAGACTGAAGCAAAACTCGTTATCTTTCTCTTTCATGTCTGGTTTTGCTTTCCTTTTTTTTTTTTTCTTTTCCCAGTGATCACTCATTGGTTACAACCCTTCTATATGACCAAACTATTGTACAATGTGAAAGTATTTGCAGATCCTATATATGATTGCACGCCACCGGGGGGGGGGGGAAGGGAGGGGAGAAAATCTGAAACTCAAGTGATTGTGGAACTGAATCTTGTAAATTAAAAGTAAATGAGTAAATAAAAAAAATTAAAAAAAAAAAAAGAAAGGAGTGGGGATAGAAGCTGTGTGGATGGGAGGATGGCCATACTTCCTTAGAGTCCCTGATGTAAGTCTCTCTTTCTAACCCTCCTCTTGTTCCTTCCCTCTTTCCTGTCACCACAGGCCCCTTCCTCCGCTGTCCTCTGACCTCTCTTTGCCTTCTTTTCCTCCATTATCTTAGCCGGTACTGGACTTGCATGAGGAAGAGCTGTTCCAGTGCTGCTTCAGACCCTTGGTCTCTTGCTGGGTACCTCTCAGTGCTTTGGTTCCCCCATCTGTAGAATGAGGGGGTTGGGCTTGATGGTGTCTAAGGCCCCATCCAACTTGAGCTCTAGGAGCATGGGGTTTTGAGCCCCAGCCCCGTCCCTGGATGTCATATTTCCAGTCTCCTTGTCTGACTTCTTCTTGTCATGATCTTCTTCCTTTTCTAAAGAGTTGAGTGAGCAGTGCCTCTGCCCTTCCTCCCTCCAGGTACACTTATGAAATTGCTCCTGTGTTTGTTCTCATGGAGGAAGAGGTGCTGAGGAAGCTCCGGGCCCTGGTAGGCTGGAGCAGCGGCGATGGGGTCTTCTGCCCAGGTGCGACCCTGGGGGGGGAGTGGGGAATGTGTCTTTCTTTTCTCTGATGACCCAGCACATCCCAGATTTGAGGTGAGCTAGCAGAAGGCTAGCTACCTGTCCTTGTATTCCCTCCTAGGAGGTCTAAAGTCGGGTAAAGGGAGGATACAGTGGTTCTTTTTAACCCTTGTCTTTCAAAACTACCCCAGGATCAAGCCTTCCTCCAGGATGTCTGCCTTCCTGGGGCTCTTTCCTGTGAGGAAAGGGAGAAAGGGCACCAGGAGACTTGGTGAGGACTCTGTTCTCCCTCATCACTCTCCATCCCTCGTGCTCCCTGTGACAGGTGGCTCCATCTCCAACATGTATGCACTGAACTTGGCACGTTACTGGCGATATCCTGACTGCAAACAGAGGGGACTGCGGGCCTTGCCACCCTTGGCCATCTTCACAACACAGGAGGTGAGGCTCAATTTTGAGGTTCCCATCCTTGCTTTCCTCTCAGCTTAGCTAAAGATCCTCAGATCTTCTCCACCCACCTTGAGTTCTCAAGAGCAAATGCTACCCAAACCTGCAGCGGCGGAGTGAGTTCTCCCCACCACTCTGCCTTCAGCCTGGGCCTGGCTGCTCCTGTGGTCTTCTCCTCTCCCTAGCCCTGTACCTCATTCTGTCTCTTTTTGTCTCTCCCCTTCCATAGAGTCACTACTCTATTCAGAAAGGAGCTGCTTTCTTGGGCATGGGCACAGACAGCATCCGACTGGTCAAGGCTGATGAAAGGTAAAAATTGCTTCTGTTCATATGGCCCCAGACCCCGGATTAAATGTCTTTTCTTTACTGCCTTCAGGCCTAGTCCACCTCACTCAAGCAGGACATTCCTCTCTTCCCTCCATATGGCTGCTTCTGCCTAGTCAGGCAGGAGGAGCCCTCTCTTCCCAAAGAGAACTGGGCCCCAGAGTCAGAAGAGCTGAGTTCGGATCCCCTCTGACACAGCTCCCTGTGTGACCTTGGACAAACCATCTCGCCTCCTGGGGTCTTCACTTCCTCATCTGTGAAATGAGGAAGGCTTTGGAGGACTTTGTAGCTCGAGATCCATGGCTCTGTTGCCTTGCTGTCAGCCTGTAGGAAAGGCCAGGATTAGAGCCTTTGAATACCTCTGTCCCTGTGCTCCCCACCGTGACTGTGTCCTGGTTAGGCCACAGTTAGAGTCTGTGTCCACATCTTAGAAATGGTATTGCTTCACGTCTCTTTAGGATAGAACAACAAAAGTGGCTAAAAGTTTCAGGGAAACAGTTTGTGGCTTATTGGAATGAAATCTTGCTGATCATTAAGCTGTCTGCAGTGGAAGGGACCTTGGAGAGGGAGCATGGTGGAGGTCCCTGCCCCCAGGCTGAATGATTTGTTAGGGGGCTGGGGTGGGGGGAGTTGCTCAGGTATGAGCTGGACCCTGTGGCCTCTGAATTCCCTCCTGATGCTGGGATTCTGAGCTTCTGTCCCCTTGGTCTCCCTTTCTAGGGGAAAGATGATCCCACAGGACTTGGAGAAACAGATTAATCAAGCTGAGGCTGAGGTATATAAGAGGGGCCGGGATGGGAGAGGAGGGAGCAGCCTGTGCAAGGGCCTTCATTTCTATGTCTCTTCCGCTATGTGGGCTTGCTCTGGTGCATTTCATGTACCTGTTCACCTTTGCAGAGCTTAGCCTAGCTCTGGATTGTGAAAAGGGGGTGGGACCCACAGGGGGAGGAAGGAGGACCCTGATCTCTCCCCTCAGGGAGCTTCCATGCCAGTAGGAGAAACTGGAGGGTACATAGAGTACATACCAGAGAGACAAGGATGAAGAAGCTTCTGGAGAGAGACTTGAGAGGCCAGCTGGTTCTGTGACTTTGACAGCTCACCTGATCTTTCTGGGCTTTAATGCCCCCATTCCTAAATTAAGACAAATAAAAATACATGATCTCTCAGGTTCTTTCTAGGTCTGTGGCTATGATTAATTGTAGAGTTCTGGTGATACACAGAGCAGATGATGGGAATGGAGGGGAGAGCTGGGCTGGGAGGACTGCAGAGATGTTTTAGGGGAAGTCAGTAATCTGCATTGATGTGAGGGGAAATCTCTGGATCTTCCAGTGCTATCCTCCCCTTTCCTAACCTGCAGGGTGCTGTGCCACTCCTCGTCAGTGCCACCTCGGGCACCACGGTGCTGGGGGCCTTTGACCCCCTGGTGGCCATTGCTGATGTGTGCCAGAAACATGGGCTGTGGCTGCATGTGGATGTGAGTGCCTAGCTTTCTCCTGGGGCAGTGCCAGGTGGGCTGGGGGGGAGGGGTGGGCTTCAGAGTAGCAGCCTTGTACCCCTACTATTGCTCCCTCTTCCAACAGGCAGCCTGGGGTGGAAGTGTCCTGCTGTCTCAGACACACCGGCACCTCCTGGACGGCATTAAGAGGTAGGGGTGTGTATGTGTGTTCCTAGGCATAGGTAACTGTCCGGTGCTGGCATAATGCCTGAGGGGATCCCTGTCTAGTGGAAGCTGGTGTGCTGATGGCTGGGAGAGCCTACCTCCTCTTCTTGCAAGTGCCCTTTGCCCCCTTTATGGTTTTCCAATGTATGTGTGTATGTGTGTCCGTGTATGTACGTGTACATGTTTTGTCTTTGTCTCAGACTTTCTGTTTCTCTTGGCGTCCTCCTCTGTTCTTTGTTTCTCCTTCATCATTCCCATTTCTGTGTTCCTTTGTCTCTGCAGGTATCTATCTCTGCCCTTTCTCTCTTTCCTGGTTTTCTTGTTCTCTTTTCTTTCCTGGGTTCTGCTGTAGAGGGGGATCCACCAGTTGATTAAAGGCCTTGGGAGAAGTTGGAGGAAAAAGGAAAAGATTTAGAATTACTGTGTGTAGACTGTAGAAGAAGAAGCTGAGGGATTAGGGGAAAATCTGAATTATATTCTTCACATTCTGAGTCTAGAACAAGAAATGAGCACTAAGAATATTGTGAAAGAAGGGAGTCATCAGTAGCAGGTGTTGGAGAAAGGAAAGATTGGGGAGTCTTGAGGTAGGAGGTAGAGATAAGGGAGTGCTTCCTAACTGGTAGGGTAGGGAGCAAGGGGAGCTTGTGTGAAGGGCAGCTGGACTGGGCTGCTGTGGGACAGACAGGGTGACCTGGTTTTACTCTCTCCACAGGGCTGACTCAGTGTCCTGGAATCCCCACAAGCTGCTTGCGGCTGGACTGCAGTGCTCAGCTCTTCTCCTTCGGGACACCTCGGTGGGTCCCCCTGAGCCCCTTTGTGGTACTGTCTTCCCCTGCATTGTCAGGGCATTCCCCGTCCTTGTCCTTCTCTCTGGACTGAATACCTTTGACTTCCCCTCACTCTCTCCATTCCCCGTTCTCCTGGTTTGATGTTAAAGAGAGAAGGTCAGGTCTGGAGTTATAGCAGGGTCGTTCCTGGTTAGAGCCAGGGAAGAGCTCAAGGCTGGGAGAAAACCCAGGATCATAGATTTAAAGCCATAGAGCTTCTTACAGGTCACTGGAAAGATGAAGAAACTGAAGGGAAGAAGTTAAATGACTTGTCCAGGGTCACGCAGATAACAAGGGCTAGAATTCAAACACAGGTCCTCTGACTGCAGGCGCAGGGCTCATGCCACCATATTGAATTGTCTTCTCTGGGTTCGAGACATTCTACAGGTTGAGATTTAGTTAAACGCTGAGCTGGTCAGATTAGATAGATGGTCTTGAAGGCTTGTTCCAGCCCTCAAGTTCTGTGATTCTGGTGACAGGGAGGGAGATGGGTGGGATGACCTTCTTGGTTCTCTCCCAAACCAGGCAGGGGGCCCTGAAGGTGATGAGTGTTGGGGGACATTCTTAGGGTTTCCTTCCCTGCAGAACTTACTGAAGCAATGTCATGGAGCCCAGGCCACCTACCTGTTTCAGCAAGACAAGTTCTACGATGTGTCTCTGGACACAGGAGACAAGGCGATACAGTGTGGCCGCCGTGTGGACTGTCTGAAGCTGTGGCTCATGTGGAAGGCTGTGGGCGGATCGGGGCTGGAGCAGCGGGTGGACTGGGCTTTCACCCTCACGAGGTATGGGAGCCCCCCCCCCCCAGGCTTTTCTCTTGGAGCGTCCAGCTGTCCGCCTCTGCCTCCGTGCCCGCCTGCGTGCATCCTCACATTTCTTTCTTCTTTCTTGTCTTTTTCTTCTGTTTCTCTCCTTTTCCATTTCTCGCTGGCTTTGTTTTTGGCTCGCTCTTTGACCTTTTGCTGTCTTTGTTTCCTTTTTTGTGTGTCTCTGCATGGCCCTGTCCTTCCCTCTTCTTCTATTAACGTGGTATTTAGTTTCAGGCTGTAGTCTGTAGCTGTGATTTCACTGGTATCAGAAACTCCCTTTACCAGTGCAGGTGGGCACCTTCTCTGTAACTCACGGCCCTAGAGAGTCGCCCTGGGAGACTTGAACCCAGGTCTCTGTTCACTGTGCCAAGCTGCCTCTAAGCACATAAATTTACTTACTTGCATTATTATTGATCCTCTTTTGGTTTTTCATGTCATAGGTATTTCCTAATAACCCAACCCCTGAGCATGCAAATCAACAGACGTTACACGTGCCGTATTCCGCACCCGTCCTCCACTGCCTCTTAATCGAGAGAAGGAACTGTTTTTCATGGTTAATCCACTGGAATCAGAACTGACCATTGTGTTTTATTTAATCTTTGGTGTCCTGCCGTGTCATGTTCATTCACATTATCATAGTCTTGTGTATGTGTGTTGTTCTTCTGGCCCGGCTCCCTTGGCTCAGAGTGCTCAGCCCTCCTCACAGTCACCACCTCTTACCACGCAGTTAGAGTCTGTTCCATTCATTGGCCGCCGTCCTTTTCCTCAGTGGCTGTGGCACCTGCTCTTTTGTAGGTACCTGGTGGAGAAGATGAAGATGCGGGAGGGCTTTGAGCTGATCATGGAGGTAGGATCTCTCTTTTTGTGCTGACTCCTCCCGCCGTGGGGGGTGACGATGGACTCCCACCAAGGGCTGCTCATTTCAGAGAGCTGTGCTTTGCATTTGTTCCCTCCCAGCCCGAATTTGTAAATGTGTGTTTCTGGTACGTGCCCCCCAGCCTCCGTGGACAGCAAGACAGTGCTGACTATTGGAAGAAGCTGGCAAAGGTGAGTAAGCACTGACGCTTGTGGTCATTCCTTCCTTCCCTCTTTCTTCTCTAGGCCTGGTGAACGTTTAGGTGGCTCGCTTCTGCCACCTGGTGGCCAGAGATACATAACACGTCTCTGCCTCACAGTTGGTCGTTGGGTAGGGTTGGGGCATTCAGAGAGATCCCAGTATGCCCTGCTCATTGTTCCCTTCGACTTTTGTTTGGGAAAAGCAGAAAAGAGAGTAAAACAAGATTTGTTTCTGGAATAGAAGAAGGTGAAAGAGGGAATAGAAGTGTATTAGCTTGTTCTGAACCAAGGCCAGCATGTGGACGTGTGCTGTAAGGGGGACCATACACTCCTTACTAGAAACTAAAGAGAAAAAGGAGAACCAGCCCTTTTAGTGGGGAAGCTTATAGTCTGAGGTGGGTGGAGTGGGGTGGGGGGTATCAGGGAGATTATTCACCCAAAGAACGAGGAGACAGAGAGGAGGATCAGACTTGGGCTAACTGGAGTGTGCCTGGAAGGAAGGAGACCTAGCTTTGGGTCCTGGCTCTGCTCCCTGCTGGCCATGAGACTCTGGCCAGATCCCAGCTTTGTACTATTAAGGGCTTGAAGAGGACAAAGAGATCATCTAATCCAGTCCTTTCAGTTTACAGGTGAAGACACTAAGGCCCAGAGAGGTTCATTGATTTCCCAAGGTCTCATAGATAATAAATAGCAGGGTTGGGATGCAGTTCTTTTGACCCTCATTTTGGGGTCCTTTGGTGACCAAATACTCCATAAGTCATTGAACCCCTCCAAACCACAGTTTCCTCATCTATAAAAAGAATATAAGAAAACCAGGCCCGGCCACTTCATAGAGGTGCTGTGAGGATCAACTGTAGTTTAAAATTCTACAGTGTGGTAGTTTCATAAAGTAAGAGATTCTTTTAGAGAGTCATAGAATGGTAGAGCTGGGAGAGAGTTTAGACATCTCGTGCAAATTTGACAAATAAGGGAAAAAAGCACAGAAAGATATTCATTAGTAGTATTTGTTTTAATAAATTGTAAAACTGAGTGGTTAATGTGAAAAGAGGTAACAGATTTAGAGTTATAAGGGGCTAACTTCCTCCAGAGCTTGGAGGGAAGAAGAAAAAGGTCAGACAGTGAGGAGCAGTGCCAGGAACCCAGGCCTTTTGACCCCAGATTTTGTGTTCTTTCCATAACACCATGTTGCCTTCTTTTAGAGCAGGGCTTGTTAACCTTTTTGGGGGCACAGACTCTCTTCTGGTGAGGTATGGGGAAGCCTTCTCAAAGTGGTAATTCATTCATAATTGAAGGAAAGACTTAATTTCAGTTAGAGGTTAGTGAAAATTAAGATGTAATTTTTTTCCTATCCAAGTTCATTGACCCCCTAAATCTGTCAGTGGATCCTAGATTAAGAAACCCTGCACTAGAGGAAGGAAGAGAAATACTTCTAAGCATTTAGTGTGTGCCTCTATACCTAGAGATGGATTGCATATGCATTTTATCAACTGAGGACCAACTTAGCTGAATTTGGGAAATTTGTCAGCAGGCTAGAAGCAAGTAGGAGTGTGGGGGGTATGGAGGAGATGAACTTTTCACTAATAGCAGCTCTCAAAGACCAGCTACTAGCTTGTAAAAGAGCTTTGAGCCATGTGGGCAGAGGGAGTGCCCATACCAGAGAATTGAAGCACTGATATGCTAGTACAACAGCTCCTGCCCTCTGGGGGCTTATAAGTCTTGGGGAGTTTAGGCATAAAACAATAGAGAACAATAAAAGACAACTTTATAGTCAAGATTGTAAGCTACAGGAGTTGAGAGAAAGAAGAAAATGTGGTCTGGAAGAATTAGCAAGGGCTCCTTGGAGAAGATGGGACTTACCTTAGGAGTGAAAGAATGAGTCAGATTTGGAGAGGCAGAAGTGAAAGGGAGGATGTCACAGTCAGCATGAGTAGAGGTAGGAAGGAGCTTGGTAGATGGCCAGGGAACAGGGAGTGTCACCTGACTGAAGCCAAGTGGTCCACGTGTGGAGACACAGCATGCGTCAGTGAGAAGTCCATTGTATTTGGAGTCCCAGGAACTAGATTTGACTCCTATGCCTGCTGCTCACTGTCTGTGTAATCTCCATCAAGGTTTTTAACCTCACTGGGTCTTTATCTTCTGTAAAGCAAGGAGGTTGGCTTGTAAGGTCCTTTCTAGCTCTGTCCATAGTCTTACTTTGCTGAGTAGTGGGAGATACCATTAGATAATGTGCGGTAGAGCCAGATTATGGGAGGAACTTTAATTGCCAGACCAAGGAGTTTGGCGTTGACCCAGTAGGTAATAGGGGTCCACTCTGGGTCCTTGAGCCAGAGAGCTGTGGGATGAAAGTGTCGTTTTGGTGATAGTGGTTGGGTGGCCACGTGGAACGTGGCTTCAGAGATGGCTGACGGGAGATGATTAGGGGAGAGCAGCCTGAGTGCTAACTGTAGTAATCCAGGTATGAAGCAGTGATGACCTGAACGTGGCTGGTGCTCAAAGAGTAGAGCAGATGTCTGTTGTATTGTAGGCTGGCTACCCTAGCCCTTGTTGTCCTCTCCCTCCTCCCAGTTCCTATGGCATGAAATTCTGGTGACATCATTATGTCCTTTTGTTTCATATTTGTGTCTTTTTTTTTTTTTAATTAAATTCTTTATTAAATTTTTTTGAGTTACATCTTTTCTCCCCGTCTTTCCCCCGCCCACCACCCCAAAACAGCCATCCCAGTATTTCCCCCC
>CM053581.1:385486353-385516985 GCA_028627135.1 Pseudochirops cupreus | reverse complement strand
AGCAATAATAGTACTAGTAGTAGCATTAATAGTACTAGTAGTAGCAGTAATAGCAGTGCTAGTAATAGCAGTAATAGTAGTAGCAATAATAGTACTAGTAGTAGTAATAGTAGCAGCAGTACTAGTAGTAGCATTAATAATACTAGTAGCAGTAGTAATATTAGTAGTAGCAATAATAGTACTAGTAGTAGCATTAATAGTACTAGTAGTAGTAGTAACAGTAATAGCAGCTAGTATTTACATAGCACTCTAAAGTCTGCAACAGGCTTTATAAATCTTGTCTCATTTGATCCTTTACGATGACCCTGGGAGGTAAAGTATTATGACCCCCATTTTACTGATGGCAGGCATAGGCTACGTGACTTACCCAGAATCACACAGCTAGTAGCAGTCTGTCCCATTTCCCCCCATCAGTCTGGGTACTCCCAGAGAACAGGCCTCCTCTGGATTTCCTTCTTCTCCCCCTCTCCCCCAAACAAGGACAGAGTTCTAGGACAGAGGTTGGGTATGTAGGAAATGTGGGTCCCAAGTGGGCCCAGGCTCTCTTCCCCCATCCATCTCCAACCCCCATCATCCCCTCCCCCCTTCCAGGCTGACCCTTGGTACTGATGCCCCGAAGGTCAGTGATCTTCATGAGCATCCTCGGGAACATGTAGGGCTGGCTGGGCCGACGACGCCTTGCATACAACCTCAGAGCCTCCAAGAGCGGCTCCTGCAATTTGTCCACCTTTTCTGGTTCTTCTAGGTCCATTCGGTCTGGGGGCAAGGGCAAGAGGAAATATTGTGGGAAGGGATGGGAGGAGACACAGTCATAGTGGAGAATGGGTGACGACAGGAATGGGGACCCAAGGAAGAGGGGACCCCACTAGGGGGTGTCCAAAGCAAAGCCAGCCATTTCCCATATCATCCCCCTTCAGTGAAGAAAGAGGAGAAAAGCTCATGATCCAGCCTGGTAGGAGTAAGAAAAAAAAGGGCCAAGGTGGTCTCTCCCAGCAGTAGCTGTTTTAGAGAAAATCTGGACCTGCAGGGTCTAGCCGGACAGGAGTCTCAAGAAGAAGGAGGTCAAGGGAAGGTGAGCAGATGCCAGGGGACCTGGAGTACCTCCACAGATGAGGCAAATGGCACTGAGTAGTCCAGTCTCTGTGTCATCCATCTCGAGAGGCAAGAGCTGCCCAGCAAAGGCAAAGACCAAGTCTGTGAGAGGCCCAAAGCCAGCGTTGTGCATCTGTGTCCGATTTAGGGTCAGCCCATCAGAAAAAGTCATAGTGTCCTGCTCTGGGGTGTATCGAGTGCAGATCCGAAGCATCTGGGGGCGAAGGAGACAGAGTAAGGAAAGACCGAAGGTGGGGAGGTGGCTGGGAGTGCTCTGACCTTACTGGGGAATCGGAGGAGACTCTACAATACTGCCCTGGTAAACAAGGGGATTTGGGGCTGGGGGACAGAGCTAAGGGAGAGTGAGGAAAGGGAGAACCAAAGTATAGCACCTAGGGTGGGGCAAACGGCAGGGGGACGGCCTGTCAGGGACAGTGGATATACCATCAACAACATACTGCCTTCAAGAATAAGAGAAGGAACAGAAAAGGAGAGGCAGGAGCTGAAAAATCATTTCAAAGAAGGCTTGAAGTGAAAAGGTTTTTCTATTGGTCAGTGATCAGTCCTGGAGAAAGAGATGGACCTCTCAAAGGGTTCCAAGGTTCTAGGACAGGGAAGAGAACATCCTTGTGGTTAGTCTTCAGGAGCTGGGCGGGGGGAGTTCAAAAATACGAGTTCAAGGATTTCTGGAACAATCAGACACATATATGTAGCACTTTTAGGTTTACAAAGGAGTTGTAAGACAGTTACGTAGATTATCATGTGTGGTATTATTTCCATTTCACCAATGAGTAAATGCAGGATCATGGAGACCAGAATTCAAACCTAGTTCTCCTGACTCCAAAGTCAGTGTCCTTTCTGACCCATGCCAGACTGTTTAGGTGGGCAGGGACAGGACCTAGCGACCCAGGGCGTCCTGCCCCTTTTTCTGTGTCTCATACTGAAATCACAGAAGCCTTGAGCTAAGGAGGCTTTGGATAAGAGGGGTCTCAGGGGCCTCGCTGGTACAGATTAAGGATCTCCCCTGGTGGAAATGATTTCTAGTGTGGGAAGTTTTTGAGATGTGGGAGGTCTTGAGGGAGGGGGATCTAAGGGAAGGTAGAACGCAGGTATGACCTAAAGAAAGTGTTCTTAGATGGCTTCCAGGGTTCCCTGGCTCTCACCAGGATGTCCAGGCAGGCTGCCTTGAGGAGGGTGATCTGATCGGCGATGCTGAGTCCTGTGAAACCTGGAAGCCTCTTGGCAAACTCCACAATCTTGATGATACACTTAGTGGCCAACTCACTGAATTTGTCCCACAGGCCTAGGTCCAGCTGCACCCGGTGATCTGCACTTGAGTTCTAGGGATGGGAATTGGGGAGTTATAGGGTCAAGGGCCATTGTGATCTACTCGCAAATTCCTATCCCAACATGGGCTCGTAGTAGGTACTTATTAAGTGTTTAACTCAGGGGGAACCAAGTTCAAATACAGCCTCAGACACTGCGTGACCCTGGGCAAGTCACTTTACCCCAATTGCCCCATCCTTAAGGGGGTCCCCTGGGAACCCAATTCAGTGTATCTTCTTCTCATAGCTTGCTGATGGTCTTCCCAAACTCTCCTGCTCCTCTTCCCTCTCCATATCTCCAGGAGCTGTCCCCTCATCCCAGCGCCCACTCTGGTATCTCCCTGGATCTCAGGCTGTGCCCACTCACCGTCGTATACTTGCCCAGCTGGCACAAGGAGGGGAAGGTCTCTTGATGGGCCTTGCTGACCTTTGCAATCAGCTCCTCCAGCTGGGGGCTCAGCTCATAGCTGTCAGGGGGACCCTCTTCCTTGACCTCCTTTTTTTTCTTGTTTCGGTCATTCCGGACAGCTTGGGGCAGGCAGGCAGCGAGGAGAGAGGAGCACAGGGAGGGAGGTCAGGGCACCCA
The DNA here is from genome assembly GCA_028627135.1 of Pseudochirops cupreus. Taxonomy (NCBI): domain Eukaryota; kingdom Metazoa; phylum Chordata; class Mammalia; order Diprotodontia; family Pseudocheiridae; genus Pseudochirops; species Pseudochirops cupreus. The sequence goes on along the minus strand of CM053581.1, from coordinate 385,513,982 downwards.
AGGCCGTCCCCGCCCCTCTTTCCTGCGTCTCCTTCCATTCTCCGCATTAACTGTGTCTCCCCGTGTCTCTTCCTGGGCTCAGGGCCCGTAGGCCCTGCTCCCTCTCTCTGCAGGCAGCAGGACTCCATCCTGCCCTTCCTGTCACCCTGCAGAGCTACCGAGGGAGCCAGGGAGGGGGTGGGGGTGGGGGTGGCAGGATACAAGGCCGGCAGGATATCCACTTATAGCCCTGGCAGCACAATGGTGGGGGATGGGGGAAGGAGAGGGAGCCCGCACCCCAAATCCATGCTAAAGAAGAATGGGGAATCTCTCATAAGCCCTTGATTTTCCTGTGGGAGGAGGGCATGCAGTCCTTAATCCTCACTTCTATTTGTGGGAAGGCAAAGGGTTAAGGTCCAGGAACCATCTGAATCAGGGGAAGGGAGAGAGGGCTGAAGACGGGTGGGGGGTCCTGCCAAGGTGGGGGGCAGGGTTTCAGAGAGGAAGGTGGGGGCCAGTCCCAGAGCCGCAGCTGGCCCAAAGTGTGCCCAAAAGGGGCCGGGGACACACCAGAGCAGGCAGGGGGCCTACCTTCCTTGGACATCCCGACTTCAAAGCACTTCTGCAGGCGGCAGTACTGGCACCTGTTTCGGGTCACCTTGTTGATGATACAGTTCTTATCCCTATGACATGTGTACACCATGTTCTTCTGGATGCTCCGTCGAAAGAAACCCTGGCAGTGGACAGGAAAGGGAGGGGGGAGATCGTCAAGCCAACACTCCTAGAGCTCCAGACTCCCACTGTCCCTGCATCCCCCCAGAGCTTCATCCCCCTCTCTCCCAACCTCTAGCTTAGAACCCCCCCCAAACATCTCTCTGCCCCACCCCACCCAGGACTTCCATTCTCTGACCTTACCCAACCCCCTTTTTGCCTTGTTTTGTATCCTTAGCACTCAGTACAAGACACAGTAGGTGCTTTAATCAATGCTACACCAATTGACCTGTCTACCCCTTGATCTTGGTCCCCCACCCTTTGTATCAGACCCACCCCAACTTGCTCTGGGGAGGGAGCGCTTCAGCCCAGCTCAATGGGGTCTAGACTGTCCTACCACACACCTTGCAGCCCTCACAGGAGCTGACCCCATAGTGATAGCCGGAGGACTTGTCATTGCAGACGAAACACGGCTTATAGACTCTGGGAGGTGGAGGGGGTGAGGGCGAGCTGGGCACCATTTCCTCGGAGCTTGTGCTCTGGGTCTCTACCGCTGGGAGGGGAAGGAGCAATGTGGAATTAACTGAGGTGCCCCCCAACACCCTTCCTTATGCTCATTTCTCCAGCCTTCTGCCAACAACCACCCACTGTAACAGCCATGCAAAGGACCTTACAGCATCAAAATTCAGGCTCCCCCCCACTGACACATACAGCTTTACCATAGACAAGCGACCTCCCCCCCACTTCCCCTCATGCATATGATAAACGCCCACCCATCAACAGCCCTACAACAAAGCCAGCCTCACCTTCTGCGCTTCAAAAACAAAGCCGAATCCCCCCCAAATCCAAAGACATTCAAGCCCACCCAGAGAGGTTAACCCCTCGGGCTCCTCATCTGTAAAATGACCCTTTTGGACAAGATTATCTAAAAACCCCAGATTCTAGGACCCAACTGAAAAAACAGGGCTCTAGGTGTCAAACTTTTGCACTCACCAAGGTTCTTTCACCTTTTTCCCTACCCAGGATTCATACATCCCCATCTTCCAATGGCCCCCTCCTTGGGGCCTCTGGGAGAGCAATGGGTAAGTGGGGAGCTGGAGTGTTATGGAGAGCCTGGAATGCTGGGCCTCCTTTTTTCCAAAACATAATAGGGTAGGAAGTTACCCTTTTCCCCTCAGGAAATGTTTTAATAACATGCCCCTATTCCTTAATTTCTCAGTGTCCTTGCCCTAAACCTATCTGGGGTTAAGAGAGACTGAGAAGTCATCCTGAGTGAATGTAGTAACTCAAGCGCCAAGCTTATCTCCTGGCTATCCTGACACCCCTCCTCCCCAAAAGAGCAAATAACCATAGCCATATAAACTGAGAAATTCTGTCATTTTACAGATGAAGAAACTGAGTGTCAAGTAAATGACTAAGGTTTGCCCAACAACACACAGTGAGCTGGCAGCAGATCAGAGACCAACCATCGAGTCTCATGTGGTCTCCTACAAGACCTACTAGGTGCAATGACATTCTAGACACTGTTCAAATCCAGGGACCAGAGTTTAAAAGAGGAAGAAAAAACTGAAAAGGTGGGACTCTGAAAATGGGGCCCAGGAAGGGTAGAGACGAGGGGGGCATGTGTGCAGAAGCATGTTCGGGAGTCTGTGAGGCACACATGCCTGGAAGGCGTGCATCAGCATGCAATGAAGGGTAATGAGGGAGGCAGGACTATCTCTGAAAAGTCTGTCTCCACTCCTGACTATGAGCTCAGAAACAGCCAAACACAGCTCCCAAAGGGGGGCAAACCCACCTCACAATGGGTGAGAGTACATTACTTACTCACTTCTAGCTGTGGTGATTAATCTGAGTGGAGACAAGACTGCTTTTTTTTATCTGGCGTGTATGTGAGTGTGAGTGTGTGTGTGTGCGTGCGCACAGCGCAAGCACCCCCATTCTCAAGCGTTTAGGTAAGTCAGGCCAATCTGAGGAAGTCTCACAATTAGAGCAAGAATCACCCTGCTTTATCAGTGAATGAAGGAATCCAAGATGCATCAGCCCACTGGGGCCCACCTGGGATTGGTCCCCAATCCAACAAGGGAGGGTAAACATGGAAAGAGCATCCAAGAGTCGAATTAATGGGTTGCAGCCTGGCTCCGCCCAGCCTGAGGGTGGGATGGGGGAAGGGAGACCTGAAACCCCCCCCATTTACATAAGAATCCAGATGGGGAGGAGAAGGATGCCTCAGTTCTATTCAAAATTGAGGGCAGGGGCTGGAGCTGCTCCTAAGAATCCTGGAGGGGGTTGGACTGCGAAGTTCTTTCCCCAGACCCAACTTCCCCACCACACTTTACTCTGGATGAATTGTGCCCACTGGGCTACAAATGGATTTGGGTGCTCACCTCGGGCACTGACGCCTTCCTTGCCCTCAGAGAGCTGCCTCATTTCCTCTCTTGCGAAAGGGCCCCGGGTGGGGCCGAGCCGGCATGGGGCAGTGCCAGCCAATCCACAAAGCAGGGGGGTTCGAGGAGACAGGCCTAGGGGGCAGTTTTTCTACTTTGGGTGATGCCATCACCCCTACCTGGGCACCCTTGTAACAGCCGCCCTTGCTCCCCCCCACCCCAATCTCCAAACCCTGAAGTACAACGAGTGATTTTAGGACCCATCTGGGGAGGGGAAGCTGCTCCAGAGAGACCCTAACCAATGCTGGACCTAGCCCTGTCCCCAACAAGGGCCCCCTCGGCACGACAGGTTTGGCTGGGGCAGAATCGGGGGGCCTCTTTTGGGGAAGAGGAGGTGGTGGGCTCTGAGTTTTTCTCCTTTTAAAGTCCAAATTGCTGAAATTGAGGAAATTCCTGGCCAGCCAGTTGAGAGCTTCAAACAAACTCTTTATAACAGGCTGTAAATGCTCCCAGCTGCGAGGCACAGGGCACTCAGGAGCCCCAGGCTCTGGAGCAGAGACACACACACACACACACACACACACACACACACACACACACACACACACACAGTGCCACACTAACACATACACACAGACACACACACACACAGTGCCACACTAACACATACACACACAGACACACACAGACACACACACACACACACACACACACACAGCTCCCCACAACACCCCCAGTGTAGAAATACCCACAAAAAGGCAAAAGACAGACTCGAAACACTCACCCAGCAACACAGTGCCACACTAACACATACACCCATTCCTAGGACAGTCAACAAGTACCCCCAAAGACTCAGTAAGTCCTGGAACACAGTTTTTCCTCTGCTCTCTTCCTAGCTGTCCAACAAGGTTCCCAGGCCCTCCTTAACTGCTTGGTATCCACTGCCAGATGGACCCTGGGCTGTCAGGGTTACAGCAAAGACCCACTACACCCCCCTCCCACAGCAATGGTGAAGAGAGGAAGTGGTCAGTCAATGCCTGGGGCAGTTTGGTGCCTGCTAAAAATGACAGAAAGGCCCTACCTAAGCCCCAGAACTCTAGTTCCTGGAATATCCCTCCTGACCTCCCCACCCCTAGCCCAGAACTGCGTCCATTCCCCTTCACCCGGGCAGTGATGGGGCAGCTGAGAATCTGGGGAGGTCCTCCCCTAGCCCATCCCTGAAATGCCAAGACCCAACCTCCCTTGGCCCCTGCCCCCCATCCCCTCCATCTAATTCCCTTGACTTCCACCACCACCACCACCACCCCCAGCCCCAGCCCCCCTCAGTCAAGTCATTAGATCTGAGCAGCTCTGCTCTGGAACCGAAAACGGCTGAACTTGTAAACAGCACTACTGAGTGCCAAGGAGTGAGGAGCGTTGGCGGGGGCTCTGGGCTCGGTGACCGGGCTCGCACACTCCCACAGCGCCCCCAGTCCGCCCTGCCCTTTTCCCTTCTCTCTTCCCGCCCCCATCCTCACCATTCCCTATCCCCAACTACCCTTCCCCTTCCCCCTCCCTAAGGGGACCCGGGCCCTATGGAAATTGTGAATAGTGAGTTGGGGGGGCAGGTCACAGGCTCCGGCTCCCTCCTGGCCCCCCCTTCCAATTGGCCCACTCCCTCCTCCAGGCTCTGCAGCCCACTCTTCAAAGCTGCCTCTCATCTGGACTTGATTTTTACTGCCTCCCAGTCCCGGCTTTTTATTACAGCTCAGGAGAAGGGGACTCCAGGGCCCCAGTCTGCCCTCCCCAGCTCTATCTATCCCACCCCTCACCAGAGGAGGGCAGGATAGATATTTCGGGGCCCCACTGAGGAAGAAATTTCCCCTCTCCGTGACTAGTCTTTCTTCCCACCCCCAACACACACACACACATTTCTTTCTGACTCTGTGCTTCCTTCAAAGTTGTATATGGAAAAGACCCAGCCGGGAAACTCTGCCCTCTCAGTGCCCATCATCACTGCACCCCACCCCACCCCACCCATACAGGGTCCTTCCTCCTGAAGTGGTGAGAGGGAGCAGGCCTGGGTTACCCCCTCCCCCAGCTCACTCCCCACTCCCAGTACTACACCACCACCGCTTTACACATACAGGGGAGGGGGACAGGATGCACTCTCACACATATCACTTTCCAAAACCACCCACCCCCTCATCCACTGTGGGTCACACACTCCGTCAGACTCATGCCACAAACATCCACACAGGCAAACTGCACACACTACACACCCAGGGCCACACAGGCAAAGCCCACTGGATTGGGCGAGCAGGGAGGCAATCGGCAGAGACAGACACACAAACACACAAACACAGCATCCAGACACATACTGAACCACACCAACCACGCACACTCCCAAGGTCACACACTGAAAATAACTGTCACCCACATTCCCAATATAAAATGCTTGTCCACAAAAAAAGAATCACGAGGGTCCAAGGACCTTAAAACTTTAGACACACTCCTGAGCGGAGCCGAGCGTTCAGGCTCCTCGAGAGCTGGTAAATTACACCAGGATCTCCCCCTCCCCAAAAGAAACCTCCAAGCGACACTAACCACACTCTCCAACTATACACCCACTATGGAAATCACCTACTATACACCAACTGCACACACCCAAAGAAATCTCCGGGGGCCCCCACATTTAAAGGGCCAGTACCCCCCTCTCTCCTACGCTCAAGGATTTAAAGGGCCCCTGGTCAAGACATCTATTTTAAGTCTACCCTCCCCATTAAACATTTAAAGGACCTATATCCACCTCTCCTGCACCCCACACCTCTGTCCCAGGCGGTACCTACATTGTAGACTGGCGGACTGCGACCAAGCAAAGGACTCAAGTCCAGCGAAGCAGGGGCTGCCGTTGGCTTTGCGCAGCAAGCCGGCCCCGGGCCCCACCGCCCCGTACAGCCGTCTGGGGCTCCCGGCAAACGTTTCCATGCAATCGTACATCGCGGCTCAGGGTGGAGGAGGTGGAGGAGGTGGAGGGGGAGGCTGGGCGCCGGAGACCTGCGGGCAATCCCCCTCCTCCCCCAGCAAGCGCCCCGCTACTGGAGGGAGGCGGGGGAGTTCTAGTGCCGGTCGCCGGGCTGCATAGGGGGGAGGCGTGGATGGAGGGGGGGTGATCCCCAGTAAGGGGGAGGAGGCCGGGCGGGGCTGGAAGCCGCGGCAGCTGCGGTCCCGCTCACTCCGGGCGGGCGCCGAGACTGCTCTCACTGGGGAGACCTTTTGTAAAAGCGAAGCCCGGAGGGGTGGAGGGGGGTGGGGCTTGGAGAGCGGAGGGGGCCGGGCACCGAGCTGGAGCCGAAGAGTCAAGCGCGCACTCACACACACACACAGACACACGCACATATGCACACACACATACACACTCACGAGCGCGCGCGCATGGAGGCATAGACCCATGCATGCACACATCTTGGAACGCACGCATATGTACATATTCGGCAATGCTCGCACATGCCCGCATGCATATGCAAACATAAACACGCGTGCAAGCACACCCCTCGAATCCCAGTCCACGGTACGGAAGCCCGTAATTTGCACCCACGCGCGTGCCTAGGTTGGAGGCGGGGGCAAAAAAAGAAAGGGGGTATGCATACTCTCTTCCTCTTCCCTAACAACACTTTCCTTGCAACTCAACTCGAGGCAAGAAAGAGAACTAGGTCCGGACTAGGGCTAGAGAACGGAGGATGGAAGCGTCCTCCCGCCCCCGACGCGCGCAGACCGGGGTCCGAAGCTCTCGCTCCCCTCCCCCTTCCCCCCACCCGGCCTGGTTCCTGAAGCTCCACCCCCTCGGCGCGCGCTCCCGCCCCGCTCTCGCTCGCGGCACATTCCTGCGGCTCCGGCTCGGCCTCCTCTAGTCCCCGCCCCCTCTCCTTGCCTCGCTCCCCAGCAACTCCTTGTCCCGGGGCCGAAGCGCGCGCCCGACGTGAACTCTCCGGGAACCCCCCTCAGGGCGGGCGGCCGGGCGCGCTCACCTCCCCCTGACCCGGCCCCGCCCGGCCCCGCCCAGCCGGCCGCCGGCCCCGTCGGCTAGCGTCCTTCTCCGGCCCCCCACCCCCCACGAGCCACGCAGCCCCGGGGGGGGCACCCTCTTCTAAGCTCTGGGGTCCCTGACGGTCTGCCTACCGCCTCCAGCCTTCTTCCCCGCCACACACGCGGCTCCCGTCTGCTCCTTGATTCCCACTGCCCTCCAGACTCCCAATCCCCCGCTTTTAGGGTCCCTGCCTGCACCCCTGGAGAGCTCCAAAACTGCTCCTTCCAACATAAATGCCCCTCAGGGATTCCCAAGTGCCCAGCCCAACTACCCCCGCCCCAGAATAGGCAACTTCCCCCAAATGCTGCTCCCCAGTAGTGCCAACTGCCCCCTAGGATCATTGTGTCCCCCTGAAATCAGTAACTTCCCCCCCCCCGCCCCGTGAACTGCCCTTCGGAATCACCAAATGCCCTTCAGGATCACCAAGTCTACCCAAAACCAAAACTGTCCGCCAGAATCACCAAGTGCCCCCTCCCCTACAATTATTAACTCCCCCTCTGAGCCACTAACTGCCCCCAGGGTCACAAATGCCCCCCTCCCAGCTCTCGGGGTTGCTCCCCGTACACACGCAACCCCACTTGGCGGGGACCCTCGCCGCTCCCTGCCCGCTCCTCCCAGCATCAGTCCCCTGGTCCCGCTGCGGGGCTACGGGGAAACCCGGGGCTGAAGGCAGCCCTGGAGCTGCCGGTGACCAGGACTGGTTAGGAAGGACCAGGAGCTGCTGGGGAGGGGGCACGGGGCCGGGGCAGAGCGGCTGCGGGGAAGCTGGTCCACGTCAAGAGTTTGCCCGGGCGGAGTCGGGGGACCTGGCCCCGGGACAGCGCCAGCGGCGGCTGCTCCCGGAAACCGCCCCCCTTGTCCCTCCCCCACCCCATCTATCCCCAGTGCCCCGCCCCGCTGCCCGGCCGCCCGGCCTGCCCAGCCGGCTCGGTCAGCCTGGCTCATTTGGGGAGCCGCGGAGGGAGTGGGAGCGCCGCCCGGCCTGGCCCGCCTCTCCCCCCCCCAGCACACACACGCACACACACCCGCGCGCACACATACACACACGCACACACGCACACTGCTGGCCCTCCCCCCCCAGCCCAGGCAGCGGCGGCGGCGGCAGCAGCAGGGCGGGGCGGGGCGCCGCTTTTCTAAGAATCTCTGATGCAATTGGGGGGGAGGGTAGTTAAGGGGTGCAAGGGACTTAAGGGAACAAATATTGGGGACAGGACTGGGAGGGCATATAGCAGAGCGGAGCAGGGGGTGCCACAGTATGCTGGGGGGCGGGAGTTAAAGGTGGGGTTCGGGAGCTGGAGAGTCAGACTGAGAAGGGGCAGAGATGGAGGGATTGAGGGGACTCGAAAGGTGAGACAGACGATGCGGAGGGTGCTGACTGAATTAGGGGCTGCCCTCTTTCCAGTCCAGGGTAATCTCCCCCTCCCCATTTCTGAAAGGGGCACCCCAACAAATAGGTGATGTATTTTTTAACTTGGAATTGAGACGGTGCTAGGGTTTGGGATAGGGGGTAGAGTCAGAGCAGTCCCGTGAATACTCCTGGTAACATAAATTTATGTGTGGAGACCAAAATGGGGGTGACACCGACTGCCCCAAACCCAGGTGGAATGGATAAAGGGCTCCCAGTCCTTCGGTGCAGGCTGTCAGTCCCCCACCCTTCCCCCCTCCACCCTTCCTCTCCCGAAAGGTCCCAATTAAGTCAGGCCCGCCTGGTTGGTAATTAGAACCAGAAGTGGCCAGGCCACAGGGAGGAGGGCACAAGAGGAGTGGGGGAGGAGGGTTCCAGAAAGCCCCAAACCCTCGCCAGCCCCCCTCTTCCCCACACCAGATGCTCCCCATTCCACATCAGCCTTTCAGAGTTCCTTCCCTGCCTTCCTAAGAAAGGGGGTCCCAGGAGGGGAGGGGCACTAGGGCACTCTGCCTAGCCTGGCCCCCCTCCCCCCCCTCACTGCCTTGGGGAAAGGTGTGACAGGGAGGGGGGTGGGGAGCTGCTCAACTCCCCCTTACCCCCAATGTTCCCCCTGCCCTTATTGCAGCAATTAGGCCCATTACTCTTCTAGCATTTCATGAAAACCAGATGTTCTCCACCAGCCTGGGGGGGGATGGGGGCACACTGCCTGACTCACCCCCTCTTCTTGTGCCCCTTCCTCCTTACAAGCCTCCCAATGGCACACGTGCACACGCACAAGAGAAGGGGGAGCTGGCTATCTCCTCCCCTCCTCCATAAGGAAAGTGACCATCCAGGCCATAAGTTCTATGGGTCTTGAATGGTCTCACCCTCATCGCTACCCCTTCCCCCAACACTAGCCCTGGCACAGATGGATTCTAGCTGAAAAGGAAAAGGGGGGAGATGACTTTCTTTATTCCTCACGCCCCCCCCAATTCTCACTGCTGATCAACTGTTTCTTTTCCAATTTATTGGGAGGGGGGGAATGTTACTGGGCAAAGTGGGCACGGCCTCAGGGAGGAAAACCTGGGTTTTGGAGCAGCCCCTGATGGGAGGATGGCCCAGGGCAATGGGAGGGGTCTCTGGAGCTCAGGGAGGTGGGACTAAGGGGTGGGGAGCCTTGGACTGGGATAGGGGCCTTCCATGGTAAAGCCTGGATAGAGGGGGGCCAGGGAGAGGCTGGAGGGGGGGTGCAGACTGGGCCCCAAAGGCGGCGGCTTGCCCAGCTCCCCCCGCCAGAGAGGTTTCCTGTTGCAATCAAAGCCCCGTTTGTGTCGGCCTGGAGCTGGAGCCGAAGGAGGAGAGAGCAGGGAAGGGGAGGGAAGGAAAGGAGGCGGTAGTCTGGGGTTTTTTCCTTGAGGCTGCCTGCCCAGTGCCCTCACCCGCCTGTTTGCACTCTCTGCCTCTCTGTATCTGAGTCTGTCTCCCTTTGTCTCTTTTCCTGACTCTATCTTCCTGGTTGTCTCTCTGCCCAAGGATTTCCCTCTCCCCATCCCTCTGACTGCTTCTCACCTCTGTTTTCTGTGTATGTCTATGTGCCCCTTCACCTGACCCTGTGGAGCTGGGCAGGGCACCCACACATCCCTAGATGTGGAGCAAAATCCCCAGACCCCAACAACTCGCCTACCTCTACAATAGGAGAAAGACCTTCTGAGAACCTTGCCCAGCCACTACACTCTGCCCCGAGGCCCTGGGTTAACTTAAGTGCAAGGCTGATACATTCTCAACATCCAGAAATCCACTCACCCTCAGACACAAAGAAAGGCCCCTAGATTCTCACAGCGAAATACAACGTCTGTGGACACACACAGATACACGAAGCCCTCCCTGCCTTCAATGGCACACAAGCCTCTGCGTGCTTCAGCCAGGCGCGTGCTCAATGGTGAGCCCCCAGCTCTACAGCAGAACCCCAACTACCAAAGGGGAGATTCCGAGAGGGAGTGAGGATCTGGGCTTCTGAGAAAATGGGAACGTGATCAGACCTGGGCAGTCTAAGAGAATGCATTTCACTGGCCCTTCCGGGCCAGTCTCGAATCTTTTTCTCTCAGAAGGCCTGTGAACAGAGGATAAAGAAGCCAGAGATTGCTACATGGGGCAAAATATGGAAGGGAAGGTGGGGGGGAAGGTGGAGAGATCTGGAGTCTAAAGGGAAGAAGAAACCCTTACCACTGCCTAGGCCCTAGGGCTTCCCTAGGAAAGCACATGGTTCCTCTTCTGGTCTTTTGTTTCCCTCTTCGCTCCTACCACTATAGCTTTCCCATGCATCTCCCCCACCCAAGCTGTCTGAGGCCCAGGCTTTCCCACCCCCAACCACCACGGCTCTGCCCAGGCCTGTCCCCAGCAGCCGCACCCTCCCCAACCCTCCCCAGCTCCCAGTCCTAACTCCTGTACCTCCTCCAGAGCCTACTTCCCTGCCCCTAGCTTCAGGGCAGCCTTTGGAAAGGGGGCCCATGCTGGTCCCTGACCCCTTCTCTGACCTTAACCCCACCTTGAACCCTAAACCCTGACTTGTAACAGTAATATGACCAGACTGGGTCACAGGGTCATGGAATGGAAACTTGGGTTGTAACCCAGGATTCCTGGCTCCCCTTCTCTGGGCTGTCTCCTGAGAATAAGGGTTCTTAACCTGGTGGTGTGAACTTGTCTTTTGTTTTTTAATATATTTTGATAACTATTTCAATATAATGGTTTTCTTTCTAATACCATCTACTTTATTTTAAACATTTAAAAGCCTTATTCTGATAGGTCCATAGGCTTCACCAGACTGCCAAAGGGGTCCACGACAAGAATCCTTGCTCTAGAATCTGCCTATCCTATACCTACCTGTCTTCCTTGCCCATCCTATTCCCTACCAGAGAGTTTATTTTCCAGCTCCCAAGTTCTACATTTGCTTCTAAGATACAGACACCTTATTCCTTAGGAAGAATGGGTTCCAAAGTCCTCATGATTTTGCTATAAGTAAGGTGACAGGGCAGGGGTCTTGGCCTTCACAATGCAGAGCCCTAAAACCTCCTTAGAGACAGAAAGGGGATACAGAGAGGTCAACTGGGCCTTGGACAAAGAAGATACATTGTTTCTTCCCATGCACCTGCTCGCCAGCCACAGAATTTCACTATTTTTTAGGCACACCTAACAAAGACTGGTCACAGCTAATACATCAGACCCATAGCCAACTGGCTCATCACCTATCTCCCAGGTCATCTCCTCCTCCCCCCTGCTTATCCTTTTTGGGTATGAACAACACCTATGAACTTACATGTACGAATGTAATTACACAAGGGCACACACACTCACACACACACACACACACACACACACGCACGCACTATGTCTGCTCTCTCCAGATGAGCTCACCCTTTCCAGTACACTTGCCAGCCCAGCCTAGTCACCCCTTTCCCTCCTTCCCCCCACCACACACACATACACACCACTCTCAGTGGTCCCTCCTCAAATACAGGGCTCCCCTCTCTCCCCATCCCCTCCCACCATGTCTTCATTTCTCTATCTGGGATTCTCTGACTCCATCAGTCTCTGTCCCTCCTTGTTTCTCTGCTTTTCTCTCCCTTTACTGTCTCTCCTTCCTTTCTAGTTTGGTCTGGGGGCCTCTCTCTTTGCCTCTCCTGCCCAATCTGCCTCTCTATAACCCCATTCCACCCTGAGCCCAGTTGCTAGAACCCTGGGCACACCTTCCCTAGGGGAGGGTAAGGGGAAGAGGTCACAGGTAGATGCCCTACAGGAGTGTGTGTGTGTGTGTGTGTGTGTGTGTGTGTGTGTGTGTGTGTTTGGGGTCAGTGGGGGGAATGGTGGAGGACCAGGTGACTGTCAGCACCCAAGGATTTCATTCAAAGTGGGTAGGGTAGGGGGGCATGTTGGGATCTGCACTGTACCCAGGCATTGTGCCAGGCCCCAGAGGAGGGGAGGGGCACAAGTCCCACAAAGAAGGGAGGGAGGATCATCTGAGGACGCCACCCCCTATCCGGGGCCCCACCTCCCCTGTTTAAATAGAAAGTTCTTCTCCTCCTATAGGACAGCCTCCACCCCATCTCAGCGTCTGGGAGGATGAACTCAACCCATCCACCTTCAGAGCCTCAACCCTGGGTCTCCTTTTTTTCCATTTTGGCTTTGGAGTTGTTCAAGAGGTTACTCTTCTGAAGCACAGACTGAACCCACTAACCCAGAAAACCATCACCACTCCCCAGACTGGCTTCCTAGCCTCCTCTGCGTCCCTCGACTCCCAGACTCCTTTTTGGTGACAGATAACCTGAAGTAAGGAAGATGTGGGTTCCAATCTCGACTCAGAGACTTGCTAGTGGTGTGACTCTGGAACAAGTCAACAAGCCTCAATTTCCTCATCTGTAAACTGGCAATAATAACAGTACCTACTGCCCAGAGTTGGTTGGGAGGAGCAAATGAGATAATGCTTATAGAACACTTTGCAAACCTTCATTTGCCGCATAAACGTGTCCAATATTACCATTTGGCAACAAGTAACTACCCATGACAAGAATTCTCAGGCTCCAGGACAACAATCTCTCAAACCCCTAGTTATTCCTCTTTTGCTTTCCCCAAACTATTTGCATGCAAAAGCCCTCTTCTTTGTAACTACTTCCACATGGCCCAGATCCGCATCACCCCCACTGCCCCCCCAACACACACTCCAGCAGAACAGTTTTTCCAGTACCCCCAGCTCTCAGACTTAATTCTCCCACCTAGGGGCCCAGAACAATCAGCCTCAACTGGACACCCCATATCTGATAACCCTCCAACCTCCTTGGTGTCTCCCCTTCCCCTCCCTTTACCCTCCCAGCCCCTGAGACTCACACAGAGAGGCCATCTCCTTGGGGAGGTCAGGCTGGCCCAGGCCCCGGAAGCCGGGACTCAGCATCTCAAAGGGTGGGGATCCCCGAAGTCCCCCAGAGAAGGCGAAAGGGAAGCTTGTAGTCCCAGGGAAACCAGCCCCAGGTCCCAGGGCACTGGGGACAAACAGACGATCCTTATTGGCAGCCATGGCGGTGACATGGGTGGCTGAGCCCTCTAGGGTCTGCAATGGGCGGGGGGGACCCTCAGCCACAACCCCCGCCCATGCCCGACACCTGGGCCCGGGAGGCTCCGTGCCCACCCTGTCCAGCCCAACCACCAGGGCTCCAAGGGTCCTGGAGTGGGAGAAAAGAAAAACGGTTAGATAAAGGGGTAAGATCACCTTTTGATTGTAAATACCCTTCTTGTACCTCACTCACAGGGCAGCCACCTTCCCAATCTGCAGCTGCTAGTAAAGGGCCCTTGGAAATTTAGGGGAAACACAGAAGAAGCCTTGTACTGGTGCTTAGAGACACCCTCTAGATCTACTCCAGGGGAAAACAAGCTTGGGGCCTGAGGCTATTGTCTGTCCTAAGTAGGTGAAAGAGGTGAGGCAGGGGGAGGAGGGAGGTGAGGGGCCAGGCCTCAGGACATATGAGTTGGGGCTAACAATAGAGGATAAGTAAGTCTCTACCCCTTTTCTGAAGCCCGGGCCTGTCTCTATTTCTCAGACCCCTTTGTGTTTCCTTATCTCTTTATTAACTGTGTACATTTCACACTCAAATCCTCAGCTACCCTTTCCTGGCACACTTATCCAATTCCCCTTTTCTGAAATTCTTATGACCTTTTCTCCCAATCTTCCTTCCCCCTTCTATTAACTGCCTCCTCTGTCTTTCCCTATCTCCTCTCTTCCCCTTACAAATTCCCTCAACTTTCCCCCAAACCCTCTTTCCCTTTCCCCCTAAATGCCTCTTTCTGTTTCCTTCCTTCCCTTCCATCTCTCTTTCCTAGGCTCTCATTCTCTTCCTGCACCCCTCCACTCACTCTGATTCCAGCCTGTTTTTGGTGTCTGGGCTGGGGAATGTGTGTGCTGAGCCCAGGGTGTCACCTCCTAGGGCTGTGGAGTGGGAGGGGATGGAGAGAGGCAGACCCAAAGGGGGAAAATAGAGAATGAAAGAAGAGACGGAGGTAGGAAGGGCTCCTGCATCTCCCTCTTTCATTTCAGCATCAATCCATGAGATCACAATGATCTCTCAGTCTTCACACTTAACATTTTCCGTTTGTTTCTCTCACCATCTCTCATCTCTGGCCATCTAGTTGTCTTGTATTTTTACAATCCTTGGTTTATCTGTCTTCTGCCTCGGCTTCCGTCTCTAACTATATGTATGTATGTGTCTGTCTCTCTCATGTGTCAGGGACTCCGGCCCCCAGTGATATACCTTTTCATTCTGGTCCTCAAACCTGGTCATGACACCCCCTACCACATTAACCTTGCACCACACTCATATACCCACAAGTCTGACCTTCCAACCTCAGGGGCCCCATCTCTCTTCCTTTCCCCTTCTCCTTGCAGTCCTTATCCCAGGTGGAGCCAGGAGTCCTGGCTCCCAGAGGCCCCTGGGCCACAGCCCAACAGGCTGGGCCACATTCCAACTGTATTAACCCCTTTGATGCCAAGGGTGAGAAGTAAGAAGCTTTCCCCCCTTACCACTCCCTGACCCTAGTTTAGACTTGAAGCCAGGATGCCCAGGGTCTCTTATTCTGGTTTCATAGTTTCCCCTTACATACTGAGATTCTAGACTGTGGTCTAAAGAGAAGGGACCCTGGAATGGGAGACAGGAAGGTGGGAACCCAGAACTAGGTGTTCAAATACTTGGGTCTCCCTAGAGAATGGGGTTTGTAGATGAAGGAACAGGAGCTGCCCACCTTTCATCTCCCCAGAGACTGAAATGGCAATGGGAGACAGGACTAGGAAAGCTTAGTCTCTCATCATTGCAGATGGGAAGCGCAGGTCCAGGGTGGGGTGGGGGCCTTTGGGGTTGGAAGAAAGGGGCGGCACAGGGAGTAAAGAGAAGCACTGAGCTGGGCATGAGACACCCGGGCTTCCCTGGGGAGCTGTCTGCAAAGAAATGTTTTTTTACCTCTCCACCCCAACATCCCGCCCCAGAGAGTGGGCCCAGTGGGGGGTGGGCTGCTTTGCAAAGCAGCTTCTCTTATAACTGAGGGGGTGGGTGTGGGCAGGGATGGAGGCGGATGGGAAGGGGGCATGTCTCTCTGCCTAGTCCAGCTACGCTTATGCAACAAAGAGGCTCTTGTGACTGCTCTCCCCCCCGCCCCTTCTTCACCCCCCCTGAATAAACACGACCACCTTTTTCCATGACCCCATCCACAGTCCCAGTGGAAGGACTCAGGCATCCTTAGGCCTCCTGCCTAGGCCCCCTGGCTGCTGCAGAGGGTATGGGGGTGTTTCCTTTGGCCTTGTGCCAACCTCAGAGGAGCCCAGACCCCAGGGTCCCCACCCACTCCCATCCCCAGGTGTCTTCCCTATACTAAAATGGCCCCAGGAAAGGGCAGTACCCAGGGGAGAAGGCAGGCAATGCCAGTGGAATGTGTGTGGGCATCGGAGGGCACGGGCAGGGTGGGGCAGGGGGGAAACTGGAGGTGCCAGTTAGGTGGCTTTCTGAGCCAGGGGGGGATGTGCCAGGGTGGGGGTAGAAGGGGGCGTGCCCACCGCTCCCTACCAGGGCCCTGAGCTATGGTGTGTGAAAGGGGGAAAGGGTGTTGTTTGGGAGGCTATCCTCACTCCCTTCTCCTGACAAGGGGGGGGCACAAGCCACATTTCCCTAGTACTTCCCTCTCTTTGCCTTCCTCTAAAATGTGGGCACAGGTTAGGTTTCCTCACCTCAAGAGGTCCCATGTCCCTCCCCAGAAGTTAATCTATGGCTGGAGAGGAGTGATCCTTCTGGACTCAGGGACTGAGACTCTAGCTACCCTGCACATCAGACCTAGGTACTGCATCCAGCTATCCCAACTTTCTGAGCTACCCCTCTTTCCCCCATTCTTATATCCTGATCATCCTCCCCATTCAAACAGACAGCACACACTTACCCTTTGGCTGCCTGAAACACTCCCTCCTACATACTGGGCAAGGCTGAGGGGACTAGACTGTGACTGCTAAAAAAAGAAGGAAAAGTCAGTAAGTAGGGCTGGAGGAATAGGACTCTGGGGTCCTTTACCTAAGTCTTCAGCTTTTTCTGTCCCGCCTGGGCTTTCAGCCAGAGGGACCCAAAAGAAACTCTTTCAACCTAGCCAGTTCTTATGGAAGTGTGGGGAGGGATGGAATCCCTAGACCCAGGAGTGCAGGTTCCCTAACACCCAGGATCCACCACTTCCCTCCCACTCCCACCCTACTTGACTCTACTCTTGGCACTGTCTTTTAAATCCCTGCTCCTCATACCCCTCCATCCAGTGTCAAAGGGGAGGAGAACCTCTCTAACCAAAATGACCATTTCCCCAGCTGCTCCAAGGCTGGAGCTCAGCACCCCGTCTCTGGTTTTTAGGGAGAGAGAACAAAGCCCGCAATCATTCTCCATACAATCCCTCTTCTAAATAACTCCCTGCCTCCAGAACCCCAACAGGGGAAAGTGGGGGAGAAGGTCTGAATCTGCCCGGAGTTCTTCAGGTCGCCCCTTCCACTCCAAGCTCGGGAAAGCTTCCCCACCAAGAAGATTCCCCAACCCCATCGATTCTCCTCCCGTCCCAGAGTTCACCCTCTCAGAGCACCGATATACCCCTACTTGGGTCGACTTCAGCCCCCAAAAGGCAGGGAGAATTTTCACCCTCAAGCCCCCAAGAATCAGCCTTCCCAGACCACTGCGCCCCCGGGTGCCCCCCTCTCCCCATCGTAGGACCCAGGCATCCCAGCCCCCTTCTCCTTCTGACTCACCTGGAGGGGGAGGGGGAAGGGGAATCCTCGAAGCCCGGAGGTCCCAGAATTGGACAGTCTTGGTGATGGGCAGACGCTAGAATAGGGGTTCGCGGTCACGGGGGGAAATGTTGGGGGGGCCCACGGGCTCTAGGCTAGGACTGTCCTGGGGCCTCTTGGAGCCTGCCCGCCCACGTGACCGCCCCAAAATATCCGACACATTTTCTCCCAAACCGCACACTGACTCCGCAGGCGGGGACACGGAAAATATTTTCTTTCTTTTTCTCCCTCCCTCCTTCCCCCCTCCCTTCCCTCCCTTCTTTGCCCTGCCCCCCTCTCCCCCTCCTGCTCTCGCTCCTCCCTCCCCGGACGGCTGCCCGGGCCCGGCTCCCTCCCTGGTGCCCTGGGGCTGGGGAGAAGGGGGGGCTGGGGAGAAGGGGGGCGGGGCAGCCGGGGACGCCTGTGTCTCTGCCCCTCCCTTTCTCTTGGCCTTTGTTGCTCGGTCCCGGGGGAGAATAGGCCTGGCTTAGGGGCAGAGAAGGTCAGTGTCTGGGGTGCCAGGATGCCAGCCCCCTTTCCGAGTTTTGCTTTATTCTACTTCTCTGTTGGGGGGGTGGGGGTGGGGCAGCGATAGTTTAGCTTGGCTGGGTACTATCCGGTTATCCATCATACCAACCTCTTTGGCTCACTGTGTGTCACTAATATGTTTGTGGGGGGGGTGGCTACTACTCACCCCCAAACATTGGGGGAGTGGCACTGACAGGATCATGCCAGCGCCTTCAACTACATAGTACACACGCTTCTACCTTTCCTTTCCCCATTAGATCGGAGGTTCCTTCCCCACCCTTCCCTTTTTCAGTTTGGTTGAATTCAATAAACACTTCTTAAACGGCTCTGTGCCAGGCTGTGGGCTACACAGGCTGGGGATTCAAAAAGAGGCAAAAGATAATCTCTGCCCTCAAGGAGCTTACAATCTAATGAGGGGAGATAAAAAGTGAACAAATATCGAAGTCGGACTTTTTTTGTTTTTACTTAAAGGACAAATGGGTTTAACTGGTGGGGACGTGTAGGGGGGGATGTTGGAGCCTTGGCATGAAGACCCCTTTCCCCTTCCCCTCATAAGAATGACCTCCGGGAGGCAGGGCGCCCGGGTCCCTGGTTTGCTTGTGCGTTCCTCTCCTCCAGTGTTAGATCTGAAAAGAAAGAAGAGGGGGCCGGAGGGGGGCGAGGGAGGCACCGGGGCACTGGGCTAGTGGGTGGGATGGGGGAGGAGTGTTGGGTGTGAGAAAGACTGGCCGGAGCTTGAGAGTATTGAGTGTGTCTCTGTGTGTGTGCTCGGCACACAATGTCTGTTCCACAAATGTTATTGACTATGAGTGGGTGTGTCTGTCACTGTCTGATGGCATTTGTGAATGTGTCCGTGTGTCTAACTTATTGCAACCACACACTAAATTTCCAGCAGGGTGACAAAGGAGGTTTGCCCCCATTTCAGACCCAGTTGTTGGATTTGGGGGAAGGGGAAGGTAAGGGGAAAACATTGAGGGCGGAGCCTAAAGAAGGGGTGGGATTCTGAGAGTCTGGGCCCCGCCTTGACTCCTCTCTCTCCAATCATCTACCTCTAGAAGGAGGAGCGCTAAGAAAAGAGGAGGCGGGATGGAAAAGGGAAGGCTTCACTGGATGGTTGTGGAAACTGGTCTGGGGGACGCTGCCCGAAGGAATTTGTTCCCTCTTCTACTAATTACCCTCTAGGGTCCTATATATACGAGGTTAGGAGACTTTGGAGAGCCAGGGACTAGGACTCCTGGGTACCGTCACATTTTCCATTTCAGATTCACTCCTTGGTTCTTGGTCCTTGGGCTGCTAGTGATTGTTGAACTAATGTGAAGGAGAGGGGCTCTTTCTCTGTCCCGGGAGAACGAGACGCTGGAGGCTAGGATAACTAGGTCTTCTCTCGGTCCATGGGGCGGGGAGGAGCTAGGCATCAGTCCTCCTGGGGCCCAGTCCCTGGAGCGGCCACGGCTGCTGTTGACATTACTCGGTAACTCTGGGAGCCACGCTGGAGCGGGGAGGGGCTGTCAGAGAAGTTGGACCTAGGCATCCTGGCTAGGAGTTGGACCCAGGCGTCCTGGTTAGGGAGATGCTGGAGCCACCATGTATGTCCTGGGGGGAGAGGGCTTCTCTACACAATTAACTCTTTCTGCCCAGTATAGTTTGGGGAGGGGGGAGGAGAACAGAAGGGCGGGACCCAGCTGCGGTTTGGAAAAGCGATCTAGATCCGCTTCCCTGGCACATCTGTACTTGGTTTACAGTGAATGAGTCTCCTGTTCTGAGCCGGGCGGAGACACCGTTACCTCTCCCCTCCTTTTCCCGGGCATCCCCACACCAAACCCAGGCACCGCATCCCAGGATCCCCTCCCTAAGCATCACCTTCAGCCTAGCTCACCACCGGAGAGCCACAAGCCCTCCCTTCTCTTTACCAGGAGGAGCCTTAGAGCAGAACGAGCCTTGTTCCAAGAGGAGAGGAGCAGGAATGGGAAGACCACGATTGGAGGGAAAGGGACAGGGACAAACGACCAGGGTGGGGGCAGGGAGGGGAGGAAGCTAAAAGAGAAGGGGAGGCAACCAGAGAGCCTGCGTGTCACTGTTCAGACTCTCTAGATTTAATTACTTCCTAAGTGTCCCCTCCATCCCTAGTCAGTCCGAGCAGCCCCTGGCTTTGACAACCCTGCTCTATCTAGGCTCCTTCTCTAGGGATACATATACACGCACTACTCCCACCCTGCTTGGGAGTGCCCAACAACGGAGGTCTGTGTAGAGCTGGCCCGAAGTCAAAGCAAACAGAGAGCCAGTTGGGGGATGGAAGAGAAAGAGCGGGGAAAGAGGGGAAGGAGGCACAAAACTTAGAGCTGCCTTTCACCCTATTGGTCCCAGGACGCTGGAAGTCAGAATTTCTGGTTCACCCGCCAGATTATTCACCATTGAGAATTAATGGCGGACCCTGAATGACACAGTTCTCTGCCTCCCCTTCCTCTTTCTCTCCGTCCAACCCTCCTTTCAGGATAGCCCCTCTACTTGAGGGCATGATAAACTCATTGGCCAATGATGCAATTGGATAGAATGATGTCATGGGGACCCCTCTGCCTCCCTCAGTTTATTACTAGCCTCCCAGAATTAACCTACTCCCCTCTGAGGGGCAGAAAAAGGGGCAGTCTAGGTATTCAACGCATCTAGTCTTTCTTTACCATATAGGCAAAGATTTACCTCCTATCTCAAGAGCAAAGAAGGAAACCCCAGACCTTGGACAGTGCGCAGGAGGAAGAAGGGGTAAGGCTAGGAAATCTAGGATAGAACGGAAGGGTGGAAAAAATAAGTGACCACCAGGGCAGCAATGTGTTTGAGACACAGAACTCCTTAGAGCAGCGCCCCCACTCCCCCAAGAACACCTCAGCTCCTCAGCCTGTGCCTTTTGACTGGCATTACTAGAACACCCTCCATTAAGGACCTTCTCAGTGCTCCCTTGGTAGAGGTGAAGGCAGTTGACAGCTTGGGGGAGTAGGGAGATGCACATAAGGCTGGAACTGTGCCAGGGCCTCCGAGGGAATCATTAGGGCACAGAAGTGCCCATAGGGGAAAGAACACCAGGGAAGTATTAGAGGAAAACATGTTTTGTACAACATAACCCTGACTCCCTGGTCTGCTCTCAGCGCCAAGGCTTGTGCCAGGCTTACCCCCCCCTCCTTGTTCACTCTTTGCCAACTTGCTGATCTTCCTCCTGCCAGCTCCCCCCACAACCAGGAGGTACATCTGTATATGAGAAAGGGGAAAAGTCACAAACCTTCAAGGATGTCTTGTGATAACATCACTTAATCATCCTTCCTCCCTTCACAGCTCACTAGACTATGAGCTCCTTGAAAGCAGGAACTATCTATCCTATGGCTGTCTTTGTATTCTTAGCACTTAGCCTGGTGGTACCTAGCACATAGTAGGTTCTTAACAAATGTTTATTTGTTCCTACACCCCAGGTCCTATCCCATACTATCCTGAGAGCATCTTTCTCCATCTGGTTACTATAGGGACAGCTGGCCTTGAGCTCAGGAGGGATCCTTCCTATCTGGTGGAGAGGGGTGTCTACCTCCCTGTTCCCTATGCCCAAGTACAGTTTTCAGCTCCAAAGGGGATAGTGAGCACCCTCTGGTGGCCAGAGCAGGAGGTTAGGAGACTTGGATGCCTGGGTCCTGTTCTTGACCCTGGCCTGGTATGAATCTTTTCTTCCTCACACTCCACTTCCCAAGACACAGTAAAGGAAAACAGGGATCTGGAGGGAAAAACCGTGGAGTCTCCTGAGACGGAACTAAAAGACAGGATTACTAACTCACAGCCTGTAAGTCCCCTCTGGGTCAGATCATCTCCTTCTGTCCAGCTGGAGCCCCTATCAAGCAGAAAAGTCTTCTCTCCTCTCATAGCCTGCCTCACCCAAGGTTAGACGAGTCCCAACCTGTCTTACTCTCTGCATCTTCAGTGAGAGTGTACAGCCATGCCTTTAACTGTTCGTGGCTCTTTGTCTGAAAGTTTGTGTTCTAGGTATGCTCATGTGGTATGTGTATGTGTATATATATGTGTGTGTGTGTGTGTGTGTGTGTGTGTTCTTTTTATCACATCTAAGCCTGCTTCAGTAGGGGGAAGGGTCTAAATACTCCATGGTGTCCTCAAACACCTCCTTTTTTACCATGAATTACAGAGATATCTATTACTCCACTGTAGCATCTACTTTGAAGGGTTGTTGTGAGATCAAATGAGATTAATACTTGTAAAAAGCACTCAGAAAAGTGTGCGGCACACAGTAGACACTAACTTAAATTAAGACATTAAATTCCTTCCCTCCCCTCCACAGCTAAGGAGAGTAGGGAGCTTGAAAGCCAGGGAAGCAGTGCCCCTCTCCTTTCCCTGCCTCCTTCTTGGGGAGGTGGGGTATGTCAAGCTATCCCTCCTCTGTCCACCAGGGAGCAGTCACTTCAGTCCAGGACACCACCAGGGTCTCTGGACAGAGTAGAGGGAGCTTAGTTGAAGGGTTTTTCAGGGGGCAGCACTCAATGTTCCAAAATGTTAGAACTGAAAGGCACCCTTGAGATTATCTAGGCCACACTTCACTTGTGGGCCAAAGCAATGACTTGCCCAAGGTCACACAACAAAGGATTGTCCAAGATCACAACAATTGAATGGCAAAACTTGAACCCATGTTTTCTAATTCCTGATGGAGTGATTTTCCCATTATAACGTGCTTTTTCCTAAGGCACCCTAAGGAAGGCTTTCTGCTGACTCCACGGCTGTAGAACTTGAGAAAGCCATGGGAAGAATAGGGTTAAATGCTAACGTTGCTTTGACCCATTTTCTTCCCTATCCCCTACATCCCCCAAGGCCAGAGTGCTGGGTGAGGCCATGTAGCACCTTCATCCCCACACCCTGGGACTTCCCCACTCTGGAAACTCCCACAACTTGGGCATCTTGATCTCCTTTCCCCTTACCCCCACTCCCTAAACCTTTTTTTTTTTGCTTCAGTGAGTTCTTCCTCAATCTCCAACAGAGACAAGATCTATCCGTATCCACTTTCCAATTTTTGTTTTTTTCCTTCAGACTTAGTTACTTCTCAAAGCCACCAAGGGAGTGTCATGTCCTTAACCCTGCCTGTCCCAGCCTTTGTAGTAAGGAGGGAGGGAACCTGGATGGGGTGTTCTTCCAGGAGTCCCAGGTATCTGAGGCTTTTGGAGGGAGCAGCCTCTTAGTTTCCCTCTGTCCAGGCCCCTTCTTCTGCAGCTTCCATCCGTCTAGAGTCAGGGATGAAATGGGAGAGAGAGGCAAGATTAACCTAGAGACAGGTTAGGGGTCAGGGGGAAGGACTATCTGGGGGTGAAGAGATGGGCGGAGCTGTCTCAGGATCAGCTCAGCTCAGCCTGGCTCAGGACTAATCCTGTCCCACCCTCCTCTCCAGCTCCATTACTCCCCTCCCCCCATGAAGCACCCCCATTCTGCTGCTTCTGCTGCTGGATGGACTTCTCTCTGGGCCTGCGCTTGGGGCCTCAGGGCAAGAAGGCTCTCCCCAGACAGTCCCCCACTTCTGCTCACTGTCTCCCTTCTTCCTGTCCCTGTCCCTTTTGTCCACCTCCCGCCTGCCCTTGTTCTCCCTACCCTCTCTTTGTCTGTCCCTGCCCTTCCTGCCCTTCTGCCTGTCTCTGTCCTGTCTGTCCCCATCTCCCTTGCTCATCCTGTGCCTATCCACCCTTAGCCTGCTCTCACACCCCCTGCCCTGCTTGTTCACCCTCCACTTGCCCTGACTTCTGCAGTCTTTGCCCTGCCTGTCCCCATCCTCCCTACCCCAGCCACCCCTCTACCTGTTCCCATCCCAACCCCGGCCCCACCTGTCCCTCCTCCAGGGGCCAGGGAAGCCATCCTTGCTCCCGTTGTTGCTATGGCAACAGTTGCAGCTGTTACACTCAGGGTCCCAGTCCCCCTGCCAGCTGCTGCAGCTGTTGTTGCAAGGATCTCCAGCCCTCTGGGGGTCGTTGTTCAATGGCCTAGGTTGGCTTTTGTTTGCCTATGGAGTTTGTCATCCTCCCAAAATTCTTCCCACTGCTACTGTTCCCTCTCTAAGGCTCCCTTCCTGGAATCCCCTCAAGCCAGGAGGGTCTAGGCAGCAGTTCCCACCTGGAGGGACACAGAGAGAGGCTTGGCTTCTGCATTGGACCAACTGGGAACTACCTGGTAGCCCAAGGACTATGAGTTCCTGGGAATGAGAGATTTATCCCTTCTGAAGTTTGTCCCAGCGGAAGAATGGTCTCCATTCCCAGTCTCATCGGCATAAGAACTTCATCATCTGCAACTTCTAGGGGCAAAAAACATTATTTCCTTTAGATCAATGAGCTTTCTCAACTATACTAGACTCGGAGTGAGAATCTTCTTATCTCTCATTGGAACAAAAGCCTTCTCTTCAGTTAATACAGGTAAGAGAAACTTCTTCATTTGAGAGAATTGGAAGATGCTTTGTTTATACTCACTCCCACCCAAATCCCTGAGAGCCTTCCAGAAGTGACTAGAACCCTGCTCCTCTGGTGTCCAGACTAGTCCATCTAGGATTGGAAAAAGAGGTTTAAGCAGTGATTTTCAACCCCCTTCCCTCAGCTCTCTCTCTCCCTTCCTAAGGTTCACCTGTGTGTGATAGTCTATGTCTGTCTGCCACTATCTTTGTGTCTTTCTATCTCTCTGTCTAGGTATTTCTGTATTTAGGTTTCTCTGGGGATCTCCCAAGTCCCATGACCTCAATCCCTTACTCCCCTCCCTCCCACTCAGGGTAATCTCATAAGTGATGTTCTTGCCCAGCTGGCCTAAGTGGGGAGTGGAAATCCAGGAGAGGAGAACACCATGTGGCTCCTTCCAACACTCCTTTCCACCTCATTTTCCCCAATGCACTTGCTTCCAGTCACCCTCTCTCTAACCCACCCTTGGCCCTAGGGGAAGGCAGAGACCGTCCCATAAAGAAGTAGAGTTCAGATCTAATAGTCTAATACTTCTGGAGGGGCAGTAGACAAGGGTCCACTCTTCTTACTCTATGTTTCTCTCCCAGACTGTCTCCCTCTCTCCCTGGCACTGGGACTCTTCGTCTCTATCTCAGTCTTCACCTCAGTGTATTTTCCCTCTGTCTTTCTGCCTCTCACTCTGTCTACATGACATTCTATTCTTTTCCATTTCTCTGTCTCTCTCCCTCTGCCAGGCTAACTATATTCTGCTTCTTCTGTCTCCATTTCCTCTCCTCTTTCTATATTTTGATTTTCCCCTTTTTGCCATCTCAATCGCCCATCGCCCCTCTTTCCCCTCTGTAGCTTCACCTCCATTTTTGCTTCTACCAGATCTTGCCTTTGTTTCATGTTTTATTTTCTGTGTTTCTGCTTCCCTCTCCCACCCCTCCACCCATTTTTTGGGTCAGTTTTGATTTATTTCCATCACTCTTTTTATTTTCCTTTCTACCTTTGTTTTTTTGGGGGGTGGGGTTGGTATCTATCATACCCTCCCTCTTTTCCCCCTTATGTCTTGTCTTCTACCTGTCTTTAGCCTTTTTTCTTTCTCCTTGAGTCCTGCACCTCACTCATGTCTCCTGTTCTGCCAGGACCCTAACGTCTCATCCATTTGTGCCATGTTCATTCCTCAAACCTTTCATTGAGGGGAGGGAAGAGAAATGGTCAGAACAGTTCCCAGAATTCCTTCCTAAGCTGAGGAGCCGGGACACCCTACCCCAGATACATAACAAAGAGATGAATGGTGGTCTGGTGAGGGGAATTTGAAGGGCTCTCAGCCTTTATCCCCTCCAAATCCTTTTGTTTAGACTAGTTAATTTGTAAAACCCTGGGGTTTCTTCCTAACTATGGTTCATTCATAGCTCCTAGGAACCTGCAAAAATCCCAAGGAATGACTTTATTCTGAATGGGCCAATAAGAAAAAAAATAATACAGATAATAATTTGTTGTTGTTCAGTCATATCTGACTCTTTGTGACCCCATTTGGGGATTTCTTGGCAAAGATACTGAAATGATTCACCATTTTCTTCTCCAGTTTATTTTACAGGTGAGGAAACTAAGGCAAACAGGGTTAAGTGACTTGCCTAGGGTCACACAACCAGTCTCTGAGGTTAAATTTGAACTCAGGCCTTCCTGACTCCAAGCCCAGTGCTCTACCCACCGCGCCACCTAGCTGCCTAGATAATTATTACAGAAGTAATTTTGTTTATGTATTTTCTTCCCATATAACAGGTGGTTGAATATTACACTATTCAAAATAAAGAATAAAACGCTCTCTTTCTTTGGGGGAAGGAAGAGTCATAGATCTTCTTGTACATTCCATTTCCATAAAGTACGATCCTATTATGTATAAGAAAAAAGCCCAAAAGAAAGAAAAATCTCATTGAGTCAAGGGGATGTAATGTAAAAACTAGGAGGCAGAACATCCAGGTGGGGTGACCTTGGGGATATCACTGCATTCCTCTGGGCCTGTCTTTCCAGCTGAAAAGTGAGAATGATCACTCCCTATTTTCCAGATGAGATGTTAGAGATCAAGAAGCTTGGATAGAAATTCTAGTTTTTACTGTTGCGGTAGGGAAATCCTGTAACAGACATTTCAGATTTGCAAAGTGTCTTCAGGCACCATTTCAGTTGGTATACAAGGTATTATCATATCCTTCCTATTTTACAGATAAAAAAACTGGGGCTCAGATAGATTATGTGACTTACCCATGGTCATGCTAAGTAAGGAACAGGGGCTTTGAAACAAGGTCTGGTGTTCTTTCCACACTTGCCTCTACTGCCAGCCTCTCCATCTGCAGCCTCAGCCCTAAATGGAGGTCTGTTCAAAAGGAATCATGGTGCACATGACTAGATCATAGTGGGATGTTAGATGAATCCCCTTCACCGAGCATCTCCACTACCTAGACCATTCTTTCATTGCCCAGCTGTGGCACAATGTTGTGGTGCATGTGCAAAATTAGAGAAAGGTCGTATTAGCTGATCTTCAATGACCTTTCCAACTCCAAGACATGCACAAACGCCCTCCTGAGACTCTTAGAACTGAAGGCAGGCCCAATCTGGTCTTGGGCTCTTCTCACCTCACGGGAAAGGTCAAAAGCAGAGCCTTTTCTGCTGCCGCTGTACAGTACCACAATTTTTAGAACTCGTCTAAGCCAAAGCCCACATTTTTACAGGCAAGGAAACTGAGGCCCAGATAGTGGAGGTGTCATAATTTACCCTAAGGCCATACTGGCCAAAGCTAGGTGTCCTGTCGGAGTGGGTAGAATGGCTGGAGTGAGAAAGATGCACATTCAAATCCAGCTTCAGGCAGTAAAGAACGTCCCGGGCTGGTGGGGAAGATGAAATCTGCAAGGTGCTTTGCAGAATCCAAGGCACGATGTAAGTGCTGGCTACCTGATATTATGATGTGATCTGGGGAGAAGTCAGGGCTGGATGTCCTTGCTGAAACCATCCTCCTCCCCGCCAGGTGGTGAGGATTAAATGACATGTTTGTAAAGCACAACTGTTATTATTGCACCTGATCCTCCAAACAATCCTAGGAGGCGGCTGCGGTTATTATACCCATTTTACAGACGAGGACATCGAGGCTGAGTGCGATGAAGGGACTTGCCCAGGGTAACACGGGCAAATGTCTGCCTTCAAGCCCAGCACCGGCTCCTGGAGCGGAGGTAACGCGCTTTATAAATCTTCAAGGGTTATCTGCATGTCGGTTACCCGGGGGAGGGGAAAGGGGGGAGGAGGAGGAGGAGGAGGAGGA
>CM053581.1:385468856-385485853 GCA_028627135.1 Pseudochirops cupreus | reverse complement strand
GGTGGGTAGGGGAAAGATGGGGAGAAATATGTAACTCAAAATCTCGTGGAAATGAATGATGAAAACTAAAATAAAATTTAAAAAATATATATTAAAAAAATAGGCAAATGAAGCACCAGCCCTGGAGTCAGAAGGACCTGAGTTCAAATCCAGCCTCAGACACTTTTAACACTTACTAGCCGTGTGACCTTGGGCAAATCATCATAACCCCAATTGCCCTGCCTTCCCCCCTCCAAAAAGCAAAAGCAAAAGAAAAAAAAAAGAAAATAGGCAAATGAATCATACCAAACTGCTTTCAGGACATAAATGTGGTGCTGAGACCTAAACCAAAAAGAGCCAAAACAGAGAAAGAAAATTATAGACCATTTTCCCTAATGAATATTGATGTAAAAATTTTAAATATTAGCAAGATTTTGGCAATATATCAAAAAGATCATACTCTATCACAAGAGGGATTTCTACCAGGATATTCCAAAAAGCAAGAGATAAAGGCTTAAAAACAAATATAACCTACCCAGACACACTAAGTATAATATACAGAGAGAAAAAGACCTTTAATAGACTAGAGGTATTGCAGGCATTCCTGATGAAAAAAGACCAGAGCTGAGCAGACATTTGAGAATGGAAATGCAGATGCAGAGGAAACACAGAAAGGCATACATACTTGTATAAGTGAAAGGAAATATGTGAGGATGAACTGTTTATGTAGTAATAGAGGGATGAGAAACAAATGTCTTCTCAGAATCCTAATGTCTTTAAGTAAAAGTTTAAATGATTGTGGGCCTATCAGTGGTTTTGTCCTATTTTAATGATCTTAGGTGAAAAACAAAAAAAGAAGAGAAAAATTAATTCCTCTTCAGGTTGTTGTACTCTTGACTCATCTCAACAAGACCTTCTCTACCAGGTCACCAGCTGCTCTCTTCTCTCCCCATTTCTCAATTCCCTTCTGGGTTATCCTTCCCTATTAGAAGGTGAGCTCCTTGACAAGAGCGGCTATCTTTCTTTTTACTTGTATTTTTTATTCCCACACGGTGCCTGTCATAAAAATCACCATTTAATAAATGCTTCTTGACTGAGGTGGGGCCAGGGGAATATGCTGGGAAGCAAAGAAAGAAGTAGGGGAAGGAAATCATTACTATACAATAGAAGTGCATAAGATTAAAAGTACAGAGTCATGAAGGAAAGGGTTAAGGGAGTGGGCATCCAATGGTCCTTTCCCTCTATGAATGTGATAAAGAAGGACTGAACACAATCATATCCTCTTCCACACACGGAGATCTCAGAATAGAAATATATTCAATTTAAAAGGGAAACTGGATGGGAAGAGACAAGGGAGGAATAGAGAGGATTGTAGGAGAGAAGGCAGGATAGATAAGAGAATAAGTCATAAGTCAAACAATCCTGAATACAGAAGGGAGGATGATTGAGGATTTAAAAGTAAAAGAAAGAATAAAAAGAGAGGAAATAGACTGCTCACTTAGAGATCACAAGTATCAGGAAAATTCTCTCTCTTCCGCTACAATCTCATTTACAAAAAAGAAGGTAGAAGTAAAGAGAGGGAAAAAGTACACAAGAGGACAGGACAAAGGACAGGACACAATTAACAAGCAAAACATGAATGTAAATGGAACTAATTCACCCATAAATTAGATGAGAGCAAAATGGATTAAAAAGTAGAATCCAAGAATAAGTTATTTATAAGACAAACACTTAAAAAAACAAAGATTCACAGAGTCAAAATGAGGGGCTGGAGCAAAAAATCTACTATGCTTCAGCTGAACTTAAAAAAAAAAACAGATCCTGATTTCAGTCAAGGCTAGGGAAATCACACTAAGCACCACAGACAATGAATCAGTCTCAGTACTTAATATAAATGTCCCTACTAACATCTAAATATTTAAAGGAAAAGTTAATTGAATTGAAGGGGAAAGTACAGTAAAACTATAATAGTGAAGGACTTTAATAAACCAAAACTAAACGAGAAAGAAAGATCTAAGTAAAATTTTAGAGAAGTTAGGTATGACAAACCTCTGGCATTTACTGAATGGGAATAGAAAAGAATTTACGTTACTCTCAGCTGCAAATGACACCTTTACAAAAACTAGTCACGTACTGGGCATAAAGACCTCACAGAATGAAATAAAAAAGCAGAAATAATAAATACACATTATTTATTTATCATGATGTAATAAGATTATATTTAATAAAGGACCCTTAAAAATATTTAAAAGTGGGGCAGCGGAGTTCCATAATCAAATGTTATGAATGTGTATCTATCTATCTTTGTATGTATGTGTGTGTATATATACATATATATATATATATATCTATATGCAATTATTATTATTATTATTGACTACATCCAACTGGAACTTGAGATACACAGGCATTGCAGTTGGGAGATCCATTCTGCCCTACCAAAAAGTGACATAGGAGAGAATAGACTGGGGGAGCGGGGAAACACTGGGATGGCTGTCTTGGGGTGGTGGGTGGGGGAAAGACGGGGAGAAAATATGTAACTCAAAAAAAATTTAATAAAAAAAAAGAAATGGTTAAAAAAAATAAATAAATAAACAAATAAATAAATAAATAAAAGTGGGGCAGCTAGGTGGCACAGTGAATAGAGCACTGGCCCTGGAGTCAGGAGGACCTGAGTTCAAATCCGACCTCAGACACTTATAACAAAAAACTAGCTGTGTGACCTTGGGCAAGTCACTTAACCCCAAATGCCCTCTTTAAAAAAAATATTTAAAAGTAATTAGAGACTAACATTTTTCTAAAGAACTGATGGGTAAAAAATAAATTCTATCTCTGAATGCCTTCATAAACAAAAGGAAAACTTAATTGTTCATATCAATTATCAATGTTCAAATAAAAAATTAAAAAGAAATCATAACAAGTGAAGAGAAAATAAAGGAAATTATTAAGATATATTTTGCTCAATTAAATGCTAACAAAACTAACCTAGAGGAATTAGATGAATACTTCCAAAAGCATAAAATAATCAAATTAATAAAAGAAATAGGGGCATCTAGGTGGTGCAGTAAATAGAGCACTGGCCCTGGAGCCAGGAGGACCTGAGTTTAAATCCAGCCTCAGACATTAAACACTTACTAGCTGTGTGACCTTGAGCAAGTCACTTAACCCCAACTGCCCTGCCTCCCCCCCTCCAAAAACAAAAAAAGAAAAGAAATAGACTAAATAACTAATTATAAGAAAATGAAATTAAACAAACTACAAATGAATTCTCAAAAGAAAAAAATTTAAGATCAGATGGATTAACAAGCAAACACTATCAAATATTCAAAAAAATTTATTCCAATACTATATAAATAAATGATTTCAATAGTTAAAAATAAGATATCTTTCTACTCTCTTCCTATGATACAAATATGGTCTTCATACTTAAATCAGATAGACAAAGCAGACAAAAAAAGAAAATTCTACAGACCAATATACCTAAAGAACATTTATGCAAAAATTTAAGATAAAATATTGGTAAGTAGGTTACAACCAATAGAGAAAATAAAAAGATTATACGGTACGACCAGATTTGATTTATACCAAGAATGAGAGGCTGCTTCAATGCAAGGAAAGTATAAATATAGTAGACCATGTTAAAAATGAATAAAATATAAATGAAAACTATATAATTACGTCAATAGGCATTGAAAAGGCTTTTGTCAAAATTCAAGTCTATTAAAAACTCTACAAAGCAGAGGAATAAATGGCCCTTTCCTCAATATAGTAAAGAGAAACAGAAACATCAACAGCAAACATTATATGTAATGGAAAAAAGTTAGAAGCCTTTCCAATAATATCAGGAGTAAAGCAAGGATATCCATTATCAGCACTACTATTTAACAGCGCAAGAAATGTTAGCTATAGTAATAAGACAAGAAAAAGAAATTGAGGGAATAAGCACAAAGAGAAAACAAAATTGTAATTTTTTGTAAATGTGATGGCATACTTAGAGAATCTTAAGAGTCAATTAAAATTAACTGAAATTATTAGCAAACTTTTAAGATAAAAGATAAATCCACATAAATAATCAGTGTTCCTTTATATAACTAACCAAACCCAACAAGAAGAGACAGAAAGAGACATTCCATTCAAAATAACTATAGAAGCTATAAATAACTTAGGAGTGTATCTTCCAAGATTCAAAAAACTATATAAATAAAAGTATAAAATATTCTTTACAAAAATAAAGACAGACCTAAATAACTGGAGAGACATTATTGTTGAAGCCAATATAATAAAATGACAATATTAACTAAATTAATTTACTTATTTAGTGCTGCAACAATTAAACACCAAAAGAATTTTACAGAGCTAGTAAAAAAAAAATTCACAGTGAGGAACAAAAGGTCAAGAATCTCAAGGATGATAATGAAAAAAGGTGGGGAGGAAGGAAGGCGCCATCAGACCAAATCTCAAAGCCTACTGCACAGCGGTGGCCATTAAAACAAGTTAGTCTTGGTTTAAAATTACGTAACAATTATTGGAAAAATAGTTTAAAAAGTTAATTAGCGGAACAGATTGGGCACATACAGAAGCAAACGCAGTAGGGTAGCATTTAATAAACTCAAAAATTCTAGTTCCTGGGGGAGCGAGTCGCTACTCAACAAAGACCTCTGAGAAAGCGGGGCAGTGGCCTGTCAGAAATTAGGCTTAGTCCAGCACCTCACACCAGGTACCAAGATAAGCCCTGAACAGGTATGCT
The DNA here is from genome assembly GCA_028627135.1 of Pseudochirops cupreus. Lineage (NCBI taxonomy): Eukaryota > Metazoa > Chordata > Mammalia > Diprotodontia > Pseudocheiridae > Pseudochirops > Pseudochirops cupreus. Next base: position 385,481,127 of record CM053581.1, on the reverse strand, counting down.
ACCTGGGTATAAAAGATCCCATCACAAACACATAAGAAGAGTAAGGAAGAAATTATCTTTTGGATCTACATGTAGGGAAGAGTTCATAACCAAACAAAGGACAATCTTGATTATATCAAATTTTAAAATATTTGTAGAAATAAATCTAATGTAGTAAAAATCAGTGGGGAACAGGTAACTGGGAAACAATCTTTACAAAAAGTTTTTCTGCTAAAGGTCTCATTTCTAAGCTATGTAAGGGGGGCAGCTAGGAGGCACAGTGGATGGATCACCAGCCCTGGGGCCAAGAGGACCCGAGTTCAAATTTAGCCTCACACACTTACTGTGTGAACCTGGGCAAGTCACATAACCCCAACTGCCTCCAAAAACAAAATCAAGAGCCCAAGGTATATGAAGAACTGATTCAAATTTATAAGACTTAAGAGCCACTCCTCAACAAATGGTCATACAGAAGCATGTAAATTTTCAAAGGAAGAAATCCAGGCTATCAACAATCATATGAAAAATGCTCTAAATCACTAATTAAAGAAATGCAAGTTTAAGCAACTCCAAGGTTATGAGTTATGAGGTTGCACCTTATAACTATCAGACAATTTGTAACTATGCCAGAAAGTTACCCAGCTGCGCATAATCTTTACCCAGAAATACCTCAAGAAATCAAAGAAAGATTAAAAGGATCCATATGTACAAAAAAATTTATATAATATTTCATTCTGTGGTAGCCAAAAACTGGAAAATAAGGGGGTTTCCTCCTATTGGGAATGGCTAACCACATTGCGGTACATGAATGTAACAGAGTATCATTGAGCCATAAGAAACAATGAAATGGGATAATTTCAGAGAAAACTGGGAAGATTTTTATGAAGATACAAAGTGAAGTGAGTAGAACTAGAAGAACAATATATACTACAATAACACCATTATGGCAAAAAAAAAATTGAAAGACTTCAGAACTCTGATCAATGCAATGATAAATCGTGAGTTCAGAAGAATGAAGGTGAAACAATCCACTCTCCTCCTAAAAGAGGTGATGAACTCAAAATGCAGAAAGAGACAGATACTTTTGGACATGGCTCATGTGGGAATTTGTTTTGCCAGACCATAAAAATATGTATTTAGGGATATGTTTTTCATTTTGTTTTTAATTTGTTCAATGGGAAGGAAGAATAGTGGGAGGACTAAATTAATTCCTAAAATACTTGTTTCTTGAAAAATAGAAATAATAAACTAAAAAAAATGAGAGGGGAAAACAAAAGATGGAAAGAACTGAATGAAGTAATGTGCAGCGATGCTTTCATAGAGCCAAGAAAATAAAATGTACAACAACTTCAATAGTGTATATTCAACGAGCAAAGAACATTTTTTGACCACGTCTGTTTTCCCAGAGTGGAAGGAAGAATAGGTGAAAAATGTTGCTTGCTCTTTCAGAACTGGTTGCTATTGGGTCGAGTTTGTGTAACTTCTTTTTTAGAGGAAAGGGCTTCAGGGGATGTATATAAGGAAATGACATTTTTTTTTTAAATCATGGATTTAGAAAAGGGGGAAGGAGAGACGTGTAGTTCCTGTTCTCATAGAAAGTTAGATCTAACCAAAACAATATTACCAGGTGAACAGAGACTGAGAAAAGGAAAGAGAAACCTTAAGACTGGTGTGATTAACTTACCCAAGAGCCCAGGTTCATAATCATGTAAGGTTCTTGAGCTAAAAAGAAAAAGCTTCCATTCTCTTAAGCTCTGAAGTTGGTGGGTTCAGCCTAGGCATATCTAGGCATATCAGCCTCACATGGCAGACTGCCCATGTACTGTGCAAATCCCAACCATGGACTAATAAGTTCATTCCTCCCCAACCCCTGCCTTCTCACCTTCTCTGGAGGCACACCAGGGTACGTTCCAGGCTTTGCCAATCCTATCTTCTGACAGAAAGGTTCAGTGATAGAGCTGGCCTCAGAATAGAGCTTCTGGCTATAGAATCTATAGGCCAAGTGACTGGTGCAGCAGGCTGCCAAGCGAGAGAAAGGAATGTCAGAAGAAGTCCAATTCCCATTCCGTACTCCTCTCTCAATTGCTGAATGGGGTGGTGGGGAGGGAACATCTGGGCCTGGGCAAACCATTCCAGGTAGGCAAATTTACTTCTCCCTAAGTAAAATTAGTGGTGTGGCACATGGGGAGAAAACTGATCTCTGGGTTAGCAAGTTCTGGGCTCAAGTCCTCCTTACATATGCTGGCTGTGACCCTGCGAAATTGACTTAACCTCTCCATGCCTGGGAAACCCTAAAAGACTAAACTGCAAGTACCTACACTGCACTGATGAAGGGTACTCCTCCCAGAGAGATATCTGCCCCAATAAAACCACGAGTCTTACTGAAAAGCAAACACCTTCTTTCCAGGCCATTGCACACTTTGCTAGCATCATTTTTTTTTCATGTGCCAACAACTCTTTCCCTCGTCTTCTTTTAAAAGGATTTGGCTTCCTTCATAAAGTTTTCCTAGTTTAGCACTCTATTTAGCCTGTTCTTTATTGCCTGTATCTGCAGGATTTTCAAATAAGTGAACTCTCAATTATGCATAATCTGTTTCATTAAACACTTCACTGTTCTATTTCCATTGCCACAGATAACTCAAAGGATGGCCATACATGACCATCTCCTCTCTATTCCTTTCAGGCTATAAGGTTCAGGGATGAGACTAGTTACTTCTACAGTCCTTTATAACTTCCACAGCAACAAATACAGCAGCCCACAGGAAGTATCAATTGCTTGGCCATCCTTCCACAAGCACCCAAACAGAGAACACCTAGGCACTGACCAGTGATTCCAAGGTACTCTGCCTGCTCTTGGTCCTTCAGGCCCTCTAAAGCTTCCAGCATCCAGACAACAGCACTGTGACTGCTCTCTACTAGCTGGGTCAGATCAGCCAAATCAGTTACCTGAAGAAACACAGGTGTGAGATTAGGGAACACAGGATTATCTCAAGGAAACCCCTACCACCACTTAAAAGAAATAATAGCAGCAACAATACTCAGCCTGTCCATTTGGGTCCTTTAAGCAAGACCAAATAAATACTTTCAGGAAAAGATCTATCACCCAGCTGCACCAACTCAAGAGTACCTTAGAACCACTGAAGAAATCATAGACCATCCTGGTATAGAGTTGGAGTCCATGAAAATGCATCTGAGCCAAAACTTGCTGCTGCTTGGGGCAATCCACAGGAGTCTACAAGGGTAAGAAGCAGCAGAAAAGTAGTTAATGGAGAAGCCAGTGTGATGTAAGAGCCTGAACTGGAGAAAAGAAGGACTAGGAGCAAGGCTGCAAAGTGGTTAAGAATGACTACTGCCAACTCTGAATATCTCAGGCTGTCAGTTGGCTGTATATGGCCCAATAAGAAGCCTGTCAAGGTAAGAGTAAGAGTTTCTAGATTTGACCAGGGACCCTCAGCTGGCAGGGAGTTTGAGATAAGTTCTTCCCCTGCCCCCACATCACTCACACTGTCCCGAAGCTGGCGAAGAAGATGACAGTATCTGCCCAAGTAGGCAGAAAAGCCCAGGATGGTGTCCACATCATACTTTTTCAGGGTATCACTCTCTAGGATGGAGATGATGAACTGGCAAGTCTCAACAAGGGCCCTAAGTGAGGACGCTGTGCCCTTGATTCCAAAGCCAAGGGTAACTGCAGCCTTGCGTAACAGCTCACCCACTGCCCCAAGGGCTCCTGTCAGCAACCTCTGCAGTTCTACCCCAAACAGGCACAGCTGGAGGCTAGGGGCCAAGTCTGTGTTTCCTAGATAACCTTGGGCTTTCTGCACGGCCCTGGTGGCCTCATCACAGCAGCTGCTCAGGCACAGCCTCCGACACTGTTCTAAAGTAAGTTCTAGAAGGCAGAGGGCCCTGCAGGGAGAGAGAGGATGTGAGGGCCAGGCTTCCTCACCAACCAGCACTTTGATCACACAGGCAGAGAGCTCTTCACTGAGAAAGCTGGCATCTGCCTCACTCAAAGGATACCCACTAGCTTCAAAAAGCCGGCAGGCAGCGTCAGCTTGACAAGCCGTTGGGGAAGCAAAAAGGGGGAATTTACAGGGGGTACTTTCATCTTCCAGGAGTACCAGGAAGCTCAGGGCCCACAGGCGAACAGAGAAGGCTGATCGTCGTTCCCCAATTGCTTCTGCCCCCTTCCAAAGCAAAGAGAAGGCACCTCGGGCAATAGCTTCGTAGTCCTGGGATATACCCACAGGCACATGCCGCACTAGGCAGGCATGCAATGATTGAGTCAGGCGACGAACAGCTTTTGGGGCCACGTGGGCAGTAATATTCCGCAAGAGGACAAAAAGGATCCGTTCCAAGTAGAGGGGTGAGCGCTGGGGGGTTGCTGCCAAGTAGCCATCACAGGCCAACTCTGCCAGCTCTAAGATGCTGCCCAGGTGCTCAGGGCAAGCCAGCCCAGCCACCACTTGCTGGTTGCAGGCCCTCAGAATGCTATCACATGCCAGTCGCTGTTCTGTTGCAAGTGAACGGCCTGTGGGACTATCCAGAGGTCTGGACAGGAACTCCTGAAAGGAAAGGTGTTTGTAAATCAGGTTACTAAGAGAAGGAAGGAGGTAGAGAAAGGGGGCTGCTTATCGGCATCATTCAGTAATAATGTCTATCTTTTGTCTTATTATCTTAACAAAACGGGGACAGTTTTTAACCTCGAAGACTCCCCCACCCCGGCTCGGTGTCTCATTTGCTATCTGCTACTCAGGTCCTCTCTGACCGATAATCCTCAATTGGTGAAAGCCTCAGGAAGACATTCTAATTTCTAAGAAGCACAAAGTCCCCCGGCCCATCCACCACCCGAACCTTCAGCTCAGCTGCCAAAGCCTTGGCCTCCTCTTGGCTGCTCATCCATTTTCCAAAGTCCGCTCCTTTAAAGGTCCTCATGGCCCATATGAGCTGCCAAAATAGAAGAAGAATTTAGGGATCATTAGCCAGGTCCAGATAGACGGAAAAATAAACCCAGTATTAAGTAAGTATGCAAAAAGACCCATGGCATACTATTGATCAATCTCTCTCTTGCCCCACTTAGCCTGCATACAAATTGTTCTACACCACCTAGTATTCCTCTTGCTATTAAGTATGACCCTCCCTCACTTTGAAGGTTACACAAAGGAGACACTGGTTCCAGCTGATACTGCTCTGCTGGCAAGTCTTTCAGACACTAGCCTAACTAAATTTTTAAAAAGTTAATCACAAAATAGTTGGCCACCAGGGGACAAATTCATTTGGACTCAGCTACACAAGAATTAAGTTACTTATTTAGGCAAGGGCTAAGGACAAAGTCCTAGTGGGAATCACAGATCCATCTTTGAATCAATACAATGTTTATTTATGTATTGGTTATACTGTGAATTATATGTTATATCCTTATTCCAAATTAGAAGTTGATTGAGGGGGCCGTGTGACCCTGGACAAGTCATTTAAAGCTTCAAAATCTGTTTCCTCATGTGGGCTTGACAACAGCACTTGGAGATTTTATCTTACAGAGATATAACAACAACAACGGCAGGTAGCATTTACACAGTGCAAATATTATCTCATTCTATCCTCACAACAACCCTGTGAGGTTAGTGTTAATATCCTCATTCTACAGATGAGGAACGTAGAGGTCAAGTGACTGGTCCAAGATCACACAGCTAATAAGTATATGAGGCAGCATTTTTGTCTCCAGGTCCTGTACTCTATCCACTAAGCTATCTAGCTGCCACTTATGAAGAAAACTCTTTCTTCCAGTTTTACAGTGAAATAAGAGGCAAAGTTCTCAGCTGAGGACTTAACAGGAAACAGAGATTTGAGGATGGATGAAAAGATTTGAAAGAACTGATATGGAGACTAGGATAACGAGTCAATTAGGGACATTTAAAAGGACTGACTTGCTGTAGTAAGAGTACAGTTGAGTTTATGTAACACACATTTGTAATAGATCCAGTCAACATGGTTTTAGACTTATTTTATCCTGCTTTACTTGGCAGCACATGAGTAGAGATGAAGGCAGAGGACAGTGAGAGCAATCCAGGGCCGAGGCTTAGGAGGGCAAGACTGGTGATTGGATAAGGGGGCAAGGCTTGCAAGAGAGGAAGGAAGTGAAGGCTTGAAGAGGTTCACTAAAAGTAAGGATGGGGAAGGGAGGAGACTATAGTCAGTGCAGGGATGATGGCCTGGTAAAGAACTAAAGGTCAAGGGATTTATTTTGTGAGCAAGAACAGACTCTGGGGTTAAAAGGCAAAAGGACAGAGGTAGAATGACAATGTCATCAGATAAGAGAATTTCAGGGTTTATAAACACAGAAGTGGAGCATCTGCTGGTGATGCTAAGATCCAGAATACGACCATCTCCGTAGCTCACCCTCTTTAACTCTCTACAATCCAGCTTCCAATTTCATCATTCAACCAAAACTGCTCTCTGCTATTCTAATGGCCTTTTCTCAGTCTTCATCCTTCTTGACCTTTCTGCAGTTGTGACATGTCAATCAGCATCTTTCATGCTCTTCTTTCTAGGTTTTCATGACATTACTCTCTGCTGGTTCTCCTCCTGCCTATATGACTGATTGCACCTCAATCTCATTTGCTGGATCTTCATCCAAGTCATACCCACTAATCATGAATGTCCCATAGGCTTCTGTCTTAGGTCCTCTTTTTTCAACCAGAGGTTCGAAGCCTGCTTTTCTAAGTCTGTAAGCTAAGAATGTTTTGGTTTTGGGTTGTGTTTTTTTTTTTTACATTTTAAATGGTTTAAAAAAAGTCAAAAGAATACTATTTCTTAACATATAATAATAGTTATAACTCAACAGCCTTTGTCAAAAAAGTGGACTTCAAATGTTGCTCTTTTAAGGGATAGTGGAGTGTGGTTTATTTTAATATTGAGTTAGAAGACAAGGTATTATGTTTATGATGTAATAACACTATTGTTGTCGTTCAGTCATGTATGACTCTTCATGACCCCAAGGACACTGTCCATGAGGTTTTCTTGGCAAAGTCAGAGTGGCTTACCATTTCCTTCTCTAGTAGAATAAGGCAAACTGAGATTAAGTGACTTGCCCAGGTCACACAGCTAGTAAATGTCTGAGGCAGGATTTGGAATCAGGTGTTCTTGACTCCAGGCCCAGCATTCTATCCACTGCCAGTAACACCATAGCTGTGCTAAATCAATCTATTCCCAACTCATAGGAAAGCAATGGTCAGAAAAATGAGAAAACTTTAAATGAAAGCAGAATTTCTTGACAAAAATTAAAAATGACAAATTTCCAAGCGTCTCATTCATTAGCCAAGCAAGTTAATAATAAATTTTAAATGTGTTTACAGCAGCCGAAGAAATGCGTCCAGAGAAAACAAACTATTTTAAAGACTTTCAGCTTTTTGGCTCAATTAAAATTACATGCTTGTGGATTGATATCAGTATTTGGCATACCTATTTATGCGAAAAGACATTTTCCAAGATGAAATATATGAAACTCTCATTACAAATCAGCATTAACTGATAAAGTTTTGCAATCAGTTTTAATGAGAGGGACCACTTTGGACTCCAAGTGGGCAAAATATCCCTCAGAAAAAGAATTCCATTCTAGTCATCAATAGAACTGTATTTTTTAAAAACCTGCACCCAATTATTATTATATTTTTAATCTCATCAACAAAAAAGTCTTGGAAATTTGTTTTCTCTTGTTACATAAGCACCTACATAGTATCCTCAATTCTACCTCTTGGCCCATAAAGCCCAAAATATTTATCATCTAGTTCTTTTACAAAAAAAAAAGTATGCCCTTTCCCTAGCTCTAGAGTCTATACTATTTCCCTTGGCAATCTCATCACTTCTCCTGGTTTCAATTCTCATCTCTACTTATCCCACTCCAATCTCTCTGCTGACTCCAGGTCTCTCCTCTCCTTGCCTACTGGACATTTCCAAATGCAGGTCTCCTAGACATCTGAAACTCAACATGTCCAAACTGAACTCATTATTTTTTCTCCAAAACCCTTTCTTCTTCCCAACTTCCCTATTTACATGGGGGGTTGGTATGGCACCATCCTCCCAATGACCCCAGCTCAGAACCAGGCTGCCCCCTCCCCCCATGTCCAATCTGCTGGCAAGGCCCGTTGATTTTACCTCCCTCCCATCTATCAGTGACTGGCACATAGTATGGACTTAATTCTATAGATTTTACCTCCCTCCCATCTAGCAGTGACTGGCACATAGGAGGGGCTTAATTCTGTAGATTCTTACCTTCCCCCGACTATCAGTGACTGGCACATAGTAGGGGCTTACTATTGGTGTTTTACTGACTGACTCATCCGTTGGAATGGGATGTCATTATGGAGGGCGGTTCTTTCCCTCTGCAGCTATTGGCTCAATTGGGGACCCTCCTTGTCCACTCCGGCTCACGCCTTCCTGGCGCAGGCGACACCCACACGCTGCCCCTCCCCCGTCTCTTGGCTCCCACGACCCCCTCCCCCAACCTTCAGACACTCCATCCACCCCCGGGGTCGGCGGGTCAGGCAGAGAGAGAGTCACTCTGGCCTCGGTCTCTCTAGGCCAAAACTTCGGCCTCCCGCTTCACCCCGAGCCCACCACCTCATGCAAAAGAAGCGAGGCCGCGTCCAGAGAACTACCCCCTCCCCGCTGCCCACTCTACTTTCCCCCAACGGTCAGACGAAGATCCGGGAGGTGAAAGACGTCCCCCACTTGCCTTCGGTCGGGGTCAGGGAGCCACGAGAAAGCAAGAGGTCAGAGAGACAACCAGACGGTACCACACTCTTCGCGCGCCAGCCCCTCATTCAAATATCAGAATCCGGCCAATCAGCGGGCGCCGTCGTCATTTATGCGCGACCCGCATGGGATGCCGGGAGTCGTAGTTCATCATCCCTAGTTGTGTCCGGAGCACGTGATCACAATCCTTGCCCTCCCCGCCCCCCGCGGGTTGGGGAGCTTCAGGGTGGGGCTTACGTTGGGTAGTTTGGGGCGCGGAGCCCTAAAATTGAATTCTGTCTCCCTTCTGGGAGCAGGAAAATGCAGAAAAGGCTTGAGCGGCAACAGAGGCGGGGGGGAAGGGGAGGAGTTTGAATTTTAAAAATAAGTTTTAAATTAGAATTAATGCCTCTTGTGAGTCCTGGGCCTGTTCTTTCCTGGACTTTGTAGAAGCAGTTTCTTTTTTCTTCCCTCTCTGCCTTTTGAGCCTCAGTGACACAAGGGTCACGACAAGATTTTTTTTTTCTTTTAATGATGTTGAGTTTAGGGCCGCAGTTATTTCAAATCGATAAGGGGGGGGGGGGTTGGCTGGTTTTCCTTTTTCCTTAATTTTCTGATGCTAATTTCGAAATGTTTCTATTTGTCTTCTTACAGAAATTCTTGCTAGCCAGTCCAGCTTTTTTAGCATTTTCTATAAACAGGTTTTTTTCCTGGCTATCTTGTATTGCTAGGCATATCCTCTAAAGAAGTCAAACATCAAAAAAAAAAAAGGACCATAATATTTGAATATTTATAACCGCACTCTTGGTAGAAGCAAAGGTCCAGGAAGAGGATACCATTCAATTGGGAGATGGCTAAGTATGCTATGATAGGTGCATGTCATGGAATGTTTATATTACCTGTGCCTTTATAAATGATGAATCTGACAAATGGCATGCAAACTGGAGGAAAGTGAGCAGAATAAGTAAACGGTATACACGATATACAACAATAGAAGCTCTGTGATCTTGGGCAAGTCACTTAACCCCAATTGCCCTGTCCCCTCCAAAAAAAGCAAAAAAAAAAAGTAAATAAGAGCATCAAAAACAAAACCCTGAAACTGGACCCTATGATCAAGCTTCACTCTGGAAAAAAAAAAGGAAAAAATGCACTACTCTTCCTTTGAAGAAGTGGGAAATTATGGATGTGGAATATTACATGTAATATATTGATTAGTTTTGATGAATTTGTTTTTTTTTCTTTTCTCTTTTAAATTATTTGTTCCTAGGGATGACTTTAGGTAGGGGAAGGGCAGGGATACATTTGAGAAAAACAAAAGACATCAATAAAAGTTAAATTTTTCCCATTGGGAATTTATTCTCTCATGGTGAATTCATTGTATTTTATAGAATTACAAATACAATGAAAGTGCTTGTGACAGTTAATGAAGCCTAAAAAAACGGTAAACTAGGTGCTTTTGATTGTTTGGGCTCATTTGCATGTGGTGCTGACTTATTGGAGGGAGGTTGCCCCCCCATTCATATGCTGAGAAGGTCCAAGAAGAGGAGGCCCAAAGGACTTTTGGGAACTGCCACCCAGAGCTGCTGGGAACTGAGGAGGCATGGCTGTGATGCCGGTATTTTGTCTGTTTTAATGTTGTTGTGCCAGATTCACCTGCTGGTGAAGGACAGTGCTGTTGTTGCAGAGGTCCTGGAGCCTTGCTGTTGGTTCTGAAGCCCTGAAGGAGGATTTTCTTGTTGTATGTTCACAGAAATCCTGGAAGAGGGCCTTGCAGATGTTTTCAGGGGTTCTGGGACTGTTCTACAGGCAGAGAGTGACTTGATGAGGACACTGGCAATGGCTTTGTTGAGCCTCGTCTCCCCAGGAACTGAGATTGTTGAGCTTGCCTCTTGTCAAGATGAAGGAGGGGCCTTTCCTTGGGTTCTCAATGCTGAGATGATATCTTAACCTTGTAGCTTAAGGGTAGATGGCCTTTTGTGCTCTCCTGCCCCTTTTGGGAAAGTGCTTGGCGTTAATGGATGGTATTATAATTCAGTTGTGATCCAGGGGTGGGAAACCTTTGACTTTTTTGTGCTCTGTGATTGACCAAATGAAAGTACTTTGTCTGTGATTGGAAACTAATCTCCATTTGAGAAGAGAGACTTTGACTAAATCAGTGGTTCTCAACCTTTCTAAAGTCCCGACCCTTTAATACTCTTATGTGGGCCCCTTTAATACTCTTATGTGGGCATATCTGCATGTCGGCAGACTCACCTGGAGACAGAGGAGCAGTGTCTCAGTTCCTAAGACCATCAGAAATGTGTTTTCCAATGGTCTTAGGCGACCCCTGTGAAAGGGTCGTTTGACCCCCAAAGAGATTGTGACCCACGGGTTGAGAACCACTGGACTAAATGAACATACTGCCCAGGAATGGGCTACTCTGACTAATATACTGGCCAGGGGTGGAATATATGGGCCTCGGTGTTTTGCAATTTGCAATTAACTTGCTTGTTAAAGGAATGTGTTACACTGTATTTTGATTTTCTGTTCTGTGAATGTTTTGCCTTAATCTGTTACTGAATAAATGGGGTTTGCTGTGCTGGCAATCTAAACCTTGTGTGTAGGATGTAGTGTGGTCCTCTCATTTGCTAAAGTATATAGAGCCTTTGGCCTTAGGGCCCTAAGGAAAATGAATAAATAAGAGAACTGGCTCTAAGCTGTGATTAATGAGACTTGCTGTTTGAGGAGAGGGAAAGGCATTTGGGACCATAACTAAATTTTGTTTGGAGTTTGAATCTGGGTATGATGGTCTGCATAAGTCAGTGCCTGCATCAAATGCCACGCAAGCTACTCAGAGGGAGTGTGATCCTATACTGATAATAGGTGGAAGTCTACATTTGGTAAAGGCCGAAGGGGCAATTGCAGTCTCAGCTGCAATAGGACCTCTCTGGCAAATTGCCCATGAAATTCCTTTGAAACAGGAATGTGTCCACCTATTCCTGAGTCTAGCTGTGAGGTGGCACCTAATACTGGATGGATGGATATCTGTGGCCTTACCTGAATTTAAACAGAGCCAAGGATGGTTGTTCTGTCGTATTTGGAATGTCATATGTCCCTGCTGATCCCTTCTGTAGCGAGTTTCTATGATCAGAGCAAGTAGTCAGTAAAAGATATGAACCATCTTGTTTTGAGGTTGGCAAATGTATAGGAAAGCTGAATAGACTGAATAATAGTTTTGATGGGAAATGTGAAAGACAGATAGGAAGGTTTGGGACAAATGAGGGTTTATCCAAGCCCCTCCTGTCTCTAAATAATTGATATCAGTTTAAGAAAGGTTTAAGTATGCTGAGGGTGTGTGAGGAAATATTTTTAGAAAGCAGAAAGATTTGTAAGTTGATTCTAAAATTCTGAGGAAAGCAACAGGATCAGATTGATTCTTCTAAGAACTATACAGGTGTATAAGATTGGCTTTCAAAATTTCTCTATCATGGAAACTCAAACCTTGAGCATGTTTGGTAATAAGATTAAAAGTTTGGATTTTTTTTTTGATGCAGTGTTGTAACTGTTGTGACACTTTATTGTAATC